>CM035091.1:81575151-82311835 GCA_020205505.1 Panax japonicus
ACACAAAGTCTGTAGTTGACTCGAAGTATTCCTTCTTCATCGATTCTTACTTCCGGCATAGCACCTTCTTACACTTTCTTCCTCATACGTATCAGTTCCAGGTCTGTAGCTTGAACATCTTTAACTTTATCAATTAAAGTCGGTTCTACTCGTATATTTTCCATCATCACATAGGTCCCTGGAGTCTTTAACTCTATCTCCATCCTTTGCAAGTCACGCAAAATGGGCCTTTGCGTTGACAATATAGCATTCGCACTTGCATATGATCTTCTACTCAATGCGTCAACTACCACGTTCACTTTTCTAGGATGGTATTGGATGGTATGATCATAATCTTTCAACAGTTCAAGGCAACGTCGTTATCGCATGTTGAGTTCCTTTTGAGTGAAGAAATATTTGAGGCTTTTATGATCCGTAAAGATCTCCACTTTCTCCCCATACAAGTAATGCCTCCAAATCTTTAGTGCGAAGACAACAATTGCTAACTCTAGATCATGAGTAAGATAATTCCTCTCATATTCTTTGAGTTGTCTTGAGGCATTGACTATGACTTTCCCCTGTTGCATGAGAACACATCCCAACCCTTTTCCCGAAGCATCACTGTAGATGACAAATCCCTCCGAGACAGATGGTATTGTCAGAATAGGTGCTGAAATGAGTTTCCTCTTGAGTTCTTGAAAACTCTTCTCACATTCTTCACTCCAACCGAACTTTGTATCTTTCTGAGTCAGCTGAGTTAATGGAGTAGCGATTCGAGAAAATCCTTTCATAAATCTCCGATAATAACCAGCTAAACCGAGAAAGCTACGTACTTCGGTCACTGATTTAGGTTGATCCCAGCTTTGAATAGCTTCAATCTTTGCTGGGTCAACAGATATTCCATGACTTGATACCACATGCCCAAGGAATGCTACTTCCTCAAGCCAGAACTCGTATTTCTTCAACTTGGCATAAAGCTTATATTCACGAAGCTTTTGGAGTATCAGCCTCAAGTGTTGATCATGATCTTCACTGCTTTTGGAATAAATAAGGATGTCATCAATAAAGATGACCACAAAGTGATCCAAATATTCCTTGAATACTCGGTTCATCATATCCATGAAGGCAGCAGGAACATTAGTCAATCCAAAGGACGTGACTAGAAATTTATAATTCCCGTACCGAGTTCTGAAAGTCATCTTTGGAATGTCATCGGTTCTAATCTTCAATTGGTGAAAATATTCTAATTTAATTAAGTATATAAATTAGAAGGATAATGATTTGTTAAATAAAGTGGAGTTTATATTAAATAATTAAGTGAAAATGTAACTAATGAATGTCGTGAATACATATGGTATGTGTGTAGGATTTGTGGTGAACGGAAGTAGTAATCGTTTAGCCTATGCACGAGGCAAGTTCTTAAACCTTATTTTTTTACATAAATCAAGTTCCTTATTCTATCTTGTTTATTATTATTCAAGTCAAGATTTCATATTAGATGTTATCATTCTTTAAAAGTATGATTCCTGTTATACAATACTTATTCGATTATATACATATTGAATTTTATTACTCAAATTGAATATCAATTATTATTGAACCTTGTAAGACTAGTGAACCCTTATTGATTCCGCTAGTCCATAGTTGATGAACGTTCTAAATTTCAGAACCATTGTTGAGCTTATCCTAACCAAACTTCCTTTGGTGAAGACTCTAATGTCAAACTGAGATGAACAGCCCTGTTATAGATGATTAATTATGCTTTAGCGTTAAGATATTGTGCACAATATGGTACTAAGGGCTGATCCCCCCAAGTACGAGAAGAAGAGTCTATAGTCTTATGAATGTTAAAGATTTCAAGTATAAACACTTGACAACCTAGGACGTAGTTCAAGGTCTTATGACCCTCAGAAGTTCTTTTGATTCTTGTTATTCATTCTTGATTCAAAAGCCAAGGTTTCTTATTTCAGAAGTCTTTGATTCATTCACATGTTATTATTTTATTGTTATATTATTATACTCGTGGGCAATCGTGCTCACTATTGCGTAATAATAACATTGCAGTTAAGAACAAAAAGTCCGACGAGCCTTCTACTAGCAAAGGCAAGGGCAAAATTAACAAGTGATGGAGACTTGTTGTTTATTTGTTGTGTTATGTTTTAGACTTATGATTAAGTTGTGTAAGACTTAATATTTTTTTACGTTTTTGCATTTAAGATTTAAGGTTAGTATGACCTGGGATTGATGTATTTATATTCAGATGTTGTAACTCTATAAGGAGAGGATTTATTTCTATCTATTTATGGTTTTTCATTTATTATAGGTAGATAGATACATGATGTTTGGACAGTGAACACCAAATCCCGTGGGAATTAAAGTACCCAGATTTGGGGGTGTCACAGGTGGTCCCAGCTCCTTGAATTGCTTAGCGGTGACCATTCGAGAGTTGCCAATGTTTCCATCTATATTTTGAACAGGAGTCTCTCTTGCCTGATGTTGTATGAATTGCAGATAGCTCCTAAACATTTTGTCGTTCATCGTTTGGTCAGTGTTGTTGTTTGCATGAGGATTGTTGCCTTCTTGATGCACATTATCCTGGTTATTGATCATCGGTGATTCAACAGTCTCATGTGCTCCATTGTTATTCTCAACATTCTCGAATGTCATTTTCAAACACTGCCACAAAACAAGGGTTAATTGACATGCCACATATTATCCCTATATTCTGACTGACCAATTAAATAACAAATAAACTTAGGTATGTCATACTAGAGAAGGAATTACCCGTCTCTCCCCTCCTAGTTCTAGTCTCACATCTCAGCTAGGGATCATATCCCTAAGCTTTGATACCAACTGCGACGCCCTAAAAATAGGTATATATCACTTATTCTGAGTATCCAAATACATGGTACAAAATACAAATACAAACTTAAATATACAACACGAGCTGAGAGTTTTAACACGAATATTATCCTCTAGACAATATCAAAACTTAATGGAGTCCTCATTACATTTATTATCATACTATTTCACAGAATAGTGAGGACTACTAACGCAAACATCTGAACCGTCACTCCGTTCCTCGACTAGTCCCAGCTATATTCTCATTTTCTGAAGAGAACAATGAAAGCAAAGGGTGAGCTCAACTAGCCCAGTAAGAAATATTATGACTAAAATAATGCAGAATAAATTATCGTTAGTCTTCAACAGTGTTAAACTGATAAATTATAATAAACATAAAGTTTAACTATATCAGAACAAGCAATCCATTAAAAGAGTCAAGTAGAGCATGATATCTACTATCTTCTATGATTTAAAAAGTTTATCATCAATTTTATCGCTGAGACTCAGCTTAATAAATAATCCACATCACTGAATTATCCATGCACTACGGGCCAAGGATATTCATTAGTATCACGACCATGAATTATCTATGCACTACGGGCCAATGATATTTGTGTTTTTACCAATGGTCATAATCATGCCAACAACTGTCCATCAATCCACTATAGGCCAATGATGACTTTTCTCACACCATTTGTAACATTACGGTCATGATTATACCTAATAATCCCCGATCATAATCATACCAATCAACAATCCATCTATGCACGTAAGCTAAAGATGACTTTCATCATAATATAAGCATAAGGATGATGACAATGATATAAGAATTCAATTAAAAGAAAACAAAGAATAAATTTTTAAAGATTTATAATTTAATTTATCCAGAATTCAATAATGTCCAAATTGTCAACATGATACTGCTTTGTGGAGTAAAATTCAAAAAATAATATTGTATCAAAAATGACTTGGACCAAAAAGAAATCAATTTTTGTCATGAATAGTGCCTCGGGTGAATAATACCTGCCCGTTAATAGTAATTCAAGAATAGTACCCCGTAAATAGTACTGCGGCATGAAAAAGTAAAAATGTATCAAGAATGTTCAGAATAATATTTTCATGAAAAGATACTGGATGAAACACAAATTTTAAGGATATTCTACTAATTTAATGGAGTATAGAAGCTAAAAATTTAACAAAATGAGTATTAAATTTGGAATCTAAAACGAAATAATATTACTTGAATACTACAGAGTACGAAAGAAAATATTATTTCTTACGAATACTGAACAAAAATAATATCTTACCTTAAAAAGAGAGTACTTTTGACTGGTAGGGCGGGGATATTCTTGAAGAAAACTTATACTATTTTCTACATTTAAAGCTTCTTTAAACTCTAAAGAAATACGCTCAATATTATAGAAGAATAATTCTCTGATTCTGGTGTGATTTTCAATTTTAAACTAAGCATCCTATTTATAGGAGAATGGAAGGATACTATTTAGAAATTTTTTTCGCGGGTGAACAGGAGAAAGGAATCACGGGCGTTCGGTGAAAAACTGATTTCACGAGACTTTACTGTGCAAACACTATGCAGCCACTATACAAATACTATGCATAATAAAATATAATATATTCTATTTTTCATAAAAAATAAAACTTATTATAATATATATATATATATAATAAAAATAATAATACCTTCCTTCCCGGGCAATCTCCCCCCCCCCTCATTTCCCATTTCATTTTTCTTCCATACGTGGGCCCCATATATGGCCCCCACCTTTATTATTATTATTATTATTATTATTATTATTATATATACAGAATAATTTTCTACAGATTATTTTGAAAAATGGGTAAGTGGGGGTCCATTTAATAAGCAAAATTTACAACAAATACTTCATAAAAATCCCCTCAATATTTTGAACAACATTTATTCGTTATTATTATAACTCGCAATATTAACAACTAGATCTTTCCTAGGAAAGAGGGGGCTTTCTGATAAAGATTTCTCCCTATTAGTGTGCAATTAGATTACCACACCCTTTTCCTCAACAGAACTTTATAGAAATTGTTAATTATGTAAATAATAATATGAATAACTTGTCATCTAAATTATTGATTTAATAATATAAAATATTGTGACAATAATTGAATTAATAACTTGAGATACTATGCAACAATTATTGTAGCAATAATTGAATAAACTGAGTGACTTCTCACGTAAGCATCAATAATCAATACCGTGTGCTATTATTCAACCACGCGTATTACTTTACTTTTACCAGCGGGTATTTCAACAGTTAACGATAAAACTTTCGCCGTTATTTTTATAAAAAGTTATTTCTGTCGTTTTCTAACTCCAACAATAATTATGTTGTAGGGTCCACCAATGATTGTGTCGTCGTACGAATATTCCCCGTTAAAACGAATATTCTCCGACCAATCGAATATTTTATAACAACTTGCTTACTTTGCAAAATTTATAAATATTACCCACAACTATAACATTATATCAAATTCACTCCATAATATTAAAAAATATATTTTGAGAAAAAATCATTTTATTCATAAAAGTTGGGGTCTTACAACTGTCGATCGAAGCCCCTCAAGGTGGTTGGGAATGCCCTGCACATGATTTCATCAGGTATGTTATGAAGTTGCATAAGGGTTTTGTACGTTTCGAGGTGATCTAGCGGATCTTTCGTTCTGTCAAAGGTCTCCACGAATGGCATTTTGAACTTTTGAGGGAGTGGATAGTTCACCACGTCAGTCTTGAAAGGCGTGTCTGTTCGCCCTACAAGGTAGTCCATGGTTTATGATCCTCGTGCCTTCATGGCGTTGAAGACATCACCTAATTGGTTTTATACTTCCTTAATTTTTTTCATCCCACTGATTAGGGGCTCCCCTGGAATGATCATGGGGTTGACTCCCATGTTCCACGCTCTGATTCTCACCTTCATCTTCTTGGAGATGAGGATCTCCACCCTGGGAAGTAGGAGGAGGAGGAGGTTGATCATGATGGGATCCCCTTTATGGAGCTCCTTGAAGTCCAGGGGGTGGATCTCCTTGTGGTCCTTCTAGTCCCACTCCTCCTCCTTGTCCGGTGAGCAGGAGTTGCAGTGTCTGCTGGTTTTGGGTAGCCAACTGTTGCATGGTCTCCAGCATTTACTGTGGATTTAGAGCTGAAGTATTTGAGACGGGGTTGCTGTGCGAAAGAGAACCCTCCACTAGTCGTGGATTGTCTTCAGGTTGGTTCATTGACCTTGTTGTAATCGCCATTGGTTTAGATGTTTGAAGGTGAAAATATTTTTGATTTTCAACTGACGGCGCCAAACTGATGATGCACAAAATAAACTTTTTACACACACCTGTCAAGTAATAATAAATGCAGTAATTAAAGTAGGGAAAAAAGACAATAATTAGAGTGGTTCGGTCAAGTTGACCTAGACCACTTTTGAACGACTTTAATCACCGGCACTTTTTATTATGTCAAGTGGGTTGGGAGCAGAGAGTACAGAGAGTACAAGCTTAAAGAGAGAGGAGAAAGAAGTTCTCAAGTGGAAAGTGGAAAGGTGAAAGTGGAAAGGATGAGAAAAATTAAGCAAAACATAATAATTTCCAGAAAGAAGAGAAATGTGAAACTCTTAGAAGAGGATGAGGTGAGGAATATGATGGTCTTAGAAAGATCTTTAGAGAAAGAATTGGGTTGCAGAACCTAATGAATAAATAGATAGTAACATAAAATCTATTTTTGATAAAGGGAATGAATGAAAATTAGTAAGTCAAAAATTTCGAAAACGAAATTCTTAGAAGAAGGGGTGAATATAATGTCCCGAGAGTTTGATCATATAATATATGATAATGATCTTTAGAGAAAGATAATGAACGGGTCAAAGAATATGTAATACTCAAATATAATTGAGTCTAAGTAAATGTTATAAAATAAAACTTATAAGAATTTATTATCAAGAATGGTGAGAGTAGAAAATATAAAACCTATATTAAAGTAATGTGTTGAAGTTATTCAATGAATAGATTTGAGGAAAACCTGAGTAAGGTAGGTTTTCGGTGATTCCGAGGACGGAATCCTTATAAGTAGGGAAGGATGTGACATCACAGATTTTTAGAATTTATAAATGAGAATTTTATAAATAAAAGTATTATTTATGAGATATGTTGGGTGTGAGTATATGTATGTCTTATATTGTAGAATATGTGAATTGATGTGAAGAGAATGTTATATATTAATTTTAATATATATAAATATTTAATTGAATTATTTATTGAGTTAAATAAATAAATTTGGTTTTGATTATAGAGTAATGTAATTAAGTGTAGTAGATTAATTAAATGAATATTTAGTATTTAATTTAATTAATATAATAATTTTATGTTATAGTTCTAATTTAATTGAGATAATTAAATTGGATGAGTTATGTGATGATTGTTACACGAAATTATAATTAACAAGTAAATATAATTATGTGACAATTTGATGTGATTGATTGATGTTAAACCATTGATTAATTAAAATAATGAGTATTTTCCAAACACGGTCTTAGGCTTTTCAAGTTCAAGTTGGTGTAACCTATGTATTCACTAGTAATTAGTATATATAATAATTACTAGGAGTTACATATATTATATATTACTAGTATTGTATATTATATGTATATACTACAAAGTTAGTACGTTAGTTTTAGAAAATAAACCAAAGAAAGAAGAAGAGAGTTAGAGAGAGTTGTTGGAGAAGAAGAAGTGGAAGAAAAAGAAGAAGAAGAGAAAGCTTTGAGAAGACAAAACAAGTCCCATCATCATTATCTCCATCTCTCTCTTAAATTCATACTAATAAGGTTATAATCTAAATTCCTTGTTTTAATTATATTTTTATGTTCTTCATAATGTAGGAGAAATTGAGAGAGATAGAGAGAAATAGAGGAATTAAGATGAGCTAGAAGAAGAAGAAGAAAAAGCTAGAAGAAGGTAACTTCTAAACTCTTATTTAATCTTTGATTTTTTTGGGTAGATTTATGTTCTAGGGTAGTAGATCATGCTTAATCTTGTTTGTATAGGTTTAATCTTGGATTATCAAGAATCAAACAAGAGGATTCAAGAAAGAAAATGAAATGGAAAAAGAATTTGAAGAACAAAATTCGTAGGTTTTGAGTAATTGTGGACAAATCTTGTAAAATTCATACCTCTTTGGGTATAATGAGTTAGAAAGTGAGCCTTATATCAAATCGAAGATATGGAAGTAAGCTATATTCTGAAAGTTGAATCACATGAAAACTCTTTTTAGATTTCTTGCAATGTCTGTTTTAGTAAGGCTGGTCCGAAGGGAAAATAATCTGCCCAGAAAATCAAAACTGTTACGGTTTCTGACTTTGAACAATTCATATAAATTCGTGTGTTTTGAATTTAAAGAAACTATAAACTGCAAAGTTGTAGATATAGAAGTTTACCAACCAGACTCGCGTGATTGAGCCATTTTATGGAACGGATCATGTCTGAAATAAATTGTTTAGTAAGGATGTCCAGAAAATAAAATTTTCTAGACTAGTTGATGAATTACAGAATCTGGTTTATATTGATAAGGGTCTGACTTTAAGGTTTGGATGAGGTTGTAGTACACTGAGTAAGGGTTAATTCTATATAAGAAGGAACAAAAACGGACATGTAACGAAGGAGTTATGTTAGAAACAAAAACAACGTTTTGTTTAAGAAATTGTGAAGATGGGTTTTATAATTCTGTTTGAATTAAGATTTTGGGTGATGGTATATTTTGATGATTAAAAATATGTTTTGACATATGTAATGAGTATATGTATGTGTTATCCTATTCTATGCATAATTAACCATTTAAGATCAAGAGTTGAGATATGTTAATGTGTGCACATAACGTGCTCGATAAAATGCCTAAGAGTAATAGTGTTTCTAAACTTTGGTATACAAAGTGTCTATCTAATGACTAATATTAGATGTTATGTGCATCTAAGTATGAAAAGATGATAATACAAGAATAATAATGGAAAGAAATTGAAAAGGGCGATTTTTGATTTTTGAAGGAAAATTAAACTTGTAAATAATGTGTTGAATATGCATTTTTGAAACCAAAGTGGTATAATAAAATGGTGTGATATACGCACATTAAACTACAAGTGCGATAGTCTAGCATGTGTGGTGATGAAAATAAAAATAAAACCGAGTTGCATATAAAATAGTTAGATGTCTATAAAGACATTATAAAGGATAATAAGATAAAGTAAGGTCTTAGAATAAATTTGACCATGAGATTGAGTATTGATTTTATTTATTATCAATCTCATATACAGTGTAGGTTGTGCAAGGACGCGAAGTATTAGCGTGTTGGTAAAACGACGGTAAATGCAAGTCTTTCAGTTCCTTTTTGCTATGTGAACTTGATGATGATTTGCTTTAAAATTTTAGTGTATGATGTATTATATATGTCAAAAGTATGAAATGTGAAAGTCAATTTATGACAATGATGATTGAACTATGAAAGTTGATTGAGTAAGGAACTCAAACTTTATAGTTGTAATGTGAACTATAACATGTATGCTATGTTTGTTTAAGATTATTCTTATATGTTGAGCATGTTATTATGTGCTACGTGATGCATGGAAACTTTTAGATTTTTCTGAGCTGTCGAGCTCATTCTTGCAAATAACCATTTTTGCAGATTCAAGAATTGAAAGTAACGTTATGTGCTACTTGATTGTTATGGACCAAAAGTGATATATGAAGATTTAATATCCTAGCTAAGTTGTTATTCTTGTAAACCATGTCTAATGTTTCGAATATTGTATTAATGTTGAATTATAATATTGTTTTGCGAATGTAAACTATTGTAGTATTAAAATAATTCTGAGATATTTAGAAGTAAAGGTTGAAGGTTCTGGGAACGAGGATAGTTTATAATAGAAAATTTTAATTATTCCGCAAATTTCAATAGTTGTATTATCGTTTAATGATATAAAATTAGAGGTTGAATGTATTATTAACGACCGAAGTCGAGAATTAAATTATATGAATTTTGGGATCGTTACAGGGACGACATTGTTCAACTACAAAATAATACAAAGATAATTATGGGAAAAAATTATACAAGGCCTAAAATGAAACTGGACATAGAGTACAAAGAACAAAAAGAGTTGTTTCGCCTTCTATAATAATAATAATAATATAAAAAAGTCTTATTTGCTAACTTTTTATTTTAAAAAACAACCCCTTTATTTTTATTGTAATATAAAATGACACAATATCTTTAAGTTTACAATCATAATGTCATTATTACTAAACTAAACACGTATTAAAATTAGGAGTAAACATGAAATAAATATATATTTTTAAAATTTATAAATATTACAAATATAACCCTTATAAAATACATTCAAATATATTTAAATGTGTGACGCCCTCAAAATAGGTATACATCACCCATCTTGAGTCGCCAAATACATGGTACAAAATTTAAATACAACTTAATTATACAACTGTCGTGTAAAATACGACAAAACATAATCTGAGAGTTTTAATACGAATATTGTCATCTAGACAATATCCACACTCAATGGAGTCCTCATTACATTTATTATCACACTGTTTTACAGAATAGTAAGGACTACTAATGCAGACATTTGGACCGTCACTCTGTTCACCGACTAGTCCCAGCTATATTCTCATTTCCTAAAGAGAACAATGAAAGAAAAGGGTGAACTCAACTAGCCTGGTAAGAAATATTATAACTAAGATAATGCAGAAATAATTTATCGTTAGCCTTCAACAGTGTTAAACTGATAAAATATAATAAACATCAAGTTTAACTGCAGTGGAACAAGCAATCTATTAGAAGAGTCAAGTAGAGCATGAAATCTACTATCTTCTATAATTTAAAAAATTTATCAACAATTTAATCGCTGAGACTCAGCTTAATAAATAATCCACATCATCGAATCATCCCTGCACTACGGCCAAGGATATTCATTAGTATCACGGCCACGAATTATCCATGCACTACGAGCCAAGGATATTCGTGTTTTCATTAATAGTCATGATCATGCCAACAACTTTCCATCAATGCACTACGGCCAATGAGGACTTTTACCACATCATTTGTAACATTACAGTCATGATTATATCGAATAATCCCTGGTCATAATCATACCAAGTACATCTATGCACTACGGGCCACAGAAGACTTTCATCATAATATAAGCATGAGGATGATGACAATGATATAAGAATTCAATTAAATGAAAGCAAAGGATAAATTTTTTTAAAGATTTATAATTTAATTTATCTAGAATTAAATAATGTCCAAATTGTCAACATGATACTGCTTTGTGGAGTAAAATTCAAGAATAATATTGTATCAAAAATGATTTGGAGCGAAAAGAAATCAATTTTTATCATGAATAGTACCCCGGGTGAATAGTAACTGAGTGAATAGTACTTCAAAAATAGTACCCCGTGAATAGTACTCCAGCATAAAAAAGTTAAATGTGACAACCCCAAAACAGATCTATTCCACCCAACCCATTATGAGTCGCCAAATACATGGTACAAAAATAAATACAACTTCAGTAATACGATAACATATATACTGTGAGTTTGAATACAACTATTATCTAATAGAGAGTATAAAAACTCAAAAGGAGTCCTTATTACATTTATTGATATACTATTTCATAGAATAATGAGGACTACTAATGCAACCATCTGGACTGTCAATCCATTCCCCGACTAGTCCCAGCTATATTCTCATTTCCTGAAGAAAATAGTGAAAGAAAGGGTGAGCGCAACTAGCCCAGTAAGAAATATTATGACTAAGATAATATACAACAAATTATCATTAGTCTTCAATAGTATAACAACCGATAGAATATAATAGACAACAAGTTTTAATCAACAACTGCAGCGGAATAAACAATCCATTAGAAGAGTTAAGTAAATTATAAAATCTACTATCTTCTATGATTTAAAAAGTTTTTCATAATCTTTATCGCTGAGACTCAACTAAAAAAATAATCCACGTCATTAAATCATCCCTGCACTACAGGCCAAGGATATTCTTTAGTATCACGACCATGAATTATCCATGCACTACGTGTAAGACCCCAACTTATTATAAATAAAATCGAATTTCCTCTAATTATATTTGTAAATAATAAAATATTAATTTGATATAATTCTCTGGTTATGAGTGAAATGTGCAAATTTTGCAAAATATGCAAGTGGTTATAAAATAATCATTGTTGTCGGGGAATATTCGTTTGGTCATGGAATATTCTTATTATCGGGGAATATTCGTACAACGGCGCAGTCATTTGTGGGCCCCATAACAGAATAACTGTCAGATGAAGAAAACGACAAGTTTAAGTTTTTATAAATAACGACATAGTTGTTACCGTTAACACTATTGGAATACCTGGTGGTTAAAATACAGTAATACGTGTGGATGCACAGTATTGATGAATTATTGATCCTTACGTAAGAAGTCACTACTCAATAATTTTTACAGTAGTTACTGTTCAATATTTTATTTTATTAATTCAATAATTACTGCATTGATATTTTATATTATTGTTGTTTCAATAATTGTCACTGCACAGTATTTCCCATTATCAGATCAATAATTCATATTATTTGAATAATATTATTAGATAGCATTATTGGCAATGTCTAAAAAGTTCTATCAAGGAGAGGTTTGGTCACCTAATTGCGCGCCAATAAGGAGAAATTCTTATTGGAAAGCCTCCTCTTTCCTGGGAACGGCCTGGTTATCATAAATGTGATTCTGTAATATTATTTATGAATAATTAATTATTGATCCATATGATAAGAAAATATTTATTTTATGTGGATATAAATGTTGGATATATTTATTGTGGTTAAAAATGAAGGAGTTAATGTTGAGGTGTTTTATCAGTATTTTTGTCGGAATGAAGGTATTAAAAATTAAACCAGTGTTTTTGAGATATATTATGTGAGTTATAATTTTTAATCCGACCGTTGGAACGTTGTAATTATTGGATATGTTATACATATATAAGTTGAGTATATGTCCACAAATTTTGAACCGTTAAAAATGAACGTATGATTTGTTATGAATTTTAAGAGGTGACTGATTCAGAAATCAGGTTATAAATCATTTTGGTGGAAAATTCTAGAATTGGTGGGCCCCACTCTTGGTTGGTGAAGAAATGTGCTGAGATTTTTATTCAAATGTGGTGGGTGGGAATAGTAGCAGGTAAATCCATCAGGTTGCAGGTTAAGTCTGCTTCGGCGTGCTAACGTTTTCCTATAAATAGAGGGCTAAGTTAGAATTGAAAATCACACCAGAAACAAGTTTTCTCTCTCTAGATTATTGAGTTTATTTTGTGAGTATTTAGATATTTTGTGAGTTTCTGTTAATCAGTGCAAGTTTTGTTCAGCCTTATACCGATATTCCGATCAGAAGTACTGATATTTTGAGGTAAAGGATATTATCTTCTTCTTAAATGATATTTTCTTCAATATCATTGTGCTGAAATATTGGTATAAACTTTTTATCAAATTGGAACTTTTTGTGTCGGGGTTACTATTCATGTATATGGTACTATTCACGAATACGGTACTATTCACCGAAAAATGAAATTTTCTTCTTTTTATCCAAGTTGTCTATTATGGTTACTATCTTTGATTGTATCCATGTTTTGTTTATTATTTTTGAATTCTGCTTCAAAATTAGTTATTTCGGAATATTATTGAACTTGGATAAACTGTAATACGAATCCTTAATATTTGATTTGTTATCTCACTGGATTCGTTTTCTTTAAAATATTTTTCATCATCCTCAGTCCTAAATGATGATACAAATGAATATATGTGGCCTGTAGTGCAAAGATGAATGATTACCTAATGAATATCTTTGGCCCGTAGTGCAAAGATAAACAGGTGTTGAGATGAACATGACCAACTGGTGATACAAATGAATATCTTTGGCCTTTAGTGTAAAGATGAATATTTGATTCAAGATGTATATTGATTGATGTTACAGGGATAAAATATTGATGATGGACTTTTAAATCTTAGAAGATAGTAGAATTCTTTTTCTACTTGACTCTTCTAATGGATTGCTATTTTTTGCTGCAGTTGTTGATCTAAAACTTGTTGTCTATTATATTTTATCAGATTATTCCCTGTTGAAGACCAATGATAATTTGTTGCATATTATCTTAGTCATAATATTCTTTACTGGGCTAGTTGAGCTCACCCTTTTCCTTTTTGTTCCATTTTTCTCAAGAGGTGAGAACATAGCAGGAACTAGTCGGGGTACGGAGTGATGGTTCTAGAAAGATTTTTTAGCAGTCGTCACTATTTCTGTAAAATAGTGTTTGAATAATTGTAGCGAGGACTTATTTGAGTATGGATATTGTCTAGAAGATAATATTTGTATTTAAACTCACAGTATGTGTTGTCGTATTTTGCACGATAATTGTATTATTGAAGTTGTAGTTTGCTTTCTGTACCATGTATTTGGCGACTCAGAATGGGTGTTGTATACCTAGTTTGGGGGCGTCACACTACGGGCCAAGGATATTCGTGTATTCATTAATGATCCTGATCATGCCATAAAAAAATTCATCTTTGCACTACAGCTAAAGAGAATCCATAGCCATAATCATACCAAAAACTGTCAATCAATGCACTACGGGCCAATGAGGACTTTTACCACATCATTTATAACATTACGGTCATGATTATACCGAATAATCCCTGGTCATAATCATACCAAGTCCATCTATGCACTACAGGCCACAGATGACTTTCAACAGTTGGTCATGTCCATCTCAACACCTGTTCATCTTTGCACTACGGGCCAAAGATATTCATCAAGTAATCATTCATATTTGCACTACAGGCCAAAGATATTCATAAGTTAATCATTCATCTTTGCACTACAGGTTAAAGATATTCATTTGTATCATCATTTAGGACTGAGGATGATGAAAAACATCTTAAAGAACGAATCTAGTAAGATAAAATATCAAATATTAAGGATTCGTATTACAGTTTATCCAAGTTCAATAATACTCCGAAATAACCAATTTTGAAGCAGAATTTAAAAATAATGATCAAAACATGGATACAATAAAAGATAGTAACCATAATAGACATCTTGGACAAAAAGAAGAAAATTTCATTTTTTTGGTGAATAGTGTTGTATTCGTGAATAGTGTCGTATACGTGAATAGTGTCGTATACGTGAATAGTAACCCCGACACAAAAAGGTAGAAATTCCACAATAAAATCCATACCAATATTTCGGTATAATGATATTGAAAAAATATCATTTTAAAAAGAAAATAACATCCCTTACGAATATTAAACGAAAATAATATTCCTTTCGAATATTGAATGAATATAATATTCCTTACGAATATTAAATGAAAATAATATTTCTTGCGAATATTGAATGAAATAATATTCATACGAATACGAAAGATAATATCTCTTCAGAATATGAAATAAATAATACCCCTTACCTCAAAAAGATAGTACTTATGACTGGAATACTGGATATAGTGATGAAGGAACTTGCACCGTATAGCAACACTCAAAGTATCAAAATACTCACAAGAATACGCTCGATAATATAGAGAGAGAAAGATAGAAAGCTTATATTTCTGGTGTGTTTTTCAATTCTAACTTAGCCCTCTATTTATAGGAAAATGGTAGCACGCCGAAGCAGACTTGACCTGTTACCTGATGGCTTTACCTGTTACTATTGCCACCCACCATATTTGAAATTCAATTTGAGCACATTTCTCACCAACCAAAAGTGGGGCTCACCAATTCTAGAATTTTCCACCAAAATGATAAATTCGGATACTTCAACAATTCCTAAATTAGTCACCTCTTAAAATTCATAACAAATCATACGTTCATTTTTAACGGTTCAAAATTTGTGGACATATACTCAACTTGTATATATATAATATATCCAAAAATCACAACGATCCAACGGTCGGATTAAAAATTATACTCACGCAATAGAGCTTTAAGAACACTGATTTGATCTTTTAATACCTCCAATCCGACAAAATACAGATAAAACACCTCAACATTTATTCCTTCAATTATAACCACATAAATAAATCCATCATTTATATCCACATAAAATAAATATTTCCTTATCATATGAATCAATAATTAATTATTCACAAATAATATTACAGAATCACAATTATGACAACCAGGCCGTTCCCAAGAAAGATGGAGCTTTTCGATAAGGATTTATCCTTACTAGCGCGCAATTAGGTAACCAAACCTCTCCTTGACAGAACTTTTTAGACATTGTCAATAAAGCTATCTAATAATATTATTCAAATAATATGAATTATTGATCTTATAAAGGAGATACTGTGCAGTAACAATTATTGAAACAACGATAATATAAAATATCAACGCAACAATTATTGAGTAGTGCCTTCTTACATAAGAATCAATAATTCACAATACTATGCAATACCGTGTGCTAATGTGCATCCACGCGTATTACTGTATTTTAACCACCAGATATTCCAACAGTGTTAACGGTAACAACTACGCCGTTATTTATAACAACCCAAACTTGTCGTTTTCTTCATCCGACAGTTATCCGTTATGGGGCCCACAAATGGCTGCGCTGTCGTACGAATATTTCCCGATAGAAACAATATTTCACGACCAAATGAATATTCCCCGACAACAGTGAATATTATATGACAACTTGCATACTTTGCAAAATTTATAAATACTACCCAAAACTAAAACATTATCTCAAATCCACACTATAATATTCAAAAAATTATTTTGAGAAAATTAAATATTTATTCATAAAATCTGGGGTCTCACATTAAAACTTATCAAGAATGCTCAGAATAATATTTTCATAAAAAGATACTGGATGAAGCGCAAATATCAAGGATATTCTACTAATTGCATGGAGTATAGAATCCAAAACTTTAACAAAATGAGTGTAGAATTTGAAATCTGAAACGAAATAATATTGGCAAAAAGCACCTTTTGGCCACTGTGGTTATAGTGATTTAACGAATTAGCCACTGTGCTTTTAAAATATTCAATTAGCCCATTGAACTTTTTAAAATTTATTAATCGGGTCATTCCGTCCAATTTCATGGACGGACGTTAAATTCAATTGTATATTTACATACGTAGCAATCAAAAAATAAAGAAAAAACAAAATATTTAATGACTGGACAATGATTATGTGGCAAAAAATAAATAAAATAAAAATAAAATAAAAATAAATATTTAATTCATTTTTTAATAATTTTTTTATTTTCCATTTTCTTTCTCCTTCAAATCCACCACTGTTGGGTAAAATCTAATTACGCACAACACGCAAGTATACGTGGTCAACAAGTAATAAAGTGATAAGTTGAGTATCGTTCCCACAGAGAATTAATTAATAAAAATCACCAAGTACTAACCCATAACCAACTCAATCTTATTTAAACAAATGAATTTAATGTTATTAATTAAAATATTTAACTAAACTAATTCTAATTACCACTAATTAAAAATCAGATTATGGAGATTTAAGATCACAACTTCACTTATTGCTTCATTTAGGTTAACACACTTCTCATCAATTATTCTCTATCCCGAATTGTTAATCAAGAACACGAAAGTAGTATTAACCATCTCTCGATGCACTAATACCGTATTAACGTTAATCCACAATTAAGATAGAAATTTGTTAAACACCTTAATCAACTAACCCACTATATCTCTATGTGAATTACAATTGAAGAAAGTTGAAGAACAAGTTCTCTATAAGATTACATGCGGCGTCAAGCATATCTCTACCTTAACACTCATCAAGTTTAAGCTACTAACAAAATCCTGAACACATGTTATCATGATTAGATCTAAATCAATACTTCATCTCTCGAGTTCATATAGATTATCACAGTAATTGATGGCCAAGCAATTAAAAAATTAAGTCCAAATCACAATAGACAATCCTCTCAATAGAACATAATAATTGATAACGAAGCATATTAAAATAAACTACACAATAAGATTCATTGTAATCTCAAACAAAGAATTAGTTCATGATTATTGAATTAAAACCAAGAATCCACAATTGAATACACATTAAAAGATAAAGATAGAAGAAGATTAGAAGAAATAATCTATTGTGAGTAGATTTGACACTCCCTTCTTGCTCCTCCTTCAAATCTTCAATGGTCTCCAAGTTGCTTCAATCTCCAAATCTCATTAGAACTAGTGTTTTTCTCTAATTTACTCTAATCTAATTTAATAGAATGCTCTCTAATCTCCTAATATTCTCTAATAATCTCCTCTAATCTGTGTTATTCCCCTCCTTTTATAAGCCTTTGTACATGTCTTTAAGTCCTCTTGGAAGTCCTTGAATCAAACAACTCGAAAACAATCCTTTTCGGACTCAAATTCGGACAAAATCCGCTCATTTTCGCGTATACCCAGCCCCGGCTGGGTACTAAGCACAAAAACGCCCAGCCCCGGCTGGGTACCAATCTGCCAAAAATATTTTCTGCTGGAACCTCCTCTGCTAAAACTGCCATAACTTCTAAACCTAGAGGAGTTACGAGGCCCGCGACATAACAAATCGAAGCTATCGACGAGATCTACAACTTTTATTCTTTGAGCTTTGAGAAATAATGAACGCATGATGGTCGAAATTTGACTGGAAGTGACTGCTATGAAAATCACCACCCAAAACGGTGAAGTTCAACGTCCGTCGGTAGAAATGTCATAACTCTTTCATCCGAACTCCGATTTGAATGATTCAAAATGTTCCAGAAAGCTAAGAAAACGCTCTACAATATAGTCCATGCTCCAAGCCAAGAACATGAAATGACATGAAAGCACAAACGATATCCGGCTTGCTTTTGTTTGCATTTTCCGTGCTTTTCCTTACCAATAATCGTTCACATCGCTTTCAAACGTATAACCTACAAAACGAACACAAAATGCATGAAAAGTAACTAAGACACATGAATAAAAATAACTAATTCAAGTAAAAGATACCGGATAAGTAGGTATAAAATCTACTTATCAAATACCCCCAAACTTAAACCGTTGCTTGTCCCCAAGCAACACAACATAATGCAATGCAATGCAATGAAATGCAACTAATCTATATGCCTACGAATCCAGTAGTATTGATAGAATCAAATCTATTCACTCGGCCTTAGAGCAATCAAGTAAACACGATAATACTTCATATCAAAACCAATCAATAATTTACTAGTTAATCATCAAGTCTTAAACTGTTATCACTGATATAGTGCGTGTGTGCTCAACAAACATGCTAATTGATATGAAATTAAATTTAACACATAATAGGTCTCTTTAAAGGCATCATACAATGAAAACTCACAAAATTCACGAACAAGATAGATCCAACTAAAGTCAAACATCCACCAAGTTCAAGAGTCCAATCCGGGATACTTATGCTTTACTTTTCATTACGGGGGCTTTTTGCTCTTTTCCCGTGTTATTATTTTTTTTCTTTTTTTTTTACTTTTTAACCATGACTGTGCAATGTCTCATTCCATTAGGCTAACAGTGCTACCCCTTAGCGAGCTTTCGACCAACGACTCCCAGACCATATAAGACCTTAGGGCGCTAGGTTTTAAGATACCCCTTCGGGCGTACTTGCTCAAGTAACAAAGGCCCCGAAACAAAACTAGCCACGGTATTTTTTTTTATTTTTTTTATTTTTATTATTATTTTTTTGAAGCTTATATATCCCAAAAATTTTTTCCCAAACTTAAGTTTTTGTCTAAATTCAGTCATCTCCGCCTATTCATGTCTTTCATTCATCCAAACTAGTATTATCCTTAAGAAGTCCATTATGTATCAATTTAAACTCAATCAATTAACAAGTTGTTTTTACTGTGCTATCCTTATTATACCAGTTTCAAACAGAAAAAGATTCAATTCATAACAAGAAATCACATCAAAAGCTCTAATAATCAGTACACTACTTGTCTACTCGATCCCAATCTCATCATTGGCCAAAACAAACTGTAAATATCAAACAGCTGGACTCATGCAAGATAAACATAGTAACTAACTATTATTTTTGAAATTTTTGATTTTTTTTTGATTTTTTTTTTAATAATGAACCTAAACTATATTAACAACATATGCAAAATAACATAACATAAACTAAACATGTGATAATGAACCTAAACAAAACTCCCCCAAACTTAGCAATTACAATGTCCTCATTGTAAGATTATAACGATAAATAGAAGAGAACTTCCCTGTAATCAGCTAAGCGTGAGTTGATGGTAGCGATGGCGGCGACGATCATTTTGCTATCCATTGGACCTTCAATACCTGCAATGAAGAGAGACAACATGGATTAGATTATAAGAGAACTTAATAAGAAAATTAATTCCTATCTACTAAATAAACTAATAAAGCATATAAATATAAAAATTCCTGGGTTGCCTCCCAGTCAGCGCTTGATTTATAGTCTTTCAGCCTGACTTTGTCTGGTCAATGCTATCCAATTCCTCTTCGAAAGTTGAGGAACCCTCCATCCATCGGAAATAATATAGCTTTTGGTAGGTTCCCATTTGTGATAGCCATCGAGTTAAAGTCACCTAGCATGCTCTGATTTGGTAAGATCTAAATCAAGAACGTCCCACAGCTAGGTGTTTTCTTCATTGTGTATGTGATCACTTTGGGGCATGGAAGCTTGTCACACACAATGTGCTCTTCGTCTATCTTCTCTTTCTCGTCCCACCATGGATTCAAAATTGTACTCACTCTTATGTCAATAAGATTTTCGCCGACGACATGACTACCAAGCGGGCACGGTTTTGCAAATCTAACCAGATCGTTGAACTTTGGTGGAGACCCATTTAGATCTTTGTGGACCTCTATTTCATTATCCCCAATTGTCCCAACACTTCCTATACCTTGTGGCTCATCCAGTTGCAGATTTGGTTCGGGTTCTCCGTCAATTTCATCATCCATGCCATAAAACCAAGTGTTTGAAGGAAGGTTGCTTACGGCTTTGGTCATTTGCTCTATCTGATCCGCAAGATTTTGAATTGACCTCGCTTGATTACTCATTCTCTCCTCATTTGATGCTATGAACTTGGACACCAATTCCTCCAACCTTGAACTTTCTGTTTCAGTCTCGGAAGCCATGTATTGAGGACCATTGGTTGAGGTAGTGAGGAGTTGTTCCATTCGATTATTAAAATTTAGGGTTGATAACTCCTGACTCATTATCATCTCTTCTTTTTCTGCTATAATCCTTAACATGAATTCCTTGAAATCTGAATTGTCTTCTTGTTTCATTGGAGGTGGATTTGAGAAATTTGATGGATATGTTGGATTTGGAGCAGAGTATTGGTCTTGATAGTTGTAGCTCCATGAAGAATCCGGGTGATACCCCCAAACTTGATGGTAATTATCATATGCATACTGGTTGAGGTATATACCACCTTGTTTTCGCCGCCCAAAACTAACGGTGCATTGATGACTCGGATGGTTGCCAGCACAATAGTCACACATGATTGCCATCCTTTGACTCTGTTGGGTTGCGATAACGTCCAACTTCCTCGAAAGTTCTTTAATTTGTGCTGACATTGCGGAAAGTGTCGCGAGTCTGTCAATCTCCTTTTCTTTTGGTTGAGTCATGTTCGTGTATGGCCATTGATACGCAAAGTCATCCATGGTACCTGAAAAGAGAGAAATATAGGAAGAGAATTAAAAATAAAAATAAAAATGTTTAAATTAAGACTAATTTGATTGAAATTAATATTGGTAAAAAATATTAAACTAATTCCCCAGCAACGGCGCCAAAAACTTGTTGGGTAAAATCTAATTACGCACAACACGCAAGTATACGTGGTCAACAAGTAATAAAGTGATAAGTTAAGTATCGTTCCCACAGAGAATTAATTAATAAAAATCACCAAGTACTAACCCGTAACCAACTCAATCTTATTTAAACAAATGAATTTAATGTTATCAATTAAAATATTTAACTAAACTAATTCTAATTACCACTAATTAAAAATCAGATTATGGAGATTTAAGATCACAACTTCACTTATTGCTTCATTTAGGTTAACACACTTCTCATCAATTATTCTCTATCCCGAATTGTTAATCAAGAACACGAAAGTAGTATTAACCATCTCTCGATGCACTAATACCGTATTAACGTCAATCCACAATTAAGATAGAAATTCGTTAAACACCTTAATCAACTAACCCACTATATCTCTATGTGAATTACAATTGAAGAAAGTTGAAGAACAAGTTCTCTATAAGATTACACGCGGCGTCAAGCATATCTCTACCTTAACACTCATCAAGTTTAAGCTACTAACAAAATCCTGAACACATGCTATCATGATTAGATCTAAATCAATACTTCATCTCTCGAGTTCATATAGATTATCACAGTAATTGATGGCCAAGCTATTAAAAAATTAAGTCCAAATCACAATAGACAATCCTCTCAATAGAACATAATAATTGATAACGAAGCATATTAAAATAAACTACACAATAAGATCCATTGTAATCTCAAATAAAGAATTAGTTCATGATTATTGAATTAAAACCAAGAATCCACAATTAAATACACATTAAAAGATAAAGATAGAAGAAGATTAGAAGAAATAATCTATTATGAGTAGATTTGACACTCCCTTCTTGCTCCTCCTTCAAATCTTCAATGGTCTCCAAGTTGCTTCAATCTCCAAATCTCATTAGAACTAGTGTTTTTCTCTAATTTACTCTAATCTAATTTAATAGAATGCTCTCTAATCTCCTAATATTCTCTAATAATCTCCTCTAATCTGTGTTATTCCCCTCCTTTTATAAGCCTTTGTACATGTCTTTAAGTCTTCTTGGAAGTCCTTGAATCAAACAACTCGAAAACAATCCTTTTGGAACTCAAATTCGGACAAAATCCGCTCATTTTCGCGTATACCCAGCCCCGGCTGGGTATTTCCTTTTGTAAAAGCCAGCCCCAGCTGGATAGGCTACTGATTTCACGCCCAGACACCCAGCCCCGGCTGGGTACTAAGCACAAAAACGCCCAGCCCCGGCTGGGTACCAATCTGCCAAAAATATTTTCTGCTGGAACCTCCTCTGCTAAAACTGCCATAACTTCTAAACCTAGAGGATTTACGAGGCCCGCGACATAACAAATCGAAGCTATCGACGAGATCTACAACTTTTATTCTTTGAGCTTTGAGAAATAATGAACGCATGATGGTCGAAATTTGACTGGAAGTGACTGCTATGAAAATCACCACCCAAAACGGTGAAGTTCAACGTCCGTCGGTAGAAATGTCATAACTCTTTCATCCGAACTCCGATTTGAATGATTCAAAATGTTCCAGAAAGCTAAGAAAACGCTCTACAATATAGTCCATGCTCCAAGCCAAGAACATGAAATGACATGAAAGCACAAACGATATCCGGCTTGCTTTTGTTTGCATTTTCCGTGCTTTTCCTTACCAATAATCGTTCACATCGCTTTCAAACGTATAACCTACAAAACGAACACAAAATGCATGAAAAGTAACTAAGACACATGAATAAAAATAACTAATTCAAGTAAAAGATACCGGATAAGTAGGTATAAAATCTACTTATCAAATACCCCCAAACTTAAACCGTTGCTTGTCCCCAAGCAACACAACATAATGCAATGCAATGCAATGAAATGCAACTAATCTATATGCCTACGAATCCAGTAGTATTGATAGAATCAAATCTATTCACTCGGCCTTAGAGCAATCAAGTAAACACGATAATACTTCATATCAAAACCAATCAATAATTTCCTAGTTAATCATCAAGTCTTAAACTGTTATCACTGATATAGTGCGTGTGTGCTCAACAAACATGTTAATTGATATGAAATTAAATTTAACACATAATAGGTCTCTTTAAAGGCATCATACAGTGAAAACTCACAAAATTCACGAACAAGATAGATCCAACTAAAGTCAAACATCCACCAAGTTCAAGAGTCCAATCCGGGATACTTATGCTTTACTTTTCATTACGGGGGCTTTTTGCTCTTTTCCTATTTTATTATTTTTTTTTTCTTTTTTTTTACTTTTTAACCATGACTGTGCAATGTCTCATTCCATTAGGCTAACAGTGCTACCCCTTAGCGAGCTTTCGACCAACGACTCCCAGACCATATAAGACCTTAGGGCGCTAGGTTTTAAGATACCCCTTTGGACGTACTTGCTCAAGTAACAAAGGCCCCGAAACAAAACTAGCCACGGTATTTTTTTTTATTTTTTTTATTTTTTATTATTATTTTTTTTTGAAGCTTATATATCCCAAAAATTTTTTCCCAAACTTAAGTTTTTGTCTAAATTCAGTCATCTCCGCCTATTCATGTCTTTCATTCATCCAAACTAGTATTATCCTTAAGAAGTCCATTATGTATCAATTTAAACTCAATCAATTAACAAGTTGTTTTTACTGTGCTATCCTTATTATACCAGTTTCAAACAGAAAAAGATTCAATTCATAACAAGAAATCACATCAAAAGCTCTAATAATCAGTACACTACTTGTCTACTCGATCCCAATCTCATCATTGGCCAAAACAAACTGTAAATATCAAACAGCTGGACTCATACAAGATAAACATAGTAACTAACTATTATTTTTGAAATTTTTGATTTTTTTTTGATTTTTTTTTAATAATGAACCTAAACTATATTAACAACATATGCAAAATAACATAACATAAACTAAACATGCGATAATGAACCTAAACAAAACTCCCCCAAACTTAGCAATTACAATGTCCTCATTGTAAGATTATAACGATAAATAGAAGAGAACTTCCCTGTAATCAGCTAAGCGTGAGTTGATGGTAGCGATGGCGGCGACGATCATTTTGCTATCCATTGGACCTCCAATACCTGCAATGAAGAGAGACAACATGGATTAGATTATAAGAGAACTTAATAAGAAAATTAATTCCTATCTACTAAATAAACTAATAAAGCATATAAATATAAAAATTCCTGGGTTGCCTCCCAGTCAGCGCTTGATTTATAGTCTTTCAGCCTGACTTTGTCTGGTCAATGCTATCCAATTCCTCTTCGAAAGTTGAGGAACCCTCCATCCATCGGAAATAATATAGCTTTTGGTAGGTTCCCATTTGTGATAGCCATCGAGTTAAAGTCACCTAGCATGCTCTGATTTGGTAAGATCTCAATCAAGAACGTCCCACAGCTAGGTGTTTTCTTCATTGTGTATGTGATCACTTTGGGGCATGGAAGCTTGTCACACACAATGTGCTCTTCGTCTATCTTCTCTTTCTCGTCCCACCATGAATTCAAAATTGTACTCACTCTTATGTCAATAAGATTTTCGCCGACGACATGACTACCAAGCGGGCACGGTTTTGCAAATCTAACCAGATCGTTGAACTTTGGTGGAGACCCATTTAGATCTTTGTGGACCTCTATTTCATTATCCCCAATTGTCCCCACACTTCCTATACCTTGTGGCTCATCCAGTTGCAGATTTGGTTCGGGTTCTCCGTCAATTTCATCATCCATGCCATAAAACCAAGTGTTTAGAGGAAGGTTGCTTACGGCTTTGGTCATTTGCTCTATCTGATCCGCAAGATTTTGAATTGACCTCGCTTGATTACTCATTCTCTCCTCATTTGATGCTATGAACTTGGACACCAATTACTCCAACCTTGAACTTTCTGTTTCAGTCTCGGAAGCCATGTATTGAGGACCATTGGTTGAGGTAGTGAGGAGTTGTTCCATTCGATTATTAAAATTTAGGGTTGATAACTCCTGACTCATTATCATCTCTTCTTTTTCTGCTATAATCCTTAACATGAATTCCTTGAAATCTGAATTGTCTTCTTGTTTAATTGGAGGTGGATTTGAGAAATTTGATGGATATGTTGGATTTGGAGCAGAGTATTGGTCTTGATAGTTGTAGCTCCATGAAGAATCCGGGTGATACCCCCAAACTTGATGGTAATTATCATATGCATACTGGTTGAGGTATATACCACCTTGTTTTCGCCGCCCAAAACTAACGGTGCATTGATGACTCGGATGGTTGCCAGCACAATAGTCACACATGATTGCCATCCTTTGACTCTGTTGGGTTGCGATAACGTCCAACTTCCTCGAAAGTTCTTTAATTTGTGCTGACATTACGGAAAGTGTCGCGAGTCTGTCAATCTCCTTTTCTTTTGGTTGAGTCATGTTCGTGTATGGCCATTGATACGCAAAGTCATCCATGGTACCTGAAAAGAGAGAAATATAGGAAGAGAATTAAAAATAAAAATAAAAATGTTTAAATTAAGACTAATTTGATTGAAATTAATATTGGTAAAAAATATTAAACTAATTCCCCGGCAACGGCGCCAAAAACTTGTTGGGTAAAATCTAATTACGCACAACACGCAAGTATACGTGGTCAACAAGTAATAAAGTGATAAGTTGAGTATCGTTCCCACAGAGAATTAATTAATAAAAATCACCAAGTACTAACCCGTAACCAACTCAATCTTATTTAAACAAATGAATTTAATGTTATCAATTAAAATATTTAACTAAACTAATTCTAATTACCACTAATTAAAAATCAGATTATGGAGATTTAAGATCACAACTTCACTTATTGCTTCATTTAGGTTAACACACTTCTCATCAATTATTCTCTATCCCGAATTGTTAATCAAGAACACGAAAGTAGTATTAACCATCTCTCGATGCACTAATACCGTATTAACGTCAATCCACAATTAAGATAGAAATTCGTTAAACACCTTAATCAACCAACCCACTATATCTCTATGTGAATTACAATTGAAGAAAGTTGAAGAACAAGTTCTCTATAAGATTACACGCGGCGTCAAGCATATCTCTACCTTAACACTCATCAAGTTTAAGCTACTAACAAAATCCTGAACACATGCTATCATGATTAGATCTAAATCAATACTTCATCTCTCGAGTTCATATAGATTATCACAGTAATTGATGGCCAAGCAATTAAAAAATTAAGTCCAAATCACAATAGACAATCCTCTCAATAGAACATAATAATTGATAACGAAGCATATTAAAATAAACTACACAATAAGATCCATTGTAATCTCAAATAAAGAATTAGTTCATGATTATTGAATTAAAACCAAGAATCCACAATTAAATACACATTAAAAGATAAAGATAGAAGAAGATTAGAAGAAATAATCTATTATGAGTAGATTTGACACTCCCTTCTTGCTCCTCCTTCAAATCTTCAATGGTCTCCAAGTTGCTTCAATCTCCAAATCTCATTAGAACTAGTGTTTTTCTCTAATTTACTCTAATCTAATTTAATAGAATGCTCTCTAATCTCCTAATATTCTCTAATAATCTCCTCTAATCTGTGTTATTCCCCTCCTTTTATAAGCCTTTGTACATGTCTTTAAGTCTTCTTGGAAGTCCTTGAATCAAACAACTCGAAAACAATCCTTTTGGGACTCAAATTCGGACAAAATCCGCTCATTTTCGCGTATACCCAGCCCCGGCTGGGTATTTCCTTTTGTAAAAGCCAGCCCCAGCTGGTTAGGCTACTGATTTCACGCCCAGACACCCAGTCCCGGCTGGGTACCAATCTGCCAAAAATATTTTCTGCTGGAACCTCCTCTGCTAAAACTGCCATAACTTCTAAACCTAGAGGAGTTACGAGGCCCGCAACATAACAAATCGAAGCTATCGACGAGATCTACAACTTTTATTCTTTGAGCTTTGAGAAATAATGAACGCATGATGGTTGAAATTTGACTGGAAGTGACTGCTATGAAAATCACCACCCAAAACGGTGAAGTTCAACGTCCGTCGGTAGAAATGTCATAACTCTTTCATCCGAACTCCGATTTGAATGATTCAAAATGTTCCAGAAAGCTAAGAAAACGCTCTACAATATAGTCCACGCTCCAAGACAAGAACATGAAATGACATGAAAGCACAAACGATATCCGGCTTGCTTTTGTTTGCATTTTCCGTGCTTTTCCTTACCAATAATCGTTCACATCGCTTTCAAACGTATAACCTACAAAACGAACACAAAATGCATGAAAAGTAACTAAGACACATGAATAAAAATAACTAATTCAAGTAAAAGATACCGGATAAGTAGGTATAAAATCTACTTATCAAATACCCCCAAACTTAAACCGTTGCTTGTCCCCAAGCAACACAACATAATGCAATGCAATGCAATGAAATGCAACTAATCTATATGCCTACGAATCCAGTAGTATTGATTGAATCAAATCTATTCACTCGGCCTTAGAGCAATCAAGTAAACACGATAATACTTCATATCAAAACCAATCAATAATTTCCTAGTTAATCATCAAGTCTTAAACTGTTATCACTGATATAGTGCGTGTGTGCTCAACAAACATGTTAATTGATATGAAATTAAATTTAACACATAATAGGTCTCTTTAAAGGCATCATACAGTGAAAACTCACAAAATTCACGAACAAGATAGATCCAACTAAAGTCAAACATCCACCAAGTTCAAGAGTCCAATCCGGGATACTTATGCTTTACTTTTCATTACGGGGGCTTTTTGCTCTTTTCCCGTTTTATTATTTTTTTTCTTTTTTTTTACTTTTTAACCATGACTGTGCAATGTCTCATTCCATTAGGCTAACAGTACTACCCCTTAGCGAGCTTTTGACCAACGACTCCCAGACCATATAAGACCTTAGGGCGCTAGGTTTTAAGATACCCCTTCGGACGTACTTGCTCAAGTAACAAAGGCCCCGAAACAAAACTAGCCACGGTATTTTTTTTTATTTTTTTTATTTTTTATTATTATTTTTTTTTGAAGCTTATATATCCCAAAAAATTTTTCCCAAACTTAAGTTTTTGTCTAAATTCAGTCATCTCCGCCTATTCATGTCTTTCATTCATCCAAACTAGTATTATCCTTAAGAAGTCCATTATGTATCATTTTAAACTCAATCAATTAACAAGTTGTTTTTACTGTGCTATCCTTATTATACCAGTTTCAAACAGAAAAAGATTCAATTCATAACAAGAAATCACATCAAAAGCTCTAATAATCAGTACACTACTTGTCTACTCGATCCCAATCTCATCATTGGCCAAAACAAACTGTAAATATCAAACAGCTGGACTCATGCAAGATAAACATAGTAACTAACTATTATTTTTGAAATTTTTGATTTTTTTTTGATTTTTTTTTAATAATGAACCTAAACTATATTAACAACATATGCAAAATAACATAACATAAACTAAACATGCGATAATGAACCTAAACAAAACTCCCCCAAACTTAGCAATTACAATGTCCTCATTGTAAGATTATAACGATAAATAGAAGAGAACTTCCCTGTAATCAGCTAAGCGTGAGTTGATGGTAGCGATGGCGGCGACGATCATTTTGCTATCCATTGGACCTCCAATACCTGCAATGAAGAGAGACAACATGGATTAGATTATAAGAGAACTTAATAAGAAAATTAATTCCTATCTACTAAATAAACTAATAAAGCATATAAATATAAAAATTCCTGGGTTGCCTCCCAGTCAGCGCTTGATTTATAGTCTTTCAGCCTGACTTTGTCTGGTCAATGCTATCCAATTCCTCTTCGAAAGTTGAGGAACCCTCCATCCATCGGAAATACTATAGCTTTTGGTAGGTTCCCATTTATGATAGCCATCGAGTTAAAGTCACCTAGCATGCTCTGATTTGGTAAGATCTCAATCAAGAACGTCCCACAGCTAGGTGTTTTCTTCATTGTGTATGTGATCACTTTGGGGCATGGAAGCTTGTCACACACAATGTGCTCTTCGTCTATCTTCTCTTTCTCGTCCCACCATGGATTCAAAATTGTACTCACTCTTATGTCAATAAGATTTTCGCCGACGACATGACTACCAAGCGGGCACGGTTTTGCAAATCTAACCAGATCGTTGAACTTTGGTGGAGACCCATTTAGATCTTTGTGGACCTCTATTTCATTATCCCCAATTGTCCCCACACTTCCTATACCTTGTGGCTCATCCAGTTGCAGATTTGGTTCGGGTTCTCCGTCAATTTCATCATCCATGCCATAAAACCAAGTGTTTGGTGGAAGGTTGCTTACGGCTTTAGTCATTTGCTCTATCTGATCCGCAAGATTTTGAATTGACCTCGCTTGATTACTCATTCTCTCCTCATTTGATGCTATGAACTTGGACACCAATTCCTCCAACCTTGAACTTTCTGTTTCAGTCTCGGAAGCCATGTATTGAGGACCATTGGTTGAGGTAGTGAGGAGTTGTTCCATTCGATTATTAAAATTTAGGGTTGATAACTCCTGACTCATTATCATCTCTTCTTTTTCTGCTATAATCCTTAACATGAATTCCTTGAAATCTGAATTGTCTTCTTGTTTAATTGGAGGTGGATTTGAGAAATTTGATGGATATGTTGGATTTGGAGCAGAGTATTGGTCTTGATAGTTGTAGCTCCATGAAGAATCCGGGTGATACCCCCAAACTTGATGGTAATTATCATATGCATACTGGTTGAGGTATATACCACCTTGTTTTCGCCGCCCAAAACTAACGGTGCATTGATGACTCGGATGGTTGCCAGCACAATAGTCACACATGATTGCCATCCTTTGACTCTGTTGGGTTGCGATAACGTCCAACTTCCTCGAAAGTTCTTTAATTTGTGCTGACATTGCGGAAAGTGTCGCGAGTCTGTCAATCTCCTTTTCTTTTGGTTGAGTCATGTTCGTGTATGACCATTGATAAGCAAAGTCATCCATGGTACCTGAAAAGAGAGAAATATAGGAAGAGAATTAAAAATAAAAATAAAAATGTTTAAATTAAGACTAATTTGATTGAAATTAATATTGGTAAAAAATATTAAACTAATTCCCCGGCAACGGCGCCAAAAACTTGTTGGGTAAAATCTAATTACGCACAACACGCAAGTATACGTGGTCAACAAGTAATAAAGTGATAAGTTGAGTATCGTTCCCACAGAGAATTAATTAATAAAAATCACCAAGTACTAACCCGTAAACCAACTCAATCTTATTTAAACAAATGAATTTAATGTTATCAATTAAAATATTTAACTAAACTAATTCTAATTACCACTAATTAAAAATCAGATTATGGAGATTTAAGATCACAACTTCACTTATTGCTTCATTTAGGTTAACACACTTCTCATCAATTATTCTCTATCCCGAATTGTTAATCAAGAACACGAAAGTAGTATTAACCATCTCTCGATGCACTAATACCGTATTAACGTCAATCCACAATTAAGATAGAAATTCGTTAAACACCTTAATCAACTAACCCACTATATCTCTATGTGAATTACAATTGAAGAAAGTTGAAGAACAAGTTCTCTATAAGATTACATGCGGCGTCAAGCATATCTCTACCTTAACACTCATCAAGTTTAAGCTACTAACAAAATCCTGAACACATGCTATCATGATTAGATCTAAATCAACACTTCATCTCTCGAGTTCATATAGATTATCACAGTAATTGATGGCCAAGCAATTAAAAAATTAAGTCCAAATCACAATAGACAATCCTCTCAATAGAACATAATAATTGATAACGAAGCATATTAAAATAAACTACACAATAAGATCCATTGTAATCTCAAACAAAGAATTAGTTCATGATTATTGAATTAAAACCAAGAATCCACAATTGAATACACATTAAAAGATAAAGATAGAAGAAGATGAGAAGAAATAATCTATTTTGAGTAGATTTGACACTCCCTTCTTGCTCCTCCTTCAAATTTTCAATGGTCTCCAAGTTGCTTCAATCTCCAAATCTCATTAGAACTAGTGTTTTTCTCTAATTTACTCTAATCTAATTTAATAGAATGCTCTCTAATCTCCTAATATTCTCTAATAATCTCCTCTAATCTGTGTTATTTCCCTCCTTTTATAAGCCTTTGTACATGTCTTTAAGTCCTCTTGGAAGTCCTTGGATCAAACAACTCGAAAACAATCCTTTTCGGACTCAAATTCGGACAAAATCCGCTCATTTTCGCGTATACCCAGCCCCGGCTGGGTATTTCCTTTTGTAAAAGCCAGCCCCAGCTGGATAGGCTACTGATTTCACGCCCAGACACCCAGCCCCGGCTGGGTACTAAGCACAAAAACGCCCAGCCCCGGCTGGGTACCAATCTGCCAAAAATATTTTCTGCTGGAACCTCCTCTGCTAAAACTGCCATAACTTCTAAACCGAGAGGAGTTACGAGACCCGCGACATATCAAATCGAAGCTTTCGACGAGATCTACAATTTTCATTCTTTGAGCTTTGAGAAATAACGAACGCATGATGGTCGAAATTTGACTGGAAGTGACTGCTATGAAAATCACCACCCAAAACGGTGAAGTTCAACGTCCGTCGGTAGAAATGTCATAACTCTTTCATCCGAACTCCGGTTTGAATGATTCAAGATGTTCCAGAAAGCTAAGAAAATGCTCTACAATATAGTCCACGCTCCAAGCCAAGAACATGAAATGACATGAAAGCACAAACGATATCCGGCTTGCTTTTGTTTGCATTTTCCGTGCTTTTCCTTACCAATAATCGTTCACATCGCTTTCAAACGTATAACCTACAAAACGAACACAAAATGCATGAAAAGTAACTAAGACACATGAATAAAAATAACTAATTCAAGTAAAAGATACCGGATAAGTAGGTATAAAATCTACTTATCAACCACCCGACTTGTAGAATCAAAAAAAGAAGACGAAAAAAAATCCCAAACGCGATCTAAGCTTCTTCCATTTCTATCCTCTCGACTCTCACTCTTCTCTACTCAGTTCACTGGCGATCACCACCGCAAACAACTGCTTTCTCTTTCCACAATCCGCCACTCCGACCGCCACCCACCACCACTCTCCACCACGCCAAATAGAAGCTCAAAAATCACCCAAATTCCACACTTAATTTGAGTTTCATTCCGTCCAGATCTACATCTACTCCCAAATTCCGGTGAAATGGCTTCTTCGGAAGTCGATTTTCGCCTCACCCAAACACTAACACCTCCTCCGGCAAAAATATTTCGGAGGAACAGATCTATGGCTCAGTCGGAGGAACAAATCTATGCTAGGTGGAGTTCTTAATTGAAACTGGAGTTATTAATGAAGATCTGCTAGGTGGCACAGTCTGTGTTGACTGAACAGTTGCTGGTCTTCCATGGTTGATGTTGAACGAACTGTGATGATGAACAGATGTTGGTCTGTGATGAATATTATAATATTAATAAAATTAATATTATACATATTATAAATATTTAGATAAAGAATAAGATAGAAAATAAAAGTATTTTTAAACAGATGCTGGTCTTCCATTTTATAAATATTTTAAAACATAAAAGTATTTTTATTTTTATTTTTAAAATAAAACATACATATTATAAATATTATAATATTAATTTAATATTATACATATTATAAATATTTAGGTAAAGAAAAAGAAAGAAAAAAAATATAAAAATATTTTTATTTTTAAAAAATTTATAAGTATTTGAAAATTTTTATTTTTATTTTTAAATAAAACATACATATTATAAATATTATAATATTAATTTAATATTATACATATTATAAATATTTAGGTAAAGAAAAAGAAAGAAAAAAACATAAAAATATTTTTATTTTTAAAAAATTTATAAGTATTTGAAAATTTTTATTTTTATTTTTAAAATAAAACATACATATTATAAATATTATAATATTAATTTAATATTAAACATATTATAAATATTCAGGTAAAGAAAAAGAAAGAAAAAAAAACATAAAAATATTTTTATTTTTAAAAAATTTATAAGTATTTGAAAACATAAAAGTATTTTTATTTTTAAAATAAAAAATACATATTATAAATATTATAATATTAATTTTTATTAATATTATACATATTATAAATATTAGATAAAGAAAAAGATAGAAAATAAAACATAAAAATACTTCTATTTTTAAAAATTTTATAAGTATTTGAAAACATAAAAGTATTTTTATTTTTATTTTTAAAATAAAACATACATATTATATATATTATAACATTAATGTTTATTAATATTATACATATTATAAATATTTAGGTAAAGAAAAAGAAAGATTTTGATATATTATTTATAAATATTGTAATAGATCTCATTGATACAAAATTTTTGATATATTATTTGAATTATTTGGAATTAATTTTTAAAATAAAAATAATTATTATAAATGTATAAATTTATATTAATTTCTTTTAAGTAAATAAAGAAGAACTTGGGAAGAGAGAGAAATAATAGGAAAATATTATTTAGTTGCCAAATCATTGCCCAGTCATTAAATATTTTGTTTTTTTCTTTTTTTCTGGCTGCCACGTATGTAAATATACAATTGAATTTAACGTCCGTCCATGAAATTGGACAGAATGGCCAGATTAAAAAAATTTAAAAAGTTCAATGGGCTAATTGAATATTTTAAAAGCACAGTGGCTAATTCGTTAAATCATTATAACCACAGTGACCAAAAGGTGTTTTTTGCCAAATAATATTACTTACATACTACAAAGTATGGAAGAAAATATTATTTTATACGAATATTGAACAAAAATAATATCCCTTACCTTAAAAAAAAGAGTATTCCAACTGGTATTGCGGGGATATTCTTGAAGAAAACTTAACTATTTTCTATGCTCAAATATTCCTTAAACTCTAAAGAAATACGCTCAATATTATAGAAGAAGAATTCTCTGATTCTGGTGTGATTTGCAATTCTAACTAAGCATCCTATTTATAAGAGAATGGAAGGGGTACTGTTTAAGAATATATATTTTTTTCACTGACGAAATAATTCGTAAACTCACGAAAATCATACGCAACATTTGGTGACTGAAATTCAATGAAATCATCAAGTAAAACAAAAATATAATATATATATATATATATATATATATATATATATATAACCACATGTTGGTTTGAAAAATAATTCACCTACCTGTGAACATTCAGATTTTTCCTCCACCAAAAGTCCTCCACCATGGGCCCCACGTGTTCCCCTCCCACCAACATTTCACCATCATAGGTGGGTTTCATTATATATATACTGAATAACTTTCTACCGATTATTTTAAAAATGAGTAAATAGGGGTCCAAATAATAAGCAAAATTTACAACAAATACTTCATAAAAATCCTTTCAATATTTTTAACAACATTTATTCATCATTATTATTATTCGCAATATTTAACAACCAGATCATTCCTAGGAAAGAGGGGGTTTTCAATAAGGATTTCTCCCTATTGGCGCGCAATTAGGTGACCAAACCTCTCCTCGACAGAACTTTCAAGACATCGTCAATATTGTAAATAATAATATGAATAACTTTGTCGTCTCAATTATTGATTTAATAATATATAAAATATTAACAACAATTGAATCAAATAACGTGAGATATTATGCAGCAATTACTGTAGCAGTAATTGAATATAACTGAGTGACTTCTCACGTAAGCATCAATAATCAATAATCAATAACGTGAGCTACTATGCAACCACGCGTATTACTGTACTTTTACCACCGAGTATTTCAGTAGTTAACGGTAAAACTTCCGTCGTTATTTTTATAAAAAGATATTTCTGTCGTTTTCTCATTCTGACAATAATTCAGTTGTGGGGTCCACCAATGATTGTACCGTCGTATGAATATTCTCTGTTAAAACGAATATTCCCTGACCAATCGAATATTTTATGACAACTTGCATACTTTGCAAAATTTATAAATACTACCCACAACTATAACATTATATTAAATCCACACCATAATACTTAAAAATATTTTGAGAAAATTAATCTTTATTCACAAAATTCGAGGTCTTACAATCTCCCCTCCTTATGAAATTTCGCACTCGAAATTTACGTACCTGGTAGTTCGAAGAGATGATAATACCTTGATTTCATTTCAAATTCTAACGCTTGAGGTATAACCCTAGAGCATAGAATATGTTCTTTATTATCCAAGATTTTAACAGGTACCTCTTCATACGTTAAATCTTCCACTATTTCGTCCGGTTCTAACTCAATAATGTGGTTCGGGTCGTCCACATATTTACGTAACATCGATACATGAAAAAACGTTATGAATACGCGATATACTTGGCGGTAAGGCGAGCCTATAGGCCACAGTTCCTACTCGATCGATGATTTCAAATAGACCAATAAAGTTGAGGGTTGAGATTCATTTCTTCGTCAATTCTTGCTTCTAGAATAACTCCCTCTTAACCTTCTTCTTCACATTCATCAGCTCTGAGTCTGTAGCTTAAGCGGCTTTAACTTTATTGATTAAAGTCGGTTCTAATCGTATATTTAACATCATCGCGTGGGTCTTTAGAGTAAGTCGTACGAAATGGGTCTTTGTGTTAACAATGTTCGCACTCGTAACTGCATATGATTTTTTACTTAACGCGTTAGCTACCACGTTCTCTCTTCTACTGATGATATTGAATAGTATGGTCGTAATCTTCAACAGCTCGAGCCAACGTCTTTGGCGCATGTTACGTTCGTTTTGGGTGAAGAAATATTTGAGGGTTTTGTACCGAGTTCAAGGTTGATACAAATTTTGATTTCACGCTATGGGGGTAGGCCAGTAAGTTCTTCAAGGAATACGTCAGGAAATTTATTAACAATAGAAATATCATTCAAATCTGACATATTTTTGTTTAAATCCGTGACATAGGGCTAAGAAAGCTTGACATCTGAATAGCTTTATGGCTTGATATAACAGTGATTGACTTTAATGGTTTGGTTTCTTGAATTCACATAATAGGTTGGTTAGGAATATGAAAGCCAACAACCTTACGAAAAATAATCAATTTTAGCATGATGAATAGTTAACCAATTGATTCCTAAAATCATATCAAAGGCAAGTATTTTCACAGAAATAAGATCGACAGGTAATATGTGAGTGCCGATTTGAATCAAACAAGACTTATAAATAGTGGTTGTAATGAAGGTTTCTCCCAACGGAGTTTCAACAGATAAATCAAAGTCTAATTTCTCCAGAGTCAAATTTAAACGTTGAGCTGCAAGTAGGAGAAATAAAAGAATGGGTAGAACCGGTATCAAATAAGGTATAGACTTCACTAGAGTTTATGTTTAGCTTACCCGTGATTACCTCGTTCGGGTTCCTTACTTTCTGGGAGGATTACGACAAACGCTCTCCCTTGAACTACAGGTTTTAACTTCTCTAGGACTGGCCTTTGGTGCCTCCATCCCAGCTGAACTTGGTTTTCACTATACGATAAAATCGAGCTAGGTGACCTTATCTTTCGTAATTGTAACACATTTTGGACTATTGCGCACGAGTTTGGACTGATGTGTGCCCTCCCCTCCGTATTTGAAGCATATGATAGGTGGTCGTTTTCCTTCCTTAACAACGGGTGCTAGTGCTGACGTCTTTCCATTATTTTTGAATCTCCTCTTCTTGAAATGTCCACTTTTACTATCTTGGCCATGATTACCACAGAAGTGGTTACCATTTCTGGCATGTTGATTCCATCCATGTTTATTGTCACCGCTTCGTTGACTGCTACTACTGGTATTATCATTTTGCCGGCTACTTTATCTTGGTTGGGTTGACTCGTTATCACGCTCCAATAACTGAGCCCTATTTATAACATGTGAATACAAACACAGTTGGTGAGAAATTAGGTATTGACGTATCTCAGGTTTCAAACCTCTTAGAAACATCTGTATCATTCTCTCCTCATTATCAACCAAGTGGGACGCAAATCGAGACAACTCAGCAAACTTATCTTCGTACTGCGACACGATCATATTAGTTCTGCTCCAGCTTAATGAACTCTACCTCCTTCATATGATGAATACTTTCGGGAAAGTACTTGTCGTTGAACAGTTCTTGGAACTTCTCCCAAGACATCTTCAGTGCGGCAGGTTGAGTACGCTTTACAGATTCCCACCAATAATTTGCCTCTCCTCGCAACATGAATCTGGCAAAGGGAACCTTTTGATCCTTGGAGCATCCCAAGACATCAAATATCTTAGTGATCTACTTTATCCACGCCTCCGCCTTAAGTGGTTTTGGCTCTCCCAAAAATTCCGGTGATCTCAGCTCCTTGAACTACTTAGCGATGACCATCCGAAAGTTGCCAGTGTTTCCACCAGCATTTTGAACAGGAGTCTCTCTCGCCTGATGTTGCATGATCTGCAGAAAGCCCCTAAACATTCTGTCGTTCATCATTTGGTCGGTGTTGTTGTTTGTATGAGGATTGTTGCCTTCCAGATGCACATTTTCCTGGTTATTGATCGTTGGTGATTCAACGAACTCATGTGCTCCCAAATTATTAATAAATGAAATTTAATTTACTCTAATTATCATTTTGAAATAGTAAGGGTTGATTTGATTAATGTGGTTAGTTATGGGTAAAATGCGCAAATATTTCAAATAAGCAAGTGGTTATAAAATACTCATTGTTGTCGGAGAATATTCGTTTGGTCGTGGAATATTCTTGTTGTCGGGGAATATTCGTACGACGGCACAGCCTTGTGTGGGCACATAACGAAAAGCGATTAGATTAAAAAACGACAAGTATAAGTTGTTTATAAATAACAGCGCAGTTGTTACCGTTAATACTGTTGAAATACCCGGTGGTTAAAACATAGTAATACGCGTTGTTGCACAGTAGCACACGGTATTGCACCAATTATTGATTCTTACGTAAGAAGGCACTACTCAATAATTGTTACAGTAATTACTGTTCAGTATTTTATTTTATTGATTCAATAATTACTGCGTTGATATTTTATATTATTGTTGTTTCAATAATTATCACTACACAATATTTTCCATTATCGAATCAATAATTCATATTATCTGAATAATATTATTAGAAAACATTATTGGCAATGTCTAGAAAGTTCTGTCTAAGGAGAGGTTTGGTCACCTAATTGCGCGCCAGTAAGGAGAAATTCTTATTGGAAAGCCCCCTCTTTCCTAGGAACGGCCTGGTTGCTAGTACTGTGATTCTGTAATATTATTTGTGAATAATTAATTATTGATTTATATGATGAGGAAAATATTGATTTTATGTGGATATAGATGGAGAAAATTTTTAAAGTGACAATTATTAAAAAATTGATATTTTATCTTTTCTGATAAAATAATATTTTATTATATTATTATAATAGAATAATGATGATATTTTTACAATGAATATGGGATATATGAGTATATGAGGAGGAAGAGTATTTTTGTTGCATTAAATGATTAACACGTGTTTTATGTGTCGGTGGACCCCATTTCTTGACTGAAATTTGATTATAGCCTATAAAATCGTCCGTATGTGAATTTCGGTCAATTTCTGTTTGGAATTTGGAAAAACTTTCTTCTGCAAAGTTGTAGAGAATTGAATTTCCTATAAATAGACGCGAGATTTGAATTTTCTGAAAAAAAAAGGCTATTTATTATAAATTATTGAAGTTCTGAAGTTCCAAAATAATTGATTTTTGGAAGTTTTATTTATTTTTGTTAATAAAAACATTTTTTATATGTTGTGGGCATCTTTAACATGTGCATGGTGGCTGAATTCAGATTCAAGATGTGGGCGTATGAATTTTGTTTATATATAATATTATTATATTCAATTTTTTGTTTTGGTGTTCTAAGCAATTTCCTATAAATAGGGTGCTTAGGTTATAATTAAAAATCACACCAGAAACTAAAGCTTTCTCTCACTTTCTCTCTCTATAATATCGAGCATATTTTGTGAGTATTTTAGTACTTTGAGTATTGCTATACGGTGCAAGTTCTTTCAACACTATATCCAGTATTCCAATCAGAAGTACTATTCTTTCTGAGGTAAGGGATGTTATTTTATTAGAAAATGATATTATTTCTTCAATGTCATTATGCCAAAATATTGGTTGGAAATTTTTATCAAATTTGGAACTTTTTTCATGTCGGGGTTACTATTCATGAGTTACTATTCACGAGTTACTATTAATGAGTTACTATTCACGAGTTACTATTCACGAGTACTATTCACAAAGCGTGATGATATTTTTTTATGAAATTTCTATCTTTTGAGGTCGGAGTTACTATTCACGTATATGACACTATTCACGAATACAACACTATTCACAAAAAATTTAAATTTTCTTTTCTATATCCAAGATTGTCTGTTATGATTCCTATCTTTGATTGGATCTATGTTTTGATCTTTATTTTTGAATTTTACTCCAATCTGGTTATTTATGAAGTATTTTTGAACTTGGATTATTTAAAGTACGAATCCTTAATACTTTTTCTTTTGTTTCACTAGATTCATTTTCTTTAAAATATTTTCCATCATCCTCAGTCCTAAATGATGATATTATCGAATATCTTTGGCCTGTAGTGTAAAGATGAATGATTTCTTGATGAATATCTTTGGCCTGTAGTGCAAAGATGAACAGGTGTTGAGATGAACATGACCGACTGATTAATATCTTTGGCCCGTAGTGCAAAGATGAACAGGTGTTTAGATTAACATGACCAACTGATAAATATCTTTGGCATATAGTGCAAAGATGAATATTTGATTCCAGATATATATTGATTAATGTTACAGGGATAAAATATCGACGATGAATTTTTAAATTCATATATAGAAAATAGTAGTTTGCATTCTCTACTTAACTCTTCTAATGAATTATTATTTCCGCTGCGAAGATTGATTTAAAACTGGTTGTCTATTGTATTCTATTAGATTTTTCCCTGTTGAGGACTAACGATAATTTGTTCTATATTATCTTAGTCATAATGTTCTTTAATGGACTAGTTGAGCTCACCCTTTTCCTTGTTGTTCCATTTTTCTTCTCAGGAGACGAGAATGTAGTGAGTACTAGTTGGGGTATGGAATGATGGTTCTAGAAGTTGTTCTAGTAGTCCTCACTATTCTGTAAAATAGTATATTAATAATTGTAATGAGGACTTATTTGAGTGTGAATATTGTCTAGATGACAATATTTGTATTTAACTCACAATTTTTATGTTGTATTAATAAAGTTGTAGTTGTTTCTGTACCATGTATTTGACGACTCAGAATGGGTGTTGTATACCGATTTTGGGGGCGTCACACCATTGCTATTCTTAACATTCTCGGATGTCATTTTCAAATACTCCACAAAACAAGGGTTAATTGACATGCAACATATTACCCCTATATTCTGACCTACCAATTAAATAACAAATAAACTTAGGTAGGTCATACTAGCGAAGGAATTACATGTCTCTCCCCTCCTAGTTCTAGTCTCACATCTCAGCTAGGGATCATATCCCTAAGCTTTGATACCAACTGTGACGCCCCCAAAATAGGTATACATCACCCATCTTGAGTCGTCAAATGCATGGTACAAAATTAAATACAACTTAATTATACAAATATCGTGTAAAATACGACAAAACATAATCTGAGAGTTTTAATGCGAATATTGTCATCTAGACAATATCCACACTCAATGGAGTCCTCATTACATTTATTATCACACTATTTCACAAAATAGTGAGGACTACTAATGCAAACATCTGGACCATCACTCTGTTCCCCGACTAGTCCCAGATATATTCTCATTTCCTGAAGAGAACAATGAAAGAAAAGGATGATCTCAACTAGCCCAGTAAGAAAATATTATGACTAAGATAATGCAGAAATAATTTATCGTTAGCCTTCAACAGTGTTAAACTGATAAAATATAATAAACATCAAGTTTAACTGCAACGGAACAAGCAATCCATTAGAAAAGTCAACTAGAGCATGAAATCTACTATCTTCTATAATTTAAAAAGTTTTTCAACAATTTTATCATTGAGACTCAATTTAATAAATAATCAACATCATCGAATCATCCATGCACTACGGCCAAGGATATTCATTAGTATCACAGCCACGAATTATCCATGCACTACGGGCCAAGGATATTCGTGTTTTCATCAATGGTCATGATCATACCAACAACTGTCCATCAATGCACTATGGCCAATGAGGACTTTTATCACATCATTTGTAACATTACAGTCATGATTATACCGAATAATCCCTGGTCATAATCATACCAAGTCCATCTATGCACTACGGGCCATAGATGACTTTCATCATAATATAAACATGAGGATGATAACAATGATATAAGAATTCAATTAAATGAAAGCAAAGGATAAATTTTTTTTAAAGATTTATAATTTAATTTATCCAGAATTCAATAATATCTAAATTGTCAACATGATACTGCTTTGTGGAGTAAAATTCAAGAATAATATTGTATCAAAAATGATTTAGACCGAAAAAAAATAATTTTTATCATGAATAGTACCTCGGGTGAATAGTAATTAAGTGAATAGTACCCTGTGAATAGTACTTTGGGAATAGTATCCTGTGAATAGTACTCCGGCATGAAAAAGTTAAAACTTATCAAGAATGCTCAGAATAATATTTTCATGAAAAGATACTGGATGAAGCGCAAATATCAAGGATATTCTACTAATTTCATGAACTATAAAATACAAAACTTTAACAAAATGAGTGTAGAATTCGAAATATGAAACGAAATAATATTACTTACATACTACAGAGTATGAAAGAAAATATTATTTTATACGAATACTGAACAAAAATAATATCTCTTACCTTGAAAAAAAGAGTATTCCAACTGGTATAGTAGGGATATTCTTGAAGAAAAATTGAACTGTTTTCTATGCTCAAATCTTCCTTAAACTCTAAAGAAATACTCTCAATATTATAGAAGAAGAATTCTCTGATTCTGGTGTGATTTTCAATTCTAACTAAGCATCCTATTTATAGGAGAATAGAAGGGGTACTGTTTAAGAATATATATTTTTTCATGGACGAAATAATTCGTAAACTCACGGACATCATACGCAACATTCGGTGACTGAAATTCAATGAAATCATCAAGTAAAACAAAAATATAATATAATATATATATAGGTTAAGTTCAGATGACCACCTGGGGTTTGAGCGGTTTCCCACTTAACCACTTGTAGTCAGTAAAGCTACATTTAAACTCCCGACAGTTTTGAGTTGAAGTGAAAACGTTACCTTTTTCATCCAGATTAACTGTGCGTGCATGTCAGACGCCAAAAATGCGTGAAAAGAGGGTGTAACAGTATAAAAAAATTAGAAAATGTCTAAAATACCCTTCTTCTTCCTCCCTCGCTCCCTTTCCTTCTCTTCGGCCCACCATCTCTTCTCCCTCTCTAACACACACCGGTACCGCCATGAAAGGAGTATCCTTTTCTCTCTCATCCTCAAAGAATTCATCCAAGAAGACTAGTACCCGACAAAGAATTCCTCACTGAGTTCGACCCTTCCAAATCCCTAATTTCCCAATCCAAAACCCTCGTAATCCCACCAAAACCCAACGAATGGAGACCCCACAAGAAAATTAGAAGTCGATCCCAAATGACCCCCTCTGATTCAAAGTCGATCCCACCTCTGAAAACCCCTCTTCTGAGCCCGACGTAACCTACGGCCTGAATTTGCGCCAGTCGACCAATCAGAATTCTGAAAGTGCAGAACCTCAATCGTATGAGCCTATTGATAGGTTGATGGTTAAGAAATTGAGGGAAGATTTGGATAAATTTCTGGAAGATAGAGGCTTTGAGGAGTTTGATGATGTCCCAGTTGAGGGTTTTCGGGCCGCGTTGCTGAAGGGTTACGAATCAGAGGTGAGATGGCTTTATTTGTAAAGATCAAATTTGGGTTTTCTTCTACTAAGCAATTTTTATTTGTGATGATCAAATTTGGGTTTTTATTTCTTAATTGTAATTATATAATTTTTGGAAACTTGTTTAAGTACACAACATTTTGGAATGAAGTTCTATGGTTGAAACATGTTTGGTTGATTTTTAACCAGTGAGGTAATCTGTCTATCATGTTACTTGACTCCAACTCTTGTCAGTTCCTCACTTTAAAGCTATGTTTTAAAGCTTTGTCTATCATGCTACTTGACTCCAGTGAGTGATAGAATTGGTTGCTCAATTGGTAATTTTGTTGTTACTTTGACATTCTGTTAAGATTTGCACTTGGTTGCTGTTAAGATTCTTAAGACCTTCATCATCCTCTCTTAATAAGCCCTAACATCTTCTTCTCCCTTTTCATCTGATCAATATCTCGATCTTCCTTAAGGTTACCAGTTAATTAATCTTCTCTTGAACTTCTGCATTGTTGTTAGCTTCTGTTTTTCCCTCTTCAATCTATTTATATTTGTGCTGTAAGAATTGTATTTTTGTCAAATTTGCATGTGGAGCTTACTGGAATTGGAATTTGTTTTGGTTTTGTTTGTTTATAGGAATGGCGATGGATGGAGTAATAAATTGAATGAAATTAGTTTTTTTTTTCTTTTTAATTGTCAATTGGGTATTGATTATTATGAGCAATTATTCATATTTTCCCTTTTTGATGAGCCCTGTATTGAAGATTCGGACAAAATGAATGGAATTACTCCCATGTTCTCTTATCTGTCGTTTGTATATAAGGAGGGTAATTAAGTCTTTATCCAACTTAAGTAACAGAGTTATGACAGAAAGCAGTTATTCACTTCAACTCAAAAAGTCGGGAGTTTAAATGTAGCTTTACTGACTACAGGTGGTTAAGTGGAAAACTGCTCAAACCTCATGTGGTCATCTGAACTTAACCCTATATGTATGTATGTATATATATATATATATAACCACATGTTGATTTGAAAAATAATTCACCCACCCGTGAACATTCAAATTTTTCCTCCACCAAAAGTCCTCCACACGTGGGCCCCACGTGTTCCCCTCCCAACAACATTTCACCATCACAGGTGGGTCCCATTATATATATATTGAATAATTTTTATCGATTATTTTTAAAATGGGTAAATGGGGGTCCAAATAATAAGTAAAATTTACAACAAATACTTCATAAAATTCTTTCAATATTTTTAGCAACATTTATTCATCATTATTATTATTCGCAATATTTAACAACCAGATCATTCTTAGGAAAGAGAGGGATTTTCCAATAAATATTTCTCCCTATTAGCGCGCAATTAGGTGACCAAACCTCTCCTCGACAGAACTTTTTAGACATCGTCAATATTGCAAATAATAATATGAATAACTTTATCGTCTCAATTATTAATTTAATAATATATTGACAATAATTGAATCAAATAACAGTGAGATATTATACACCAATTACTAGTAGCAGTAATTGAATATAACTGAGTGACTTCTCACGTAAGTATCAATAATCAATAATGTATGCTACTATGCAACCACGCGTATTATTGTACTTTTACCACCGGGTATTTCAGTAGTTAACGGTAAAACTTCCGCCGTTATTTTTATAAAAAGATATTTCTATCGTTTTCTCATTTCGACAATAATTCCGTTATGGGGTCCACCAATGATTGTGTCGTCGTACGAATATTTCCTGTTAAAACGAATATTCTCCGGCCAATCGAATATTTTATGACAACTTGCATACTTTGTAAAATTTATAAATACTACCCACAACTATAACATTATATCAAATCCATACCATAATACTTAAAAAATATTTTCAAAAAATTAATCTTTATTCACAAAATTCGGGGTCTTACAAAATGTATTTTTGGATACATCATAAAATCCATACTTTAACAATTAAATAAACTAACTTTTTTATATATTTTTTTCCTAATGGTCCATCCCTTATATATAAATATGATGAATGAATTGTCAATTTCATCAATAATCAATAAAAAGGATTATAATACCCCCCCTCCCCCCCTCCCCCCCCTCCCCCTCCCCCTCCCCCTACCCCTCCCCCTACCCCTAAGCTTAGATAACAAAGCTAAATTGGCCACTTCAACAATTACAAGCTTACAATCTGTGCAAGATACGGGCTAATTTTTAAAATAATTTAAAAAAAAATTATACTATGTTCTATTAAATCTTTATTAAATATCAAAATTTTAGAGGTATTTATTATGACGCTCTTAAATTCGGGCATTTTTAAAACCCCAACTACTACACATCCAATACATACACCCATATAATCTTAAGACATAACTATAACTTTAATATTATTACAATAGGTCACCTTCTAATCCCAAATTCTAGATATCTTTACATCTTCAAACATACTAATGAATATTACATTATTCAAATAATACATTAAAACGCACAGTGACTATGATCCGCATCAATATATTATATACTAGCATTGATTTCAATCTCAATTTTTCTCAAACTCATATTGTAACACCTCATTCTCACATCGAACGATACGAAAATTTTCGTTTGCATATAAAGAAATAAGTTACTAACAATAGTATCTTCAGTCATAACATTTTGGGTGAGTCTGTAGGTGGGCAAAGATAACCCAAGAAGATACTATTGGAGTGGTAGTTTAAGGCCCCTAATTTTGATGGATTTGATTTGATTTGGACTTGGGATTTGACCCGAGATTTGTTCAAAACTCGAGATTTGACCCGGGTTATTTCATATGGTATCAGAGCCGACTCTCGAAAGCTCGGGTCAGGCTATCCGATCGAGTTGTCGTAGGTGGGGAACATGAAGGCTAGGTCGTATTATCTCACAATTGAGAGAATAAGGTCTGGAGGTGGGGACACGATGAAGCCAATCAATATTTTATCCCACAATAGCTAAAGAGACAAAGATCTGTGAACCGTGTGTGTAATCAGTTCTGACGGGGACGTCATAAATTTAAGTGGGGAGTTTGTAACACCTCATTCTCACATCAAAATATAGGGAGAAATTTATCTGCATATAAGGAAAGAAGAAGTTACTATCAATAGTATATTTAGTAATAATCTTTTGGGTGAGCTTCTGGTGGGTTAAGATGACCCGAGAAAATACTATTGGACTGGTGGTTTAAGGCCCTTTATTTTGATGAATTTTATTCGATTCGGATTTGATATTTGACCAAATCCCGGTTTATTTCATATGGTATCAGAGCCGACTCTCAAAAGCTCAGGTCGAGCTATCCGATCGAGTTGTCGGAGGTGGGGACACGAATGATTAGAGAGACAAAGATATGTGGATCGTGTATGTGATCAGTTATAACTGGACGTTAGAAATTTAAGTGAAAGAGTTTGTAACGCCTCATTTTCATATCGAAATATAGGAGAAAAAATTGTCTGCATATAAGGAAATATGTTACTATCATAGTAACTTCAATTATGACCTTTTGGGTGAGCCTTCAGTGGGTTAAGATGACAGAAAATACTATTGAGCTGGTGGTTTAAGACCCTTTATTTTGATAAATTTAATTCAATTCGAACTTAAAATTTAACCCAAAATTTATTCGAACTCAAAACTTGACTTCAATTGTTTCACATATTCAGGCCGACTTAGCCAGCTAGCAGTGATGGGAACTGAAACTGATCAAAGACGAGTATTGATTTCAATCTCATTTTTATCAAACTCATATTCTGGCCGACTTAGCCAGCTATTAGTGATGGGAACCGAAACTGATCACAGACCAATATATATATATATATATATATATATATATATATATATATATATATATATATATATATATATATATAGACAGGATCAAGTAAGGGCTCCCTTATTTTGTTAAAATGCGGATTTTTTATTTTTATTTTTTTTGGTTTTTTTTTTAAAACAACTAAAAAAATTATTTAATATTTTATGGAACTGAAATTTTTCCATAATATAATGTTTTGGGCGTGTTTTGAATACCTATACCAAAAAGTGGTGGTACAGTCTGCCCAGACTGTACATACATATTTTTGTTATACGTACCCAAATCACATCCAAAACACTGTATTATGAAAAATTTTCAAATCCATAATTTTTTATTTATTTTTTTTTAGTTGTTTTAAAAAAAAAGCTAAAAAAATAAAATAATAAAGGTCCGTATTTTGATCAGGTGCGGGATCCCGCACCTGATCCGCTCCCATATATATATATATATATATATATATATATATATATATATATATATATATATATATATATATGTATATTTTCCACGCAATATATGGTTCAGCCATTACTCTACATAGTTTTCAGTATTAATTAGATTGGTTGCATTGAGATATCAACCTTGTAATTTATGATAATCATACTACTGATCGTGGTTGCAATTTCTTGTAAAACAAATAAACAAAATCTTTAAAAACATAAATTCATGATATGACCGACAATCCTTTGATTAAGCACATAAAATTTACTAGAATTTATTAAAGAGTTTGTTCGATTACCAGCGATTTGGTGCGTTCGAATCACTAAACGCTCTATACCATTTTTTATGCTTGGCGTTTGAAATGTTGTGTTTTTAAGTTAAATAAATTGTATTTAAATTAAATTTATTTTAGATGAATAAATTTTTTAAATGTTTTTGGACTTTTTAAACGTATTAAACGCTTGAAAATCACAACGAAGATGAGAGAAACTAAAAAGTATAATAACTTGAATATGACCCAAACATCCAAAACTTTAACCAAACATTTTCATTGTAAAGTGTATTGAAACAATACATGGAAACTAGATTTTGATACAATAGTTTGAATTATAAATTATAAGATCCATATTAATTTTTAAAAAAGTTAATTTAAAATATTTTAACATTTAGAATTGACATAATAATTTATTTAAGTTTAGAAAATAATAAAATCTTATAATTAATATTAATTTTTTTATAGTTTATAAAATTCATAATTTATTAACATAAACTAAATAAATTCATGTCAATTTTAAGTTTGAAAATCAATATTAATATTATAAAAACTCTATGTGGACATGAAAATTGAACATGAGTGTTTTTGAATTTTACTTAATTGTATTTTGACCCCCAATGATGGGTAAAAATACAAATAAGTAAAATTAAAATACTCTCATATCCACCTAAAAAACTCTTCTAAAAAGCATATGCTTACAATAATTGGCGTGGTGGGGTTCTTCCAGCTAACTGATAAGTATGGAGAAATTAAACAGCTAAGCTATTAGCTCTCATGATTAAACATCTCAATTACCCTTCTATCTAATCAAAGTATCACCATCTTCATTCTTCAGTATCATTATTTTTAATTTACGAACCAAATTACTACAATTATTGTCCTTGCACCCAATTTTTTCACAAGTTAGTTGGCCTAATACTGCCTTTATTACCATAATTAAACCGGATTAGTGTCCGGATATCGCTATCCTTTTTCGGTATTCAGTGGATTTTATTATTAGTGGTCCTCCAATAAAGCTTTTTGTGTAATAATAATTAGTTTATGTGGGTTCCATTAAACCATGCAATTATTAGTTTGCTGAAGGAAGCCGAAGAGAAAATGATAATCACCTCTCTCAGCCACAGTTATTTACAGATACCGTTAGAATATTGTAGGGTTGCTGAATAAAAAATTGCACCAATAATTAATCAAGACAAACATAATGTCATACTCACAAGTCACAAATTTATGAAAAGACAGATTAATTACAGTTTTAAAAAAAGAAAAAATTGTAAATTTAGCAACAACAAAAAAAGTAAGAATCTTTTGCAACTTGATGTGGACTAATCTTCGTTCAATGAATTCACTAAGGTGGGGGTAATGTAATAGTTAAAGGTTATTTACGACATATTTATTTGGTTGGTCTTTTGATATTTATGTAGTAATTGTAATGTTATTATATTATCTTCAAAATTATATTTAATTCAATAAATTATATAATTGTATATAATAAATAAAATAAATTATAAGTCAAAATATCAAATCGATTGTAATCATTATTGCATAACGGACATAATTGGCCAATACATCAATTGGAGGATATAATGAAAATTTTAAAAATTGATGTAATTACATTTACGCCCGTACGTAACGAGGAGATGGCATGCTGAACAACAAAGTTTAATTTTTAAAAAACACCGCCATTATAAAATTGTACACGCGGTAGAAAAATTATGCCAATCGATCGAGTATGTTATAGCACTTTTGAATGAGGAAATGGCTCAATTACGCCCTTCACATTGAACTTATTTTTATTACCCCATAAACTCTGAACATGTTTACACATACTGACCAATTACAACTACAATAGAACAATAGATTTAAGACTGACCCAAAAAGATGTTTTAAGAAAAAAAAAATAGACCATTCAAGTATTCCCAAATAATAAGACATGAAGAAAGACAAAATGGTTTCATTTTGTAACTCATCAGTGGGAACGTTCCCCACTTCAACGTCCCAACAAAAAACTACCCCAAGTATTATTGTACAGCTGCATAAAGTAAAAAGTATTATTTGTATACACACATGATTTCCTACCACAAATCATAAAGGTACCTTCCCCCTTTACAAAAACAATAAAGGTTGTGGCATCTAACAAATAAAAAATCACGGATTTTTCTGCAAATGCAGATCTTTTTTTTATACCATTGGTACAAATATAATGCAACTGTTTGCTATATCAACTGTATGGGAAAAGGTTGCATCTACATGTCTCTTTCCAATGCCTGTAACTTAATTGTTAAAAATAAGGAGCACGATAATGTCTCTTTGTCATGCCAGAAAGGAAAAATGAATCAGGTCCATCCGGTCTAATGATTCTTGTTCACTAATCAATTAAATTTGTTGTTCCAAACATAATGAATTTCTACCTTTTAATTGATGCAAGTGTTGCTCCAGCTAGGTAGGTTATATTCCCCAGGGGCCAGGATTCTCAATTATAACAAAAGGTGTGGTATCATAATGTTGATACTTGATATTTGAACTGGTATAGGTTATAGTCAAATGATTTATAAGTCTACTAATTTAATTTCCAAAAAGTCTACTATCACATAAAATCGCTCGCATACACTCACATGCATATTTTGATGGCCCACGTGCAGAGCAAATCACGTAGGCCATCAAAATACAACAATGGTACTATCACATAAAAAAACTCTCATATACACACATGCATACTGTGAACACTTTCACACCCGCCTGACATGTGAAACCCACAAATATGCATGTGTATGTGAACAATTATGTGAGCCTTTTTTTATGTAATAGTAACATTATCTATCAAAATATGCATGTGAATGTATGTGAACGATTTTATGTGATATTAGACTTATTTTTTTTATTCCTATTGATTGCAACTAACGTGGTTATAATCCACGTACGTCAATATTTAATAGTAATCGACATAAATTTGTGTAATCACTCTACGTTATATATTCCCACCGAACAATAATTGAGAAATCTTATTGTCTTTATAGGAACATAATCATCTAAATCACCAGCTATCACTGAATATTGGATTCTTAAATTTTATTGATATATGTCACCTCATGATACCTTCTTAATACCACTGTACTGTTACTACTGCAAAGCATGCCACAAATTGATTTTAATCATTTCAAGGAAATCAATTAGAAACCCAAATGCTAGACATATGTATGATGCACTAAAAAGGTTCTAAATTAGAAAGGGGAAATACATATATTTATACTGTCATTCTCTTTATTTCGAAAGAGAGACTATAATTTTAAGACAAAAAAATGCAGGACAAAGGGTGACCAAAGTACTTTCAACCCCAAGAAAATCCTGGGCTTGACAAAAACAGCATAAACATATTGTTTACCCATGTTACAATTATTCATCTCATTATGCTTAATTTAATTTTCAAGAATGATATAACTGTACAGAGTTTATCACTTTATGTAGACACCACACAAATTCAATCAATTTGATGAGTTTTTATTCGTCCAATGGTTGTGCACATCAATTCAGCTATCCATGAAAAATAAAAGAAGATTCTATCCTAGGCCACATAATTTTAATTGTATAGGTAGCAGATTCATTTTGGATTTCTTTTGCCATCAAAGTGGGTCCAATCCCTTCCTGTGTCTTCAACAATACAGATCTACAAAAGCAAACTCAAATGATGTATTTTCCCTAATCTCTCTCTCCTCTCTCTCTCTCTAATTAGCATCTTTTCGCAAACTCGGTTTAATAAAGGCCTTGCCTAAAACTGTTCAGTTTTCTAGTCTCTTTGACAAAGAAACTATAGAGGCGGCGTAAAGATTACCATAATGAAGCTCAGGCGTGTTTTAGTGGTTACACTACTGATATGCTACTATGTGTATGCTGTTGCAGAAGAGAAACGCAGCCAAAAGAAGACTTACATAGTTCATATGGACAAGTCCTCTATGCCCTTGAGTTTCGATGATCACCTCCACTGGTACGATTCATTGATAGAATCCGTATCAGACTCCGCTAACATGATTTATACATACAACGACGTTATCCATGGCTTCTCCACAAGGCTGACCTGCAAAGGAAGCTGAGTCACTCAAAGGGCAGCCGGGAATTTTGTTAGTCCAAGAAGAAATGATATATCAGCTTCACACAACTCGGACACCAGAATTTCTAGGACTTGACAAGAGCGAAGCAGTGTATCCTGAATCTAACGCAGTAAGCGAGGTCATTGTCGGAGTGCTAGACACAGGGTATCTGGCCTGAAAGTAAGAGTTTCGATGACACTGGACTTGGTCCAGTCCCCAGTAGCTGGAAAGGTGAGTGTGAGGTAGCCAATAGCTTTAACTCATCAAGCTGCAACCGGAAACTCATTGGGGCAAGGTCCTTTTCGAAAGGGTATGAAGCAGCTTATGGGCCGATTGATGAAACAGTGGAATCGAAATCGCCAAGAGATGATGATGGCCACGGAACACACACCTCATCTACAGCAGCTGGTTCAGCTGTAACTAAAGCTAGCCTCTTTGGTTATGCTCCGGGGACGGCACGTGGGATGGCAGCACATGCCAGAGTGGCCGCTTACAAAGTATGCTGGCTTGGTGGATGTTTTAGCAGTGACATACTAGCTGCAATTGAGAAGGCAGTTGCAGATGGTGTAAATGTACTATCAATATCACTGGGTGGCTCAGTTGCTGATTACTACCGAGATAACGTGGCAATTGGGGCATTCACAGCAACGTCACGTGGAATCTTTGTATCATGCTCAGCTGGGAATGGTGGGCCAAGTTCTGAGAGCTTGTCAAATGTGGCACCGTGGATAACTACTGTTGGTGCTGGAACTTTGGACCGTGAATTTCCAGCCTACACTATCCTCGGGAATGGGAAGAAGTTTACTGGTGTATCACTTTACAGCGGAAAACCGTTATCTGATTCCTTAATTCCACTGGTGTACGCTGGTAAAGTCAGTAACACGACAAGTGGCAGTCTATGCCTGGCTGGTAGTTTAGTTCCAGAAAAAGTTGCTGGGAAAATCGTGGTATGTGATCGAGGGTTGAGCACCAGAGTAAAAAAGGGTGTGGTAGTAAAAGATGCTGGTGGTGTAGGGATCATTCTAACAAACACCGACTCTTACGGGGAAGAGCTGGTTGCTGATGCTCATCTCATACCTTCGGCAGCTGTGGGTCAGACAGCTGGTGATGCAATAAAGAAGTATATATCGTTGGATTCTAACCCAATGGCCACAATTGCATCTGGGGGCACCCACTTGGGCACCCAACCATCACCGGTTGTGGCAGCATTCAGTTCTAGAGGTCCAAACCCAGTCACACCAGCAATACTTAAACCTGATTTCATAGCACCAGGTGTAAATATTATAGCTGGTTGGACAGGAAAAGTTGGACCAAGTGGGTTAGAGGAAGACTACCGGCATGTGGACTTCAATATAGTATCTGGTACATCAATGTCATGTCCACATGTAAGCGGGTTAGCAGCACTAGTCAAGGCAGCCCACCCCGACTGGAGCCCTGCAGCTATAAGATCAGCACTCATGACAACAGCCTACACCACATACAAGAACGGTGAAACCATACAAGATATCGCAACCGGGATGCCATCAACACCATTCGATATCGGTTCCGGACATGTCGATCCTTTATCAGCCCTTGATCCAGGGCTTGTCTACGATGCCACTACTGACGACTACCTAGATTTCTTTTGTGCCCTGAGTTACAGTTCAAGTGAAATCCAGGCTATCACAAAACAGGATTTCACATGTGACTTGGGTAAGAAATATAACGTTGGAGATCTTAATTACCCCTCTTTTGCTGTTCCTATGCAGACAGCCTCAGGCAAAGGTGGTGGCAACAGTGCACCTACCATAGTTAAGTATACAAGGACTCTGACTAATGTGGGCACTCCGGCAGCATACAAGGTTTCAGTGTCTTCAGAAGCACAGTCTGTTAAGATAGTGGTGGAGCCTGAAACACTGATTTTCAGCAAACCAAATGAGAAGAAGAGCTACACCGTGACATTTAGCAGTACTTCCATGCCATCTGGCACAACCATCTTTGCACGTGTAGAATGGTTGGGTGGAAAATATATCGTTGGAAGTCCAATTGCATTAACCTGGACATGATCAAGTAATTAAGTAGTATTACTTTAGACCATGCACTGTAAATCACCTGAAAGGTCCATAGGGTTCCTCCCATTATACTATTTGTTTTATGTACAATATTTATCCTACAGCCTTCTGTGAATGATGCAAGCAGATTAGATTGTAGATCAAAAGTCTAAAACACTGTAAAATAAAGGAGAAGAAGGGAAAGGAGGGTTGATTGTACAGTTAGATATTGAAGTAACTGTAAAGATAATATATGTATTCTTGATGGTTCACATTAGAGGCTCATATGGTATATCTTATTTCTGTGCCAACTTCTATAGTTATCAAAATGAATCAATATTGTTAGTTGTTTTAGTATTATGGTGCCTGCATGATATCTAACAAGAAAATACTTATGAAAAATCTTTAAGCTGCATATTGTAGAATATAGATAATGGACACAAGTAATAGGTATTCCGCTTAAAGTTGTTGCTTCACCACTAAACTTGAGCAAAACCACCATTCAGAATAAGATTGGTATGCAACAGATGAAGAAAATAGGGAAATGATAATGATGCTCCACTTTTGTTATTGGCCCTTCACCAAACTTTTGACTTCTTATGATGAATACTCCTTATCATTTTCTGAACTCAACGGAGTCGAGCTCTTTTTAGCGAAGGAGAATTGATGCAAGACAAGGCCGCGAGACTTGGTTGGATATAAGAGGCTTTTGTAAGCCCATGCCAAAAGATAGAAGATTCTAGTTTATTATTATTTTTTAATGTGTTTTATTTGTAATTTTACAAGTTGCCAAATTATGTTAGGAAGGTTGAAAAAAGAATTAGAATAAATATATATTTAGATTGGCCGCTGGAAAACAGTGATTATTATACAATTGATTGAGATTGGTTTGAGAGTACTGTTTTGTGATTTATTTCTTGTCCAAAATCCCGATCCCTGCCATTTATCCATCTATTGTAGGAACATTCCATGTAAGGGTAAATTTTCTTGCTGACAAAGTAAAATATAGTAGAATTGAAAGTAATGCCACATAAAAATATTTGAAACAATCCTTAAACTAAGTTAAAAGGAAAAGAGAAGTAACTGGATAATGAGTTAGTGGGATTTCATTCAAATGTTATGATTTTTCACATTCTGCTATCCAGGTTTTTTTTCTTCAGAATTTTACTTTTACCCTAGAAGAGATGGACATTGAATTTTCATCTTCATACAATCTGAACTCTGAATCTCAGCCAAGGCATGCTAGTGCTTGACGAAATCGGGTCTACATATTTTCAAGAAGATATGAGGACTATTTGAATGGGCTGAATTAATAGACTTCTTCAAAGATGAAAACAGATCCAAGTTGGTTCTCCTTCATGCTTTTCATTAAAGAACCCCCTTTTTCTGTTTTTCACTTTTGAGAAACCCTAGGAAAGGCATTTAGGGAGGCACCTAAACTTACTAAAGTTGCTATGATGCTATCAAAGTACTCAATCATCATGGTGAGCAACAAAGAAAGGATGAACGAATTTTATTTTATTTTGCAAAACGCAGAATAATACAGCCGCGTGCAGATGTCCGATTCCATGGCTAACAGGAGTGCTGGGAAGAATGAATCACTTCCTAACGGATGTGTTTTCTTGGAAATCACCAGTTAGCAATCTGAAAAGTTAGAATTATACAAATAGCACGAATAGCAATGGCATCTTTTAATATTTAATAGGCTACAAAATATTGTTTTACTGTAACTACAGGTGCAAATTCTCACCACATTCTTGGCACGATAAATTGAAGATTCATTAAGCATGCAAGTTTCATCTAATCGTATGGAAAGCAAAAAAAAATTCAATTATCATAGAAGAAAAAAGTAAGAGAAAGCAAGAATAATTAAGCAAATACTGAACAAAGTTACAAAATTCCCAAGGATTTTTCTACATAGTTTCTTCACCATCCAAACTTAAAATACTAAGTTAACAAGAGCATAATTTCTTTTACTAATTTGTCTGATGCTACTTTAACAAAATGTTGACAATAAAAAACAACATAAATTTAGACATCATCCTGTGTAGCCTGACAAACAGGTAGGTAATATGTATCTAACTGCCAATATTTGTGTTTCACACCCTCCCATACCTCTTTCCCCAAGCAATCCTTAACAGGTAGGGGTATCAATTGTGTAGAATAACCTAAACTCTGAAGTTCTAATGAAACTAACTGACAGTAAACAACATGAAAAAATGCATTACCTCCACAAAGTCCATTGAAAAATGAGTAGATTCCTTCAGGCTTCAATAAAGCAGGAAGATGCTGGTGGAACTCTCTCATGTCTTCATAGTACTCCCCATAAGTGTCGAAAAAGATTCCTGAACAAATTGAATCAATATATTCAAAGGTGATCGTTTGTGGTTGATATAACTATACTGAATAAAAGATACATTCACATTATACTCGAACAAAAGGATTCACTTACAGTTTGAAGCTTATATAATTTATAAATATATAATAATAAATTCCTTTTTTTTTCTTCCAAAAAGTAACCCAAACAATTTTTAGAACCATAACTGGCATTGAGTTTATACAACTAGATATAGTTTGGGAGCTTTAGCCAATCTATTTTACAATCATGAAGTATATGAAGGATCTGTTGGGCCTAAGGATTGGTACTAAGTCCTTGCTTTCTTTTTTTACTAAATTAGATGAATTGACTTGCGACCAGCTTTTTTGCAGGGTTACCATCTTTCATAAGAATTAAAACATCGATCACAAATGACAAACGACTCAAGTTTTCTCTAAGCGTTCTTCCTCAGACTTATCCACATCAGATTTAGCCTACATGGTTACGTTTCAAGTCTAATGCCAAATTTGTTCATCAACATTTCTTATTACATGCAAATCAGTCATCTTCTCCCACACGATCAGATAATTGGATACATATGTTATTGAAGCCCAATAGCTCCTTCATGCATGCCAACAAACCCAAAAAAATAAATAGTGAATTTGGTACAATAGCTGAGTTGAGAGAATGAATGAAAATATCAATGATGAATTCAGCTTAGCCATATTGACTGTGACATCTATTAACATAAATCACTAAGTAGAAATTACGTATCATGTGATATAGATCGATCTTCATGCAATACATAAGTTAAATGTTTAGAAACATTATAACAAATTTCTAAGGAAAAGAAGAGAGAGAGAGAGATAGAGAAACACCTAAACTTCATACTGCAGCATTTGACTCTACACAAGGGAGTAAAAAATGAAAATTATGATACAAATACTTGAAGGCATGCATTTAATCTAGAGAGGGCCACTGGAATTTGTGTTAGCAACTTACCATCATAAGATTTAAGTTGGGATAGAACATCCTGCCAACGACCAAATATTATCTTCACATTTTCCTTCTTGCCCCAACCAGAATGAAGCATACGATCATAAACCTCTGGGTGAGCCTCAACAATAGTATGTGAAACAGGTCCATATTGTTGTATGGCAGTGTCCACAAGACCCATCCCAAAACCAATGTTCAGTATGTGACCAGCACCCGAGCAAATAGCTTTTGCATGAGCTTCCATCAATGGTTTCTCCCAAGCCATCATGATAGCCTTGCTATTAGAGTCCATCAGCTTATCCTCACTAAAGTTAATTCTGTCTTCTAAGTAGTCTTTGTTGGAGTTTTCATTTTCATATGCTCTCCTAGCAATAGTTCCCAGGATCAATTCAGCTTGAATCCCTAGTAAAGTACAGGAATGTATTGAATTAAAAATAATAAGCAGATTAAAGAATTTCAAACTACTAGAGATAAACAGAAAATGGTATCAAAACATACAACGGAGTGAAAGGCTATCTAAGGCACTGTATTGTTATCTTGCATCACTATTGTTCATTAATTTATTGATCTAAGAAAAACATCTGAAATTGTGAAGTAATTGAAACAAATGCATGAGGTATTAGCTTGATGGTTAAGACTGAGGTCGATTCTCACCCATACTGTATAAGTCTGTTAATCCTCCTTAATATAAGGCTTTATTTTCTCCTCTAGTGAGGCAGATTCTTGTGATGTTCTAACCATCAGTGTGACATTTACTAATATATTATAATTGTGATTTGATTCTTGATGTTCATTATGAAATTCATAGTACTTATAATGATATCCCTCCAAAGTAAGGGTTTCCAAAACAAAAATTTTGGAAACTTGTTGGCCATGGTTGGATAAGTTTTAATTAGGTCGGACATGTATTTTAACACGCTAAGAAAAGATGGCTTTCTCTAGATAATTTGAGTTACTAAAATTTTTTATTTTATTAATATCTATAACGTATAAAACATTCCATGTATTTCAGAGTGTCTATCTCCTATTTTTCTGGAAAAAAAGTTTGATTTGCCTGTCCATGCTCGTTTGTATCCATGTCCCATTGTCCGATTCCATGCTTCTTAGATTATCTAGGTTCAGTATTTGATGAAGAGCATCACGTCAAGCAAAAGACAAAATCAATTAGTTCTAAGAAGTCAATATTAGCAGTTTGATACTTTGATGACATGAATTGAAATCAATTACAATGTTATGGCTAAACCATGTAAAGAACAATCATTTTAGGTAAAAGCATCAACTTATAACCTATTCTAGACTTTTCTTCCAACATTTTCAAAATGGAATATGATGCATTAGTTCATCAATTGTCAATTTCTCTGTCTGGATGGTATTAAGTTTTAATCTTAATCAAGGTTCGACAATAGCACTTGATTTAACATATTGACTCATGAGAGAACTGCAAAGCTAGTGATAAAGAAGAAGGGTGGTGAACTGTTCACGGTCTTCAGAGAAACCCACTCAGTGTAGTAGTATAATGTTCAAATGAAGGCCATTTTCGAATTTGGTTTGAGAATATCCATTTTCTGTCTTAGTATTGATTCAACAAATGGGTTTGAGCTTTTCAAAGGGAAATCGGCACACACAGACTCACTAAGATAATAATACACACACAATTGTTTTTTTAAGTATAAATAAAGGGACACAAAAAATTGTGTGGATAACCTAATTGGGAGAACACGAGGAGAACTCAGAAATCCACTATGAACGTACTAAAAAATACAAATTGAACTTGTTGTTTGTCTAACTGAGAGAATACTCTATATACACAACTCTCTTGCACTCTATAAGTTACTCTCACTTTTTCGACAAACATCACGGGAGACACTACATGTTTCGAGCCAAAACTCTGGACACTATGGAAAGAGTTGCAAACTTGGACTTGATTCTGCCATCATGTGATAGTTGTTGCATTTGTCATATGACCTGCTTTTTGAATACAAAACAAACTAAACTTGGACTTGATTCTGCCATAATGTGACATTTACTGCCATTGCAATGCAACCTGCTTTTTAAATCAAGTCCAAGCTTGCAACCCTTTCATACTACCAAAGAGTTCGGCCCGAAGCACATATTGCATCTTGTCATAATATAGTTCAACGTCACGGTAGCGGCCTAGGTTGCAAAAAGGCTTTTTTTTACTCGATTTAGGCTTTGGTTTTGGGCGATACAAATTTATTTATTAGTCACTATGTAAATACATGTATTTCATTTATTATTGAGTCCTAGGGGGACATTTTTTTAGTTACATTTCTAGTGACATTTTTTTTTTGGTTTTTTTTTAGTACCTCCCAAAAAATATATAGTATTTATTCCAACTGGAATTTTTATAAAAAACAGTATTTTATGTATAATTTGGATACATACAAAAAACAGGGTCTGTACAGACTGTACAACCCTGTTTTTTGTATGTATCCAAAGTACACCTAAAACACTGTTTTTTACAAAAATTCCAGTTGGAATAAATACTATACATTTTTTGAGAGTTATTACAAAAAAAATAAAAATAAAAAAAATGTCGCTAGAAATGTCAGCTCATCAATGTCGCCCTAGACTTATTGTTTATTATTATTACTTCTATTTCACAAAAAGAATCCTATTGTTTGATTTTATTATTACTCCCTTTGTTTCACAAAAGAGTCCTATTTGTTGATTTTCCGTTACACCGTTATTTCACCTTGATACTTCCATTATGCCATTATTCCGTTATTTCTCCTTGATTTCTCCGTTACACCGTTATTTTTTCTGTTACGGATAAATTTTGCATATACACAACTTTACATTGATAATGCTTGAAATTACAATTCGTGATTCGTTATCAGATTGATGAGTAAGGAAACCAAACCGATACGCCAAGATTTCGACAAATCGGCCGATACTTTTGAACCATGCATCATATTAATCTAATAAGTCCATAAAAAGATGTGTTCTTCACAACCATTTCAATGCAACAAAGCAGAGAGTGAAGTGTAAGTAACCCACAAAAGGACATTAGAATTCTATTAGAGTATTCTCTCAGTTAGAGAGACAGTGAGTTTCAGTTGTATTCACAATATTTTTACAGTGGATTTCTGATTATTATTTTTTTACATTCTCGCGTTAGGTATTGTTCTTTATTGCGTGTATGTGATTATCTTAATGTGTCTGTGTGTGCCGACTTCCAAAAAACTTTTCACATTTTGAATTTGTTGAGCTAATCTTTAATGAATAATATACACAGTTGATTTTACAAGCCACCAATACAGGTAAAATGTTAAAAAGTAACAATTATGAGATCATCTAAAACATAATTTAAGATAAACTAGAGAGCAGGAAAATGCAACTGTTCAAATAATTCTACTAATTTTTACAGACAATCAAAGGTAAGAGCTTAAAATTAACAGCTAATGCTACACTATAATTGTTTAACTTACTAACTAAAATTAACTGCAATGTAAGAGGGAGCAATGTGGATCAACTTAAGAACAGGAAAATGCAAATGTTCAACAAATTCTACAAATTTTAGGGACAATTAAAGGTAAGAGTTTACATGAGTAAAATTAACAGCTAATGCTACACTATAATTGCTTAACAATAAGGACTTAATAAATAAAATTAACTGCAATGAAAGAACAGCAATGTGAACGAACCAGCGTTAAGGAGAAGGTCGAAGGCTTCTTGGTGACCGGAGTCCATGGCAAAGTCACCGGCGGAAAGATTGGAAGGAGAGAGAGCGTTCCACGGGGCGCCGGCTTCTAGAAGATTCTTCACCACCTCGGCGTGGCCTTTAGTGGCGGCGTGCATCAGAGGAGTCAGGCCTTCGCCATCAAAGTAAGATACATCAACTCCGGAAACAATTAGAGCTTTCACCTTCACGGAGTCGCCATTTCTAGCTGCCTCGCACAGTAGGTTCTCTTCCGCCATGCCTTGCTTGCTTTTTGGTAGAAACAGGAGTGATATAACACAGCTTAGAGTGAGACGAACAAGTATAACTTTTTCGTTTTTTTTAGGGTTCGTAACATTTGCTAGTACCTTGCTGACAGATAATAGTTGATTTTTTTGTGCATATTAAGAAAAATAATAAAATTATTTATATTTAAATTTTATTTAATTATATAATTTTTTGTACATTATTAGTGATTCTCTATAAATATGCATAAAGATTAAAAATATAATAATTAATAATAAGGTTATTATAGGTAAATTATTATAAAAAAATAAATCATTTAAGGTAAATAGATATTTAATTGGGACTACTTGAAATAGTAATAAAAACTTTTATCCTGAAGTATATAATTGATGTTATTTTCTTAGGTGGCGGCTACTTCCACACCTTACTTTCCCATTCATCACCAAAAAATTCTAGCTTAATAAATATCTCATGACGCGAATATTTTCTCAACTCCCTCCTTCCCCATTATTCTTCTCTCTTGCTCTATGTTTCCTCTTTTTTCCCCACTACCACCACATTGTATCAATAGACGAGGATTGTCGATTCAAACTATGGAGACTTCACTAACTGTTGAGTTCATTGATTGATGCAATTGTTTAGTTCTTAGTTATTTAGTATACTTTTGTTGTTGAATGCTTAGGCTTTAATGTCCAGTTCATGTAAAAATTTAATTTCCAGTTTATGTAAAGAGTTTTTGCTCTGTTTTTGTAGTTCTACTGTGTTTGGGTGTTTTTGATTTTTTTTGAAAAAAATATATACTCAGAATCATATAATTTTTAATAGAGTTTTTTAACTATGGAGTGTGAATAGAAAAATGAGATGTGCAACTAGCGCCCACCATTTTCTTATGGGTTAATTACATATTATAGTACATTTTTAAAAATAATTACAATAATCATACATTCATAAAATAATTACAAAAATATGACACTTCATCATATTTATTTACAATACTAATACAATTAGGATTCCTTAAATTAAGGGATTAGCATTAATGGACTGATATGCCAAATTAGTTTTCATCTTCCTCAAACATTTCTTTCTCGTTCGGTCTCTCTCTCTCTCTCCGTCCTTAATTCTCGTTCGGTTTCTCTCTCTCCTGCCCTTACTACTTCTCTCTCTCCTCTTGAAGCCACTCGTCGTCAACAGACTGAATCAACTTCTTCAGACGATGGAGTTCTTGCTATGGTAGAACCGCCTCCTTTTGGAACCTATCATACGGTATGTACATGGTTGAAGTGTTGTTGTCATACTATGAGTCTGTACTTCTGGCGACATTCTATTTATGTTAATTTTTTTATTGAATGAATTTTTCTTTATCTCTATGACTGGGTTATTTGTGATAGACATCATTTAACAGCATAATTTTTGCTAAAGTGGATAATTATTTTCAAATTGTTTAGGCTCTTAACATATCTAGTTTGCTTTTGAATGATCATGATTGTCTCATCTTCATTTTGCCATTTTACTTCTGCATCATATACTGACACAAGACCAATTTCTGGGGGCTTGATGTAATGCTTACGTTGTAGCTACGTTAAGCAATAAAAAATAGATACTATCATATAACTGTTTGGTTACTTCTGTATTATGTTTTGGTTACTGTTAGCTTGAGATTCGGATACCATGTTTGTTACCTTGATTTAGTATTTTGGTTACTTTTTTATGTTGTTATGGTTACCATGTATTGCTTAGTATACATGGTTGACTAAACTGATTTTGTTGTACATATTGTTTATGTATTGGTTACCATTAAAACATGTTTTGGTTACTATCATATAAATATTTGGTTACTTTTTTAGTATGTTTTTGGTTACTGTTAGTTTCTGATTTGGATTCCATTTTTATTTCATTGAGTTGGGATTTTGCTTACTGTTTTTTGTTGTTCTGGTTACCATATATTTGCTTAGTATATATGGGTTGACTAAATTTTTTTTGGTCTATATGTTGTTTATGTATTGGTTACCATTAATATATGTTTTTGTTACTAACATATAACTGTTTGGTTACTTCATTAGTATATTTTTTGTTACTGTTAGCTTATGATTTGGATACCATTCTTATTTCCTCAATTGAGATTTTGGTTACTTTTATATGTTGTTTTGGTTACAATGTATTTATTTGGTAAACTGTTTATGATATAAATATTGTTTATATCTGGTTACTAATGACTGTGTAAATCTGATTTTGTTTATTTGCAGTTATGGAATCTTTACTATGAGAAATACAATAGAAAATTCATTGGAAAAGTTATATTTTGGTGTGGCATGGAAGTCCCCGGCATTATTACCAAGAAATTGAACCCAAGACAGTTGAAGAAGTTTAAGGCATCATTAGTTTGTGAATGTATTATTTTTGTAAATAATAAACCCAATTCATAATAATCCATGTATTTGCTTAGTATACATTGATGTATTATTTTTGTAAATTCCTAGAAATATCGTCTACAATGTTTATGTTATATATTCTATTTCTACTTCCATTTCCACAAACACATCATGCATGTTCTGGTTACTTTCGAATAACTATTTGATTACTTCTTTATTATGTTTTGGTTATTGTTACCTTATGATTTGGCTACTATTATTGCGTCCTCAATGTGGGATTTCGAATACTTTTATTTTTCATTCTGGTTAATATGTAATTGTTTAGTATACATGGATTGCCTAAACTGGGTTTCGTTACATGATGTTTCTATTTTTGTTACCATTAAAATCTGTTCTGGTTACTATCATATAATTATATGGTTACTGTTTTATTATGTTACATTATGGTTACTGTTATTAGTAACCAGATAGTAATTATAAGCTTGTATCATGACAAATATCAATTATTAAATGTACATGTGTGAGTGTCCTATTTATCTACAAGCTTGTTAGTAACCAGATAATTATCATAGATAATTATCATAGATAGTTACAAGCTTGTTAGTAACCAGATAATTATAAGCTTGTATCAAAACTGTTATAAGCTTGTATCAAGACTGTTATAAAGCTTGTATATGTTTACTTTATATTGATAACTTATGATGAAATCAAAAAATTAAAATATTAATCAACATCAATTTTGGTTACTGTACACCATCAAAAATGTTATCAACCATGTGGTTAATGGTTACTAACAGTAAACAATTATATATTCCTGTAAATAATTAAATTTGTTGTATTGGTTACTGCCAGTCTCCATTGTCTAACAACTGAATAAACATTGTAAAGTAACCAAATCAATATTAGACAGTAACCAAATTACATAATCTTAGTAACCAGAACATAAACCATATTTTTACATGCAATTTTGAAGGTCTAAATTATGGAATTTGATCAAAAAAAACCCTACAGTTCACCAGCAACGCTTGTGACTTTTGATTGTTGACCCGTTTCCAATGAAATTAGGCTCCGAAAACGCCAAAATCCGACACTTCAAACTTGACAAAAATTACCAAATTCTCATTGGATCAAGTCTTTACATAAATTGACACGCCTGCTCTTCAACTGCATCAGTTTGTTACCACCTAAAGACTAACAGTTGTATGAAGTTAAGAAATGTAGTCAATAAGTAATCATCAATATAAAACAAACAAGTATAAAACACACTAATATTAAACAGTAATCATAACAACATTATACAATAACCAAATTTAGATTAGACAGTAACCAACATATATCTATTTAGTAACCAAATCAATGTTAGCTAATAACCAAACTACATGATGTTAATAACCAGAACATAAAACACATTTGTACATTCATCTTACAATAAAAATAATCAGTATATTGATATTTGTTACCAATTAAATTATAACAGTTATATGTAGGTAACCAATATAGCCAATAAGTAACCACCATATTAAAACAAACCGATATAAAATACTGTAACATTATTCAGTAATCATAACAACTTTATACAGTAACCAAATATATTTTAGACTGTAAAGCAACACATATTTATTTAGTAACCACAAGATAACCACATTTTCCATTTCATTATACAATAACATTATAGAGTAACCAAATAAACACCTTACAGTATCTAAATACATATTATACAGTAACCAAGATATATGTAATTAGTAGCCAAGATTATAAAAAATATTCTTACATTCATTTTACAACCAAAACAATCAGTAATAACTTTGTTACAAATTAAAGACTAACAGGTGTATGAAGGTAACCAATGTAGTTAATCAGTAACCATCAATATAAAAAAAATTAGTATAAAACACAGTAATAGTATGTAGTAACCATGGTTATATTACACAGTAAACAAGTCAACATTATATACTAACCAAATCCAGATTAGACAGTAACCAACATATATTTACTTAGTATCCATAACATAAAACATATTTTTTCATGCATTTTACAGTAAAAACAAACAATATAAAAAACATTAATATGTACTTAAAGATCCAACTGTTGCAGGAAGGTAACCAATGTATTTAATAAGTAACCAGAAATATAAAAAACATCAGGGAAATATACATTTAAGGTATACAACAACCAAATAAATATTATACAATAATCAAATCAATAATAATCAGTAACCCATTTCTATGTACTTAATAACCAAAATATAAAACATATTTTTTCATGCATTTTGCTATCAAAACAGTCAGTATACTGCCTTTGTTAATCAACATCAATTTTGGTTACTGTACACCATCAAAAATATTACCAACCATGTGGTTAATGGCTACTAACATTAAATAATTATATATTCATGTAAACAATTAAATTTGTTGTATTGGTTACTGTCAGTCTCCATTGTCTGACAACTGAATAAACATTATAAAGTAACCAAGTCAATATTAGACAGTAACCAAACTACATAATCTTAGTAACCAGAAAATAAACCAAATTTTTACATGCAATTTTGAAGGCCTAAATGATGGAATTTGACCAATGAAATTAGGCTCCGAAAAAGCCAAATTCAACACTCCAAACTTGACAACATTATACAGTAACCAAATTTAGATTAGACAGTAACCAATATATATCTATTTAGTAACCAGAATATAAAAAACATTAATATGTACTTAAAGATCCAACAGTTGCAGGAAGGTAACCAATGTATTTAATAAGTAACCATCAATATAAAAAACATCAAGAAAATATACATTTAAAGTATATAGCAACCAAATAAACATTATACAGTAACCAAATCAATAATAAACAGTAACCAATTTATATGTACTTAGTAACCAGAATATAAAATATATTTTTACATGCATTTTGAAATCAAAACAGTTAGTATACTGACTTTGTGACCAATTAAAGAGCGAAAAACTTAAGAAAGGTAACCAATATACGAGTATATGTAACCACGGGGTAACTATATGCATATAAACTTTAAACTCAAATACCTTAGTATACAAATCTATAACGAATCAATCAACAATCAAATTTGTTACAGATCGAGGCTGGTTACTAATCTTGAAGTTGTTGATCTGAAATTACTGTTGATCTTCTTCGATATTTTTCGATCTCAGAGTTGCATCACCGTTGGAGAATTCGTCTTCTCCGATCTGTCGTTGCTCTGTTTTTTTCAGATCTGAAAGTTGCTTGTTTTCTTCATTAGAGTGAATTGTTGATCGGTTGGTTAGAAATATAAAAGTCGGTAACTGACGTGTAGGGAGTTAATGACCGTAATTTTAGCAACGTAATATTGTGTTGCGTTATTTTTGTAATTATTTTATGGATGTTTTGTTTTTGTAAATACTTTCTAATTGTTATATATTAGTGTTAAGGACCCTTTTCTTATTTATCCCTCAATCTTTCTAGAATTTCCTAAAGCTACAAGTAATTGCAATCACCCTATAAAGTAAGGTGCACATTGGGCCTCAAGCCCATTGAACCAAATGATTCGGCCTAGAAAAAGGATGAAAAAATCGGTTTGGTTTGGGCTTTTGCTTGGCCTGTCATTTTATTTAACTAATGTGATTACGTGGAAATAATGTGATTTAATTTTTGTATGCGTACTACTCACGTCACCCCCTCTTGAACCTTGACCGTTAAAAGAAGAAAATTGATATTTTTATATAAGTTTTTTGATATTTTCATATTAAAATTGTCGCTATAAATCTTATAACGGCGATTTTTACTTTCATGTGAAAATATCAACTTCCTTAAAAAAACTGCATAGGCTTGAAGCCAAGTTATTCTTCAAGGGTTGTTTAACAATAGAGCTTAAGAGGGGGTTGAATAAGGGGTCACGTGAGTAGCATAAATACAATAAAATAAGCCACAACATTTTTCACGCAATTGCATTCTTTAAATAAACGGCAAAACTAATGATTTAGCTATTGAAGTTGGCATATTTTATTGAATACCTGATTGAACTTTTAATTTTTTAAATTAACTCACTAAACTAATTTTTATTTTCAAATTGGGTCATTCTGTTAAAAAAAATTTGGCAAACGTTACTTTTTTATCTATGTGGCGCTGACGTGGACGTAAAAAAAGGGAAAAAATGACATGGAAAATAAAAGACAGCATAAAAAATAAAAAATATTGCTTATGTGGCAAAAAAAACTTCCCTTTTATCAAAATCTTCATATTCCCCAAAGTCAACTATGAATGAACATGACGAGTATAATTACCAAAAAGCGGTGACGGATGGGAAGTCACTGGTAGTGGTCGCAGAGAGAAATGGCAACGAAAAAGAACTGGCAGAGACGTAGAGATAGACCAAGAAACTTTACAGGCATCCCTTGGAGGTCTTTCATCCTGAATCTCAGCGGCGGTACCACGACGGCTCCGTCCGTCAAAGGCGGCGCCTCCACTGGGCTGCTCACACTCATCACTGTCGTTTGCCCCAAAATTCCAATTGGCTACTGAATCATGAATTATATATAGGTAGTTATGAGCATATGTTGATCAATTTCACAATCAAAACATACGTGCAAGTATACACGATCAACAAGTAATAAAGTGATAAGAAAAGTATTGTTCCCACGAGAAATTATTTAATAAAAATTACCAAGTACTAACTATTAACCAAATCAATTTTAGCTAAACAATTGATTTAAGATTTGTGAATTAAAATAATTAATACAACTAAATCCTAATTACCGCTAGTTTAGAATCAGATTATGGAGATTTAAGATCACAAATTCACTTATTTTAAAACACTTCTTATTAATTATGTTCACTATTTTGGATTGTTAATCAGGAACTTATTAGTATTTATAACCGCCTTTCGATGCATCACAAACATATTAATCCAAATCCACAGTTGATAGAATTGAATCAAACACCCTAATTAACTAATTCACTATATTCCTATGTGAATTACAATTAAAGAGCATTTAAAGTACATGTTCCCTTATTAGATTACAAGCGGCGTAAATGCATATCCATATCCTAAACACAAATAATGAATTCCATCGTCATGCAGAAAACACAATTGTAAGACCCCAACTTTTTGAATAAAGATTAAATTTTCTCGAACTATATTTTTGAATATTATGGTGTAGATTTGATATAATGTTATAGTTGTGGGTAATATTTACAAATTTTGCAAAGTATGCAAGTTGTTATATAATATTCGATTGGTCGGAGAATATTCATTTTAACAGGGAATATTCGTACAACGACACAATCATTGGTGGACCCCCACACCGGAATTATTGTCGGATTGAGAAAACGACAAAAATACTTTATGAAAATAATGGCGGAAGTTTTACCGTTAATTGTTGAACTACCTGGTAGTAAAAGTACAGTAATACACGTGGTTGCATAGTAGCACACAATATTGATTATTGATGCTTACGTGAGAAGTCGCGTAGTTATACTCAATTATTGTTACAGTAATTGCTGCATCATATCTCTCATATTATTGATTCGATTATTGTCATAGTATCATCTGCATTATATGTTATTTTATTAAATCAATAATTGAGACGACAAAGTTATTCATATTATTAAATTACAATATTTACAATGTCTAGAAGTTCTGTCAAGGAGAGGTTTGGTCACCTAATTACGCGCCAATAGGGAGAAATCCTTATTGGAAAGCCCCCTCTTTCCTGGTAACGACCTGATTGATAAATATTGTGAGTTATAATATTAATGATGAATGTTATTAAAATTGAAATTGTGTCCGGAGTTGAATTTGGAGACGCGGACGTGATATTTGAGTCCGGAACGATGAAATTAGTAAAAATAGTCTATAAACACAAAATTTTCCGAAATTCACTATTTGGTCAAAAAAGTCAACAGTTGACTTTTCGGGAAAAGTCAAACTTCAAAATTTCAAAATTATATTTTTGATAAAAATGGTGTCATTGTGTTGTAGTTATTTGTGTTAGTGAAAATCGACAATTATTTCGATAATAATTGATGTCTGGAGGTTATATTGACCAATCGGGTATTTAATCGGATAAATGAGCAATTGATTGCTATTATTTCACATGATTATAACTATTTGTTCACATATGTATACTATTGTTTCACATTCTTATTACTATTAGGGGAGTTGGTGCAAGATTGATAATACTTGCATGACTAAGTTAAAAATGGAGGTACTATACTGTAATTCGTATTTTCACATGTCTAGAACTATTGATTCACATAATTTACTATTGAATCACATTATTTACTATTAGGGGAGGTGGTGCAAGTTTTATAATACTTCAATGACTAAATTAAAAATAAAGGAAAAGTTGGAGGTATTGTACTGTAATTTTTCGAGCCCTAAAATATGCAATTATCGAAACTATATTTTTCTATAAATAGAAGCTCATTCTTCCTTCATTTCTCACCAATTCACAAAAGCTTTAGAACGATTATTACAGAGAGAAATTATAGAGAGAAAGAAGAAAAGAAGTCTGCTACCTCACTATTACAGTATCCAGTTTTTCCAAGGTAGGGAGTATTATTTGTTTCTTATCCATGAAGAGAAATTCTGTTATTCCATTCTTTATTATTCTGTTGAAATAACCTGTATACGTGGGCTACCCTATACTTGGTGAAATTCTTCTGTTGTTCCATTCTTTATTATTCTGTTGGAACATCCTGTCTGTGCGTTCTACGCCGGACCTGGTTCCGTCTTTATTATTCTGTTAGAATATCCTGTCTGTGCATTTTACGCCGGACCTGATTCCATCTTTATTATTTTGTTGGAATATCCTGTCTGTGCGTTTTATGCTGGACTTGATTCCGTTATTTATTATTCTGTTGGAATAACCTGCCTGTGCGGTCTATCACATGTCTGGTGATTTCTTTTATTATTCCATTCCTTATTATACTCAGTTGGTTAAAGTTTTAACTTCTATACTCCATGAAATTAGTGGAATATCCTTGATATTTGCGCTTTATCCAGTATCTTTTCATGGAAATATTCTTCTGAGCATTCTTAAATTTTACTCTACAAAGCAGTATTACGTTGACAATTTGGACGTTATTAGTTCCTGGATAAATTAATTCTTGAACTTGTTTTTATTGAATTCTTATATCATTGTCATCATCCTCATGTTTATATTTTGTTGAAAGTCATCTGTGGCCTTTCGTGCATAGATAAACTTGGTATGATTATGACCAGGGATTATTCGGTGTAATCATGACCGTAATGTTACAAATGATGTGGAAAAACTCATTGGCCCGTAGAACATTGATGGACAGTTGTTGGCATGATAATGACTCTTATTGAATACGCAAATATTCTTGGCCCGTAGTGTATGGATAATTGTGGTCGTGATACTAAAGAATATCCTTGGCCGTAGTGCAGGGGTGATTCGATGATGTGGATTATTTATTAAGCTGAGTCCCAGCGATAAAAGTGATGAAAAACCTTCTAAATCATAAAAGATAGTAGATTTTATTCTCTACTTGACTCTTTTAATGGATTGCTTGTTCCGCTGCAGTTAAACTTGATGGTTGTTATATTGTATCAGTTTAACTCTGTTGAAGGCTAACGATAATATATTCTGCATTATCTTAGTCATAATATTTCTTACTGGGATAGTTGAGCTCACCCTTTTACTTTCATTGTTCTCTTCAGGAAATAAGAACGTAGCAGGGACTAGTCGGGGAACGGAGTGACGGATCAGATGATAGCATTAGTAGTCCTCACTATTCAGTGAAATAGTGGAAAATAAATGTAATAATATTGAATTTGAGTTTGTATATTGTCTAGACGATAATATTTGTATTAAAACTCACAGCTTATGTTTTGTCGTACTTTACACGATAGTTGTATAATTAAGTTGTATTTGTATTCTGTACCATGTATTTGACAACTCAGAATAGGTGATGTATACCTATTTTGGGGGCGTCACAGTTGGTATCAAAGCTTAGGGATATGATCCCTGGCTAAGATATGAGACTAGAATTAAGAGGGGAGAGACGGCGAATTCCTTCGCTAATATAACCTACCTAATTTTTTTTGGTATTTAATTGGTTGGTCAGAGTATAGAGATAATATGTTGCATGCCAATTAACCCTTGTTTTGTGGCAGTATTTGAAAATGGCATCCGAGAATTTATAGAATAGCAATGTGGCACAAGAGACCGTTGAGTCTCCACAGATCAATAATCAGAATAATGTGCATCAGGAAGGCGGAAATTCTCATGTAAACAACAACACTGACCAAATGATGAACGATGGAATGTTCAGAGGCTTTATGCAATTCATACAACATCAGGCGAGAGCGGTTCCTGTTTAAATTGCAGGTGGAAAAACTGGAAACTCTCGAACGGTCACCGCTAAACAGTTCAAGGAGCTGGGACCAACCGAGTTTATTGGAGAGCCAAAACCACTTAAGGCGGAAGCGTGGATAAAGCAGATCACCAAGATATTTGATGTCTTGGGATGCTCTAAGGAGCAAAAGGTTCCCTTCGCCACCTTTATGTTTCGTGAAGAGACAGATTACTGGTGGGAATCTGTAAAACGTAACCAGCCTAACGCACTCAAGATGTCTTCGGAAAATTTCCAAGTGCTATTCAACGACAAGTACTTTCCCAAAAGTATTCGTCACATGAAAGAGCTGGAGTTTATCAAGTTGAAGCAAAACAATATTACCGTGTCGCAATACCAGGCTAAATTTGCGGAGTTATCCCAGTTTTCATCCCATTTGGTCGATAATGAGGAGCTAGTGACACGAATGTTTTTAAGAGCTTTGAAATCGAAGATACGTCAATATCTTATTTCTCATAAACTGTATTTGTACTCAGATGTTGTAAATAGGGCTCAGTTATTGGAGCGCGGTAACGAGTCAAATGCAACCAAGAGAAGCAGCCGGCATAATGGAAATACAAGTGGTAACAGTCATCGAAACGGTGACAACAAGCGTGGAGGGAATCAACATGTCAGAAATGGTAACCACTTTGGTGGTAATCATAGCCAAGACAATAAAAATGGACATTTCAAGAAAAGGACATTCAACAATGATGGAAAGATGTCAGCACTAGCACCCGTTGTTAAAGAAGGAGAACGACCACCTATCATATGCTTCAAATGCGGAGGGGAGGGACACATCAGTCCAAATTGCTCGATGCCGTCCAAAGCATATTATAATTATGGAAGGGAAGGTCACTTAGCTCAATTTTGTCGCTCACGGAAGACAAATTCAGCTAGGATGGAGGCACCAAAGGCCGTACTAGAAAAGTCAAAGCCGGTAGTGCAAGGGAGAGCGTTTGTTGTGACCTCCCAGAAAGCAAGGAACCCGAACGAGGTTATCACGGATAAGCTTATCATAAACTCTAGTGAAGTATATACCTTATTTGATACCGGTTCTACCCATTCTTTTATTTCTCCTACTTGCGCTCAACGTTTAAATTTGACTCCGGAGAAATTAGACTTTGACTTATCTGTTGAAACTCTATTAGGAGAAACCTTCATTACATCCACTGTTTGTAAGTCTTGTTTGATTCAAATCGGTAACCGCACATTACCTGTCGATCTTATCTCCTTAAAAATACTTGCATTTGACTTGATTCTAGGAATTGATTGGTTAACTACTCATCATGCTAAAATTGATTGTTTTCGTAAGGTTGTTAGCTTTCATATTCCTAATAAACCTATTATGCGAATTCAAGCGACCAAACCATTAAAATCAATCATGGTCATCTCAAGCCATAAAGTTATTCGTTTATTGAAAAATGGATGTCAAGCTTTCTTAGCTCATGTCACAAATTTTAACAAAAATACGCCAGATTTGAAGGATATTTCTATTGTTAATAAATTTCCTGACGTATTCCCTGAAGAACTTCCTGGCCTACCCCCAGAGTGTGAAGTTGAATTTTGTATCGACCTTGAACCCGGTACAAAACCCATTTCCAAAGCCCCATATCGAATGACTCCTATTGAACTTCAGGAGTTAAAGGCCCAATTACAGGAATTGTTAGACATTGTTTTCATTCGTCCTAGTACGTCTCCTTGGGATGCTCCTGTTCTATTCGTGAAGAAGTAAGATGGGAGTATGTGACTTTGTATTGATTATCAGGAGTTGAATCATGTTACCATAAAAAATAGGTACCCATTGCCACGTATTGATGACCTATTTGATCAGTTACAAGGAGCACAATTTTTTTCAAAGATCGATCTTCGTTCTGGATATCATCAGCTGAAGGTTAAAACTGAGGATATTCCAAAGACTGCCTTCAGAAATCGGTACGGGCATTATGAATTCTTAGTCATGTCTTTTGGATTGACTAATGCTCCTGCTGCCTTCATGGATATGATGAACCGAGTATTCAAGGAATATTTGGATCATTTGTGGTCGTCTTTATTGATGACATCCTCATATATTCTAAAAGCCGTGAAGATCATGAGCAACACTTGAGGCTGATACTCCAAAAGCTTCGTGAAAACAAGCTATATGCCAAGTTGAAGAAATGCGAGTTCTGGCTTGAGGAAGTTGCATTCCTTGGGCACGTGATATCAAGTCATGGAATGTCTGTTGACCCAACAAAGATTGAAGCTATTCAAAGCTAGGAGCAACCTAAATTAGTAACCGAAGTACGTAGCTTTCTCGGCTTAGCTGGTTATTATCGGAGATTCGTAGAAGGGTTTTCTCGAATCGCTAATCCATTAACTCAGCTGACTCGAAAAGATACAAAATTCGGTTGGAACGTGGAATGTGAGAAGAGTTTTTAAGAACTCAAGAGGAGACTCATTTCAGCACCTGTTCTGACAATACCATCTGGCTCGGAGGGATTTGTTATCTACAGTGATGCTTCAGGCAAAGGGTTAGGATGTGTTTTCATGCAACATGGGAAAGTCATAGCCTATGCCTCACGACAGCTCAAAGAATATAAGAGGAATTACCCTACTCATGATCTAGAGTTGACAGCTGTCGTTTTTGCGCTTAAGATTTGGAGGCATTACCTGTATGGAGAGAAGGTGGAGATATACACGGATCATAAAAGCCTCAAATATTTTTTCACGCAAAAGGAACTCAACATGCGACAACGAAGTTGACTTGAACTATTGAAAGATTATGATCATACCATCCAATATCATCCTGAAAAAGTGAATGTGGTAGCTGACGCACTGAGTAGAAGATCATATGCGGGTACGAGTGCAATATTGTCAACGCAAAGGCCCATTTTGTATGACTTGCAAAGGATGGAGTTAGAGATAAAGACTCCAGGGACCCACATGATGATGGCAAACATACGAGTAGAACTGACTTTAATCGATAAAGTTAAAGCTGCTCAAGCTACAGACCTGGAGCTGATGCGTATGAGGAAGAAAGTACAAGAAGGTGCTCTGCTGGAAGAAAGAATCGATGAAGAAGGAATACTTCAAGTCAACTCTAGACTTTGTGTTCCTAACAACCCTGATTTAAAGTATAAAATCATGATGGAGGTGCACAACACACCGTTTGCAATCCATCCTGGGTGTACCAAAATGTATCGTGATCTTCGACATATATTTTGGTGGAGCAATATGAAGAGAGAGATAACAAAATTTATCTCAAGGTGTTTAACTTGTCAACGAGTCAAGGCGGAGCATCAAGTACCAAAAGGTCCATTGCAACCACTTGAAATTCCAGAATAGAAGTGGGAACACATTACCATGGATTTTTTTACTGATCTTCCCAAGGTTTCTCAAGACATAGATACAATTTGGGTCATTGTTGATAGATTGACCAAGTCTGCTCATTTCCTACCCATACGAGAAACTTATACACTTAAACGTCTTGCTCGTATGTACATAAACGAGATTGTAAGACTGCATGGTATGCCAGTATTCATAGTTTCTGATCGAGACCCAAGATTCACTTCAAGATTTTGGGTTAGTTTGCAAAAAGCTATGAGCACGGATTTACGATTTAGCTCGGCATATCATCCTCAGACGGACGGGCAGTCAGAGAGGACCATTCAAACTCTTGAAGATTTATTAAGACTCTGTGTCCTTGACTTCAAGGGAAGTTGGGATAAGTTCCTACCATAGGTGGAATTTTCCTACAACAACAGTTATCAAGCAAGTATTGGCATGGCTCCATTTGAGGTGTTGTATGGAAGAAAGTGTCGTTCTCCATTATGTTGGGATGAGGTGGATGAAGCAACGTTGTTGGGACCAGAGTTGGTACGTATGACTACGAAAAAGATTCAAACGATCCGACAACGTATAAAAACCTCACAAGATCGACAAAAGAGTTATGCTGATCTTCATCTAAAGGACGTGGAATTCAATATTGGAGATCATGTGTTATTACGTGTTGCTCCACGGAAGGGAGTTACGAGATTTGGAAAGAGAGAAAAGCTCAACCCTCGATTCATTGGCCCATTTTTAATCCTCGATCGAGTAGGAACTGTGGCGTATAGACTTGCTTTACCGCCATGTATGTCTCGTGTTCATAACGTTTTTCACATATCTATGTTACGTAAATATGTGAAAGACCCGAACCACATTATTGAATTAGAACCAGACGAGATAGAGGAAGATTTAACGTATGAAGAGTTACCTATGAAAATCTTGGATAAAAAGGATCATATTCTACGCTCCAAGGTTATACCTCAAGTCAAAGTTTTATGGAAAAATCACGATGTGGAAGAAATGACCTGGGAGTTAGAATCTGAGATGAAATCAAGATATCCTTACCTCTTCGACATACCAGGTACGCACCCTAATTTCGAGGAAGAAATTTCATAAGAAGGGGAGGTTGTAAGACCCCAATTTTTTGAATAAAGAATAATTTTCTCAAAATATATTTTTGAATATTATGGTGTGGATTTGATATAATGTTATAGTTGTGGGTAATATTTACAAATTTTGCAAAGTACGCAAATTGTTATATAATATTCGATTGGTCGGGGAATATTCGTTTTAACAGGGAATATTCGTACAACAGCACAATCATTGGTGGACCCCCACAACGGAATTATTGTCGGATTGAGAAAACGACAAAAATACTTTAAGAAAATAACGGTGAAAGTTTTACCGTTAAATGTTGAACTACCCGGTAGTAAAAGTACAATAATATGCGTGGTTGCATAGTAGCACACGGTATTGATTATTGATGCTTACGTGAGAAGTCGCTCAGTTATACTCAATTATTGCTACAATAATTGCTGCATCATATCTCTCATATTATTGATTCGATTATTGTCATAGTATCATCTGCATTATATGTTATTTTATTAAATTAATAATTGAGACGACAAAGTTATTCATATTATTAAATTACAATATTTACAATGTCTAGAAGTTCTGTCAAGGAGAGGTTTGGTCACCTAATTGTGCGCCAATAGGGAGAAATCCTTATTGGAAAGTCCCCTCTTTCCTGGGAACGACCTGATTGATAAATATTGTGAGTTATAATATTAATGATGAATGTCATTAAAATTGAAGTTGTGTTCGGAGTTGAATTTAGAGACGCGGACGTGATAGTTGAGTCCGGAACGATGAAATTAGTAAAAATAGTCTATAAACACAAATTTTTTTGGAATTAACTATTTGGTCAAAAAAGTCAAAAGTTGACTTTTTCCGGAAAAGTCAAACTTCGAAATTTCAAAATTTATATTTTTGATAAAAATGGTGTCATTGTGTTGGAGTTATTTGTGTTAGTGAAAATCGAAAATTATTTTGATAATAATTGATGTCTGGAGGTTATATTGATCAATCGGGTATTTAACTGGATAAATGAGCAATTGATTGCTATTATTTCACATGATTATAACTATTTGTTCATATGTGTATACTATTCTTTCACATTCTTGTTACTATTAGGGGAGTTGGTGCAAGATTGATGATAATTGCATGACTAAATTAAAAATGGAGGTATAGATGGAGGTACTATACTGTAATTCGTATTTTCACATGTCTAGAACTATTGATTCACATAATTTACTATTGAATCACATTATTTACTATTAGGGGAAATGGTGCAAGTTTGATAATACTTCCATGACTAAATTAAAAATAAAGGAAAGGTTGGAGGTAATGTACTGTAATTTTTTGAGCCCCAAAACGTGCAATTATCGAAACTATATTTTTCTATAAATAGAAGCTCATTCTTCCTTCATTTCTCGCCAATTCAAAAAAGCTTTAGAGCGATTAATATAGAGAGAAAATATAAATAGAGAGAAGAAGAGAAATTTGCTACCTCACTATTACAGTATCCAACTTTTCTAAGGTAGGGAGTATTATTTCTTTCTTATCCATGAAGAGAACTTTTGTTATTCCATTCTTTATTATTCTGTTAGAATAACCTGTATACGCGGGCTACCCTATACTTGGTGAAATTCTTCTGTTGTTCTATTCTTTATTATTCTGTTGGAACATCCTATCTGTGCGTTCTACGCCGGACCTGGTTCCGTCTTTATTATTCTGTTGGAATATCCTGTTTGTGCGTTTTACGCCGAACCTGATTCCGTCTTTATTATTTTGTTGGAATATCCTGTCTGTGCATTTTATGCCGGACCTGATTCCGTTATTTATTATTCTGTTGGAATAACCTGCATGTGCGGTCTATCGCATGCCTGGTGATTTCTTTTGTTATTCCATTCCTTATTATACTCAGTTGGTTAAAGTTTTGACTTCTATACTCCATGAAATTAGTGGAATATCCTTGATATTTGCGCTTCATCCAATATCTTTTCATGGAAATATTCTTCTGAGCATTCTTGAATTTTACTCTACAAAGCAGTATCATGTTGACAATTTGGACGTTATTAGTTCCTGGATAAATTAATTCTTGAATTTTTTTTATTGAATTCTTATATCATTGTCATCATCCTCATGTTTATATTTTGTTGAAAGTCATCTGTGGCCTATCGTGCATAGATGGACTTGGTATGATTATGACCAGAGATTATTCGGTGTAATCATGACCGTAATGTTACAAATGATGTGGAAATAGTCCTCATTGGCCCGTAGAGCATTGATGGATAGTTGTTGGCATGATAATGACCATTATTGAATACACAAATATTCTTGGCCCGTAGTGCATGGATAATTGTGGTCGTGATACTAAAGAATATCCTTGGCCGTAGTGCAGGGGTGATTCGATGATGTGGATTATTTATTAAGCTGAGTCCCAACGATAAAAGTGATAAAAAAACCTTCTAAATCATAAAAGATAGTAGATTTTATTCTCTACTTGACTCTTTTAATGGATTGCTTGTTCCGCTGCAGTTAAACTTGATGGTTGTTATATTATATCAGTTTAACACTGTTGAAGGCTAACGATAATATATTCTGCATTATCTTAGTCATAATATTTCTTACTGGGCTAGTTGAGCTCACCCCTTTACTTTCATTGTTCTCTTCAGGAAATAAGAACGTAGCAGGGACTAGTCGGGAAACGGAGTGACAGACCAGATGATAGCATTATTAGTCCTCACTATTCAGTGAAATAGTGGAAAATAAATGTAATAATATTGAATTTGAGTTTGTATATTGTCTAGACAATAATATTTGTATTAAAACTCACAGCTTATGTTTTGTCGTACTTTACACGACAGTTGTATAATTAAGTTGTATTTGTATTCTGTACCATGTATTTGATGACTCAGAATAGGTGATGTATACCTATTTTGGGGGCGTCACAATAATCACATGCTATTATGATCAGATCTAAATCTATATTTCATCTCCCAAATTCATATAGATTATCATGGTAATTATTAGCTAGACAATTAAACAATAAACATAAACCATAATAGACAATCCATATAATAGATAACAGTAATTAACAAAGAAGCATACAAAAATAAGCTATACAATAAGATCCATTGTAATCTTAAACAAAAGATTTAGTTCATGATTAATGAATTAAAACCAAGAGCCCACAATCAAATAACATTAAAAGACAAAAATAAGAGTAGAGTAAAGAATAATTATGTTTTCAGCAAATCTCCATCTTCCTCAAGCTCATGCTCTTGCTTTTGATCTTCAATTGTCTCCAAGTTGCTTCAATCTCCAAAACTAATAAAAATTAGGGTTTATGTTCTAATTTAATGGAGTGTTTTATCTAATCTAATCCTCCTTATTCTATGCCTCACATCATGTATTTATAGGCTATAAGTCCAATTTCTAGCTTAGGAGAAAACCAAATCCAATTTGGAATAAAAAAAAGTGTCAAAATTCGCCCCAAAATGCATCCAAGCTTGATCAAGCTCTACACTAGCGCCCCAGCGCTGCTAACGGCGTTGGGATTCTGCCCCCTAGTGCCCCGGCGCTGGAAATAGGCAAGGAATGGGCGCCCCCGTGCTGGAGTTTTTTTTTGGAATTTTCTGCTCTAACGTCCTTTGGGAAAATGGACATAACATCTTCGTCCGAACTCCGATTTTGATGATTCAAGATGTTTCGATAAGAGGAGACATAGATCTACAACTTTCAATTTTTAAATTTTTCGAAATCAGGTCCGGAGAAATATTGAAATTGGCCCTGAAGTGGCTGCTGTGTACATAGCAAGCTGAAAATGCGAATCTAGCAACCCCAAACATCGAACCAAGTAAATTTTGTCCCAATTCCTACATAAAAACGTAAAAAAATGCATGAATAGACACAAACACTTAAAAACATCCAAAAGATTAAGCTCAAACGCACTCAATTCATGGTTATAAAACTCACTAATCAGCATATATGCGTAATTCGAACCCTAATTAAAGTGATGAAAGGGGGAAAATAATTAGAGGGAGAATTAAAATTTAATCGAAGAGTGGGGATTCGACAAGTACCAACGGCCGCCCTGATCCAGCTATCATTGCCGGTGCCGACATTGGTAAGGAACTCTCACCAAATTCAAGACCAGTTGATGGTTTCATTCGCGTATTCCCATTTTTATTGACATCTATCCCAGTATCTTGTCCATAAATAAAATTAGCTGGAAATATTATGCTCAAATCATACACTGAATCGTTGTCGGAATAGATCGTATTACTCTGGTTCCCATTCGTGAAATCGATAATAATGGAGGAAGATTCACTGGGTTGTCCCAAAAAATTTTGCTCAGCCGAAGGCTCCACGGCGATGCCGATGTCCGACAGCATCCTCTCAACCCAACAGGAAATATCAGAAGGATTGTAGATAACAGAATCTGAAAGAAGAGTAATTTCATCTTCCGTATTAGTCCCCATGGCCATCTCAAGCTGCTCTAGCTTCTACGCAACGTCGACCATGTCCGATGGCCAGACTTTGTACCCCAACACTGCTAAAAGCTCGTCCATTCCGCCGACGCCCGGTGTAAAATCCATAATTTTATAGATAAAGATTTAAATTTCTCGAAATAATTTTTTTTTTATATTATGGTGTGGATTTGATATAATCTTATAGTTGGGAGTAGTATTTATAAATTTTGCAAAGTATGCAAGTTGTCATATTATATTCGATTGGTCGGGAAATATTCTTTTTGTCAGAGAATATCTGTACGACGGTACAATCATTGGTGGACCACAACGGAATTATTGTCGGATTGAGAAAATGACAAAAATATTTTATTGAAAATAACGGCGGAAGTTTTACCGTTGATACTGTTGAACTATTCGATAGTAAAAGTACAGTAATACGCGTTGTTGCATAGTAGCACACGGTATTGATTTTTGATATTTATGTGAGAAGTCACTTAGTTTTGTTCAATTATTGCTACAATAGTTGTTGTATAGTATCTCACATTATTTGATTCAATTATTGTTGATTTAGAAGTTTTGTTTTATTCGTATTATTAACGTAATAAAATAGAATACTTTTATAAAGTTATTCTATAAATAGAATATATTATATTTTATTATGCATAGTATTTGCATAGTGTCTGCATAATGTTTGCATAGTAAAATCTTTTATAAAGTTATTCATTTTATTAGATTATAAATAGAATATACTATATTTTATTTAAAAGATTTTGCTTTAAATATGGACCGTCAGATTAAAGTAAATCAATCTGGACCGTTCATGAGTTAGTTACTATGCAGTCCATTTTTTTTATAAATAGAAGCTCATTCCTTTATTATTTTCTTACGAATTCACTGAAACTCTAGATAGATAAACTATAGAGAGAAAGAAGAAAATATTCTGCTACTTCACTACTTATATATCCAATGTTCTTCTTCTTAAGGTAGAGAATATTATTTGTTGTACTCGTAAGGGGTACTCTTTCTTTCTTATTTATGAAGAGAACTTCTGTTATTTCATTCTTTATTATTCTGTTGGAATAACCTGTATACGCGGGCTACCCTATACTTGATGAAATTCTTCTGTTATTCCATTCTTTATTATTATGTTGGAATAACCTATCTATGCAAAGTACTGCATACATGGTGAAATTCTTCTATTATTCTGTCTTTACTATTCTGTTAGAATATCCTGTTTGTACGTTTTACGCCGGACCTGATTCCGTCTTTATTATTCTGTTGGAATATCCTGTCTGTGCGTTTTACGCCGGACCTGGTTCCGTCTTTATTATTATTCTATTGGAATATCATGTCTATGCGTTTTACGCCAAACCTGATTCTGTCCTTATTAGTATTCTGTTGGAATAACCTGTCTATGCGAAGTACCGCATGCATGGTGATTTCTGTTGTTATTCCATTCTTTATTATTCTGTTAGAACATCCTGTCGGTACGAATTTCGTCTGACCTGGTTCTGTTATTATTATTCTGTTGGAATAACCTGTCTATACGAAGTACCACATGCATGGTGATTTCTTTTGTTATTCCATTCTTTATTATACTCAGTTGGTTAAAGTTTTGACTTCTATACTATATGAAATTAGTGGAATATCCTTGATATTTGCGCTTCATCCAGTATCTTTTCATGGAAATATTCTTCTGAGCATTCTTGAATTTTACTCTACAAAGCAGTATCATGTTGACAATTTGGATATTATTAGTTCCTGGATAAATTATTTCTTGAACTTGTTTTATTGAATTTTTATATCATTGTCATCATCCTCATGTTTATATTATGTTGAAAGTCATCTGTGGCCTGTAGTGCATAGATGGACTTGGTATGATTATGACCAGGGATTATGCAGTGTAATCATGACCGTAATGTTATAAATGATGTGGGAAAAGTCCTCATTGGCCCGTAGTGCTTTGATGGACAGTTTTTGGTATGATTATGGCTATGGATTCTCTTCGGCCAAGGGTGCAAAGATGAATTGTTTTATGACATGATCAGAACCGTTGATGAATACACAAATATTCTTGGCCCGTAGTGCATGGATAATTGTGGTAGTGATACTAAAGAATATCCTTGGCCGTAGTGCAGGGGTGATTCGATGATGTGAATTATTTATTAAGCTGAGTCCCAGCGATAAAAGTTATGAAAAACCTTTTAAATCATAAAAGATAGTAGATTTTATTCTCTACTTGACTCTTTTAATGGATTATTTTTTCCGCTGCAGGTAAACTTGATGTCTATTATATTTTATCAGTTTAACATTGTTGGAGGCTAATGATAATTTATTCTGCATTATCTTAGTCATAATATTTCTTGCTGGGCTAGTTGAGCTCACCCTTTTCTTTCACTGTTCTCTTCAGGAAATGAGAATATAGCTGAGACGAGTCGGGGAACGGAGTGATGGTCCAGAGGATAATATTAGTAGTCCTCACTATTCTGTGAAATAGTATGATAATAATTGTAATGAGGACTCCTTTTGAGTTTGTATAATCTCTAGTAGATAATATTTGTATTCAAACTCACAGTTTATGTTTTGTCGTATTGTACACGACAGTTGTATTTAAATTCTGTACCATGTATCTGGCGACCCAAGATGGGTGATGTATACCTAATTTTGGGGGCGTCACACCCGGCTGTTCCTCTACCCATATATTCCCTTTACCGAGAGCTGCTGCTGGATTCTCCATTGATGATGAGCCTTCACCTTTTTCCCGCTCGCGATCTCTATTAATAACCATGGTTTCACCTATTCTGGGTTCTACTTTCAGATCTGTTTTATGTATTTTCCATGTCATTTTCTTTTTTTTCCTTTTTTTTTACGTCCACATCAGCGCCACGTAGATAAAAAATTAACGTCTGTCAAATTTTTTTAACAGAATGACCCAATTTGAAAATAAAAATTAGTTCAGTGAGTTAATTTGAAAAATTAAAAGTTCAATCAAGTATTTAATAAAACGTGCCAACCCAGCTCATCCTCGACTCTCGAGACTCCTCTTGTCGACCCAGCTATCGTCACTAAACAATAATAAGCCAGCTATTTGCACAAGTGATTAGAGTATGCACCACGACGTCGAAAAAACCATCTTCGGCGTCGAAGGATCCCACGTCAGCGACGGTGTCTCGCGAATCATTTGTCACTGCCTGCCAGGACTCTGTCACCATCGAGCGTCCCGACAGCGGGGAGTACACGGCAGTTTGCAAATGGACCATCGCCAATTTCCCTAGGGTTAAAGCTAGGGCTTTGTGGATCAAGTACTTTGAACTGGGTCGATACGATTGTCGCTTGTTGATATACCCTAAGGGTGATTCTCATGTTTTGGCGGGTTATATCAGCTTGTATGTCCAAATCATGGACCATAGGAGCATTTCAAATTCGAAATGGGACTGTTTCGCTAGCTACCGCCTTCATATTGTTAACACAAATGATGATTTGAAGTCAATTCATCGTGATTCTTGGCATAGATTCTCTAGCAAGAAGAAATCCCATGACTGGTATGATTTTACTCCCTCTGGTTCCATTCTTGACCCGAAATTGGGTTTTTTATTTAATAATGATTCCATTCTTATTACTGCTGATATAATTGTTTTGTGTGGAATTTGTTTAAGAAGTGGAGCTGAAGGATTGCTATTTTTGTAACCCTTTTATTGTGTATTGGAGATAAAATTATTGCTTTTTCATATTTCGGATTCTTGCATTAATTGGTTGTGATTTCGTTTGGAATCGGCCACTTTTTGAAGTATCAGAGTAACTAGTGAAATTTTCATTGGAAATGGAGGTGCAAACTGTTTTTAATTGTAATTCTTTTAAGGAATTGAAATTTGAAGATAAGGAAGGAGATTTTTGAAGCTGTTGTGAAGATGAGGATGAATTAAAAGAGAGGGAAGAATCAACAAATGAAAATTCGAAAGATGATACAGATCAATTTACTATGAAGATGTTCTTCAAAGATGATGCCCCTTCTTTCTCCTCCCCCGCCGCCACCTTCCGTCCAACAAGACGAAATACTTCCAAACGACTTTATAGAATAGATCCGAGTAGAATGAGTTTAGAGTGAGAAAACTTTAGAGAGAGAGAATGGATCTGATATGAATGGATTTAGAGAGAGAAAATGGATTTGAATTTTTTAAGTAATAAAAATTTGTCCAGGTGTCAATGTCGCCAGCCACGTTAGTCTAGGTGTAAGATCCTCGACTTTTATGAATAAAGAATAATTTTCTCGAATTATATTTTTGAATATTATGGTGTGGATTTGATATAATGTTATAGTTGTGGGTAATATTTACAAATTTTGCAAAGTAAGCAAGTGGTTATATAATATTCGATTGGTCGGGGAATATTCATTTTAACAGGAAATATTCGTACGACGGCACAATCATTGGTGGACCCCACAACGGAAGTATTTTTGTAGTTAGAAAATAACATAATTATCTTTTTATAAAAATAACGGCGAAAGTGTTACCGTTAAAACGGTTGAACTACCCGGTAGTAAAAGTACAATAATACGCGTGGTTGCATAGTAGCACACGATATTGATTATTGATGCTTACGTGAGAAGTCACCTAGTTAAACTCAATTATTACTACAATAATTGCTGCATCATATCTCTCATATTATTGATTCAATTATTGTCACAGTATCATCTGCATAATATTTTATATATTATTAAATCAATAATTGAGATGACAAAGTTATTCATATTATTATTTACAATATTGACAATGTCTAGAAGTTTTGTCAAGGAGAGGTTTGGTCACCTAATTGCGCGCCAATAGGGAGAAATCCTTATCAGAAATCCCCCCTTTCTTGGGAACGACCTGGTTGTTAAATATTGTGAGTTATAATATTAATGATGAATAAGTTCGTATTGATTAAAGATGAAATTGATATTTCCATTGTGTTGGGAATACTAGTGTTAGTGGTAATCAATATTTATTTTGATAATAATTAATGTCGGGAGGTTATATTGACCAATCGGGTAATTCACCGGATAAATAAGCAATTAATTGCTATTAATTCACATGCTTATAACTATATGTTCACATGTGTGTACTATTGATTCACATGATTTACTATTAGGGGAGTTGGTGTAAGATTGATAATACTTGCATGACTAAATTAAAAATGGAAGTATAGATGAATGTACTATACTGTAATTAGTTTTTCACATGATTATACTATTAAGTCACATGAATGAACTATTAATTCATATTATTTACTATTAGGGGAGGTGGTGCAAGTTTGATAATACTTGCAGGACTAAATTAAAAATGAAGAAAAAGAGGAACGTATTATACTGTAATATTTTGAGCCCCAAAACGTGCAATTAACGAAACTATATTATTCTATAAATAGAATCTCATTCTTCTTTCATTCTCACCAATTCACTAAGTCTCATAAGAGCAATTTTTATAGAGAGAAATTATAGAGAGAAAGAAGAAGAGAAGTCTGCCACCTCACTATTCTAGTATCCAGTTTCTTCTAAGGTAAGGGGTATTATTTCTTTCATATTCATGAAGAGAGTTATTTCTTTCAATATTCGTAAGGGTTGTTATTCCATTCTTTATTATTCTGTTGGAATAACCTGTCTATGCGGTCTATCGCATGCCTGGTGAATTTTTCTGTTATTCAATTCTTTATTATTCTGTTGGAATAACTTGTCTGTGTGGTCTATCGTATGCCTGGTGAATTCTTCTGTTATTCCATTCTTTATTATTCTATTAGAATAACCTGTCTGTGCGGTCTATCGCATGCCTGGTGAATTCTTCTGTTATTCCATTCTTTATTATTATGTTGGAATAACCTGTATGTGCGGTTTATCGCATGCATGGTGAATTCTTCTGTTATTCCATTCTTTATTATTCTGTCGGAATAACCTATCTATATGACTACCGCATGCATAGTGAATGATCCTTCGTATTCATTCCTTATTAAATTATGGAAATGATCTGGCTACATGGATTACCGCATGGCGAGCAAAAATCCATTTGCAGTTTCATATATTCTATTATACTCAGTTGGTTAAAGTTTTGGCTTCTATACTCCATGAAATTAGTAGAATATCTTGGATATTTGCGCTTCATCCAGTATATTTTCCTGAAAATATTCTTCTGAGCATTCTTTAATTTTACTCCACAAAGCAGTATCATGTTGACAATTTGGTCGTTATTGATTTCTGGATAAATTAAATTATAAATCATTAAAATTTATCTTGAACTTGTTTTATTGAATTATTATGTTATTATCATCATCCTCATGCTTATATTGTGATGAAAGTCATCTTTGGTTTACATGCATAGATGGACTTGGTATGATTATGACCAGGGATAATTCGGTATAATCATGATCGTAATGTGACGAATAATGTGGTGAAAGTCCTCATTGGCCTGTAGTTCATTGATAGACAATTGTTGGTATGATTATGACCATGGATTATTCGGTATAATCATGACCATTGATGACTACATGAATATCTTTGGCCGTGATGCATGACATGATTCGATTTTATTTATTAAGTTGAGTCTCAGCGATAATGTTGATGAAAAACTTTTAAATCATAGAAGATAGTAGATTTTATGCTCTACTTGACTCTTCTAATGGATTTTTCATTCCGTTACAGTTGTTGATCTAAAAATTATTGTCTATTATATTCTATCAGTTGTTATACTATTAAAGGCTAAAGATAATTTATTCTGCATTATCTTAGTCATAATATTTCTTACTGGGCTAGTTGAGCTCACCCTTTCTTTCACTGTTCTCTTCGGGAAATGAGAATATAGTTGGGACGAGTCGGGGAACGGATTGACGGTCCAGATGGTTGTTTAGTAGTCCTCACTATTCTATAAAATAGTGTGACAATAAATGTAATGAGGACTCCATTGAGTGTGGATATTGTCTAGATGACAATATTCTTATTAAAAACTCTTAGATTATATTTTGTCGTATTTTACACGACTGTTGTATAATTAAGTTGTATTTAAATTTTGTACCATGTATTTGGCGACTCAAGATGGGTGATGTATACCTATTTTGGGGGCGTCTTACTAGGTGTTAGCCATGTTAGTCTAGTTGGCAGATCAATTAACGGCAGGGGCACAGTCGGCCCAAAAATTATAACGTCAAGTGTACTTTTGGACCTAAAATAGGTATAGGGTGTTCGGAAGACATCTGGGTAAAGGTAAAATTCAGGGGCATTTTTGAACCTTTACCCATACTCTGTTTCAAAATTAAAGATACAATTTAATTTTTGAAGTCAAACAACAGTATATTAAAATTCAAATTAATGTGAATTTATTTAATTTTAGTTGATATAATTATTATATGTAAGACCCCAACTTTTATAAATAAAGATGAGTTTCTATAAATATCATTTTTGAATATTATGGAGTAAGGTTGATATAATGTTATAGTTGTGGGTAATATTTATAAATTTTGCAAAGTACGCAAGTTGTTATATAATATTCGATTGGTCGGGGAATATTCGTACAATGGCACAATCATTGGTGGACCCCACAACAAAATTATTGTCTGATTGAGAAAATGACAAAAATACTTTATGAAAATAACGGCGGAAGTTTTTACCGTTAACTGTTGAAATACCCGGTGTTAAAAGTACAGTAATACGCGTGGTTGCATAGTAGCACACGGTATTGATTATTGATGCTTACGTAAGAAGTCACTCAGTTTTGTTCAATTATTACTACAGTAATTGCTGCATAGTATCTCACGTTATTTGATTCAATTATTGTCAATATTTTATATATTATTAAATCAATAATTGAGACGACAAAGTTATTAATATTATTATTTGTAATATTAACAATGTCTAGAAGTTCTGTCAAGGAGAGGTTTGGTCACCTAATTGCGCGCCAATAGGGAGAAATCCTTATTGGAAAGCCCCTTCTTTCCTGGGAATGACTTGGTCGATTAATATTGTGAATTATAATAATGATGATAAATGTTGTTAAAAATATTGAGGGATTTTATGAAGTATTTGTTGTATTTATGGACCTCCCATTTACCCATTTTATAAAATAACCGGTAGAAAGTTATTCATTATATATATATATATATGAATGACTTGAGTGTTTAAGCGGAGGGGGGGGGGGGGAATAAGGTTATCGGGGGGTACTTTTATAATGATGGTACATATATATTTGAAATGGTGGGTACATGTCACGGGTTTTCATCCCCCGTGACTTACTTTTGTTATATATATATTATATATATATATATATATATAGAATCACGAGACTTCTGTTGAATCACAGGGGGCGGCGGAAATCACAAGCTAAGTGTTTGTATATATATATGATATATATATATATATATTATTTAAAGTTTTCATTTTATTAGAATATTTTATTGCATAGTATCCCTTCAATTCTCTTATAAATAGGATGCTTAGTTAGAATTGAAAACCACACCAGAAGTTCAGAGAATTATTCTATAATCTTGAGCGTATTTCTTTAGAATTTTAAGAAGTTTGAGAGTAGTGCAAGTTTTCTTCAAGAATATCCTCGCCCTACTAGTCGGAATACTCTTCTTTTACGGTAAGGGATATTATTTGTTGTACTCGTAAGTGGTATTCTTTCTTTCTTATTCGTGAAGAGAACTTCTGTTATTCCATTCTTTATTATTCTGTTGGAATAACCTGTATACGCGGGATACCCTATACTTGGTGAAATTCTTCTGTTATTCCATTCTTTTTTATTATGTTGGAATAACCTGTCTATGCAAAGTATTGCATACATGGTGAAATTCTTCTGTTATTCCATTCTTTATTATTCTGTTGGAACATCCTGTCTGTGCGTTTATGCATGACCTGGTTCCGTTGTCTATTATTCTGTTGGAATATCCTGTCTGTGTGTTTACGCATGATCTGGTTCCATTATTTATTATTCTGTTAGAATATCCTGTCTGTGCATTTACACATGACCTGGTTCCATTATTTATCATTCTATTGGAATAACCTGTCTGTGTGGTCTATCGCATGCCTGGTGATTTCTTTTGTTATTCCATTCATTATTATACTCAGTTGGTTAAAATTTTGACTTCTATACTACATGAAATTAGTGAATATCCTTGATATTTGCGCTTCATCTAGTATCTTTCATGGAAATATTCTTCTGAGTATTCTTGAATTTTACTCCACAAAGAAGTATCATGTTGACAATTTGGACGTTATTGATTCCTGGATAAAATAATTCTTGAACTTGTTTTATTGAATTGTCATCATCCTCATGTTTATAATATGTTGAAAGTCATCTATGGCCTGTAGTGCATAGATGGACTTGATATGATTATGACCATGGATTATTCCGTATAATCATGACCGCAGTGTTACAAATGATGTGGTAAAAATCCTCATTGACCGTAGTGCATTGATGGACAGTTGTTGGCATGATCATGACCATTGATGAATACATAAATATCCTTGGCCCATAGTGCATGGATAATTTGTGGTCGTGATACTAATGAATATATCCTTGGCCCATAGTGCATGGATAATTTGTGGTCGTGATACTAATGAATATCCTTGGCCGTAGTGCAGGGATGATGTGGATTATTTATTAAGCTGAGTCTCAGCGATAAAAGTAATGAAAAACCTTTTAGATCATAGAAGATAGTAGATTTTATTTTCTACTTGACTCTTTTAATGGATTGCTTGTTCCGCTGCAGTTAAACTTAATGTTGGTTATATTGTATCAGTTTAACATTGTTGAAGGCTAACGATAATTTATTCTTCATTATCTTAGTCATAATATTTCTTACTGGGCTAGTTAAGCTCACCCTTTTACTTTCATTATTCTCTTCAGGAAATGAGAACGTAGCAGGGACTAGTCGGAGAACGGAGTGATGGTCCAGAGGATTGCATTAGTAGTCCTCACTATTCTATGAAATAGTGTGATAATAAATATATTGAGGACTTATTTTGAGTTTGAATACTGTCTAGAAGACAATATTTGTATTAAAACTCACAGCTCATGTTGTATATTTAAGATTATATTTGTATTCTGTACCATGTATTTGGAGACTCAGAATAGGTGATGTATACCTGTTTTGGGGGTGTCACATTATAATTGTATAATAATATATAACAAAAACTATTAATCACAAAATTTATTGCATTTATAATTTTCATGAGTCATACTAATTTTAAATTTTAATATGTTTTTCTTTGACCTCAAAAGTCAAATTGTATCTCTAATTTGAGTTATTATGTATTACGATAAATTTATGTCTACTTATAATTGCGAAATTTATCAATACATGAGAATAATATGAATTATAGGAGGGTATCACTTATTATACTCTTTCCAAAAAAGTTACCACTAATATTTAACCATTTAACTGACAATCAACATAAAATTTTCGTAATATATATTATTATTTTGAAACAGATGAAGGAAATTATTTTAGGTAAAAATATTTCTTGTTGGTGACCAGTGGCGGACCTACTGTTAAGGGCAGTGGGGTTAATTGACCCCACTAAATTTTCAACGGTTAAAAAAATGAATAAAATGTTATGGTGTTTCATAAAAATTTAAAGTTTAAATTCAAAAATAATATATTTATTCCAAAATTAGAGATATATTTTGAATATTTAAAATTAATTCGCTAAATCCCTAAAATTCAAATTTGATATGAAGTTATTTAATTTTAATACAATAATTATAACAATTGTAAAATAATTATAAAACACTATTAATTACTCTTATCTTTGTTATTTTCAAAACTTGAACGAATTTATATCAATTCAGTTTGAGTTTAGGATTTCACAAATTAACTTTAAAAAGTCAAAATGTATATCTAATTTTAGATTGGAGATAGTATTAAATTCTTCAAAATTCATATTATATACTACCTTGGTCATTACAATACTTTTTGTCTTTTCATTTCTCGTCAAGCGGTTTGGCTTAATTCTTCTTACTAGTTCGAGTTTAGAGAAAATTCAATATGTTGTAAATTTTTTTATAATTTCATAAATTTAGCAATTACTTTGATTTTTTTTTTAAATTACTTGCGATTTTTTTCTTGTAATTGCTTGTGGATTTTTGTAACTAATAAAAATGAGATTATCATCCAACAATTTTAAGTAATTAAATTTCAAAATTTTTACTATAAATAATATTTGGATATTATGTAGTTTTGTAATTTATTTTACTATATTTTTATTTTTTATAAAAAATTATTTTTTTTTTAAATTTGACCCCACTAACCTAAAAACCTGGATCCGCACTTGCTTGTGACTAACTAATTGCCTATCTACTTCTTATTAAAGTAAGTGGAAGCTTGGCATGCTTTGCAAGTTATGCTCGGGTAGCTTTTGCGAGTGATAATACTATTCGGTCCTTCTACACTGACCGACCATTCTAATCGGTCTAGCGATCGGTTTAAAATTATAATAATTATTATTACTTTTACTTTGACTCTCAAAAAATGTATAGTATTTTTTTCGATTGAAATTTTTACAGAATTCAGTGATTTAGGTATAATTTGGATATATATATATATATATATATATATATATATATATATATATATATATCCAAATTACACCTAAAATTTTGAGATGAAAAAAATAATATATATTTTTTAGGAATCAAAGTTAAAATAAAATAAAATTTGGACCGGTCGTAATGGTCGGTCCCCCTAAGATAATTGAATACTATTTGTTCGCTCATTTGAATTATCAGCTCCCTATCGTAGGGAAGCTTTGACTGTACTTCATAGTTCTCTTTCAATGGTTGGGAACTGATATTTTCATAGTTAAATTTGATAGTTTCATAAATTTCTCATCACATAAATAGTAAGTAAAGATCACTCCTCACATGAATAGTAACTTAGAGGGGGTGTAATTCAATTAAGATTTTTAAAGATATTTTTAAATGACAGACTTTTGTAGAGTTTGTGAATTTTAATGACTTTGAAAGACTTTAATGACTTTTTTTAAATGACTTTTATAGACTCCATGAAATAAGTGACAGACTTTTAATAGACTTTCTTACCAAAATTTTGATAGACTTTTATATACTTCTAATATATCTTGCAAGCTTATATTAATTGTTAATTAGCCCATGTGTAAAGCATCTCCCTCCTTTTTCATGAACTAGAGGAAAATCTCATTATTTCATTACATTATTGTGGCATGAGATTTTATATATGTTGAAAGAATTCATATTATTCTACTCATTTTATGATAAATTTGGATACTTGGATACAAATAAAACTTTAAAAGTTACAGACGCAACATAAAAATTAAGCTCACTTTTCATTGAACTATATATACTATATATGCATACGTTTTTTTTATGAGGAGTACCAAACTCTATTTTTTCACAAAATAATATGACAATAAAAATCTATATGATCAAAAGTCACAAAATTTCATACATGTGAGTAAATTGCCACCAAGTTATAGAAAATTTAGCAGAGATTTTTAGTCGTCGGTAAGCCAACAGACAAAATTGTCAGAGAGATTTTTTATAAAAAAATATTAATAGTTGTTAGTGAACAAAAATTGATCGTTAAAAAAATAATTATGCAATTTTTAATTTATTTATGATGTTAGAAAATAATTAATTAAAATGCTACATAACTAATTTTTTAACAGTAGACTGTTGTCATCTTTTAACTAATTTTTTAAATTTTGACGAGTTTTAGAATTTATCAATATTCGTATATATCATATACTATATCTATATAATATATATATATATATAATATAATATTAAAAATCAAAATTTACTGTTTGATTTTTCAAAGTCATAACGAGATATTCCTATAATAAAAGTTTGTGTAATTTATCTAATTTTTAATAAATTTAGTAAAAAAAATATAAACAATTTATAATTTTAATAATTATATTTTCTAAAATTAGATTAATTTATATTTATTTTAAGTTAAAATTTTACAAGAGAGTCTTGCAACTTTTGAATTTTCCATAAAATCTCTGGTAATTTTTTATTGGTCATTTGAATTTTCACATTTGTGTTTAATATTTGGAAGTCTTTAGAAGTCTTTAGAGAAGAGGTCAGACTTTGGATATGGGTTGATAGTTATAATTTTTCTTCTAAAGTCGATCAAACTCTACCATGTGATAGAAATATGAAAAATCTATGACTTTTTGAATACGAAAATACTTTTATAGACTTTATAAAAGTCTCAATTTAATACCACATAACTTTTAAAGACATTACCAAAGTTGTAATTGAATATCAATAAACTCTTTAAATGTCTTGATTGAATACATCCAAACTTTAAAAATCTTTAAAAGTCTTAATTGAATACACCCTCCTTAGTAAGTGAGTTCCACCTCCATATAAAAGAAAAATTTTGTGGATTTAACACTCACTTGTAGAAATATCAATTCTGGACTGTTTTAACAAAATGAAATTTAATCCAGGGAGAAGTTCCAAAATTGCCCCTGAAATTTTCCCTGAGGTCTACCGAGCACCATATACTTTTTTTTTTTAAAATACATTCAACGTTAAATATTTTGGGTCAGTCGTACCCCTGGATCGAACGGAGTTGCCACATAGACTAACGTTGCTCCAACATGACCTTATTTTGCTGACTTGGACTCAAACAAAGTCTAAACAAACCCTTTTCTCAGTCCCAGATCCCTTTCTCATACGCATCTGTTCATTTTTTAAAAGGGGCAAATGTGAGAACCCCAAAATAGGTCAATTCCATCCAACCCATTCTGAGTCGTCAAATACATGGTACAGAAAACAACTTCAACTTTATTACAACAATTGTCGTGCAAAATACAACAACATAAATGCTGTGAGTTTTGATACAAATATATACCAACTGTGACTCATGTCCCAACCTTCGATAGCACGTCACAATGACACCTTACATAAAGGTATAGTCAAAAGCTATTTTAGAAATTAGAATATTTGGAAAGTGCTCAAGGAAACCTTCGTACATAGGAGGCCATGCGTGTGACAACCCCAAAACAGGTCCATTCCATCCAACCTATTCTGAGTCGCCAAATACATGGTACATAAAACAATTACAACTTTATTAATACAATTATCGTGCAAGATACGACAACACATAAACTGTGAGTTTAAATACAAATATATACCATGTGACAACCCCAAAATAGGTCCATTCCATCTAACCCATTCTGAGTCGCCAAATACAAGGTACAAAAAATAACTACAACTTTATTACAACAATTGTCGTGTAAAATACAACAACACATTTGCTGTGAGTTTGTATACAAATATATATCAACCGTGACTCATGTCCCAACCGTGGACAGCACCTCATAATGACACCTTACATAAAGGTATAGTCGAAAACTGTTTTAGAAATTAGAATCTTTGGGAAGTGATCAAGGAAACCTTCGTACATGGGAGGCCACGCGTCTAGGTTATTATAGATATCATATGGCCACAGAATTATCCTTGGTTGACCCAATAGACCCCAAAGAAAAACAAGAAGATTACTATCATATTATTCCCAATGGCAAATTTTCTCCTGACATATCATTATCTCCACTGTCTCTAATTGAGATTTATATTTCAAATAGACTCCAAGATCATATAGATAGTGCTGGTAGATATACTCAGCAAGTGGATGAGCACATCCATGTCTTATGATGACACGAGGTGGTATGTCATTAGACATCTTGTATGACAGTGGCAAAACACCCTTCCAATGTTGGGTTCGCTTCACCCTAGTTGATTCGCCAAATATAACTACTAAATGATGACCACCGTTCTATTCCCCTGTTATTCCCCCGCTCGACCCAGCTACACTCGTATTACCTGAAAGGAATTGTGAAGCAAAAGGGTGAGCACAACTAGCTCAGTAAAGAATGTCATGACTAAAGATAAATAAATTATCAATAGCCTTCAACAGTAATAAATCAGAGATTTAGAACATATGGTATATGATAAAAATTTCAACCATAGTTGCAGCGGAACGAGCAATCCATTAGAAGAGTCAAATAGACTATAAAGTCTATTATCTTCTCCATGTTAAAAGTCCACCAACAATGTTTTATCCCTATAACATCAATCAACAATTCATGTCCACAATCACATATATAACTCATAATCGTAATTGTTGTTCTAAATTCCTTTTCTCATCCAGGTCAAAGATAATTTTTATCACCTGAAACATCAAAGATCATGGTTATACCAAATCACAGTTCATGTTCATAATCATACTAATAAATTTATCTTTGCACTACGGCTAAAGATATACATCAATAAGTCATCTTTGCACTACAGGCCAAAGATATTCATCAACAAGTCATCTTTGCACTACAGGCCAAAGATATTCATCAACAATTCATCTTTACACTACAGGCCAAAGATATTCAATTATAAATTCAATGGTCATGATCATACCAGTCACAATTCAACTTTTCACTACTGGCCAAAGAGAACCCTAGTCATGATCATACCAATAATCTACCCATCTTTACACTCCAGTGAAAGAGAATTTCAACATCAGGGTTATAAAAATATTAAATATGATAATAAAATCAATATAATCAATATATAGTTTTAATCTCCAGAGTAATATTCATAAATCAACTATAATTTGGTTAGAAAAAGAAACCAATTTTGTCATGAATAGTAACTCGTGAATAGTAACTCATGAATAGTAACTCGTGAATAGTAACTCATGAATAGTAAACCCGACTCAAAAAGGTAGAAATCCCACAATAAAATTCATACCAATATTTCGGTATAATGATATTGAAAGAATAATATTTTTTTAAGCTTATAAACAATTTATTTTAATTGTTTACACTTTACTAAATAATGCATTTAATCATTCTAAAATGCCAAACTCATAAGATTTCATCACCAATAACCAAAACCCTCATCAAAAATCTGCATATATCTCATATATGATTCTCAAGCCATAAAATTATATTTTCCAATTTTCTTACTTCACATAACATATTTAATTCATTTACTCATAACTAGAATATTTTCATGAAAAATACTAAATCAGTTCCAAAAATATTTCTTTTCTGGGATTTAGCAGAATATAGTCCTATATTGAACATATATTTTTCTCAGAATTTTTAAAAGTCATTTACTATTTTTCACATGGCCAAAACCACTGAATATTTAAACATTTATCATAAATTGTACTTTTATCCAAAAATTCCGAAATTCACAGGGTATACTGCTATCATATAGATGTACTTCCAATAAAAATTTCATCAATTTTGGAGTTAACCACAATAAGTTATAAGCAGTTACTTTTAAAAATAGTCTTTTCTCATAAAATCCATAACTCCTAATCTATACATCCAAAAATCGCCATTTTTGGACACAATCTACAAAACTCATCAAAATATTATTTCAAATTTTTCCAGAATTTTTGAAGGTCCAGAAGAATTTCGAAATAATAACCCTTAAAATCCCTTATTATCCCTTACCTCAAAAGAGCAGTACCTCTGACTGGAATAACGCTGAACGAACTTGCACCGTATAGCAATACTCAAAGTATACTCAAAATACTCACAAGAATACGCTCGATAATATAGAGAGAGAAAACTTCAGTTTCTGGTGTGATTTTCAATTATAACCTAAGCACCCTATTTATAGGAAATTGCTTAGAACACCAAAGCAGAAAATTTATTAAAATAATAATATTATAATTTTTTTTTCCAATACTTCATACGTATGCTCTCAACATCAGAACTCAGCCCCTAACACATGTTACATGAGGGAAACAAATTGTAAAAAACGTTTTTCATATTAAAAATATTTTAAACTTCCAAAAATCAATTATTTCGGAGCTTCGAAACTTCAATAATTCATAATAAATAGCCCTTTTGTCCAAAAATTTGAATCTCGCGACTTTTATAGAAAATTCAATTCTCTACAACTTTACAGAAGAAAGTTTTTCCAAATTCCAAATAGAAATTGACCGAAATCCACAACGGGCGATTTTACAAGCTATAATCAAATTTCAGTCAATAAATGGGGTCCACCGACATGTTTAACATGTTTTAAACATTTATTGCAACAAAAATACTCTTCCTCCTCGTATACTCATATATCCCACATTCGTTGTAAAAATATCACCATTATTATATTATTAAAATATAATAATATATATATTTAAATAAATTATTTTATCAGAAAAAGATAAAATATTAATTTTCAACAATTGTCACATTAAAATTTTCTCCATCTATATCACATAAAATCAATATTTTCCTCATCATATAAATCAATAATTAATTATTCACAAATAATATTACAGAATCACAGTACTGGCAACCAGGCCATTCCCAGGAAAGAGGGGGCTTTCCAATAAGAATTTCTCCTTACTGGCGCGCAATTAGGTGACCAAACCTCTCCTTAGACAAAACTTTCTAGACATTGCCAATAATGTTATCTAATAATATTATTCAGATGATATGAATTATTGCTTCGATAATGAAAAATATTGTGTAATGACAATTATTGAAACAAAAGCAATATAAAATATCAACGCAACAATTATTGAACCAATAAAATAAAATACTGAACAATAATTACTGTAACCATTATTGAGTAGTGCCTTCTTACGTAAGAGTCAATAATTGGTGCAATACCATGTGCTACTGTGCAACAACGCGTATTACTTTACTTTACCCACCGGGTATTCCAACAGTGTTAACAGTAATGATTACGCCGTTATTTATAAAAAATTTTAATTTGTCGTTTTCTTCATCCGACAGTAATTATGTTACAGGGCCCACAAAAGGCTGCGCCGTCGTACGAATATTCTCCGACAGAAAGAATATTCCACGACCAAACGAATATTCCCCGACAACAATGAGTATTTTATAATCATTTGCTTATTTTGAAAAAAAATTCATATATCACCCTTAATTTTAACTTTCTATCAATTTAACCATTTATTGAATTGTAATTATAAGAAAAATTGAATACTTTTATTTCATAAAATTCGGGGTCTTACATACCAATTGTGACTCATGTCCCAACCGTGGACAACACCTCATAATGACACCTTACATAAAGGTATAGTCGAAAACTATTTTAGAAATTAGAATCTTTGGGAAGTGTTCAAGCAAACCTTCGTACATGTGAGACCATGCGTCTAGGTTATGATAGATATCATATGGCCACAGAATTATCCTTGGTTGACCCAATAGACCCCAAAGAAAAATGAGAATATTACTATCATATTCTTCCCAATGGTGAGTCTTCTCTTAACATATCATTATCTCCACTGTCGCTAATTGGAAATTAAACTCCAAATAAACACCAAGATTATATAGGTGGTGCTCGTAAATATACTCAGCAAGTGGATGAGCACAACCCTGTCTTATGATGACACGAGGTAGTATGTCATTAGACATCTTGTATGATAGTGGCAAAACACCCTTCCAACGTTGGGTTCGCCTCACCCTAGTTGATTCACCAAATATAACTACTAAATGATGACCACCGTTCTATTTCCCTGTTATCCCCCGCTTGTCCCAGCTACACTTTTATTATCTGAAAGGAATTGTGAAGCAAAAGGGTGAGCACAACTAGCTCAGCAAAGAATATCATGACTAAAGATAAATAAATTATCAATAGCCTTCAACAGTAATAAATCAGAGATTTAGAACATATGGTAGATGATAAAACTTTTCAACCATAGTTGCAACGGAACGAACAATCCATTAGAAGAGTCAAATAGACCATAAAATCTATTATCTTATCCATGTTAAAAGTCCATCAACAATGTTTTATCCCTGTAACATTAATCAACAATTCCTGTCCACAATAACGTGTATAACTCATAATCGTAATTGTAGTTCTAAATTCCTTTCCTCATCCAGGACAAAGTTAATTTTCATCACCTGAAACATCAAAGATCATGGTTATACCAAATCACAGTTCATGTTCATAATCATACTGATAAATTCATCTTTGCACTACGGGCCAAAGATATTCATCAACAGTTCATCTTTGCACTACTGGCCAAAGATATTCAACAACATGTCATCTTTGCACTACAGGCCAAAGATATTCATCAGTTGGTCATGTTCATCTAAACACCTGTTCATCTAAACACCTGTTCATCTTTCCACTACGGGCCAAAGATATTCATCAGAAATCATTCATCTTTGCACTACAGGCCAAAGATATTTAGTTATATCATCATTTAGGACTGAGGATGATGAAAAATATTTTAAAGAAAACGAATTCAGTGAAACAAAAGAATAAATATTAAGGATTCGTATTTCAGCTATTCCATGTCCAAAAATACCTCATAAATAATCATAGTGGAGAAAAATTCAAGAATGATCAAAACATGGATACAATCAAAGCTAGTATCCATAATAGATATTTTTGAACGAAAAACGAAATTTTAATTTTTCTGTGAATAGTGCCGTATTCGTGAATAGTGCCGTATATGTGAATAGTGTCGTATACGTGAATAGTAACTCTGACACTAAAAGATAGAAATTTCATAAAAAAAAATCATCATGCTTCGTGAATAGTACTCGTGAATAGTAACTCGTGAATAGTAACCCATGAATAATAACTCCGACATGAAAAAGTTCCAAATTTGATAAAAAGTTCCAACTAATATTTTGGCATAATGATATTGAAGAAATAATATCATTTTTTTCAAAAAATAATATCCCTTACTATCCCTTACAATCCCTTACTATCCCCTACCTCAAAAGAGCAGTACTTCTGACTTGAATAACGCTGAACGAACTTGCACCGTATAGCAATACTCAAGATATCAAAATACTCAAAAGAATACACTCGATAATATAGAGAGAGAATTAGAGAGAAAACTTCAGTTTCTGGTGTAATTTTTAATTCTAACCTAAGCACCCTATTTATAGGAAAATACTTAGAACACTAAAGTAGAAAATTTAATAAAATATAATAATTATTAAAATTTGTCTACGCCAACCTTTGAATTCAAATTTCAGCATGCTTAACAACACATGAGCCCACCAACCAACCACAAAAATGTTTTTCTTTTAAAACAAATTTAAAACTTTTAAAAAATAATTATTTCGGAACTTCAGAACTTCAATAATTCATAATAAATAGCTCTTTTATCAGAAAATTCGAATCTCACAAATTTTTATAGGAAATTCAATTCTCTACAACTTTACAGAAGAAAGTTTTTCCAAATTCCAAACAAAAATGGACCGAAATCCATAAACGGACGATTTTACAGGCTATAATCAAATTTCAGTCAAGAAATGGGTCCGTCAACATGTTTAACATGTTTTAAACAAATTTTGCAACAAAAATACTCTTTCTCCTCATATACTCATATATCCCACATTCATTATAAAAATATCACCATTATTATATTATAATAATATAATAAAATATTATTTTATCAAAAAAGATAAAATATCAATTTTCAACAATTGTCACTTTAAAAATTTTCTCCATCTATATCTACATAAAATTAATATTTTTTTCATCATATAAATTAATAATTAATTGTTCATAAATAATATTACAGAATCACAATACTGACAACCAGACAGTTCCCAGGAAAGAAGGGGCTTTCCAATAAGAATTTCTCCTTACTGGCGCGCAATTAGGTGACCAAACCTCTCCTTATAAAGAACTTTCTAGATATTGCCAATAATTTTATCTAATAATATTGTTCAGATAATATTAATTATTGCTTCAATAATGGAAAATACTGTGTAGTGACAATTATTAAAATAACAATAATATAAAATATCAACGCAACAATTATTGAATTAATAAAATACTGAACAGTAATTACTGTAAAAATTATTGAGTAGTGCCTTCTTATGTAAGAATCAATAATTCAAAAATACTGTGTAATACCGTGTGCTACTTTGCAACAACGCGTATCACTTTACTTTACCCACCGGGTATTCTAACAGTGTTAACGGTAATAATTACGCCGTTATTTATAAAAACTCAAATTTGTCATTTTCTTCATCCGACAGTTATTCTATTATAGGGCCCACAAATGGCTGCGCCGTCGTACGAATATTTTTGACAGAAAGAATATTCCACGACCAAACGAATATTCCTCGATAGAAATGAGTATTTTATAACCACTTGCATATTTTGAAAAAAAAAATTCATATATCACCCTTAACTTTAACTTTTATCAATTTAACCATTTACTGAATAGTAATTATAAGAAAAATTGAATACTTTTATTTCATAAAATCTGGGGTCTTACAATGTTTCTAGGATATGATAGATATCATATGCTCACAGAATTATCCTTGGTTGACCCAATAGACCCCAAAGAAAAACGAGAAGATTACTATCATCTTCTTTCCAATGGTGAGTCTTCTCTTGACATATAATTATCTCCACTGTCTCTAATTGAGAATTATACTCCAAACAAACACCAAGATTATATAGGTAGTGCTCGTAGATATACTCCGTAAGTGGATGTGCACAACCCTGTCTTATGATAACACGAGTTTGTATGTCATTAGACATCTTGTATGATAGTGGCAAAACACCCTTCAAAATTTGAGTTCACCTCACCCTATTCGGTTCACCAAAATTAAATATCAAATGACGTATATAATACGACAGACTTATCTAAAGTCTCAATAAAATTATTTTCATACGATTTAGGGAGAACCTCAACAGCTATAGACCACCGTTCTATTCCCCTGTTATCCCCCGCTCGACCCAGCTACACTTTTATTACCTGAAAGGAATTGTGAAGCAAAAGGGTAAGCACAACTAGCTCAGTAAAGAATATCATGACTAAAGATAATTAAATTATCAACATCCTTCATCAGTAATAAATCAGAGATTTAGAACATATTGTAGATGATAAAACTTTTCAACCATAGTTGCAGCGGAACGAGTAATCCATTAGAAGAGTCAAATAGACCATAAAATCTATTATCTTCTCCATGTTAAAAGTCCACCAACAATGTTTTATCCCTGTAACATCAATCAACAATTCATGTCCACAATCACATGTATAACTCATAATCGTAATTGTAGTTCTAAATTCCTTTTCTCATCCAGGACAAAGATAATTTTCATCACCTAAAATATCAAAGATCATGGTTATACCAAATCACAGTTCATGTTTATAATCATACTAATAAATTTATTTTTGCACTATGGGCCAAAGATATTCATCAAGAAGTCATCTTTGCACTACAGGCCAAAGATATTCAACAACAGGTCATCTTTGCATTACGAGCCAAAGATATTCATCAATAAATCATCTTTGCACTACAGGCCAAAGATATTCATCAATAATTCATCTTTGCACTACAGGCCAAAGATATTCCTCAACAGTTCATATTTGCACTACAGGCCAAATATATTCATATCTCAAAGAATTATATAATCATTTCAGAATTTATATAAACAATAATTATAACCATGTTGATCAATTCACCTTTGCACTTAAGTTAAAGATATTCAATTATAAATTCAATGGTCATGATCATACCAATCAACAATTTAACTTTGCACTACTGGCCAAAGAGAACTCATAGTCATGATCATACCAAAAATCTACCCATCTTTACACTCAAGTCAAAGAGAAATATCATCATTAAGGTTATAAAAATGTTATATATAATAGTAAAATCAATATAATCAAAAAATGGATTTAATCTCAAGAGTAATATTTATAAATCAACTATAATTTATAAAAGAGTAATTTTTGTCGTGAATAGTACCCGTGAATAGTAACTCGTGAATAGAAACTCGTGAATAGTAATTCATGAATAGTAACTCATGAATAGTAATTCGTGAATAGTACTATGTATTCGTACATAGTACCGTATACGTAAATAATGTCATATACGTAAATAGTGCCATATATATGAATAGTGCCGCATACGTGAATAGTAACCCCTACTCAAAAAGGTAGAAATTCCATAATAAGATCTATACCAATATGTCAGTATAATGATATTGAAAGAATAACATCATTATGAAGAATATAACATCCCTTAATATCCCTGACTATCCCTTACCATCCCTTATCCATTAACTCAAAAGAGCAACACTTCTGACAGGATATCGGATATGACGTTGAAGGAAACTTGCACTGATGAATAGCAACTCACCAAGTATCTAAATACTCACAAAATACACTCGATAATCTAGAGAGAAAAAGAAAGAAAACTTATGAATTCTGGTGTGATTTTCAATTCTAACTTAGCCCTCTATTTATAGGAAAATGTTAGCACGCCAAAGCAGACTTGACCTGCTACCTAATGGCTTTACCTGCTACTATTCCACCCACCAAAAATCATCCGTCTTCCCCAACAACCAAAATTAGAGCCCACCCATTTCTAGAATTTTCCACCAAAATCATTTATAAACCTAATTTCCGAATCAGTCACCTCTTAAAATTCATAACAAATCATTCGTTCATTTTTAACGTTTCAAAATTTGTGAACATATACTCAACATATATATGTATAACATATCTAAAAATCACAACGATTCAACGGTCAGATTAAAAATTATAACTCACACAATAAAGTTGTAAGAACACTGATTTGATCTTTTAATACCTCCAATTCGACAAAATACTGATAAAATACCTCAATATTAATTCTTTCATTTATAACCACATAAATAAATCCATCATTTATATCCACATCAAATAAATATTTTATTATCATATAAATCAAAAATTAATTATTCACAAATAATATTACAGAATCACAATAATGACAATCAGGCAGTTCCCAGGAAAGAGGGGGCTTTCCGATAAGGATTTCTCCTTACTGGTGTGCAATTAGGTGACCAAACCTCTCATTGACAGAACTTTCTAGACATTGCCAATAATGTTATCTAATAATATTATTCAAATAATATGAATTATTGATATGATAATGGGAAATACTGTGCAGTGACAATTATTGAAACAACAATAATATAAAATATCAACGCAGCAATTATTGATTCAATAAAATAAAATATTGAACAGTAATTACTGTAATAATTATTGAGTAGTGCCTTCTCACGTAAGAATCAATAATTGAAAATAATATTGTGCAATACCGTGTGCTACTGTGCAACTACGCGTATTACTGTATTTTAACCACCAGGTATTCCAACAGTGTTAACGGTAACAACTACACCGTTATTTATAAAAACTCAAACATGTCATTTTCTTCATCCGACAATTATTCTGTTATGAGGCCCACAAATGACTGCGCCGTCGTACGAATATTCCCCGATAGAAAGAATATTCCACGACCAAATGAATATTCCCCAACAAAAATGAGTATTTTATAACCATTTGCTTATTTTTAAAAAAAATTCATATATCACCCTTAACTTTGCTTTTTATCAATTTAACCATTTACCGAATAGAAAAATTGAATACTTTTATTTCATAAAATTCGGGGTCTTACAGCAAAGGTCCTAATCGTGCATAAAACCCTAGTCGACATCTCTTGCCGTAATAAGAACGAGAAATAGGAGAGTAGGAGATAAGGAGAGGCGAAGACGAAGGAAAAGCCCTTACTGAGTTGGTCGACGAAATAGAAAAAGCCCTAACTTTGCAACTGCAGCCAGTTCGTGGTATGAACGTGCGTCTAATCGAAGGCATAAAGTCCAAGTTGTTCGTTTAAGAAGAAGAAAAGGAATCTCTTGGATTTTCACAGTTACTTTCATATCTGCTTTTGATTGATAAAGTGCATTTTATATGGGTGAGTAGGTAAAATATGGTCATCACATGTGGTCCATGTTTCAGTTGGGTGTTGACTGGTAGGGGACATGTGGTCCCTATATTATTCTTTATTACATTGTTAATACTTCAGAGTACTTTCATGTCTTGTAGTTTGCTGATATTTGAAGCCCTAATTCTAGGTTATTTTTTTTGAATGACAGAATGGTTGGGCGTGTAGATGTATATCTACATCATGGGGGCAGATGACTAGAGGATCCTGTGTGGAGATATGTGGGAGGTGATATCTATATATGTAAGAACTTTGACGTAGATTACCTTTCTTTTATTTACATTAAGAATACATATATAGAGGAATTGAAATATCCCAATGTTAAAGAAGTCTATTATTTGGAACCTGGACTGAGTATGGACAAAGGACTCTTTGTACTTGAGGATGACCATGGGATTAGGAGAATTCTGAGTAAAATAAATGATGACACAACTGTCCTAGAGTTCTTTGCAAAGCATGAGATAGTGAGAGAATGACTGATGAGGGTTAGGTGTCATGTGAGAGAAGACATCCTGTCTGTTTTAATGTAAATGATCAGAGACCCTATTTCAGCTTGGGAATTACATTTGCTAGTGCAGCTGAAGTTAGGGAATCTATATCAAAGTATGCATTATCTAGGGGAGTGGCATTGAAATATGTGAGAAGTGAACCATATAGAATAAGGGTAAAGTGTGAGGATGGGTGCCCTTTTGTCTTGTATGTGTCAAGACATTAAATGAAGACCACAATTGTTATAGGAATTTTAGCAACCCTAGGGTTTTAACAAAGTTCTTGGCCAAGCTTTACAAACTAAAAAATACTTGAGCAACATGAGTACAAGATCAAAGACCTCAAAAAAGATGTGGAGAAAGATTGGAAAATGAATGTCTGCTTTTCCAAGTGCAAGAGGGCCAAGGGGATGGTTATGGATGAATTCTCAGGGAGCTTTACTACTGAGTTTTCTGAGTAAGAGGCTTATACAGCAGAACTATTGAGGAGTAATCCAGTGTCCAAAGTTCAAGTGGAGTTGTCCACAGATGAATTAAGTGAAGGGAGAAGAGTTTTTAAAAGAATGTTTGTTTGTTTAGATGCTTGCAAGAGAGGTTGGAAGGAAGGATGTAGGCCTATTATTGGCCTTGATGGGTGTTTTTTGAAGACACAGTATAAAGGGGAATTACTTATAGCTCTAGGAAGAGATGAGGATGAACATAATTTCCCCATAGCTTGGGCATGTGTGAAGAGTGAAACTAAGGTCAATTGGACTTGGTTTCTGACTTTGTTGCAAGAACAACTTGATTTGGCAGATGGAAGTTAGTACACCGTCATATCTGATATGCAAAAGGTATGAAGGTTTTAATATTTATAACTTTAATGTTTATTTATTTCATCTTGATTTATAACTTTGTGCAACTTTTAATGTTTTAATGTAGGGTTTAATACAAGCTGTTATTGATGTACTGCTTGGGGCTGAGCACAGATGGTGTGCTCATCATATATATGTTAATTGGTGTAAGAAACACAGGGGTGGAGAATTGAAGAAGAAGTTTTGGCAAGCATCATGGTCTACATTTGAGGAAGAATTTAAGGACAATATGAAGACCATTGGTGAGATGAGTTCAAAAGGAGCAATTTATCTCATGAATTATCCACCTCATACATGGTGCAGAGCCCACTTTAGTAGCAAAAGCAAGTCATGGGCAATAGATAACAACATGGTGGAAAGTTTCAATTCTTGGATTCTTGAAGCTAGGCACAAGCCCATTAGGACTATGATGGAATACATTAGGTTAAAATTCATGGAGAGGTTGTGGGAACTCTTGGTGCAAAATGTGAAAAGTGGATCAATTATTTTAGTCCTTATAATAATGAGATATTTCAGTCAAATAAAAGCATGGCAGTTGGATGTACTGTGGTCTATAATGGAGACACATGTTATGAAATTAGTGAGGGTGAGGACACCCACACTATGTTCTTGGACATAAACTCTTGCACATGTAGGGCATGAGATCTCACTGGAATCCCTTTCCAACATGCTATATGTGCTCTAGTTCGCAGCAAGCAGGACCCAATGAACCATATTTCACAGTGGTATCACAACGATGTATACCAAGCTGCTTACAAGTACAAGATTATGCCAGTGAGAGGGAAGAGATTCTATGAAATGGACAAATATAAACCTATTGTGCCACCAAAGGTTGAAAAGAACAGGGGAAAGCCTAAGATTAAGAGGAGAAGAGAGGAAACTGAGGTCAGGCCTACAAATAAAGTGACAAACTATCTAGGAAAGGTAAGTCAGTTACATGCAGTATGTGTAAGCAACAAAGACACAACAAAATAAGCTACTCGAAGGTAATGTTTCTAAGTTTATTATGTATCTAAATTAATAATGTCATATATATTAATTATGTATCTAATTTGATCTATAGCAGAATTAAAGCCATTCATCAGGAGGAAGTTCAGTCCCTGCTCAGTCCCCAACTGGATCTACAGTGCACACACCTCCTTGTCAAGCTGGCCCATGTATGATATGTAAGTATTATGCCTTGTTTAATTAATGTTGATTCATACAGTCATGCTAAAACATTCTATTGTGTTGATGTCAGTCCCTTCTCAGTCCCAAACTAGATCTACAATGCACACACCTCCTTGTAAAGCTGGCCCAGGTATGAGATGTAAGGTTATGCATTATTTAATTATAGTTGATTTATGCACAGTCAGCCATGCTAAAAAGTTTTACTAGGTTGATGTTAGTCACTAACTGGATCTACAGTACACACACCTCCTACCGGAAGGTCAGTCCTAGGGTTTAATGCACAGTCAGCCAGTAATGCCAGTCATGCACCTCCTACTTCAAGGCCAAAGCCTTCAAAATTATAAGTTCGAGTTGCTGCAAAAGCTCATTCAAGGAAGCAGTCCAGTCAAGGTGAAGGATTTGGATTGTTATATGAGGACAACACTGGTGGGGTAACATACAAGGTAATGAATTACAACTCAGTTTGATTGACATAATATGATGTGCAAGGTTAGAGTGACAAATAATGATGTTGTTTTATATACATGTAGAGTGACACATCTTCAACAATTATCACTGAAGGAAGTCAGACACAGCCACCTATTGTTGACCCTAACACCAGATTTTCAATCCCCAATGAAGCTCAACTAAGAGCAGTCAAAGCTACAAACAAAGCATCATCTTCAGGGGGAGTAGAAAAATAAGTCACAGAGGTGATGGTGGCCCTGTAAACATGTCCAACATGCCTTTCAAACCTCCAAGACTGCAATGGAGAGGTAGAAGTTGCATCACTACCACACAGCTTCTGATAGATAGGGGTGAGAGGATTGGTAAGAGCATCAATGCAAGCATGTCACAAGGAATTCATCCTAATGGTAGTGGAGATAACTGAACTTTGAATGATGTTGTGTTTTTTTTGGGAATTTGTCCATTAAACTTATTTTGTATTTATGCTTTTGGAAGAGAGGTTGGATATTTGTAAGTGTTTATGCTCAGTGTCAAGTGACTGTAATGGACATGCTTTTGGAACTGAACAATATATTTGTAAGTGTTTATGCTCAGTGTCAAGTGAATGTAATGGATATGCTTTTGAAGCCATGCTTTTTGGAAATATAATATGGTATTATCTTTTGGTATATGTGTTTTGTTAACTATATTAAACTTACTCAACTCATTGTCAAGTGAATGTAATGGAAAACCAACTTATTTGATTAATGTGTTAAACTCCATTATACCTCACTATTTCCGGACTGTTTAGTCAAGGACAATGGCATCCTATTGTTACTCTCATTGTCTTGTAGTATTTACACTGTCATTATATCATTGATTCAACCTATAATTTGACATTGATTAACCAAGCAGTGCTCAAACAAGGACTTCCATTAACAAATAGAATATACACACAAAAGATACCAATGAGTTAATGGGAAACTATTGACTTCCATTCACAAAATTCACCAATTACATTAAGTTAACTTCACATTTCAAACTGCATTACATTACAATTCTCCACACTACCCATTCATCTAACACCATTTTTCTACCTAATTAAGTAGCATAAAAGAAATGCAGATAATTGTAACTACAAATAACATAGCAATGCACTTAGCCTTCAAATAATCTACTGAGCCACTAATTTGATTCACAGAAGATTCATGTCCATTTGACTTTAGATTCTTGAGCTTCTGAACCAATTCTTTCAATTCAGATGCCCCTTCAACTTGAGGAAATTTATTCAGTTCCTTATTCAGTAAAATCTTGTTTTCCCTCTTCAAATCATTTATGACAACCTTTGCCCTATCACACATCTATAGATCATGCCATACAAAGAACCCACATCCCCTTTCCCGAAACCAAAAAATTAAAATTTTAAGAAATTTTTGTAGGTAAAAACCTTTTCCAAACACTAATTCAAACTAAATTATAAGAATTTCAAGTCAATTTTTGTAGGATTACAGAACTAAATTAAACTAAAACACCAAACTTACTCTGAATTTCGAGCATGAGAAAAACCTCCTTCCAGGATTTGTTTCGCTCTATGAGGTCCACATAGGAGCTCTTATCCCATAATAACACAACGACATAGCTTCATAATCAACATCAATGGTGCGTCTTCGAGCAGAGGATGAATATGACGACGAATAGTGAGCCATGACAATGACGATTAGGACTGTGATTTCTTCTCTCTACGACTAAAGAACAAAATGGCAGGATTAGGGTTTTGCCTCTCTTCTCTCCTATTTCTAGTTCTTCTCTACGGCAAGAGATGTCGACTAGGGCTTTATGCACGATTAGGACCTTTGCCCCTTTTGAAAAATGAACAGATACGTATGAGAAGACTGAGAATGGGTTTGTTTAGACTTTGTTTGAGTCCAAGTCAGCAAAATAAGGTCACGTAGGAGCAACGTTAGTCTATGTGGCAACTCCGTTCGATTCAGGGGCACGACTGACCCAAAATATGTAACGTTGAATGTATTTTTAGAAAAAAAAAGTATAAGGTGCTTGGAAGACCTCGGGAAAAATGTCACGAGCAATTTTTGACCTTCTCCCATTTAATCCATGACTTGTCAGACTCCTTGCAGAATCGTCATGGTACTGTCACCTATTTATCCGGTAATTAAGACATATTTCACTTATCCACTTTAATAATCAAAAAATTAATGAACTTTTGTCAAGTTAATGAAAAAAAATTATTAACATTTTTTCCCACTAAAATTATTTAACAAAATTTGATCATACAAGACGTGTACCTATAATCTGGTCAAAATTTGAGTATTTTTTTGATAATTATTTAAAAATTCAATGTTTTTGATATATATATAAAATGTACATAATAACTTGACAACAATTTAATAATCATTTTGACAAAAAATATTGCGATTTTTCCAACAAGACATAATAGCATAATATGTAAATAAGTGTAAATAAAATTGGTAATTTATTTATCAAAAATTAACATTTTGGTTGCAAGATATATTATTTATCTTCTTAAGAATTAACACACACTTTAACATTTTCCCAGCAACCCAATTTATTTATTTATTTATTTATACATCGGTAGGTATAAAGATTCAATAAATACTCATTACTAATTAGATTATATCCCACTCTACAAACTGCCAAAAAAACAATCACTAAACCACCTTCTTCTTTTTCGAGTACACTAGTTTTGACCACGCAGCTTCCAAGTTATCATCCCTTAGACTGAATTTAAAATACACACCAAACAATTCGAACTCAATTCATAATCGTTATTAAAAGTTAGATTCGATTTCGTTTCGAAATATAAATAATTTAAATATAAATTAATTTTAAAATTTGATAAATTATTCGAACTCTCTTTAGATTATATTTTTTTATTGATACTCAAATCATATTTATTCGGAAAAATTCAATACGAGCTTGATTCTAGATAGGTGCTCGATTCGATAATTAAACGAATATCAATCAAACTTTAGTATTTATATTCAATAAATTTTATGAACCGGAACTCGGTTTATTTGTACTCTTATCTATATCCTAAACGGGGCCGTATCTCCTTCCCTGAAATGCCACACCGTAAATAAACCCCTCTTTCTAAAACAGAAAAGCCAAAAAACTCACGCGAGTACTTTCTTCCAATTTTTCTCTTTTTCAAGATCAAATACGCAAAAATTCAGATATTTTTTCTTGAATTTCGTTCCAAAATCTAATACTCCGTAATCCACAGATCTCGTATCTATAGATTTTGTCATCTAGGGTTTATATCTTGCCCTGTAACTATTTTTTGGACGAAGAATTATCTAATTATTTTAGCTCCTAATTCTTGTAATTTTTTGCAAAAAAGAAAGTAATTTTAATTGGGAGGGAGATGGCCTCGCATTTCGATCGATGGGAGAAAGATCCGTTCTTCTCTGCTGCCGAAGAAGTTCAGGAATCTGCCGACAGGTATCACCCCAATTTTAATTTGATAAAGGTTATATATATATATATATATATATATATATATATATATATATATATATATAGAGTCCGGATCCAGTCCGGGATCCCGGACTCTACTAAAATACGGACCTTTTTTTTTTTTTTTTTTTTTTGCTTTTTTTTTTTTGAAACAACAAAAAAAAAAAAAAAAAAAATTTATGGAATTGAAATTTTTCCATAATACAGTGTTTTGGGCGTGATTTGGATGCCTATAACGAAATATGTCTGTACAGTCTGGGCAGACTGTACATACATTGGTTGGGGTAGGTGTTAAAAACACACCCAAAACACTTTATTTTGGAAAAATTTCAGTTCCATAAATTTTTTTTTTTTTTTTTTTAGTTGTTCTACAAAAAAAAAAAAAAAAAAAACAAAAAAAATCAGGTCCGGATTTTACTCCCGTCCGGGAGTCCGGACCTGATCTCCTTTGTATATATATATATATATATATATATATATATATAGGCTAGTTAAGATTTCCTTTTTATTTTGTATTTAATGTCTATGATTATTATTATTATTGGGGATTTTTTGTTTTTGTTGTTAATGTACTTTAATATATGATTTGATTGATTTTTCTGATTGGTGGTTTGTGATAATGGCAATGCACATTACATATATAAAGGATGGAATCAACATATAGAACATGGATTCATACGATGAAAGATAGTTCTAGTATGTGGAATTCGGATGAACTTCGAAGGGACCTACAAACTGCTCTTGGTACTACCAGGTGGCAGGTATGGATATATCTATGTTGCAATGTTTTTGACATTACCGCGTGATTGTTGCGCGCTTTTAAGTGGAGCAGATTTAAATGTAGAGGTTTAAAAATATTGACAAATCCAATAATGTTTTATATGGAAAAAGTAACATTCTTAATTTATTTGTTTAAGTGTCTAAATTCGAACATTATGTGCTAAAGCTTTTAAGAAGCATCAAAATTTAAATTTTTGATGAAAATGGTGTTGAACTGAAAACTTATTGCTAATAGCACTTTTGTGGTGTTTTTAACAATCTTTGAAACGGCTTTTCAAAAGCAAAATACTTTTACCTATCGCATCGATGACCAATTGCACCCTAGTTTAATGACTGTTGAAATGATTGTTGTCATTTTGATGCAGTTGGAGGAATTTGAACGGGCCGTGACGTCATGTTACACTAATAGCTCACTCGATGATGCTAAAGACAGGCATCGTGAATTTATTATTGCAATGGAGAGCCAAATTTTGAAAGTTGAAAGTTCCTTGCTCAAGTCAGCTATTTCAGCAGGAAAGCCACCTCTCCCATGGGTACGCTTGGATGAGGGAGAATGCAATGAGCTCGCGTTGTTTATTTCTGGACCAGCAGCAGCATCCAGGGAGAAAAAGTCTGCTAAAGTTCATGCCCAGGACCAACTACCTATGCCACCACTAGAGGCTGAGAAAGAATCTGGACCAGAGTGTTCGAAGAACTTGTCTGACTCAATGGAGTCGGGTCAAGTAGAATTTAGGCAGGAGAAGTTTTATGGCCACAGAAGGACGGCAAGTGCTAGTGCTGACATTGGTACCTGGAATATTGCAGTTGATGATGATGTTTCGCATCAAAGTTCCTCTGGTGCACAACCTGAGCCACCTCCTCGAAAAATACCTAGTCTTTCAGGGTTCCTTAATACAATGGAGTCGGCATCTAAATTGAATTGGCCAAAGAATGGTTACAGGAAGTTGAAGCTCCCAGATCGCCAACAAGATGCTGATACTACATTATCACAACCTCAGCATTTACCTAAAGTGAGTGTTTTATCTGCTTCCTTAAACTTTAGACATGTTTTACTTCTTGATTTCCACATTTCAAGTGGTATGTGACCAATGATTTTATTGCTTGTTATAATTTGGATAGGGCATAAATGTGTGCTATGAAAAATGTAAGAGTTGTCTCGATAATTGTGATGGTTGCTATGAAAAGCAACTCAATGGTTGGTATGGAACCATTCAGAGACAGCTTCAAAGGTCTCAGTATCATATGCGATATAGGCGACCTATTCAAGTTGTGTTCTGGATTTTTCTCCTCCTTTGCTTAATTGGTGAGCTTCTTGAACTCTGAATCCAGCTTGTCTAGTTTATGTAAATTGATCACTTACCTTTACATAGGCTATGATTCTTGAAGATCTCAACTTTTGAAATTTTCCACTTCAGCTTATTAGTGCACTTTGCCCATTATTATGTGCAAATTTTCTGATTAGTTTATTACTTTTGCCTATTTTTTTGCATGAGTTTTGATATGTTTGTAATGGGAATGTTAGATTATAGATTTTATAGGACTGTGAAGGAGTGTACTCATGCTCTGGTTGGACTGGTTTTGTATTGAATTATCTTCTTATTGTTCTTTGTTTTCTGTCGCTGCCTTCTGATAAAATTAGTACCTTGCTCTTTCATCTTTATTATCTGGGTTAGACCTAGCAAAATATTAGAATTATCCATTAACCTGTCCAACAACCCATGATTTAATGGATTGAGTTATCCATCTAATTCTAGCAGGTCAGATTTGGGTTGGGTTAATTGGCTATCAAAAAATTAGTGGGTCAAATGGATAAACTCATGGGTTTATAATGGGTAAATCACCCACTACCCATCTTTCAATTTCCCTTCCTCTTTAGCCATTGTTGTCTCTAGTGAAACCTATAAAGCAAGGTAGTCACACCTTGCCTTCCTCATCTTATCTTTGATTTCATTGTTATTTTCAGTTTCTTCTCTCTCTAGATCTTACTTTGCATGGTATTTTACCCTGTTCTCTCTCATCTCTGCACTAGATTTTATTTCTCTCTCTATATATACATACATAATTAAGTTACTATTGTGTTGAGAGAGATTTTTTGTGGATTTTAAAATTTAGGAGTAATGTTGAAAATGTATGAGATCTGAAAAGTTTGTTGGGAAAAAACAAAACAAAATCTACAAAGTAATGTTTGTGACTTTGTGTATGCATTGAATATTAATTTCTGTCTTTGGGTTTGGGTGGGGTTAAAAAAAAAACAATCAAACACCCAATCTGACCTGCCACTGTTGTAAATACCCTGCTGCCGAACGCCAGAAGCCATAAATGTAGTATTTTAAAAAATAGTACTTCATCCGTCCCATGATAAAAGTTCTTATTACTATTTTGGGTAGTTCCCATGTTAAATGTCCACTTTCCTTTAATAACCAAACTTTTACACATATTTTCCTATTATACTCGTAGCATTAAATATCTTATACTTTTCTTATTCTAATTCTCTCTCCATATTTAATGACATTATTATGGGCAATTTTGTCATTTCATTCATCTTCTTAATATGCGTGAAAAGTCCACCAGGGCTTTTATCCCGTGACGGAGGGAGTAAAAGTTTTATGGGTTGTATATGATTTGACGAGTTTGACCCATATCCATTTAAAATTTATCTATATTCAACCCATTTAAAGTTATCCATTAATGACCCAACCCATTAATGACCCTCAACCCATTAAACTTTATCCATTACCCATTAAATCAACTCATTTGCCACCTCTAGTTTGGGGACACAGACTCGAGAGTATTTTGTTGATTGATCTCAACTCATCTTGCAAGGTGGCCAATTCTCTGCGAAGCTAGGCTTCAAATTATCAATTTCATTGCTTCTACATCCTTTTAAATTCTTTCCCAGCATCAAACATATTGTATATTCAATTGATTTTTGGATCAACTGCAACCATGGGGGTGTGCTTTACTTGGAATATATTTGTGATGCATTACGAGCTTATAGTAAATGAATTAAAAATCCTTTTAGGTCATTAACGGAGCGTCTATGGTTGTTTGGGAAATTATTATTGGGCTAATGACAAAACTGTCCCCCAAGTTTGGACGAAAACCAATTTGATACTCAAAGTTTGGGAATCCTCAATCAATACCTCAAAGTATTTAAAAACACCAATTGTGTTCCTTTTGGCCTGAGTGCCCAATTTAGTCGCCGGAGAAAGACACATATCATCAAATTAACTAAATTCTACAAATTGAATACGGATGCATACGTATATTGTATTTTATACGCGTATATATATATATATATATATATTTAAAATTAGTATATGCAATATCTTGACAAGTTTCATTTGGAAAAAAAAATACAGTCGATACAGTTGCAACAATCGATTTTTAAAGAGAAGGAAGAAAATTAAAATCAAAAGCAAACCCATCTTGTTCTTCGCGATCCAAAAGAAGTTACGTCGTGTTCATCTTGTTGCTACAAACCAAGGCTTAATTCTTCGACGAGCTCAACCATTGCTGCCGTGAGAAGCTTTGTGGCACTATTGCCGTTGCAAAGATGTCCTTGTTGCCGTTGTGTTCTTCGCCGTTGTTGCCATTTGAACCCACAACCATTATTTTGTCCAGATTTGAAGTTCCAAAATCAAATCGTTACCATTAGGTTTTCATAGCCATTAGATCTGCTACGTATCTGCGTTGGTCCGCTGGTTTAGTGAGGAGTTATGAGGCTTTGAGCCTTTAATTATATATGGTGAAGATGATGCCTATTTTTGGTTGATTAATTAGATGGATTAGATTGTTTTGAATGGTGGGTGGTTTGATGGTTGATTTTTTCTTCTTTTTTTCATTTTATTTTGTTTTTGCTCGTGTCTCTTTCTTTTTTAAATTCTATTTTGCTTTTTTATCTTGTGTAATTATATATAAATGTGCAATTTTTGCATGTGCGTATATTTATTTTGAATATGTGTATAAAATATAATATACGTATGCATTCGTATTCAATTGGTAGAATTTAGTTAGTTTGACGACACGTGTCTTTCTCCGATGACTAAATTGGGCGCTCATGCCAAAAGAAACACAATTGGTGTTTTTAAATACTTTGAGGTATTGATTGAGGATTCCCAAACTTTGAGTATCAAATTGATTTTCGTCCAAACTTGGGGGACAATTTTATCATTAGCCCATTATTATTAGTATTATTACTCCCTGTTCCATGAAAAGAGTCATATTTGCCATTAAAATTTGTTCCACTAAATGAGTCTTCTTTTTATTGATGGTAGTATAAAATTACACAATATTCTCAATTTTAACATTTTAATTTCACTATCATCCCACCACTATTCAACTAACAAGTTATTTTAAGGGTAGCCATGGAACAAAAATATGTAATTACTATTTGCAAGTTTTGCAAATGGTACTCTTTGTGGAACAAAGAGTATTTTATTAAGTGGATGGTTTAGGAATTATAGTTATTTTCTTATTTAAAGTTGTTGTCTTATTAATAGTTGGATTACGAGTATTTTTTAAATGGAGTTTTAATCTTTACTTTTGGGATAGTTGAATAATATTGATTTTTAGAGAAAAATTTGTGATCTTGTGTTTTTCTACCTATTTCTTGAGTGGATAGGCTGCTCTTCTTCTAATCTCTTATTCATTTCATTGCTTTTGCATTAATGTGATTTCTTTGAACTGAGCTATGTTATTTTGTAAGTTATAAGAAATACAAGCTGGTAGTGAAATATTTAATCCATTTGCAGCCCTATATTTTATGTATAATAAAAATGTAAGATTATGTAACTTATAAATAAATATAAAAGAAACATTATATCGTTGTGGCTTTCAACTATTATGAGAATCTGGTAGATGTCTAACTGGTGCCTAATGAAAAAAAAATATCTTTTGAGAGGGCTTTTCAATGATACTCCACAAAATAACTGTTTCTATGAATTCGGTATATAGGGCTGTATGGTTGTGATCTCGTTTTTCTCCTTGCAATCAGACGATACTGCTCATCTTAGTTCAAAGTAAATAGGTCTGTGGAAATTTGATCTTTAAAATGAGCTATAAGAGGATTGATTCGTTTGATTTGTCAGAAGCTGATATTATTTAATTCATAGGACTCTAGTTTATCTGAAATCGTGTAATATGATTAAATTATCTATGCTGTAAAATTGAAAAGATACGCCTTGTGTGAGAAATATGCCAATTGGGATACTTGCTGCCAACACTTGCCTATCAAAAAAAGAAACTGTTAAGAGATATGCTTTGCTTAATGACTGGATACTTGTTTTTCAAAATGTATTTTCGATCTTAGTGACCAAGACTTTCATAGTGTTGATATTAGTTATTTATGTTATACTTCAATGTGAGTCAAGTAGCCAAAGGGTGATCCAAAGGGTTATCACCCTGATAAAAGGGCTCTATTTTGTAAAGTAACCGATGACACTAATGCTTAGAGACGGCTAATAACAACATCGAAGAAATGATAAAGATTTAGTACGGGCAGTAAAAAATAGCAAATATGTACCCCTTCTATGTGTGTTGCAATAATCATCTACAATACATTACAAACTTGGTTGCATAGCGTCTTTTATTCAGTCTTCTTTACTCGGAAGCATCACTTACAGTATTTCTAGAAAAAGCTAAAATTAGTACGAAAAGTTTAACATCACTGTCTTTAGTTCTTTCTTTTGCGGGGAACTTACACTTATGGTTCTCTTTGCAGTCTTGGTTGCTGTGTGCACAATCTAAAGGTGGCAGTGAATTCTTACTAAAGCATTTTGCAGTAGACAGCATTGTGTGCTGGTGGAAAAGTCCATGAAACATTAATTTGGGGGGCATTCTTCACTCCCCTGATAGAGGCAGGTGGGGTTTTTGCTTACATTTCTATAGAAATATGTTCGTACATGCAAGTGGTTGCTCAAAATATTGGCATACAGAAGCTGTAGCGGCATCTTCAAACCCCTTAACTTTTCCCTCTGCTTTGCATTAGTTCAGTTTTGCTGATGATCGATCAGTAGATCCTGTTGTATATTAAACAAGGTAAGGTGGCCCATTGTTGCCTCTCCCCCCCAGGTCTTGCTATTGTGTAAAATATGTGACCATTTTCTTTGTTGCCTTGTATTTTGTTTTGTGTAGCATGCAAGGCTATATAGTCTTCTCCCCGCTCTTTATTTCTCTTCTTATTAAGCCAAAGATCGGATGCATGCATACGTGTAGGATGTTAAGTAGCCTCTACATGAATGATAGATAGGACCATTGAATTTGGTAATAAACAGAGCGTAGAAAACTGATGAAACAGGATTTGTAGACTTTTTATTATTATTAGTATTATTATTATTATTATTATTATTTGCATGTAGAGTAGTTAGGGGGTGCAAAATGTGGGTTTTAACTTTTAGCAACTTTGTTGGTGCAAAACCATACCTAAACAAAAATAAAAATGTGCGTTACACAAATTGAAAAAATTAATTGGTATTATTTTCATTCATATTAAATTAACAGCAAATTAATATTGTTCATAACAATAACTAGGATGTTTCAAATAAAGAAATAATAATTAGCAACATAATTTATAAAGTGTCTTCTAGTTTTATTAGCTTCCTTTTAATTTTGTCAAATGTCAAAAAAGAGAGAGTAATGAATGACTTTTATATTTGTTTTTCTTTCTAACAAATTTAAAAGAAAAAAAATATATAATTGTATTTGTAATGTTGGAATGAAATGGATTGTTCAAAAATTATTATTATTAGAATAAAAAGTATAAAAAGATCTATTGTATTATATATGTTTACTAGCTGGGTCCCGTGCCTCCGGCACTGTATGGACAGTGAGATTTATCTCAAACTTAGAACGGTCCAGATAATTTATTAAGTGAGCGGGAAATTCAAAATCATTATTAGATAGATTAGATAGATAGATGTATTTTATTAGATAGATGTATGGACGGTGGGATTTATCTCAAACTTTGGACGGCCCAGATGATTTATTGAGTGAGCGGGAAATTTAAAATCATTTGTATTTTATTAGATAGATATTTATTTGGTAATAAGTTTGTTGATATATATATATATATATATATGAGTCCGGTTCAGGTTAGGACTCCCGCACTGTACTAAAATGCGAATTTTTTTTGTTTTTTTTAAAACAACTAAAAAAAAAGTTTAGGATTTTATGGGACTGAAATTTTTTCATAATACAGTGTTTTGAGTGTGATTTGGATATATATAACAAAACAGGCCAGTACAGACTGTAAATACCTGTTTTGTTATATGTATTCAAATCACACCAAAATACTGTATTATGAAAAAAATTCAGTTCTATAAAATTTTAAACTTTTTTTTTTGGTTGCTTAAAAAAAAAGAAAAAAAAAAGTCTGCATTTTAAGAAAATGCGGGAATCCTGACCTGATCCTGTGTGTGTGTGTGTGTGTATATGTGTGTATATATATATATATATATATGGGAAGTGCTCTATAGTTCGCGTTAGTTATGTGTATTGTTCTAGCTAAGTGTGATCCAGCTGTCCAAGATATGATCCAAGGGACGAGGTGAGAGCCCAACCGCTACTTCCTCTAGTGGCCAACACATAATTTTTTTAAAATTAAGGGTGGTTTGGGGAATTGGTCTGGCCGTAGGAAGGGAGTAGCGGCCAACTTGACCAACTCTTAGGACATCCATCTAACATTTTACTCCATTTCCATCTATATGCTAAATAGCTGCATAAATTTAGCTCTGGAGATAGGTGTGAGCATTCGGTTATTAACCGAAACGAATACACATTTCGGTTATAACCGAAAACCGAATTTAGACTGTTTTAAATATCCGAACAACTATCGGAACTACATGATAACCGAATAACCGAACTAATTATTCGGTTATTCGGTTAATAACCGAATAAATAAATAAATATATGGAGTAATTAAGTAATTCAATGCAACACCTCATATCATATTCCCTCTCTCTCTCGTTTGCATAGCCTCGTGTCCTTCATATTCTGCTCCAATTCTCTCTCATCATAGTTAAACAGTACTAATAATTCACTCCAAATTCACCGAAGAATGACGAATTATGGCACAATACCAACGTTGTCGTCATCCGGAGGCACAAACAGCTGAAATAATATTGCCACGCGCCGGCCATGGAAATAGATGTTCCAAATCCACTCAATCAACTTACCCTCAGGATTCGCAGTCGGACGGATCAAAACGAACGTCGACTACTTCCGAATGAATTGTGTAATCATCGTGCTATTGATTCTGTTTTTGAGCCTCTTGTGGCACCTGATCTCGTTGATCGTACCAGATGGAGAAGCTTACCGGATGAGACTTGAGAGATGAGAGATTTGAGAGTTTGAGAGGTCGAGAGTTGAGATATCTGAGAGACCCCAACTAGATCTGAGAGATGGGTGACTCTGAGAGTTCGAGACTTCATAAATCTGAGAGTTGAAGAATTTAGTAAAGTAGAAAATGACTAATGGGATAAGTGATACTGGCTTTTGAGTCAAGACATTAATATTAGTAAAGTGGAAATTTCGGTTATTCGGTTTAACCGAATAACCCAAAAATGAAATCCGTATAAGCTAATCGAAAACTGTAAAAAATTCGGATATAACCGAAATATTAAAAATAACCGATTTTTTAGAAAATTTCGGTTAAAATAATTCGGTTTGGTTCGATAATTCGGTTATACCCGTTTTTTGCTCAGTCCTATCTGGAGAGAATTTGCTAGTTCTGAGATTAGAAGAAATCACTTGTTCGTGCAATCAATTTTCGATAAGTCTTCATCAATGGCTTTTATGCCAGCTACAAATATATTTTTATCTAGTTATTCTGAATCTCTTGCTAGTTTAGATTGTAGAAATGAATCGAAGTATGTTAATAATGCTGAAAGTAGTAGTAAAGAGGTAATAGTTTCTTATGTTGGTCAATTGTTTTCTAAATTGGAAAAAGCTGAAAAATTTTATAGATCTTATGCTCAAAAAAATGGATTTGAGATTAGGATTGCTATGAATCGTAAACATGATCACAGTAATGATTAGACGTCAAGGTTATACATATGTATGTAAAAAAGATGGTAAACCAACTGTTGTAAAGACTTCATTAGATGATGAATGTGATAACGATAAGAAAATAAGACAACGAGACTCAATTGGCCGAACACTATGTCAAACTAGAATATATGTTGTCTACGGTAAGAAAGAAGATAATTGGCGTATTTTGATTATTGAGTTGGATCAGAATCATCATTTAGTGACACCTACCAAAGTAGATTTTATTGAGACACATAGAAATATTACGCCGGTAGTAAGAAAATTAATTGACACATTAAATAAGGCGGGTATTGGACTAAGTCGGATAATGAATGTTTTAAGCACAATGGGTGGAGGGATGCAAAATGTAGGTTTTAGTAATAAGGATGTTCGTAATGTAGTTAGGAATTTAAGGCATGACTCATAGGATGAAAATGATGAACATGATGCAGTTACTTATCTGAAAATTTTGGTTATAGCAGTGCAACTAAATTCTTCTTTAGTGTAATTAGGCGAAGACAATCGCATAACTTGTATTTTATGGGTAGACGCCCGATCAAGATTTATGTATTAACGTTTCAGAGACATGGTTACATTTGACACTACATATAGGACAAATAGGTATAGTATGCCATTTGTTCCATTTACCGGGGTCAACCACAATTATCACTCTGTTTTATTTGGATTTGCACTGATAAGGGATGAGATAGAAGACACTTTCATTTGGGTCTTAGAGACGTGGCTCGAAGCCATGGACTACAAGGCTCCTGTAACCATCGTCACTGACCAAGATAAAGCCATGAGCAATGCTATTGGTTGGGTACTCCTATCCACTCATCATTTATTGTGTTTTTGGCATACTAGCAATAAATTTCCAAAAATATTGCATCATGTTTATGCGGAACACCCATAGTTCAATGAAGATTTTAACAACTATGTGTATAATTCATTCTCCATCAGCGAGTTTGAATAGCATTGGAAAATCCTTATGAGAGAATATGATTTGTATCAAAATGAATGTTTCATAAGTTTATATGATGTGAAGGAGAAATACATAAGTGCATATGTAAAGAGGTATTTTGCCGTGGGAATGACAACCACCGAAATAAGCGAAGGTATGAATCATTTTTTTTGATTTATATGTGAATGCTTCAACATGCATGAAAGATTTTGTAGTCAAGACTCAGAAGACTATTGAGAAACAATTCATCAAAGAGAGAGGCTTATTACGTAACAAAACATCAGAAACGTAGTTTGTTTTTAGGATCATCTTTGGAAGTGTATACTTCTGAATGTTATACAAAATAGATGTTCAGACGTTTTATAAGACTCCAAATTTTATGAAATAAAAGTATTCAATTTTTAATAATAATTATTCAGTAATTGGTTAAATTGACAAAAGGTTAAAGTTAAAGGTGATATGTGAAAATTTTATAAAATAAGCAAGTTGTCATAAAATATTCGTTGTGTCGGGGAATATTCGTACGACGGCGCAATCATTGGTGGACCTTACAACGGAATAATTGTCGAATATAGAAAGCGAAAAAATAACCTTATTATAAAAATAACTGTAAGACTTTTACCGTTAAACTATTGAAATATTCGATGATAAAAAAATAGTAATACGCGTTGTTGTACAGTAGCACACAGTATTGCACAGTATCTATGATTATTGATGCTTACGTAAGAAGTCACTCAGTTTTGTTCAATTATTGTCACAATATCATATGCACAATATTTTATATAATTAAATTAATAATTGAGATGACACAATTATTCATATTATTATTTGCATTATTGACAATGTCTAAGAAGTTCTGTCGAGAAAAGGAGTTTGGTTATTTAATTGCGCGCCAGTAAGGAGAAATCCTTATTGGAAAGTCACCTCTTTCCTGAGAACGATCTGATTGTCAATATTTTGAGTTATAATATTAAATGATGAATAATTGTTGAAAGATTAAAAATGTGTTGATTGAAAATAAGTGATTTGTGATAAATATTTATTCAATTTTTGATATAAATAGAGGGGGTTTTCATGATGCGTTTGTTGTAAGTTTAACTTATTATTCCATAGGGAGATGTGCTAATTTTTCAGACAGTTGATTGAAGTTATAATAATAAATCAATATGGACCACTGGTTGAAGTTATAATAGTAAATCAATATGGACCGATGATTATAATAGTAAATCAATATAGACCGTCAGTTGAAGTATTAATAGTAAATCAATATGGATCGTTCGTTTCAATAGTAAATCAATCTGGACCATTCGTGAATTAGTTACTATTTAGTCCATTCTCCTATAAATAGATGCTCATTCCTTTATTATTTCTTACGAATTCAAACTATAGAGAGAAACTATAGAGAGATAATAAGAGAGAAAAAAGAATATTATTCTGCTACTACACTATTGCAGTATTCAATCTCCTAAGGCAAGGGATATTACTTTTCGTATTCGTAAGGGATATTAATTTTCGTATTGGTAAGGGATATTACTTTTTGTATTGGTAAGGGATATTACTTTTTATATTGGTAATGGATATTATTTTTTGTATTCGTAATGGATATTATTTTTTGTATTGGTAAGGGATATTACTTTTCGTATTCGTAAGGGGTATTATTTCTTTCGTATTCGTAAATGATGTTATTTTCTTCATATTCATAAGGATTATCATTCTATTCTTTATTAATCTGTGGGTATAACCTGTCTACGCGCATTACCGCATGCATGGTGAATAACCCTTCGTATTCATTCTTTATTAATCTGCGGGAGTAACCTGTCTATGCGGATTATCGTGTGCATGATGAATAACCCTTCATATTCATTCTTTATTAATCGGGAGTAACCTGTCTACGCGGATTATTGCATGCTTGGTGAATAATCCTTCATATTCATTCTTTATTAAATTGCGGAAATGATCTGTCTACGCGGATTATCGCATGACGGGTGAAAATCTATTTGCAGTTTCGTATATTCTTTTATACTCGTATGAGATATCATTTCTCTTGTACTCGTCAAGGAATATCATTTTCTTTCGTATTCTCCATTTATGGGTACTATTCATACCGGAGTACCATTTATCCGAGGTACTATTCATTCGGGGTACTTTGCATGACGGGATACTATTCATTCGGGTATTATTCACGACAAAATTGGTTTCTTTTCTGACCAAATTATCTTTGATATATGAATCTTATTCTTAAATTTGAATCCATGTTTTGATCATCATGTTGACCAATTGGACATTCTTGAACTCTGGATAAATTGAATTATAAATCTTTAATATTTATCCTTGATCTCACTTGACTGATTCTTTATATCATTGTCATCATCCTCATGCTTATATTGTGCTGAAAGTTATCTTTGGCCCGTAGTGCAAAGATGAACTGTTTAGTATGATTATGACCAGGAACTGTATATTGATATAATCATGACCTTTAATGTTACAGATAAAGACTTGTGATGAATGTTTTCTTTGGTCCGTAGTGAAAAGAAGAACTGTTGATTTATATCTTTGGTCGTAGTGCAAAGATGAACTGTTGATTGATATCTTTGGCCCGTAGTGCAAAGATGGACAAGTGTATGACATGATCATGACCACTGATGATATAAATAAATATATTTGGCCCGTAGTACAAAGATAGACTATTGTTTGGCAAGATCATGACCATTGGTTTTACAGTTGAATGTCTTTGGCCGTAGTACATTGACAGACAATTGATTGGCATGATCATGACCATTGGTTTTATAGTTGAATATCTTTGGCCTGTAGTGCAAAGATAAACAATTGATTGGAATGATCATTGTTATTACATTTGAATGTCTTTAGCCTTTGGGGCAAGAACATTGAGTGAAAGTTCTATTAAGACATTGTGGCAATGATAAACTGTTGATTCACATTATTATAAACATGAATTTTGAATTTAACTATAATCTTTGGTGGTTCAGGGGAAGACAGGTGATGAAAGTTCTCTTTATCTTGGGTACAACAAAGAACTGTTGATGGATATTACATGGATAAAATATTAATGATGTACTTTTAATTTAGAGGAGAAAGTAGACATTATGTTCCATTTGACTCTTCTAATGGATTACTGTTTTCGATGCAGTTGTTGATCTAAAACTTGTTGTCTATTGTATTCTATCAGATTTTTCCCTGTTGAGGACTAAGGATAATTTATTCTACATTATCTTAGTCATAATATTCTTTACTGGGCTATTTGTGCTCACCCTTTTGCTTCACAATTCCTTTCAGGTGTAGCTGGGTCGAGCGGGGATAATAGGGGAATAGAGTGATGGTCTGTGGCTGTTAAAGTTTCTCAATACATTATAAAATAGGATGACAATATATAATTGTATTAAGAACTTAATGTGTGTGTGTGTGTGTCGTATTTTATATGTCATTTAATAATTGTTTTGGTGAACAACAATAGGGTGAGGAGAATCCGGCTTTGAAAGCGTCAAAAATACATCCCATTAGAATGAGAAGGACATAAATCTTCTCGTGTTCCTTTGAAAACTTGAAATATTTGTTGCTGTATTTTATATGGCATTGTAATAATTTGGGTGTGTATATTGTCGTATTATATTCAGTACAATATTTGTATTGAAACTCACAACTTATGTGTTGTTGTATTTTGCACGACCGTATGCCAGTTGTATAAATGAAGTTTTTATTTGAATTCTGTACCGTATATCTGGTGCTCAGAATGGGTTGTGTGGACCTATTTTGGGGGCGTCAAACGTTTTCAAAAAGAGCTCGTGGATTCTTTAAAGTTTAACATCGAAAAAGTCAGCGAGCTTCACATTATTGATTCAAAGGTGTATGCAGTGTACATGGCAGATGCAATCGAAAATAGTCGAAGAAATCAACAAGTTGTCAATAATCGTCAAGGGGGGGTCGATACCATGTACTTGTCAAATGTTCTCACATTCTGGTCAGATTTATAGGCACATACTGAGATTCTTAAGCTTTAAGAATATTTCAAAAATACCTAATGACATGATCGTTCCTTGATGGACAAGATATGCTAGCTGGAGTAATGGTGAAAAAGAAATTGTTTCTCCAATGAGTGCCGACTTTGAAAAAAAATCGAGCAATGAGGTACAACCATTTAATGAGTGATTTTCAAGAGTTAGCTAGTAAAGATGCTTGCTCAGTTCGAGGCTAGAAGGCAATACTAAAATCAAATGAACGAGGAAAAACCCTTGTTGATCAAATTGAATCGAATAAGCATGTTACAGACATACTAGATTATGATAATGACCGTCCGGAAGAATATGCAGCTCAGGAGATAGGATTGTCGGATGATGATGAAGAATATGAGGTTGAGGAGGAAGAAAAAGAGTATTTGCTACCAATTATTTCTTAAACAAAGGGCCGAAAAATATATTGAGATTCAAAAGTGCCCTTTAAAAAATGGTGGGTAGTAAGCTTCACTGAAAATGTGCTATATGTGGATTCAAAACTAACCATGAAAAGCGTAATCATTATAGTGTTAGGACTTCCTGAACCTAAAGATAATTAATGTCTGTATATGTGTTTATTTGGAATGTTTGTGTTTTTCTGGACTGATCATGGAGATGTAATTTAATCATTATAAAGTCTTGGAATGTTTGTAAATTAATCAGGTAACGATCATTATAGACTGAGAAAGATGTCAAATTAGAGGCTCTATTTGTGTTTCTCCATGTAAAAGTGCTAGCAATACCAGCTCCCTGTATGTTGGTCGCTAGAAGGAGTAGCGGTGGCGGCTAGGACTTTGTGCAGAAGTCTTGGTCGCTACCCCCTCTAACGGTCATCATACATGGAATTGGCACCAACCCCATTAGAATGGTACCAACCCAAACCAGTTCAACAACAAAATCACCAACAAACAACCATTTTCAATAACAAATTTACCAACAAGCACACATAATCAAACCCAAAATCAGCCAATTCAATGTCAAATGAGTTAAAATAGAAAGTAAATTTAATCTATGTTCAAATTAAGAGTACATGTTCAAAATTAACCTCTAAATGATTTGGTCTCTCGGTATATCTCTAGCCTTACATTTGAACAATTCATAAGTTATTCTATACCTAAAGAATGTTGTAAGACCCCAATTTTTTAATGAATAAAATCAAATTTTCTCTATTTATTATTTTGAATAATAAAGTGTTAATTTGATATAATACTTTGATTATGGGTGAAATGTGCAAATTTTGCAAAATAAGCAAGTGGTTATATTCATTTTATCGAGGAATATTCGTTTGATCGTGGAATATTCTTGCTGTCGGGGAACGGTCGGATGAAGAAAACGATAAATTTGAGTTTTTATTAATAACGGCGTAATGGTTACCGTCAACACTGTTGGAATACCTGGTGGTTAAAATATAGTAATACGCGTGGTTGCACAGTAGCACTTGGTATTACACAATATTTTTGAAATTATTGATTCTTACGTAAGAAGACACTACTCAATAATTATTACAGTAATTACTGTTCAATATTTTATTTTATTGATTCAATAATTGTTGCATTGATATTTTATATTATTGTTGTTCAATGATTGTCACTGCACAATATCTCCATTATCAGATCAATAATTCATATTATTTGAATAATATTATTAGATAGCATTATTGGCAATGTCTAAGGAAGTTCTGTCTAAGAAAGGGGTTTGGTCACCTAATTGCGCGCCAATAAGGAGAAATCCTTATCGGAAAGCCCCCTCTTTCTTGGAACGACCTGGTTGTCATAATTGTGATTCTGTAATATTATTTGTGAATAATTAGTTATTTATTTATATGATAAGGAAATATTTATTTTTGTGGATATAAATGATGGATATATTTATTTTATATGGTTATAAATGAAGGAATTAATGCTGAGGTGTTTTATCAATTTTTTGTTGGAATGGAGGTTTTGAAAATCTTCCGTATGCGGATTTCGGTCATTTTTCGTTTGGAATTTAGAAAAACTTAAACTTACAAAGTTGTAGAGAATTAAATTTCCTATGGAAAACACATGAGATTCAAATTTTTCTGATAAAATGGCTATTTATTATGAATTGTTGAAGTTTCAGAAAATAAAATATTTTTATTAAAAATATGGTGGTCCCCACTTTTGGTTGGTGAGTAATGAAATGTGTTGGATTTTATTTTCAAAAGTGGCGGGCTTGAATAGTAGTAGGTAAAGTGTGACGCCCCCAAAATAGGTATAAAACACCCATTCTGAGTCGCCAAATACATGGTACAGAAACAACTATAACTTTATTAATAGAATTGTCGTGCAAAATATGACAATACAAACTGTGAGTTTAAATACAAATATTATCATCTAGACAATATTCACACTCAAATAAGTCCTCATTACTATTATTGATACACTATTTTATAAAATAGTGAGGATTACTAAAACAACTTCTAGAACCACCATTCCACACTCCGACTAGTACTCGCTACATTCTCGCCTCCTGAGAAGAAAAATGGAACAAAAAGGAAAAGCGTGAGCTCAACTAGCCAGTAAAGAACATTATGACTAAGATAATATAGAACAAATTATCGTTAGTCCTCAAAAGGGAAAAATCTAATAGAATACAATAGACAACCAGTTTTAAATCAATATTCGCAGCGGAAATAATAATTCATTAGAAGAGTTAAGTAGAGAATGAAATCTACTATATTCTATATATGAATTTAAAAGTTTATCGTTAATATTTTATCCCTGTAACATCAATCAATATATATAGCTGGAATCAAATATTCATCTTTGTACTACAGGCCAAAGATAGTCATCAGTTGGTCATGTTCATCTAAACACATGTTCATCTTTGCACTACGGGCCAAAGATATTCATAAAAAAAATCATTCATCTTTGCACTGCATGCCAAAGATATTCAGTTATATCATCATTTAGGACTGAGGATGATGAAAAATATTTTAAAGAAAATGAATCCAGTGAAACAAAAGAATAAATATTAAGGATTCGTACTTTAAACAATCCAAGTTCAAAAATACTTCATAAATAACCATAGTGAAGTAAAATTCAAGAATGAAGATCAAAACATGGATGCAATCAAAGCTAGTATGCATAATAGATATCTTGGACAAAAAAGAAAAATTTAATTTTTCTGTAAATAGTGTCATATTCGTGAATAATGCCATATACGTGAATAGTAACCCCGACACTAAAAGACAATAATTTTAGGGGAAAAATCTTACCAATATTCTGGCATAATGATATTGAAAGAAATAATATCATTTATAAAAAAAATAACACCCCTTACCTCGAAAAGACAGAACTTCTGACTGGAATACTGAATATAGTGCTGAAGGAACTTGCATCGTATAACAATACTCAAAGTATCAAAATACTCACAAAAATACACTCGATATTATAGAGAGAGAAAACTTTAGTTTCTGGTGTGATTTTCAATTCTAACCTAAGCACCTTATTTATAGGAAAATGCTTAGAACACCAAATCAGAAAATTTAATAAAATATTAATATATTTATAAAATTTTCACGCCCACCTTAGAAATCTAATTTCAGCTCATTTACCACACATGTGGGGCCCACCAATAATGAAAAAAAACATTTTTCTTTTAAAAAATATTTAAAACTTCAAAAATCAATTATTCTGGAACTTTAATAATTCATAATAAATAGCCCTTTTATCAGAAAAATTTGAATCTTATGTCCATTCCATAGGAAATTCATTCTCTACAACTTTGTAGTTTTAATGTTTTTCTAAATTCCAAACAGAAATTGATCGAAATCCACATACGGACGATTTTACAGGCTATAATCAAATTTCAGTCAAGAACTGGGGTCCACAAACATGAAAAACATGTTTTAAATATTTATAGTAACAAAAATACTCTTTCTCCTTATTTACTCATATATCCCACATTCATTGTAAAAAATATCACCATTATTATATTATTATAATATAATAATATATGTAATTGAATTATTTTATCAAAAAAAGGCAAAATATCAATTTTCAACAATTGTCACATTAAAATTTTCTCCATCTATATCCACATAAAATGAATATTTTCCTCATCATATAAATCAATAATTATTTATTCACAAATAATATTACAGAATCACAATACTGACAACCAGGCCGTTCCCTAGAAAGAGGGGACTTTCCAATAATGATTTCTCCTTACTGGCGCGCAATTAGGTGACCAAACCTCTCCTTAGGCAGAACTTTCTAGACATTGCTAATAATGTTATCTAATAATATTATTCAAATAATATGAATTATTGATTTGATAATAAAAAATACTGTGTAGTGACAATTATTGAAACAACAATAATATAAAATATCAACGTAGCAATTATTGAATCAATATAATAAAATATTGAAAAATAATTACTGTAACAATTATTGAGTAGTGTCTTCTTACGTAAGAATCAATAATTGATGCAATACCGTGTGCTACTGTGCAACAACGCGTATTACTATGTTTTAACCACCGGATATTCCAACAATATTAACGGTAACAACTACGCCGTTATTTATAAACAAGTTATACTTATCGTTTTCTTCATCCAATTGCTTTTCGTTATGGGGCCCACACAAGGCTGCGCCGTCGTACGAATATTCCCCGACAGTAAAAATATTCCACGACCAAATAAATATTCCCCGACAATAATGAATATTTTATAACCACTTACTTATTTGAAATATTTGCGCATTTTACCCATAACTAACCACATTAATCAATTCAACCTTAATATTTCAAAATAATAAATAGAGAAATTCAATTTCATTTATAATAAGTTGGGGTCTTACAACCTCCCCTCCTTATGAAATTTCATCCTCGAAATTGACGCATGTACCTGATGTTTCGAAAAGGTGAGGATACCTCGCTTTCATTTCCGTTTCCAACTCCCAGGTCATTTCCTCAATAGCATGGTTCCTCCATAAAACTTTGACTTGTGGTATGACCTTTGTGCGTAGGACATGCTTCTTTCTATCCAAGATCTTGACAGGTACCTTCTTATACGTTAAGTCTTCAGCTATCTCGTCTGGTTCTAACTTAATAACGTGGTTTGGGTCTTTCACATATTTACGAAGCATAGATATGTGAAAAACATTATGAACACGAGACATACTTGAAGGTAATGCGAGTCTATAGGCCACATTTTCTACTCGATCAAGAATCTGAAATGGACCAATAAATCATGGATTGAGCTTTCATCTCTTCCCAAATTTTGTAACTCCTTTCCATGGAGCAACTCGCAACAAATACATGATCCCCTAATACTAAATTCTATTTCCTTTCAATGAAGATCCGCATAACTCTTTTGTCGATCTTGTGCCATTTGTATACATTGTCGAATCATTTGGATCTTTTCCGTAGTCATACGTACCAACTCTGGTCCTAACAATGTTGCTTTTCCCACCTCATCCCAACATATTGGAGAGCGACACTTTCGTCCATATAACGCTTCGAATGGAGCCACACCTATACTTGCCTGATAACTGTTGTTGTAGGAGAATTTTACCAATGGTAAATACTTATCCCAACTCCCTTTGAAGTCTAAGACACAAAGTATTAATAGATCTTCAAGAGTTTGAATAATCCTCTCTTATTGTCTGTCCGTTTGAGGATGGTATGCCGAACTGAATCGTAAATCTGTGCCCATAGCTTTTTGCAAGCTAGCCCAACATCGTGAAGTAAATATTGGGTCACGATCCAAAATTATGGATACTGGCATGCCGTGGAATCTCATAATCTCATTTATGTACATACGAGCAAGACGTTCAAGGGAATAAGTCTCCCGTATCGGCAAGAAATGAGCAGACTTAGTTAATCTATCATCAATAACCCAAATAACATCTATGCCTTGAGAAACCGTGGGAAGTCCCGTAATGAAATCCATGGTAATGTATTCCCACTTCCATTTTGGAATCTCAAGTGGTTGCAATGGACCCTTTGGCATTTGATGCTCCGCCTTTACAAGTTGACAAGTTAAACACCTCGAGATAAACTTTGCGATCTCTCTCTTCATATTGTTCCACCAAAATGTATGTCGAAGATCACGATACATTTTGGTACTTTTAGGATGGATTGCAAACGGTGTATTGTGTGCCTCCATCATGATCTTGTATTTCAAATCAGAGTCGTTAGGAACACAAAGTCTGGAGTGGACTCGAAGTATTTCTTCTTCATCGACTCTTGCTTCTTGAATAACACATTCTTGTACTTTCTTCTTTATACGGATCAGCTCTGGATCTGTGGCTTGAGCAACTTTAACTTTATCGATTAAAGTTGGTTCTATGCATATACTTAAAATCATCGCATGGGTCCCCAGAGTCTTGAATTCTATCTTCAAATTTTGTAAATCACACAAAATGGGCCTTTGTGTTGACAACATCGCACTCGTTCCTGCATAAGATCTTCTATTTAATGCGTCAGCTACCACGTTCTCTTTTCCAGGATGGTATTGAATGGTATGGTCGTAGTCATTCAACAACTCGAGCCAACGTCGTTGCCGCATATTGAGTTCTTTTTGGGTGAAGAAGTATTTGAGACTTTTATGGTCTGAATATATCTCCACTTTCTCCCCATATAAATAGTGCCTCCAGATCTTTAGCGCAAAAACGACTGCTGCCAACTCTAGATCATGAGTAGGATAATTTCTCTCATATTCTTTAAGTTATCGCGAGGCATAAGCTATGACTTTCCCATGTTGCATGAGAACACATCCAAACCCTTTGTCCGAAGCATCACTGTAGATAACAAATCCATCCGAACTAGACGGTATTGTTAGCACATGTGTCGAAATGAGTCTCCTCTTAAGCTCTTGGAAACTCTTCTCGCATTCCTCGCCCCATACAAATTTTGTATCCTTCCGAGTCAGCTGAGTTAACTGAGTAGTGATTCAAGAAAATCTTTCCACGAATCTCCGATAATAACCAGCTAAGCCCAGAAAGATACGTACTTCGGTCACCGACTTCGGTTGCTCCCAACTTTGTATTGCTTTAATCTTCGTCGGGTCAACAGATACTCCATATTTTGACACCACGTGCCCAAGGAATGCTACTTCTTCAAGCCAGAACTCGTATTTCTTCAACTTGGCATATAACTTATTTTCACGAAGCCTTTAAAGTACCAGCTTCAAATGGTGGTCATGATCTTCACGAATTTTGGAATATATGATGATGTCATCAATAAAGACAACAACAAACTGATCCAAATATTCCTTGAATACTCGGTTCATCATATCCATGAAAGTCGCAGGAGCATTAGTCAATCCGAAAGACATGACTAAGAATTAATAATGCCCATACCGAGTTCTGAAGGCAGTCTTTGGAATATCCTCAGTTCTAATCTTCAGATGATGATATCCAGAATGAAGATCGATCTTTGAAAAGAATTGTGCTCCTTGCAACTGGTAAAACAGGTCATCAATGCGAGGTAGCGGATACCTATTCTTGATGGTGACATGGTTCAATTCTCGATAGTCAATACGAAGTCGCATACTCCCGTCTTTCTTCTTTACAAATAAAATAGGAGCATCCCAAGGAGATGTACTAGGACGAATGAAACCGATGTCCAACAACTCCTGTAGCTGGACCTTTAACTCCTGAAGTTCAATAGGAGCCATTCGATATGGGGTTTTAGAAATGAGATTTGTACCAGGTTTAAGGTCAATAAAGAATTCAACTTCACGTTCTGGGGGTAGACCGTGAAGTTCTTTAGGAAATACATCAGGAAATTCACTAAAAATAGAAATATTATTCAAATCTGACGTGTTTTTGTTCAAGTCCGTGACATGGGCTAAGAAAGCTTGACATCCGTTTTTCAATAAACGAATAGCTTTATGGCTTGATATGACAGTGATTGACTTTAAAGGCTTGGTTGCTTGAATTCGTATAAAAAGTTGGTTAGGAATATGAAAACTAACAACCTTACAAAAATAATCAATTTTAGCACGATGAGTGGTTAACCAATCAATCCTTAAAATCACATCAAATACAAGTGTTTTCAACGGAATAAGATCGGCATGCAATGTGATGGTACCAACTTGAATCAAGCAAGATTTATAAACAGTAGATGTAAAGAAAGTTTCTCCTAACGGAGTCTCAACAGATAAGTCAAAGTTTAATTTCTCTGGAGTCAAGTTTAAACGTTGAGCACAAGCAGGAGAGATAAAAGAATGGGTAGAACTTGTTTCTAGTAAGGTATAAAATTCACAAGAGTTTATGATTAGCTTACCCGTGATCATGTCGTTTGGGCTCCTCGCATTTTGACGAGTCACGACAAACGTTCCTCCAGGAATCGCTGACTTTGACTTGTCTGGGATAGCCTTTTGAGTCACTATCCCGCTTGACTTGGTTTCGCTACAGTACAATCTCGAGTGATATGTTCTTCCTTTCCATAATTATCGCATACCTTGAATTGTTATGGACAGTTTGGGCTGATATGTCACTCTTTCCCGCATTTATAGCATACGACCGGTGGTCGTTCTCCTCCCTTAGAACCAGTTGTTGCGGGTGCTGACGTCTTCACATTGTCATTGTTGAATCTCTTCTTTTTAAAATCTCCTTTAACTCGCTTCTTCTATTTTTATGGCCACGATTACCACTAGAGTGGTTACTTGCTTCTTCTATACAAAGTTGCATACTCCCGTCTTTCTTCTTTACAAATAAAACAGGAGCACCCCAAGGAGATGTACTAGGACGAATGAAACCGATGTCCAACAACTCCTGTAGTTGGACCTTTAACTTCTGAAGTTCAATAGGAGCCATTTGATATGGGGTTTTAAAAATGGGCTTTGTACCAGGTTCAAGTTCAAAGTCAGCGGTTCCTGGAAGAGCGTTTGTCGTGACTGGTCAAAATGTGAGGAACCCGAACAAGGTGATCATGGGTAAGCTAATCATAAACTCTTGCGAAGTTTATACCTTACCAGATACCGGTTCTATCCATTCTTTTATCTCTCCTGCTTGTGCTCAACGTTTAAACTCGACTACGAATAAATTAAACTTTGACTTTTCTGTTGAGACTCCGTTAGGAGAAACTTTCCTTACATCTACTGTTTATAAATCTTTCTTGATTCAAGTTGGTACCATCACATTACTTGCCGATCTTATTTCGTTGAAAATACTTACATTTGATATGATTTTAGGGATTGATTGGTTAACCACTCATCGTGCTAAAATTGATTATTTTCGTAAGGTTGTTAGTTTTCATATTCCTAACCAACTTGTTATGCGAATTCAAGCAACCAAGCCTCTAAAGTTAATCACTGTCATATCAAGCCATAAAGCTATTCATTTATTAAAAAACGAATGTCAAGCTTTTTTAGCCCATGTCACGGACTTGAATAAAAATACGTCAGATTTGAATAAAATTTCTGTTAGTGAATTTCCTGACGTATTTCCTGAAGAACTTCCTAGTCTACCCCCAGAACGTGAAGTTGAATTCTTTATTGATCTTGAACTTGGTACAAAGTCCATTTCTAAAACCCCATATCGAATGACTCCTATTGAACTTCAGGAGTTAAAGGTCCAACTACAGGAGTTGTTGGACATCGGTTTCATTCGTCCTAGTACATCTCTTTGGGGTGCTCCTGTGTTATTTGTAAAGAAGAAATACGGGAGTATGCGACTTTGTATTGACTACTGAGAGTTGAACCATGTCACCATCAAGAATAGGTATCCTCTACGTCGCATAGATGACTTGTTCGACCAGTTGTAAGGAGCATAATTCTTTTCAAAGATCGATCTTCGTTCTTGATATCATCGGCTGAAGATTAAAACTGAGGATATTCTGAAGACTGCCTTCAGAACTCGGTACGGGCATTATGAATCCTTAGTCATGTCTTTTGGATTGACTAATGCTCCTGCTGCTTTCATGGATATGATGAACCGTGTGTTCAAAGAATATTTGGATCAGTTCTTTGTTGTCTTTATTGATGACATGCTCATCTATTCTAAAAGCCGTGAAGATCATGAGCACCATTTGAAGCTGGTACTCAAAGTCTTCGCGATAACAACCTATATGCCAAGCTAAAGAAATGCGAGTTCTGGCTTGAGGAAGTAGCATTCCTTGGGCATGTGGTGTCAAAACATGGAGTATCTGTCGACCCGGTGAAGATTGAATCCATACAAAGTTGGGAGCAACCGAAGTCGGTGACTGAAGTACGTAGCTTTCTGGGCTTAGCTGGTTACTATCGGAGATTCGTGGAAAGATTTTCTCGAATCGCTACTCCGCTAACTCAGTTGACTCGTAAAGATACAAAATTCGGTTGGAGCGAGGATTGTGAGGAGAGTTTTCAAGAACTCAAGAGGAGACTCATTTCGGCACCTGTTCTGACAATATCATCTGGTTTGGACGGAATTGTTATCTACAACGATGCTTCAGGTAAAGGGTTAGGATGTGTTCTCATGCAACATGGGAAAGTCATAGCCTATGCCTCGCGACAACTCAAAGAATATGAGAGGAATTATCCTACTCATGATTTGGAGTTGGCAGTAGTCGTTTTCGCGTTGAAGATCTGGAGACACTACCTGTATGGGGGAGAAAATGGAGATCTATATAGATCATAAAAGCCTCAAATATTTCTTCACCCAAAAGGAACTCAACATGCAGCAACGACGTTGGCTCGAGCTGTTAAAAGATTACAATCATACCATCCAATATCATCTTGGAAAAACAAATGTGGTAGCTGACACATTGAGTAGAAGATCATATGCGGGTGTGAGTGCAATGTTGTTAACACAAAGGTCCATTTTGTATGACTTGCAAAGGATGAAGATAGAGGTAAAGAGTTCAAGTACCCACATGATGATATCAAACAAACGAGTAGAACCGACTTTAATCGATAAAGTTATAGCTACTCAAGGTACGGATATGGAGCTGATGCGTATGAAGAAGAAAGTGCAAGAAGGTTCTATTCCAGAAGCAAGAATTGATGAAGAAGGAATACTTTGAGTCAACTCCAGGCTTTGTGTTCCTAACGATTTTGACTTAAAGTATAGAATCATGATGGAGGCACACAACACATCATTTGCAATACATCCTGGGAGTACTAAAATGTATCATGATCTTCGATATATATTTTGGTGGAGCAATATAAAAAGAGAGATCGCGGAGTTTATCTCGAGGCGTTTAACTTGTCAACGTGTAAAGGCGGAGCATCAAGTGCCAAAGGGTTCATTGCAACCACTTGAGATTCCAAAATGGAAGTGGGAACATATTACTATGGATTTCGTTATGGGTCTTCCCAAGGTTTCTCAAGGCATATATGCGATTTGGGTTATTGTTGATAGATTAACCAAGTCTGCTCATTTCTTGCCTATACGGGAGACTTATTCCCTTGAACTTCTTGCTCGTATATACGTGAATGAGATTATAAGATTGCATGGCATGCCAGTATCCATAATTTCAGATTGTGACCCAAGATTCACTTCACGATTTTGGGTTAGCTTGCAGAAAGCTATGGGCACGAATTTACGATTTAGTTCGGCATACCATCCTCAAAGGGACGGGCAATCAGAGAGGACTATTCAAACTCTTGAATGATCTATTAAAACTCTGTGTCCTAGATTTCAAAGGGAGTTGGGATAAGTACCTACCATTGGTGGAATTTTCCTACAACAACAGTTATCAGACAAGTATAGGTGTGGCTCCATTTGAAGCATTGTATGGACGAAAGTGTCGCTCTCCAGTATGTTGGGATGAGGTGGGAGAAGCAACTTTGTTGGGACCAGAGTTGGTACGAATAACTAAAGAGAAGATCCAAATAATCCAACAACGTATACAAACGGCACATGATCGACAAAAGAGTTATGCGGATCTTCATCGAAAGGACGTGGAATTTAATATTGGGGATCATGTATTGTTACGTATTGCTTTATGGAAGGGAGTTACAAGATTTAAGAAGAGAAGAAAGCTCAATCCAAGATTTGTTGGTCCATTTGAGATTCTTGACCGAATAGGAAATGTGGCCTATAGACTCGCAATTCCTCCAAGCATATCTCGTGTTCATAATATTTTTCACATATCTATGCTTCGTAAATATGTAAAAGACCGGAACCACATTATTGAGTTAGAACCGGACGACATAGCCGAAGATTTAACGTACGAGGAGGTACCTGTTAAGATCTTGGATAGGAAAGAGCATGTCCTACGCACCAAGGTTTTACCATAAGTTAAGGTTTTGTGGAAAAACCATGCTATTAAAGAAATGACCTGGGAGTTGGAATTAGAAATAAAAGTGAGGTATCCTCACCTTTTCGAAACACCAGGTACTTACGTCAATTTCGAGGATAAAATTTCATAAGAAGAGAAGGTTGTAAGACCCCAACTTTTTAATGAATAAAATCACATTTCTTCTATTTATTATTTTGAATAATAAAGTGTTAATTTGATATAATACTTTGGTTATGGTTGAAATGTGCAAATTTTGCAAAATAAGCAAGTGGTTATAAAATATTCATTTTGTCGGGGAATATTCGTTTGGTCGTGGAATATTCTTGCTGTCGGGGAATATTCGTACGACGGCGCAGCCATTTGTGGGCCCCATAACGGATAATGATCGGATGAAGAAAATGACAAATTTGAGTTTTTATTAATAACGGCGTAATAATTATCGTCAACACTGTTGGAATACCCGGTGGTTAAAAATAAAGTAATACGCGTGGTTGCATTGTAGCACATGGTATTGTATAGTATTTTTGAAATTATTGATTCTTACGTAAGAAGGCACTACTCAATAATTGTTACAGTAATTACTATTCAATATTTTATTTTATTGATTCAATAATTACTGCGTTGATATTTTATATTATTGTTGTTCAATAATTGTCACTACACAGTATATCCATTATCAGATCAATAATTTATATTATTTGAATAATATTATTAGATAGCATTATTGGTAATGTCTAAGGAAGTTCTGTCTAAGAAAGGGGTTTGGTCACCTAATTGCGCGCCAATAAGGAAAAATCCTTATCGGAAAGCCCCCTCTTTCTAGGAACGATCTGATTGTCATAATTGTTTATATTATAAGGAAATATTTATTTTTGTGGATATAAATGATGGATATATTTATTTTATATGGTTATAAATGAAGGAATTAATGCTGAGGTGTTTTATCAGTATTTTGTCGGAATGGAGGTTCTGAAAATCGTCCGTATGCGAATTTCGGTCATTTTTCATTTGGAATTTAGAAAACTTAAACTTACAAAGTTGTAGAGAATTAAATTTCATATGGAAAGCACATGAGATTTGAATTTTTCTGATAAAAGGGCTATTTATTATGAATTATTAAAGTTTCAGAAAATAAAATATTTTTATTAAAAGTATGATGGGCCCCACTTTTGGTTGGTGAGTAATGAAATGTGCTGGAATTTATTTTCAAAAGTGGTGGGCTTGAATAGTAGCAGGTAAAGCCATCAGGTAGCAGATTAGTCTGCTATGGCGTTTTAAGCATTTTCCTATAAATAGGGTGCTTAGTTAGAATTGAAAATCACACCAGAAACAAGTTCTCTCTTTATCTCTCTATATTATCGAGCGTATTTTGTGAGTATTTAGTTATTTTGTTAGTTTCTATTCATCAGTACAAGTTTTCTTCAGCCTTATACCGATATTCTGATCAGAAGTACTGTTATTTTGAGGTAAGGGATGCTATTTTCTTCCTAATGATGTTATTCTTTCAATATCATTATACCGAAATATTGGTATGGATTTTATTGTGGAATTTCTACCTTTTTGTGTCAGTGTTACTATTCACGTATACGATACTATTCACGTATACGACCCTATTCACGAATACAACACTATTCACCGAAAAATGAAATTTTCTCCTTTTTGTCAAAGATGTCTATTATGGTTACTATCTTTGATTGTATTCATGTTTTGATCTTTATTTTTGAATTCTGCTTCACAATTGATTATTATAGAGTATTATTGAATTTGGATAAACTGTAATACGAATCCCTAATATTTGTCATTTTGTATCACTGGATTCGTTTTCTTTAAGATATTTTTCATCATCCTCAGCCCTAAATGATGATTACCTAATGAATATCTTTGGCTTGTAGTGCAAAGATGAATGATTACCTAATGAATATCTTTGGCCCGAAGTGCAAAGATGAATAGGTGTTGAGATGAACATGACCAACTGGTGATACAAATGAATATCTTTGGCCTGTAGTGCAAAGATGAATATTTGATTCAAGATGTATTTTGATTGATGTTACAGGGATAAAATATTGATGATTGACTTTTAAATCTTAGAAGATAGTAGAATTCTTTCTCTACTTGACTCTTCTAATGAATTGTTGTTTCCGCTGCAGTTGTTGATCTAAACCTTGTTGTCTATTATATTTTATCAGATTTTTCCTTGTTGAAGACTAATGATAATTTGTTGTATATTATCTTAGTCATAATATTCTTTACTGGGCTAGTTGATCTCACCCTTTTCCTTTTTGTTCCATTGTTCTTCTCAGGAGGAGAGAATTTAGCAGGAACAAGCCGGGGTATGGAGTGATGATTCAAGATAGTTGTTTTAGTAGTCCTCACTATTTTGCAAAATAGTGTATCAATAATTGTAATGAGGACTCCTTTTGAGTTTGTATATTGTCTATTAGACAATATTTGTTTTCAAACTCACAGTATATGTGTTGTCGTATTTTGCACGATAATTGTATTACTGAAGTTGTATTTGTTTCTGTACCATATATTTGGCGACTCAGAATGGGTGATGTATACCTATTTTGGGGGCGTCACAACTTATACATTCTCTGTTGACTATTTTTCATTGTTAAGGTTAATATTTCCCCGCACGAGGTAGTCAATATACTTGTAAACAAAGATGCTGCAATCATAATGATTCTCTTGCATTGGTCGACCCTTTGTTGTCTGTACCTTTGGGGGTGTACGACGCCAATCATCGAACGGGTTACACATTCGTAATATCAACGGTATCAATAGTATCTACAATAACAATAAAGTCATTAGTACGTACATATATAACGGGAAAACGAAATGACTGTATTAAAAACCAAAATATGTCATGTACCATGACATCGACGTAGTCTTTGTACATTTTGGTTAACTTGATATAGGGTGTGTCATTATATAGTGGGTCGAGGATAGAAACATTCCATGTTGAAACCGAAAAGGTTAAGAGTATGAAATGGATGTTGCTTGGGATGCATATAAACATGAAGATAAAGTCGCACTCATGCAATGGCAGTCCCGTTTGAGGTGTAACTTATGCAAAATTGATCTCCATAAATTTGATCCCTAGTAGACAAGGCACATTTCCCAAAATGCATGAAATAGGAGGGCATAAAGCCAAAATTTTCCCATCTATGTATACTCTTGTGCTAATATTTGTCTTTACGATCCAGAAAAAGACACATATATGCGTCAATTACATGTTAGTATATCCAAATTTCGGGTTATAAAGAATTCATATCTTCATGAGTCAACGTGTACCATTGTTGGGGGTGCTCGATAGGAAATTGAAGATGATTGGGGGGAGTTGGGGAGAAGAAGTTTTCGTTGATCATTCTAATCTTTTTCCCATGGAGTCTTTTTGGTATAGACTCTTTAGGTCCACATTATTTTATTGGAACATCATCCCTAATAAACGAAGATGCACCCTCGTAAGTAATCTGAGTAAATTGGAACATTCAACAGTAGCTTGGGTGTTAGGGATGTACACGTCGAGGTCAGGCACAGAGGTGGGTATATCTGTCTGCTCACCCCCCCATATACTTTTCCCCCTCACCCCTGACATCCACATCATATAATTCATACAGTTGATCCCAACCCTCTTTCATGTGATTGTATTCGGGAGGAAAGTCTTGCTTGAACTTGAAAATTTTGTCGATGAGAGATTTTGCGCCCTCAATCTATGTAAAAAATAACATAAAAATAAGAAAACAAACAAAACACATTAGTATCGAATAATACAAAAAATTATATCAAATAAGAAAAAATAATATATTATATCTATATACATAACGAGGCTCGTAGGTAGTGTTGGGATCTCCTTCGTATCGAGGGCGGTGTAGGTTTTGTCGGGTAATTTTTTTATACCACTTGAAGTACGTATCCATAGGGATAGTTTTTACAACCTAATGGACTTCTTTCTCGAAAGTTTATATATATAACTCCCACTGATCAATGTATTTTTTCTCATTTGTATTTAATCCTTTGGCTCAAATGACTGTTCCATGGGTTGTCTCAAAACATTATTTCTCTTAGCAGTGGCCATAATGTCTTGCATATACCCATATTACCTCATTACACGGTCGGGTATTTGATACTCAACAATATCAATGGGACCCGACCGGATCATGCCAATTTAGCCTCATAGTTATAGTACCTCCAATCATCATCTCATCACTGGTATGGCTGCCATACTACCTCTAACTTAGGTTGACTTTCAAATTCGCCCCGGTAGAAAGATAGATGGTGATGGGGATCGTTTCGCCTATCACCATATTGATGTTTGGCGGAGTATGCCCATGTTGTTGCTCTAGGGACCCAAGATAAAGAATTTGGCCTAGGGTTAGGCCTTCCAACCACAAAACGCTCGCATGCCCAAATTTGTAACAAAGTGACACAACCATTGACATAATTACTCCCTATCCTAGATGTTGTGTACAGACCTCGATATAAATATGCCAAACATGCGGCACCCCATGCATATGTGACAATTTTATTTGAATCATAAATAAAGTACATATACCTAGGTTGTATAGTATTTTTTGAACTTGTGGGAAATAAAATTTCCCCACATAGCCAAAGAACGTATGCCTTTGTATACATACCAACCACATCCCTACTTGCATTGTTTGAGCACTTAGAAAAATTTGTATGCAACCAAACTAAGGAAATACCATGTTTTTTTTAACATTATTTCATTCCCCAGCCAATTCATCCCAAAAAATATTCTTAAAATAACTTAATGGGGCATCAAATGGAGGACAAGTTAAGGGCTTACCCAATACTGGAAAATAAAAAATGAAATGAACATCCTACAGTGTTACTGTTATTTCACCATATTTCATATGAAATGTATTTATCTCCAACCGCCATCTCTCAATTATAGGACAGATATAAGACTAACATATGTTCTCGTTACTACTGCCAGATAACTAAACCCCTTAAACCCCCACGCCTGTAATAAATTTTTTTGTAGGCTGGTCTATTCCCATTTATTATATACAATTGAAGTCGATTGGCTCGACATCAGTGTACCCCTTCCAATATAATTCCATACATCCTCCAATACATGATTTTCTTGATCATAAAGGACACTGCGATCAATGAGTGCAGACATCCAATTGTTCATATTTACCTAACAATATCAACAACAATAAAACTATCATTCAATGTTTAAATATATGAATGAACAATAATAATACAAAACAACAACAATAACATTTCATACATGTAATTCTTTTAATATTTTGAAACTAATTAAAAATTCTTGTAAAAAAATACCAACAACAACAATAAAACATTAAACCAATTTATGCATATATAACACCCAAAAATATACAAATTAATATTTTATATATATAAATGCCCAATCTATACACATAATTTGTATACATAGATACATACATACCACCCAATTTGTATACATAGATACAATAATACTAAATTTGTCACTCTTGGACCATACTTTAATATACCATGAATTCTCAAGATATTTACACAAAAACTATCAATAAATGTTTATTTTCATTCTCAAGATATTTGCCAAAAAAAAAATTGTGTTAAAATATACTTACTTTACTTTAGAGCCGATTAACTAGTTGAGATTGATGTAACAAATTTGAAGCGAATAAATAGGATAATATGTAAGACCCCAATTTTCATAAATAAAGATTAATTTTTTTCGAAATATATTTTTGAATATTATGGTGTGAATTTGATATAATGTTATAGTTGTGGGTAGTATTTATAAATGTTGCAAAGTATGCAAGTTGTTATAAAATATTCGATTGGTCGGGGAATATTCGTTTTAACAGGAAATATACGTACGACGACACAATAATTGGTGGACCCCACAACGAAATTATTTTCGGAGTTAGAAAATAACAGAAATATCTTTTTATAAAAATAACGGAGAAAGTTTTACTGTTAACTGTTGAAATACCCGATGTTAAAAGTACAGTAATACGCGTGGTTGCATAGTAGCACACGATATTGATTATTGATGCTTACGTGAGAAGTCACTCAGTTATACTCAATTATTACTATAATAATTGCTGCATAGTATATCACGTTATTTGATTAAATTATTGTTAATATTTTATATATTATTAAATTAATAATTGAGATGACAAGTTATTCATATTATTATTTGCATAATTAACAATGTCTAGAAGGTTCTGTCGAGGAAAGAGGTTTGGTCACCTAATTGCGCGTCAATATGGAGAAATCCTTATCGGAAAGCCCCTTCTTTTCTGGAAACGATCTGGTTGTTAATATTGCGAGTTATAATAATGACGAATAAATGTTGTTAAAAATATTGAGGGAATTTTTTATAAAGTATTTGTTGTAAATTTTGCTTATTATTTGAACCCCCATTTACCCATTTTTCAAAATAATCGGTAAAAAGTTATTCGATACATACATATATATATATATATATATATATATATATATATATATTGGTGGGGCCCACGTATGATGACATTTGGGGGAGGGGAGTCTGATGATGGTTCACGGGAGGAGAAAAAATTAGGATGGCTTGAAATAAAGGGAGGGTATATATATAAATATATATTTTATAAGTTTTGGTTTTTTTGAAAAATAGAATATATTATATTTTATTTGCATAGTATTTTACTATGCAGTGCATAGTAAATTCTCGTGAAAACTGAATTTAGCGTCCGTGATTCTAAATACTGTTCATCCGTGACAAACTTTTAAATAGTATCCTTTTCATTCTCCTATAAATAGGATGCTTATTTTAGAATTGAAAATCACACCAGAATCAGATAATTCTTCTTCTATAATATTAAGCGTATTTCTTTCGAGTTTTAGGAAGCTTTGAGTATAGAAAACAATGAAAGTTTTCTTTAAGAATATTTCCGCTATTCTAGTTGGAATACTCTCATTTTTAAGGTAAGGGATGTTATTTTTGTTCAATACTCGTAAGAAATAATATTTTCTTCCATACTCTGTAGTATGTAAGTAATATTATTTCGTTTCAAATTCCTAATTCTACACTCAATTTGTTAAAGTATGGCTTATATACTCCTTGAAATTAGTAGAATATCCTTGAAATTTGCGCTTCATCCAGTATCTTTTTATGAAAATATTATTCTGAGCATTCTTGATAATTTTTGATATTTTTATGCCAGAGTACTATTCATGGGATACTATTCCCGAAGTACTATTCACGGTGTACTATCCACTTGGGTATTATCCACCCAAAGTAATATTCATGATAAAAATTGATTTCTTTTCGGTCCAAATCATTTTTGATACAATATTATTCTTGAATTTTACTCCACAAAGCAGTATCATGTTGACAATTTGGACATTATTAAATTCTGGATAAATTAAATTATAAATATTTAAAAATTTATCCTTTGCTTTCATTTAATTGAATTCTTATATCATTGTCATCATCATCATCATCATCATGTTTATATTGTGATGAAAGTCATCTTTGGCCGTAGTGTATAGATGGACTATTGATTGGTATGATTATGACCATGGATTATTCGGTATAATCATGACCTTTAATGTTACAAATGATGTGATAAAAGTCTTTATTGGCCCGTAGTGCATTGATAGACAGTTATTGACATGATCATGACCATTGGTGATTACACGAATATCCTTGGCCCGTAGTGCATGGATAATTCATGGACGTGATACTAATGAATATCCTTGGCTCGTAGTGTATGGATAATTCGATGATGTGGATTATTTATTGAGCTGAGTCTTAGCGATAAAATTGATGATAATCTTTTTAAATCATAGAAGATAGTAGATATCATGCTCTACTTGACTCTTCTAATGGATTGCTTGTTCTGCTGCAGTTAAACTTGATGTTTATTGTATTTTAATCAGTTTAACACTATTGAAGGCTAACGATAATTTATTATGCATTATATTAGTCATAATATTTCTTACTGGGCTAGTTGAGCTCACCCTTTTGCTTTCATTGTTCTCTTCAGGAAATGAGAATATAGCTGGGACGAGTCGGGGAATGGAGTGATTGTCTTAGATGGTTGCCATAGTAGTCTTCACTATTCTAGAAAATAGTGTGATAATAAATGTAATGAGGATTGAATTTGAGTTTGGATATTTTCTGTGAGACAATATTCATGTTAACTCTCAGCTATTGTGTTGTCGTATTATGCACAATAGTTGTATAATTAAGTTGTATTTGATTTCTGTATCATGTATTTGGAGACTCAGAATGGGTGATGTATACCTTTTTTGGGGCCGTCACATAATAGTTATTTTTCTCCCTTCTCTTTGTGCAGCAGTAAACCCTTCTCTTTATCTCTTTCTGCAGTAGCAAACGAAAGCTAACAATACTTTAGATCTGGAAGTAACTGCCTGACCGCTACTCCCTCCTACGACCAGGAAAATTCCCTACACCACCCTTAATTTTAAAAAATTTATGTACTGCTCGCAAGAGGGAGTAGCGGTTAGACCCTCACATCGTCCTTTGGATCATATCTTGGACGACTAGATCACAATTAGCCAGAACAGTGCCCATAGCTAACATGAGCTATGGATCACTTCCACACACACACACACACATATTGTGACGCCCCCAAAATAGGTCCACACAACCCATCTTGGGTCGTCAAAAATAACACATTGATGCGAACTTTCCTATTACAACAATTGAACTGTCGTGCAAAATACGATGACACATATACTGTGAGTTTTAATACAAATATTGTAACGTATGTAATACAACAATATTTATAATTCCATATAAAATACAGAAACAAATATTTCAAGTCCTCAAAGGAAAATGAGAAGATTTCTATCTTCCTTATTCTAATGGAGTGCATTTTGACGCTTTCAAAGTCGGGTTCTTATCACCCTATTGTTGTTCACCAAAATCAATTATTAAGTGATGTATAAAATACAATACACACATCTTAAGTCCTCAATACAATTATATATTGCATGTCATGCTGTTTTATAATGTATTGAGAAACTTCCACAGTCTCGGACCATCATATTATTCGCCTGTTATCCCCGCTCGACCCAGCTACACTCTTACTACCTGAAAGGAATTGTGAAGCAAAAGGGTGAGCACAAATAGCCCAGTAAAGAATATAATGACTTAAGATAATTAAATTATCAATAGCCTTCATCAGTAATAAATCAGATATTTTAGAACATATGGTAGATGATAAAAGTTTTCAACCATAATTGCAGCGGAATCAACAATCCATTAGAAGAGTCAAGTAGAACATAATGTCTACTATCTTCTCCAAATTAAAAGTCCATCATCAATATTTTATTCATGTAACACTAATAAACAGTTCTTCGTTGTACCCAAGACAAAGAGAACTTTCACCACCTGTTTTTACTTGAAACACAAAGTTCATGGTTATACCAAATCACAGTTCATGTTTATAATTATATCATTAAATTCATCTTTGCACTCCAGGCCAAAGATATTCAACTATAAAGTCAATAATCAACAGTTCATATTTGCACGTAAGCCAAATATATACAACTGTAAAACCAATAATCAACAGTCCATCTTTGCACGTTAGCCAAAGATATACAAATTTAAAACCAATAATCAATAGTTTATCTTTGCACTACGGGCCAAAGATGACTTTTACCACATCATTTGTCTGTAACATTAGTCCATCTTTGCACTACGGGCCAAAGATAACTTTTACCACATCATTTGTCTGTAACATTAGTCCAAATTGCCAACATGATATCCAGAAAATAGATTAGAATTCTTCATAAAATATGAAGTTCAAGTAATGTAAAGTTTCTGACTCAAAAAATAATAACTTAAGATTGAATAGAAAGATCCATGTTAAGATATTAGATGAAGCACAAACTATTAAGGATATTCTAATCAACACATGACTTTTCACCATTTAATGAAAAGTTGAAGAAATGAATAATAATATCTTACCATAATATGGAGTATGAAAGAAAATGACATCCCATTACCATAAAAATGATACCCCCTTACCATAGTAATGACATCCTTTACCTTAACATGTGACTTGATTATGCTTTCTGTGAAATTAATCAACTTAAACAATGCTTGTATTCCTTATCTACACTTGGAGTAACCTTACACTCAACAAAAATACTCACAATATTGTAGTAAAATAATTTTATATTTTTAGTGTAGTGATGTTGTATGTTTAATTGCTCAACCGGGCAACCTATTTATACTAAAAATTTAGTAAAAAACTAGCACGACCGTTTTGACAAAATAACCAAATGATATATATAATAATGGTAGTGGAATTTATGGTCCCATAGAGAAAATTAAACCAACTTGTACACGTTTTAAAAATAATTGAGTTGTGGTCCAGACTACTTTAGAAAAAGTAGAGTGTCGACAAGTTATGCTAGGCTTACTTTTATAAAAAGAAAATAATTGAACAAACATCTGTATATCATACTTATCTTTACTCAACACATTTTATTCATAAATTATTTACACATTTTTAATTTTTCAACAATTATTTATAATTATTAACATAGACTCACAATACTTCCAACTGGTATAATTATATCATATCAAATAATATGAGTTACTGTGCAATAACTACTGTGACAATTATTGAATAAAAGACTGAGTGGCTTCTTATGTAAGAATCAATAATATGAATCACTGTGCAATAATTACTGTGACAATTATTGAATGAAATACTGAGTGACTTCTTACGTAAGAATCAATAATATAATTTACTATGCAATAATGTGTGCTACTGTGCAATACCGTGTACTATTATGGAATCACGCGTATTACTGTTCTTTTATCATCGAGTATTTCAACAGTTTAACGATAAAACCTTTGTTGTTATTTTTTTATAAAAGGTTATTTCTATCGCTTTCTATATCCGACAGTTATTTCGTTATGGGGCCCACCAATGATTTGTTAATTCGACACCGTCGTATGTATATTCTCCGACAAAAAGAATATTCTCCGACAAAACGAATATTTTATGACAACTGTTCACTCCATATATTTTTCACATTTTTTGGATTATCCGACAATTTTTTATAATTATTTCTATTTATAAAAACTATCATTTAATAGCTTCAAAATAAAAATACTAACTTCACATACTTTTATATCTTTAAAACATCATCAATATTAATCTTATATTATTATAATATTTTTCAGCAAATTTCATAATTTTCCACCATTCATAGAATTTTCAATGATTTTCTCTATGTTTAAAATAGCTTCAAAAATATAATAATTACTTCTGCTATTCAATAATTTTGCAAAACTGTCCAGAAATTATAAAATTTTTCACCATGTTTCATAATTTTTCATCATTCATAGAATTTTCTATGAATCTCTTCTATTTTCAAACTAACTATAACTAGTTTAAAAATACAATACTTCTGATTTTCAATAATTCTTCAAAAGTTTACATACAGAAATTCTAAACTGATAGTATAAGATTTCTGTAAAAATATTTCAGCTCTAATAATTTTTCTGATAATTTAATTATAAAATCCAATATTTAGAAACTTCAATAATTCATAATAATTTGCCCTTTTATTAGAAAATTACAAATCTTATGTCCTATCCATGTGAATTTAATTTTCTACAACTTTTTAGAAGGATATTTTTCCAAATTCCGCATCTAACATAGAGAAATAGGCTTACTGAAAAATTTTGCTACAAAATTTTTGAATCAATCACTTCTAAAAATTCTAAAAATTAATAACAAATCATAAGGTAATCTTTAATGGTTCAAAATTAGTGGAAATATAATAAACTTTTATATGCATAACATATCCAAAATTTACAACGATCCAACGGTTGGATTAAAAATTACAACTCACACAATAGAGCTTAATAAAACTGATTTTTCGAACTATGAGTTTTTCGGACCAGTTTCATTCAAAAAGTAACCACGAAAAATCCACAAGGAATTTTTGAGTGATTCTATTTTATGCATTTAACTTACTTTCAGAGCTTTCTTTTGACATAAAGCTCATCTCCTAACTCATTATACACAAAGAGTTATGGATTTTACAAAATCAAGTAGTAAACTAATTTTTCTGAAAATTTCCAGATTTCATTTTCATTTGATTTCTTGATTTCTTTCATTTGATTCATGTTTATGCAAGTTTAAATCATCCAAATCAAGTATAAAAAAAAATCTCTTCATATAAAATTCATGAAAACTTAAATATGAAAATAAATTAAGAAATTATAAAATTACCTTTTGGCAAAACTAATGAAATACCCACTGTAGTTGGCACGTTTTACTGATTACGCCATGGAACTTTTAATTTTTTAAATTACCCCACTCCACTAATTATTTTTTTGAAATTTGGTCATTCCGTTAAAAAAATAAATAGACGTTAATTTTTTATTGACAAAACTAATGAATTATCCACTGTAGTTGACACGTTTTACTGATTACACCATTGAACTTTTAATTTTTTAAATTACCCCACTAATCTAATTATTATTTTGAAATTGGGTCATTCTGTTATCTTTGTCTCACGGGTGTTAGAGATATATAGATATATAGAGAGATTAAGGAAATGAGTGGACCTTGTAGAGACGATCGATAGTGAATGAGAGGAGTTCGGAGATAGAAGGCTGCTGATAATCGGAGGTGAGAGAGAAGAAACCTACTGCAACACCATTTACTTCAGTTGTTGCTATTGTTGAGGATTAAGACTCCATTGTTATATCTATTACTGAACTCTGAAACTCAATTCAATGTTTTGGGTATCCGAATCTAGGAACTTTCATAGATTTTAGGGAGAGAAAATACGCATATCTATTTGATCTAGAAGAAGGGGGAGAAGAGAATGAGAGGAAAGAAGAGAGAGAATAAATCAAATGTGTTTATTTTTCTTTTTCACGTGCACGTACGTAGGATAAAAACTGAAACAATTTAACACCCGTGAGACAAAGATAAAAGAATGGCCCAATTTTAAAATATTAATTATAAGACCCCAAATTATTAATAAATGAAATTTAATTTCCTCTATTTATCATTTTGAAATAGTAAGGGTTGATTTGATTAATGTGGTTAGTTATATGTAAAATGCGCAAATATTTTAAATAAGCAAGTGGTTATAAAATACTCATTGTTGTCGGAGAATATTCGTTTGGTCGTGGAATATTCTTGCTGTCGGGGAATATTCATACGACGGCGCAGCCTTGTGTGGGCCCATAACGAAAAGCGATTGGATGAAGAAAACGACAAGTATAAGTGGTTTATAAATAACGGCGTAGTTGTTACCGTTAACACTGTTGGAACACCCAGTGGTTAAAACACAGTAATACGCGTTGTTGCACAGTAACACACGGTATTGCACCAATTATTGCACCAATTGTTGCACAGTAACACACTACTCAATAATTGTTACAGTAATTACTGTTCAGTATTTTATTTTATTGATTCAATAATTTCTACGTTGATATTTTATATTACTGTTGTTTCAATAATTTTCACTACACAATATTTTCATTATCGGAGCAATAATTCATATTATCTGAATAATATTATTAGATAAAATTATTGGCAATATCTAGAAAGTTCTGTATAAGGAGAGGTTTGGTCACCTAATTGCGCACCAGTAAGGAGAAATTCTTATTGGAAAGCCCCCTCTTTCCTGGGATCGGTTTGGTTGTCAATATTGTGATTCTGTAATATTATTTGTGAATAATTAATTATTCATTTATATGATGAGAAAAATATTGATTTTATGTGGATATAGATGGAGAAAATTTTGAATGTGACAATTGTTGAAAATTAATATTTTATCATTTTTTGATAAAATAATTCATTTAAATATATTATTTTAATAATATATTAATGGTGATATTTTTATAATGAATATGGAATATATGAGTATATGAGGAGGAAGAGTATTTTTATTTCATTAAATGATTAACACATATTTTGTGTGTCGGTGGATCTCATTTCTTGACTAAAATTTGATTATAGCTTGTAAAATCGTCCGTATGTGGATTTCGGTCAATTTCTGTTTGGAATTTGGAAAAATTTTCTTCTGCAAAGTTGTAGAGAATTGAATTTCCTATAAAATATCGCGAGATTCGAATTTTCTGATAAAAGGGCTATTTATTATGAATTATTGAAGTTTCAGGATTAATTGATTATCATTTTTTTGGAGTTTTAAGTAACTTTTGCATGAAAAACGTTTTTGTCACTTATGGACATGTGTTAGTGGTTGATTTCAGCTGGTGGTGTTCGTAGGAAGATGTGGAAAAATAATATTATTAATTTATTAAATTTTCTGCTTTGGTATTCTAAGCATTTTCCTATAAATAGGGTGCTTAGGTTAGAATTGAAAATCACACCAGAAACTAAAGTTTTCTCTCTCTATATTATCGAGCGTATTCTTGTGAGTATTTTGGTACTTTGAGTGTTGCTATATGGTGCAATTTTCTTCAGCACTATATCCAGTATTCCAGTCAGAAGTACTATTTTTGCGAGGTAAGGGATGTTATTTTATTCGAAAATGATATTATTTCTTCAATATCATTATGCCGAAATATTGGTTGGAAATTTTTATCAAATTTAGAACTTTTTCATGTCGGGGTTACTATTCATGAGTTACTATTCACGAGTTACTATTCATGAGTACTATTCACGAGTACTATTCACGAAACATGATGATTTTTTTGTAAAATTTCTATCTTTTAGTTTCGGAGTTACTATTCACGTATACGACACTATTCACGTATACATCACTATTCACGAATACGACACTATTCACAGAAAAATTAAATTTTCATTTTTCGTCCAAAATATCTATTATGGATACTAGCTTTGATTGTATCCATGTTTTGATCATTCTTGAATTTTACTCCACTCTAGTTATTTATGAAGTATTTTTGAACTTGGATTGTTTAAAGTACGAATCCTTAATATTTGTTCTTTTGTTTCACTAGATTAGTTTTCTTTAAAATATTTTTCATCATCCTCAGTCCTAAATGATGATATAACTGAATATCTTTGGCCCGTAGTGCAAAGATGAATGATTTTATGATGAACATCTTTGGCTCGTAGTGCAAAGATGAACATGTGTTTAGATGAACATGACCAACTGGTGAATATCTTTGGCCTGTAGTGCGAAGATGAATATTTGATTTATGATGTATATTGATTGATGTTACAGGAATAAAATATCGATGATGGACTTTTAAATTCATAGATGATAGTAGATTTCATTCTCTACTTAACTCTTCTAATGAATTATTATTTTCACTGCAGTTGTTGATCTAAAACTTGTTGTCTATTGTATTCTATCATATTTTTTCCTGTTGAAGACTAAGGATAATTTGTTGTACATTATCTTAGTCATAATATTCTTTACTGGGCTAGTTGAGCTCACCCTTTTCCTTTTTGTTCCATTTTTCTTCTCAGGAGGCGAGAATGTAGCGAGTACTAGTCGGGGTGTGGAATGGTGGTTCTAGAAGTGGTTCTAGTAGTCCTCACTATTCTATAAAATAGTAGATTTCATCCTCTACGTAACTCTTCTATGAATTATTATTTTTCGCTGCGAATATTGATCTAAAACTTGTTGTTTAGTGTAGTCTCTTAGATTTTTCCCTGTTGAAGACTAAAGATAATTTGTTGTATATTATCTTAGTCATAATATTCTTTATTTGGTTAGTTGAGCTCGCCCTTTTCTTTTTTGTTCCATTTTTCTTCTCAGGAGACGAGATTATAGCGGGAACTAGTCGGGGTGCGGAGTAATGGTTCAAGACAGTTTTTTTAGTAGTCCTCACTATTTTGTAAAATAGTGTATCAATAATTGTAATGAGGACTTATTTGAGTGTGGATATTGTCTAGAAGACAATATTTGTATTTAAACTCATAGTTTATGTGTTGTCGTATTTTGCACGACAATTGTATTAATGAAGTTGTAGTTATTTCTGTACCATGTATTTGGCGACTCAGAATGGGTGATGTATACCTATTTTGGGGGCGTCACATTAATTAGTTTAATGGGGTAATTTAAAAAATATAAAGTTCAATGGTGTAATTAGTAAAACATGTCAACTACAATGTATAATTCATTAGTTTTGTCGATAAAAAATTAACAGTCCGTTTATTTTTTTTAACGGAATGACCCAATTTTAAAATAATTTAAAAAATTAAAAGTTCAATGGTGTAATAAGTAAAACGTGCCAACTACAGTGGATATTTCATTAGTTTTGCCATTACGTTTTTATCAAAATTTTTTCTTTCATTCTTCCCTTCTTCTTCTTCTTCTTCTTCTTCTTTCTCATCTTCTTCTATCTCTCTCTTCCTTTTCTTTCCTCTCTCTATTCTCTTCTTTCTTCTGATAATTCCCGTGGATGGAAGAAAAAATGGGTGGGAGTACTTCACTTATTCTTCCTTTTATTATTTTTGTTTTCTTTCTTTTTCTCTCTCCTTCTTTTTCTTCCTTTCTTTTCTTTTTCTTTCCTCCACATGTTCCCCCACCTCAGTTCCCTCTCCCACATTTCAGCCGCCCACATGGGTTACTATTCAAAAAAAAAATTATTTCCTTTCCTCTTTATTTGCTCATTTATTCCGATTAATTATTCATTTGACCATTTATCAATTTAACATTTTAAAATTTTAGAATAATAATCATAAATTAAATTAGACTTTTATTTCATAAAAGTCGAGGTCTTACACACACACACACACACACACACACACACACACACACACACACACACACACACACGTATATATATATATGGCAAAACTATGTTTTTCACCAATATACTTGACAAGTTTTACTTAATACACCATTGAACTTTTATTTTTTTGAATTACCCCATTATACTAATTAAAATTTTAAAATTGGGTCATTCCGTTAAAAAAAGTTGACAGACGTTAAAATATTGCTTATGTGGCAAAAAAAAATCAAAAACACATTTTAAAAATAAAAAACTTAAAATTTTAAAGTTTTAAAAATAACAAAAACATAATAAAATAAAACAAAAATACAAAAATAGTTTTTTTGAAAAAAATAGATTTAAAAAAATAGAATTTTTTAAAAATAGATTTTTTTAAAAATAGAATTTTTTTTAAAAGCAGAATTCTATAAAAAATATAATTTTTTTTCAAAACACAATTTTTAAAAATGGGTGATGTATACCTATAGAAGTTTTAAAAAAGCTGAACTATTTTAAAAAACATATCTTTTTAAAAAAATAGAATTTTTTAAAAAATATATTTTTTAAAAAAATAGAAATTTTTTAAAAGCAGAATTTTTTAAAAAAATTAAATTTTTAAAAAACAGATTTTTTAAAAAAACAGAATTATTTTTAAAAATATAATTTTATTTTTTAAAAAAATCTATTTTTTTGAAAAAGCTATTTTTAAAAAAGGTATATTTTTTAAAAAAAACTATTTTTTAAAAAGTTTTATTTTTTAAAAAAATACGTTTTTTAAAAAAAAGCTTTTTTTAAAAAGAATATTTTTTAAAAAAACTGTTTTCTAAAAAAAACCATTTTTTAAAAAGTTCCGTTTTTTTAAAAATTCTATTTTTAAAAAATATGTTTTTTTAAAAAAATATGTTTTTTAAAAAGTTTGATTTTTTAAAAAATTCTATTTTTTAAAAAAATCTATTTTTTATTAAATTATATTTTTTTAATAGAATTATGTTTTTTTAAAATCTATTTTTTTTAAAAAAATATTTTTTTAAAAAATCTATTTTTTAAAAAAAAAATTCTATTTTTGTATTTTTTGTTTTATTTTATTATGTTTTTGTTATTTTTAAATCTTTATAATGTTATTTTTTTTATTTTTAAAATCTGTTTTTGATTTTTTTTTGCCACACAAGCAATTTTTTTTTTATTTTTTTGCCACGTTAGCGCCACATAAGGAATATTTTAACGTCTGTTAACTTTTTTTAATGGAATGACCCAATTTTACTATTTTAATTAGTTTAATGGGGTAATTCAAAAATTAAAAGTTCAATGGTGTATTAATTAAAACTTGCCAAGTATAGTGGTGAAAAACATAGTTTTTCCTTATATATATATATATATATATATATATATATATATATATATATATATATATATATATATTGTAAGACCCCAATTTTTATGAATAAAGATTAATTTTTCTTGATATATATTTTTGAATATTATGGTGTGGATTTGATATAATGCTATAGTTGTAGGTATTATTTACAAATTTTGCAAAATAAGAAAGTGGTTATATAATATTCGATTGGTCGGGGAATATTCGTTTTAACATGGAATATTCGTACGACGACACAATCATTGGTGGACCCCACAACAGAAGTATAGCTGTAGTTAGAAAACGACAGAATTATCTTTTTATAAAAATAACGGCGAAAGTTTTACCGTTAAACTGTTGAACTACCCGATGGTAAAAGTACAGTAATACGCGTGGTTCCATAGTAGCACACGGTATTGATTATTGATGCTTACGTGAGAAGTCACTCAGTTATACTCAATTATTGCTACAGTAATTGCTGCATCATATCTCTCATATTATTGATTCAATTATTGTCACAGTATCATCTGCATAATATTTCTTATTATTAAATCAATAATTGAGACGACAAAGTTATTCATATTATTATTTGTGATATTGACAATGTCTAGAAGTTCTGTCAATGAGAGGTTTGGTCACCTAATTACGCGCTAATAAGGAGAAATCCTTATCGAAAAGCCCCCTTTTTCCTGGGAACGATCTGGTTGTTAAATATTGTGAGTTATAATATTAATGGTTCTTCTTTCATTCTCACAAATTCACTAAGTCTCACAAGAGCAATTATTATAAAGAGAAATTATAGAGAGAAAGAAGAAGAGAAGTCTGATACATCACTATTCCAGTATCCAATTTCTTCTAAGGTAAGGGTATTATTTCTTTCGTATTCATGAAGAGAGTTATTTTCTTTCAATACTCGTAAGGGTTGTTATTCCATTCTTTATTATTCTGTTGGAATAACCTATCTGTGTGATCTATCACATTCCTGGTGAATTCTTTTGTTATTCCATTCTTTATTATTCTATTGGAATAACCTGTCTGTGCGGTCTATCACATGCATGGTGAATTCTTTTGTTATTCCATTCTTTATTATTCTGTTGGAATAACCTTTCTATATGGACTACCACATGCATAATGAATGATCCTTTGTATTCATTCCTTATTAAATTGTGGAAATGATCTGTGTACTTGGATTACCGCATGGCGGACAAAAATCTATTTGCAGTTTCATATATTCTATTATACTCAGTTGATTAAAGTTTTGGCATCTATACTCCATGAAATTAGTAGAATATTCTGGATATTTGCGCTTCATCCAGTATCTTTTCATGAAAATATTCTTCTGAGCATTCTTGAATTTATTCCACAAAACAATATCATATTGACAATTTAGACGTTATTGATTTCTAGATAAATTAAATTATAAATCTTTAAAAATTTATCCTTGAACTTTTTTATTGAATTCTTATATCATTGTCATCATCCTCATGTTTATAATATGTTGAAAGTCATCTGTGGCCTGTAGTGCATAGATGGACTTGGTATGATTATAACCAGGGGTTATTCGGTATAATCATGACCGTAATGTTACAAATGATGTAGTAAAAGTCCTCATTGACCGTAGTACATTGATGGACAATTGTTGGCATGATCATGACCATTGATGAATACACGAATATCCTTGGCCCGTAGTGCATGGATAATTTGTGGTCGTGATACTAATGAATATCCTTGGCCGTAGTGCAAGGATGATGTGGTTTATTTATTAAACCTTTTAAATAGTAGAAGATAGTAGATTTTATTCTCTACTTGACTCTTCTAATGGATTGCTTATTCCGCTGCAGTTAAACTTGATGTTTGTTTTATTTTATCAGTTTAACATTGTTGAAGGCTAACGATAAATTATTCTGCATTATCTTAGTCATAATATTTCTTACTGGGCTAGTTGAGCTCACCCTTTCTTTCACTGTTCTCTTCAGGAAATGAGAATATAGCTGGGACGAGTCAGGGAACGGATTGACGGTTCAGATGGTTGTTTTAGTAGTTCTTACTATTTTATAAAATAGTGTGACAATAAATGTAATGAGAACTCCATTGAGTGTGGATAGTGTCTAGATGACAATATTCTTATTAAAACTCTTAGATTATGTTTTGTTGTATTTTACACGACTGTTGTATAATTAAGTTGTATTTGAATTTTGTACCACGTATTTGGCGTACTCAAGATGGGTGATGTATACCTATTTTGGGGGCGTCACACACACACACATACACACACACACACACACACATATATATATATGACAAAATATATGTGCACAACTGTTCAAGTTCCAAATATAAACAGTTTAGGACCGTAAAGTTAAGTCATCGTACGATCATAGATTAGTCACTAACTGATAGTAGAGTAGTCACTTTACTACCGTAGAACGTATAGTTATATACAATCGTAGAGTGACTTAACTCTACGATCATAACCTGTGTACATTTGGGAGTCTGCACAACTGTGCAGCTCAATTAATCTCATATATATATATATATATATATATATATGGATAATGATTCATAATATATATTTGTTATGAATACTTATAGGGCATACATTGTAATACTCGCAAAGATCGAATATCCTTGTAAATATTATTTTAAAGAAATTATCTAATAAAATGATATTTGTATGGACAATTTGAGTTTTATGTGACTTGTGGTCGTAATGACCATGATCTGTTTTATGTGATCGTTTTTAGTGTTTAAAGGTGAAATGTGAAAATTAATTTTTTTTCGAGAAAAGACAGAGACACTATTCACGTTAAAAATGCAACTTCATTTTTTTTTTGACTTTTAGAAATACGATATAGCGTTTATTCGGAAAAGGGGGATCGATGGCGAGATTGAATTTTCAAAAATCAAAAGTCAGTTTTTTGGCTAACCAAGCGGGTTACGAGAATATAACTAGAAGAGTTAGAAAACCTAACTGGATAAGAAGATGTCTAACTAGAATTAGTTAGACTCACTAAGCCTAAGATTTTAAGGCTTGGCTAGGGTTTGCAAGAGGCTAGGTAAGGGTTGAGCCTAGGGTTTAGATAACTTGGCTAAGGATTGAGCCAAGGTTAAACCTAGGTTTTGAGGTTGTTTGGCTACAGTATAGTCATAGCTCAAGCCTTAGGGTTGAACCCTAGAGACTTAGAGCTAAAACTAGGGAATTGGTGTTTATCCCATGTGGGATAATGTTCAGATGACGAGGCTTTGAATAAAGCAATATGAGGGCATTTTGGGCATTTGTGGCCAATAATAGGCAATATGCAAGGTAGGGAAAAATGGTGAGTCATAATGCATAATTCACCTAATCTAGATAAAACATTGATTGCTTGGTCCCACCTTTATGTGGTCTTAACTAATAAATGATGAATAAGTGGACTGAGTTAGTTTTATTGTGGTTTGATTAGGCTAACTCAAGGAGATGATTAGTAAACTTTAAAAGATGAGGGGGAAAACCTTGTAAGATTTTAGTTGGGTGACCAACTTATAAGAAGTGAAAATTAGGGTTTATATATACAAACCAAACCATCATCTCTTTCACTTTTCCTCTTTTCCTAAATTTTGCTAAGTGTTATAGAGAAAGAGATAAAGTAAGAGTAAGAGCTCAAGAACAAGAGAGAAGAGAGGACTGGATTCAAGGGAGAACAAGGAAGAATCAAGAAGTTAGCTTGGATCAGGCATAAGCTTAAGTAGAAGAAAAAGAAAAAAGTGGTAATCTTAGAACCTTCAAACTCTTCATCTCTTTTATTTTCTTCTTTGAATGATTAGTTGTTGGTGGTTTTTGAGTAATGGAAGATCATGAAGGATCTTGAAGATATAAGTTGGTTGATAAGGAGTAAACCTTATAAAATTACGCTAAGTATGCATGTCAAGTTAACGAATAACTAAAATGTAAGCCTAATCGTGAGGATGAAAAGACTAAAGTAGTGGACTGTAAACATTCCTCTGTAAACAATTTTCTGTGTGATGTTGTTGGATTCCAAAAAGATGGAATCATATATAAGTAAGTTGTTACGATGTTCCAAGTAGAATGGGGGGGGGGGAATACGTCATAACGAAGTTATGACAAACTTTTTCGTAAAAGGTATTAAGTGTGTAAAACCCTAACTTGATACCCTTTTTGGCCTAAGTTTATAGGTAGTTAACGCTTCTGGAAAGCTCCTTCCTTTTTGGGATTTTGTATTTGGTTGAAAACGTGAGTCGTAGGCTCAATAATGAACTCAATTCGACTTCAGATGAGTGACTTTTGAAGTTTAGAAAATTCGAGGTTGAAATGTCTTTCGATGAAAAATGGCTTTCAGAGGACTTCTGAGCCAATTTTCTGATAAGTTAGAGAATCCCTAAAATTATTTCATCTGGGGGATCTGTAGAGAATGTTGCAAGGAAGAAAGTGACTCAAAAATGGACTCATTCCGCTAAGGGATGATAAAGTTACAACGTTGTAAAGTAAGCACATTAGAGCGTCAAAAGCAAGTTGGGCTGACCAAGGCTCAGCATAGCTGTGCCAAGTTGTAGGGCATTCAGCGCAGCTGCGCTGCCTGTAGGCGCACCTATAATATCGGGCCAGGGCTAAGGTTGGTTTGCGGTGCAGTCGATCGTCGGGCGTTTGCGTATGTAATATGCAATGCTTTCAACAATAAAAGAGATTGTTTTAAGACCTAAAAGGCAAAAATTATGAAACATAAATGACTTAACATTAACCAAGGAGTCTTATATGAGTTTAAAAGTATGATAAGCTTACTTTTATGCATGTCTCTTAGGCATTTGAGCAGACAAGATCGGGCGTATGACATACGAACGTCGAAACGCTGAGGCAAATGTTGTCGAACTTAGAAAGTATTTTGATTCTAATGAAACGGACTTTATAAAACATGGAATAGAGTTAATGTAAATCATAAGTGTCATTTATACGAGTCTAATTGGTATATCTATGTGCACTAAATATGTAGGACTTTCAAATAGCATTAACGTTGAAGTTTAAAGAACACTTAAGGCAAATATCCTAAATGTCAGTTTTTTAATCTTGAACAATTATTGTTATATGCAAGTTTTCATTTGTATGAACTATATTCTTACGAATGTTCATATGTTGACTCAAGTTACACAATAGTTGTAAGACCCCAACTTTTATGAATAAAGATTAATTTTTCTCTAAATATTATTTTGAATAATAAGGTGTGGATTTGTTATAATGTTATAATTGTGGGTACTATTTATAAATTTTGTAAAGTAATCAAGTTATTATAAAATATTTGTTTGGTCGGGGAATAATCATTTTAACAGGGAATATTCGTACGACGGCACAATTATTGGTGGACCCCACAACAAAATTATTGTCAGAGTCAGAAAACGACAGAAATAACTTTTTATAAAAATAACGTCAAAAGTTTTACCGTTAACTGTTGAAATACTCGGTATTAAAAGTACAGTAATACGCGTGGTTGCATAGTAGCACATGATATTGTACAGTATCTTTGATTATTGATGCTTACATGAGAAGTCACTCAGTTTTATTCAATTATTATTACAATAATTGTTGCATAGTATCTCGCGTTATTGATTCAATTATTGTCATAATATTTTATATTATTAAATCAATAATTGAGACGACAAAGTTATTCATATTATTATTTGCATTATTGACGATGTCTAGAAAGTTCTATCGATGAAAGGGGTTTGGTCACCTAATTGTGCGCCACTAAGGAGAAGTCCTTATCAGAAAGCCCCATCTTTCCTAGGAATGATCTGGTTGTTAATATTGCGAGTTATAATATTAATGATGAATAAATGTGTTTTGTGAAGCCAAGTGAATTGAGATAAATAGAGAGAGTTTTTTATGAAGTATTTGTTATAAATTTATCTTATATATTACATGGACCCCCACTTTCTCATTTTTCAAAATCGTCAAGAGAAAGTTATCTCAATTTTACTTATTACTTATATATATATATATATATATATATATAATGTTAGTTCCTAGTTGGCACAATAGTTATCTAGAAGGGGGGTTGAATAAATATTTAAAAATCTTTTCGTTTTAAACTTGTTCGTTGATGATGATTTAAACTTGGCGGAATTAATGTTTGTTTTAATCTCCTTTACGAAGTAGTGTAGTTATGAGATTGAGGCAGTTATAGCAGTTATGGCAGATATAACAGTTATAGTATGAAAGTAAAAGACACAGTCGTTTTAAGTGGTTCAGAACACTTAAAGCTCCTAGTCCACTCTTCTACTCCTCGAGTAGGAAATCCACTAAGGATGTCTTTTACAACTTCTGAATCACACAGATTCCTTCTAGACCAGCAGTCTAGGAACTTCTTAGTTCACTCTTGAACTCTTCAAGTTCAGCAGACTTGGCTCTCTTACAGTTCACTTAGAACTCTTCAAGTCCAGCAGACTTGGTACTTTTTTTCAGTTGATTAGTAGATGTTGAGTTCTTGATGGTTGTTACTCAGTTGTTGTTTAAGCAATTGTTCGAAAGAACTGAGTAGCTGAGCAAGCTTTTTTATTTCTCAGATCGTAGAGTTGAGCTTTGAGAGTTCTTCACATTTTTTGTTCAATGCTTGCTTATCTCTCTCATCTGCTTGATTTTCATATATGTGATCTTGAAAACTATCCTTTGGATCCATCCGTTGAAGCATTAAATGCGTTTGACCTTTCTGTTCTTTGATGGAGACTTTTCTGCACATCTTCTGAATTGCATTCTGGCCCACTGACACAGCAGACTGCTTTCTCACCTAACACCTGAAAAGGTATTTTCCCCATTACCAATGTTACTTTCCTTAGCTTCATCAATACGCTTCTTTATTGCATACTAAGGATATTTCGTACGACTTTGGGACTGGTGAGTATTGCAACGTTTAGAATCCATTCCTCATATGTTGGAGTATGTCTCCACATAAATCGTGAGGCTTGATGTTTCTGACACAAGACAGATGATACTCTACGATTCAGATCATGGTACTCTACGATTCAGATCGTGGTGACTTGTCGCCTTGGTGCTTGGTCTGATGCTATCTGCCGAGAGCACTACGATTTTTCTTAATTATTTGCACACTACGATCTTCGCTTGCTTGAGTTTTAAACTCTACATTTCCGAGAGCCAACTACGATCTCTGAGTTGGCTCGACAAATGTTGGGACCACTCTACGATTTTCGAAGAGGCCCTTCAAGGCAGGCACACTACGATCTTGGAGGCTCTACATTTCTGCCTTGACTTTTGTAATGTTGATTAGTTTTATACACTACGAAACATTCGAAGCCTATCTATTACATCTCAAGATCAACCTAACAGCTTTAATCTATCTATCTATACATTCATTTTCAGAATGATACACGTTAAGAGCTTAGATCAACCTAACAGATTTGATATATCACTAAGTCCTTGTACATATATTCCTTGAAGGACTTTACAAATAATCATGAGCATATACGTTAAAACATCAAATCATAATATGCATTCTCCCAATAATCTCCCCCTATTTGATGTTAACATAACCAAGGATATTTGTTGTCATGATTATTAGTTTCTAGATGCGTTTGCAGGAAATTTAAACATGACTTAGTATTTCAGTGAGAAGCTGAAATTTCTAAAGAATAAGCATGAATTTATTGATGATTGAAGAGTATTACAATTTATCTTTACATCAATAAGAATTTAAACTTTTATTTATCTCTTTTTCTTTGGTCTTTTGCGTGGAGGATTGGCATATTCCTTAGCCCTTCTTTTCCTGCTTGTTTCATCCCTTCTGGCTATCTCTTCCGGCTCACTTGGACTTATCCTTGGGTTGTGATCATGCCTATTCATGAATGCAGGATCTCCAATTGGCATTCTTAGGCCTGTGGTGGTCACATTTTTTGAGCTGGTAGTTGGCCCTTGACTCCTTATTGGCTGAGCCATCAAGACTTCCTGCTGATCAGATCGTTGAGTTTGATTGCTTAATCGTGGAGTCTGTTGGAGGAGTTATCTTGCAGGAGGGCTTCTTGATGCTTGAGTGTGAAATTGACCTATGCCTCTTCCCTGGCTTTCTTGACCTCCTCTACCTCTGCCCTGGCCTCCCTGACCTCCTTGAGCTCCTTTCCCTTTATTCTCACCCTTTATGTCAGCATTAAGGGTTCAAATGTATGCACAAATTCGATTTACTCCTTGGACAATCTCGTTTAGTTGGTTTTGTGTTTGAGCAATGTCCTCTCGACTTTCCTTGATCAGGGCTTCAGATATAGCTTCTTTGTTTTGGAGGGCAGTGAGAACAATGTCAATTTGTTATTCCTGGTTTACATAGGCTTTCTGAAATTCTTTGACTGACACTTTCAAGTTGATGATGTTCTCCAGCATAAGGTTATTCTGGGCTTCTTAAGATTTCTGCATTTTAAGAACAGCCTCTCTTTGTTTGGTGCCTATCCAAAAGTGAATCTCATCTTTGTCCTTCATGCTTTGAAGAATTTCCTTGATAATTTCCCTTAGCTTCTTTGTAAGCTCAGCGTTCATAGTGCTGGGGAGATTATTTGCAGCAGTGATCATTTGATTCAGTCAGAGATGACTGAGGTCTGAGTGAGTTTCCAGGCTTTTATCTATGTTCTTGACCATGTTCTTGGATACTTCTTTCAAGTCATCTTTCGTGGGTAGATTTGTGAGTGGATCACTGGGTTGAGGATTTTTGAATGGAGGGGATGTTTTCTGGGATTGATTTTGTAGGGAATAGAGAGCAAGATCAAGGCTAAAATATTCATTGGAGGAGGAGGATGGAATATCTGAAGGAGGGGCCTGGGTTTGGATGTTTGAGTTTGGTGACTCTACGAATTGAGGTGGAGATTCTGCAATGAGGCTAGAGTCCGTGATCGTAGAGATGATAGTTTGTGGGAGCATTATGAAGTTGACTACATTTGGTTCCTCAGTTACAGAATTTTGGGATTCTACAACTGAAAGTTGATTTAATGGATGGAGTATCACTTCCAACCATCGTGGGAATTCATAAAATTGGCTAAATGAGGATGATGGCAAGTGATTAGCTCTGAAGAGGATTGAGATAGACAGTACCTCAGGTTTATCCTTTGAGGAAGAGTTGTTGGTAAGTAACTTCTTGGCAAAGTTGAATCTTCCTAGGAATCCATTGGCTAGTACTGAGATGGCTGGATACTGTTTGAAGCTCCAGAACATGTGGTTCCAAGAGTTTAGGATTTGGGCATGATGATATGGCATCATGGGTAGCTAAGAGAACATCTGATTGTAGAGATAACTTCTATACCCATCTTTGCCCACACCCGTGATCTCAAGGTCATCATCATATTCTTCCCCTTCTCTGTTCTCATTGGAGGATTCCATTATCTCAATGACCTCTTGATGTTCATGCACTAATTCTTCTTCATTTCTAGCAGGGACCTCTTCTTCTGCCATGGAGATATCATGAGGTTCTCCCTCAACTTGATCATCTTCTTGTAAGCTTAAAAGCTCCAACTCAGCTGGAGCATTTTCTGGAGCTTCAGGCATCTCCCCCTCAGCTGGTGTATTCTCTATCATGAGAATCTCAGGGATCTCCCCCTCAGCTGGAGCATTGCCCTCTTGACTTGCCTTGGACAGTTCCTCTTTGGCAACCATGCTCCTGGCTTCCTTCTTGAGCACTTTTTCATTCTCAAGGATGTATTTCTTGACCAGCTTTCTTCTTGATTTTCTAGGCTGAGCCACAGCCTCAGGACTTTCTTGAACAGCCAACATGCTTGATGCAGCTACTTCGTTACCTGATGTGTCTGGTCTAGTCTCTACGATCAGTAGAGACTCTACGATTGAGGAGATGGATGGCCTATTGGATTTGTGGCTGACCTTATTCTTCTTCAGCAGCTGAGATAAGGTGGCTCTGTCATCTTCTACCTCAGCCTGCTATTGCTTCTTTCTCAGGATCCTTAGAGTCTCAATGTCAGAGGACTCTACTGGTTTATCAGTTGTGGATCCCTGGGGTTCTTCTTCCATTCTAGCCTTAAGCTTCCCCTTGCCCTTGCTTTTTCTGATAAGGACAGATGGTTCTCCTTTGTTTGTTTCTTCTTCTTCTTCGATCTCCTTAACAACAGACATATTTCCTGGAAGGCCTGAATCTTTCAGATCACCAGTTCTTCCATTGGACTCGGTCATCATGCGTACATACTCAGCTGGGTTCCTTTTCTAATTTTCAAATAGTTGCTGGGTCATTCGTCTATTTGGGTTGATAGCCTTTCCTTCTTCGTCCTCAATTTTGTCACCCAGAGAAGCTTGTAGAATGATAATTATGAATCTCCCATAGAGCATCTTTTGAGGGCTTTTTGAATTCTTTGAGTTGATGATCCACTTTCCAATCCATTCGAGCAATAGGATCCACAGTTGAGTTGTATTCCATAACACATGTCAGTCATGAGCTTGAGTTGTACTTCATTCACAGAGTCATGACCTGAGCTCTTGTAGGATATACATTTCCCAACAATATCAGCTAGAAATTCATACCTCTGTGGAAACTCCTTCTTCTTGTATACTTTCACAAAGGAAAGTTTCTTGTGATGCATTCTTTTAAGTCCCTCTTAAAAGTCTACACTATCTATGACTGGATACCCTTCATTTTTAAGACCTAGGGAGAGGTTGATGTCTTCGACCTTCAGTCTTATTTCCACTTCCTTTACTCTCGAAGTGATGGTGTTGTATTTAAACACACCATTCTTGTAGAATTCTTTCACTAGCTTGGGATAGATCAATGTGTCTGTGCCCAAGGCTTCTTCGAGGCCCGCCTTCTTTAGTAGCACCAGAGTTTTGTGAAATTTGGGTTCAGCTGTTTTGAACTCATCAAAATAGAGTTTGTAGCCGGAGATAACACTAGAAGCCGCCATTGATTTTCTTGCTAGAAGTGTGATTTGACTGAGCTTTCTTTTGATTTAGGATTTTTGCTTTGAGAGAGGATGCGAGAGATAATCTTTTGAACTTTTGATTTCAAAAAGACGATTTCAATTTATACTTGTAACTTCTCTCTCTCCTTTTTGCTTAGTGGGACAGGTGTCGACTTTTTCTTGGCTCTATGAGTTTGACTGTTAAGGATTATACTGATTTGCCCTTGGCTCCTACAGAGCTGATGTGTCCTTAGGGAGGACTACATTCGTTGAGGTAGTTTTGTGATCGTTGAGTCTGCTTTGTATTTGTCGAGTCTGAGCTACGATCGTCGAGTCTCTCAAGTATTCGTCGTATCTGAGCTACTATCGTCGAGTCTGTCCAGTATTCGTCGTGTCTGAGCTACGATCGTCGAGTCTGACCGGATCCTTGTGATAAGTTTTTGACATAGCATTCTTTTAAGGTAGCTCAGGAAGGGCCAACCTCTTGGATTGAGTCAAGGGTTAGGTTTGTTCCTGAGGTGCTTATCAGATAGATTCCTTTGTTATGAAGCTTATCATCACAGGATGCATTTTTTCTTTGTTGATGGGGATTTTATCATTGTTGAGTCTGCACTAGGATGGTTGAGTCTTTGCTACGATCGTTGAGGTAGTTTTGTCTCTTCAGCTCTACGATCATGGACTTCCCTTGATTATGTCTATGATTTTAAGTTTAGCCTTTGTATCTGTTACGGTTAGCACAATCTAAAGCATATATTTTATTATTGTAGATTTAGCATGCCTAGCTCACTTATTAACTTATTAAATCTGGATTCATCTAGAGGTTTTGTAAAAACATCAACAAGTTGATTTTCAGTAGGGATATATTGTAGAGATATAGTTCCATTTTGCACATGATCCCTAATGAAGTGATACCTTATTTCTATATGCTTAGTCCTAGAAAGCATAACATGATTATGAGTTATTGCTATGGCACTTATGTTATCACAGTGAATGGGAATGGATTTGAAATCAAACCCATAATCATCTAGCTAATTTTTCATCCATAGGATCTGAGCACAGCAGCTACCAACAACAATGTATTCAGCTTCTGCAGTTGAAGTAGACACTGAGTTTTACTTTTTACTATACCAGGACACAAGTCTATTTCCTAACAATTGACAGGTGCCAATGGTACTCTTTTTATCTATTTTACAGCCTGCAAAATCAGCATCTGTGTATCCTGTTAGTTCAAATGAGGATTCCTTGGGGTACCAAAGCCCCAAGTAAGGTGTACCCTTGAGATACCTAAAAATCCTCTTTACAGCAGATAAATGGGATTCTTTAGGGTTAGCCTGAAATCTAGCACATATGCATATTGCAAATATTATGTCTGGTCTACTGGCAGTTAGATATAAAAGAGAGCCTATCATACCTTTGTATTGAGTTATATTAATACTTTTACCTTTTTTCATCTTTGTCAAGCTTGGTTGCAGGAGCAATTAGGGTTTTCATGGGAGAGGCTGATTCTATGCCATGCTTCTTGAATAAGTCTTTGATGTACTTGGCTTGGTTTATGAAAATTCCTTTATCAGTCTGCTTTACTTGTAGTCCAAGGAAGAAATTCAGCTCACCCATCATGCTCATTTTAAACTTGCTCTGCAACAGCTTGGAGAATCTCTTGCATAACTTTTCGTCAGTAAAACCAAAAATAATATCATCAACATATATTTGAACCAATAAGACTTTGTCTTTATGCTTTCTAAGAAATAATGTGGTATCTACTCTACCTCTAGTGAACCCATTTTCAATCAGGAAGTTAGTTAGTGTTTCATACCATCCTCTAGGTGCTTGTTTAAGACCATATAAGGCTTTGTCTAATCTATAAACATAATTAGAAAGAGATGGATTGATGAAACTTGGAGGTTGCTCAATATAGACTTCTTCTTGGAGTTTTCCATTTAGGAATGCACTTTTAACATCCATCTAAAAGACTTTGAACTTCATGTGAGCAGCAAAGGCAAGAAAGATTCTGATGGCTTCTAGTCTGGCAACATGTACAAATGTCTCATCGTAGTCAATGCCTTCTTCTTGAGAGTAGCCCTTTGCCACTAATCTTGCCTTGTTCCTAGTTGTAACTCCATCTTCATCCATTTTGTTTCTGAAGACCCACTTGGTTCCAATGACAGGATGACTCTTTGGTCTTGGTATCAATCTCCATACTTTTCAAATTGGTTGAGTTCTTCCTGCATGACTTCTATCCAAATGGAGTCTTCCATAGCATCCTCTATCTTCTTTGGTTCTATTTGTGACAGGAAGCTTAGATAAAAGCATTCATTCTGGGTGGCAGCTCTTATTTTGACTCTAGCACTCGGATCTCCAATGATTAGATCTTGAGTGTGATCTCTGGCCCATCTATTTCCGGTTGGGACATCTATCCTGATGCCTTCTTGTCTTAAGTCTTCAAGATTTATTTCTTCTTTTTGGTGTGGAGGTTCGTTGTCTTGCGTAGGCCTCTCTACGATCGTGGTGTTGAGCTCGACGACTTCATTTGTAGTGTCTGTATTATCGGCCGTAGTGTCTTGAAGCACTGTTTTGTCTAAGTCTGTTTCATCAAAGATGATGTGAATCGAGACTTCAATACTTAGTGTATTCTTGTTGAACACTCTATAGGCCTTACTGTTTGTGGCATATCCAAGAAAGATTCGTTCGTCTGACTTGGGCTGAAATTTTATCAGGTACTGCTTTCTATTGTTGATAATGTAGCATGCACAGCCGAAAACATGAAAGTAGCTGACACTTGGCTTTCTTCCTTTCCACAGTTCGTAGGGCGTCTTCTTGATCGTAGAGTGTATCAATGATCTGTTCTGCGTGTAGCATGCAGTGTTGACAACTTCTGCCTAGAAGTATTCAGGCAGATGAGCTGTTGCTAGTAGAGTTCTTCCAGCCTCTATCAAGGTTCTGTTCTTTCTTTCAGCTACTCCATTTTGTTGAGGAGTTCGTGGAGCTGAGAAGTTATGACTGATGCCATTGTCTGTGCAGAACTGGTCCATTTCTGAGAAGTCAAATTCTCTTCCATGATCACTCCTTATGGCCTTGATTTTCTCTCCTTTATCGTTCATCACCAGTCTGAACATCTTGATTAATTGGGAGCTCGTTTCATCCTTTGAGGTTAGGAAGAATACTCATGTGAATCTGGTGTAGTCATTCACTGTAAAGCCCCCAAATTCGGGTACTTAAAACTCGAACTCGGTGCTTTACGATACCATTTCTATGAGCGGAATAATACTAATAATAATAACAATAATATAAAGATCAACTTAATTTACATATCATCAGAGTCTGAATCCCAAGTACGTAACCTTTAAACATTCATTACAACCCATGATAGATAATATATATCATATTTGTCTTAATAAAGTTAACTATTACATAACATAGCATTACGTTCATTCAGCAACCTTTCATTTTCCCATATTCTTAGCAGAGCTCTTGGTTGTTCACCCTTAGCTGAAAACATTTAAATTAAGTAATGATGAGCATTTGAGTGCCCAGCAAGTAATATCAATTATATATATAAGCTGAAAGGATTTAAATATTTTCTTTATACTACCCTTTTACAACGATTCAACAGTTGTGAAGTAATCTGTACCAATGATAATAATATATCAATTCTATACCAATTTTTTGAAACTACGTATTGACTATAAATAGGGTTTAGGTGACATGCTATGAATATTGTTTTTAATTTTTTGAATAGGTTAAATAGAAATTCATCTGCAAATCGGCATAACTTACGGGCACGGGGGGTGACCAGCCTGTTATGCCCTGCATTGATCAATACTACATGCAAGAACGAGGGTATCGTTCACTCTATCCGCCTTGGGTTTTCTGTGTAGGAATGTTCATACTTATCTGGGTTCCAAATCAAAGGTTTTATCTTGTTCAACAATAATCTATAATTTAACATATGTATATATGGGTAATTGACAAAGGTATATCAACATGTGATTAAATAAAATAATTATCCAAGTGGGACACTTGTATAACCATTTATAGAAATTAACGAACAGAATATATATATGAATTACTATATACTAACATGTTGATAATCAATGAGCGTATATAATATAGGGTTAATAATCTGCACAGTAATAATATAATTCATAAATATTCTTACTCATGTCCATTGCATAAAGAAAATGCAAAGGTAAGATACTTGCTTGATAAGCTACTTACAGTTCACAACTTAGTTCTATCTTTTATATATCGACCTATCATTAATCAGATCATTCGTTCGATTAGAACAATATATCTCAACACATAATACTACTTATTGCAGTCAGCACATAATCTAATCACATTGTCACATATGTTTAACAACCATTGAATCACAAATAAACACATATATAATCAAATTATCTAAGTCTAGATCAATGTCTGAAACATGTCGGTGTACCGACAGCTTTATCGGGTAATTATCGAGTCTAAGACTCTGTCCTGTAACTTAGCATCAGTCATATTATTTTTAAATGACTTAATATAATTTTAAAACATTTATTATAATTTATCATGAATTTTCAAACATCGGAATCATTATTAAATGATTTAAATATTAAACAATTCTATTATCATTAATATTTAATTAATATTAAACTATTAATGAAATCATTTCCAAAATATTAGAATATTTTTAAAGTATTAATATTACCCTTAAATGATTTTTAAAACATTTAAAATTATTTTTAAATAATTATCATTAATATTTAAATATTAATGTACTATTTATCAAAATATTAAAAGTTATTAATTATAACTTAAAATATTTTTAATTCATTTATATCCTTTTTAAATGATTTTTAAATTAATAAAACCATTTTTAAACTATTTATTTAATATAATTATTAAATAAATTTAATATCATTAATAATAAATTAATAATTATTAATATTAAATTATTAATGAAATTATCTTTTAAATATTAAAAGTTATATTTTATAACTTAAAATATCTTTAAACATTTTATTTTCATTTAAAATGCTTATTATATTAATAAAATAATTTTTAAATTAATTTATTTAATATAATTATTACATAACCTTAATATCATTAATAATAATTAATTAATGAAATTTACCTTTAAATATTAAAAGTTATATTTTATAACTTTAAATATTTTTAAATACCTTATTATCTTTTAAAATGATTTTTAATATAATAAAATCATTTTTAATTAATTTATTTAATTTATTTAGTAAATAACTTAATGATCATTAATATTAAATAATTAATAAAATTTGCTTTAAAATATTAAAAGTTATATTTTATATCTTAAAATATTTCTAAATAACTTATTATCATTTAAAATGATTTTTAATATAATAAAATCATTTTTAATTAATTTATTTAATGCATTTAATAAATAAATTAATTATCAATAATATTTAAATAAATACTAATATTTATGAAAAATATTTCAAATTATTAATATTTAATTTTTATAACTTAAAATAATTTTTAAAATTATTTTTGTAATTTTTGGAAATTAAATACTATTTTTAAATAATTTTCAGAAATTAATTTTAATAAAATTGTCGCTTAAGACTGCCTATTAAAAAACTGTCGCTATAGGTGTTCTTCGCGTTCTTGGCCAAACCCAGAAAATGCATGGTAGTGAATGAGTGGGCAGGTTTAACCAGGGATCAATTACTGGGTGTTGTGTTTTTGGGCATGTTGTTAATCAGAGCATGTAGTGCTAGTATAGGACTACAAGATCCAACAACAAATATAATCATACACTGCATAACCCAAGAGATCTGAGCCTTTAAAATGACTGTCAGACCTGTTCTTCATTTCTGGGTTACCCAAAAATGAAGAACAGTTCGACTGTCCATTTTTGGGCTTCTACAACTTGTAATCCTTGTAATATTTTAGTGATTTAAAGGTTGAAGTGTGTAGCCAACACGTAGGACAAGAGATCTATCACATAACATCAACTAAATCACAACACAATCATCAGATTCGGACCGGTCAAACCTTGTTAGAGACCGTGTTCATCTGTTTTCTAGGTTACCCAGAAAATACAAAACATAGTCAAGTTGCCTGGTTTGACCGTCCCATACATCTAGCATGCTTAATGTTTTAGTTATATAGTGCCATAAACTTGTAGTATAACCAGCAGGTTACAGTTATAATACAACAAATCATTAAAACAATATCAGGACTGATAGATTAAAGCCATAGAAAAGCTTGTTAGACATTATTCGTGGCTTTCTGGGCTGCCCAGAAAAGTCCCAATCAATGTCGGTCAACGGCATTTGACCGTTAATAACTACCAACCTAGACATCAAATAGCTCTGATTCTTTTTAAAGATTAAAGACCACATTACAAACTACACGTAACAACTTAAAAATAACAAAAATCAAAAACGACCAAAGATCTGTGGCCACTGACATTCGTTGTCAGGCCACAGTTTATTTTTTTTCCAGATTTTGCAAATTTTCAAATCCAAGCCTCTAGATGTTATGGATTCAACATCTAGCAACCCAGATCATTATTAGACACTACTAATAACACATTTAACACAAAAAATCTAACATCTAACAACAGATTTATGGACAGAAATCTTACTAGGGTTTTATACCTCTTATGAACAAATCTTGATTTTTGGCTTCTGATTTGGTTATGGTGTTCGTGGGGCTTTTATCTGGGACTGATATACTTGTATATTTCGGAGTTTAGAGAGAGAGAGAGAAAGAGAGAGCTTAGGTTAATAGTTATGAAAAATGTAAGTTAACAAATGACTTTACTCTCCTTGATCTATATATATATATATATATATATATATATATATATATATATATATATATATATATATATATATATATATATATGTTAGATGCATGTATGACAGATAATTGAGACTTGTTGCTGTCATTTTTCATCACATGGGGTTGGTATGAGTTAGTCACCAACTCACCTAAATGTCAAAACCTATTAGTTAGCCAAATTAATGCAACTAGGGGTATAATGGTCATTTGGCTTAGAATTTTAAGGGCATTCTTGTCATCCCAAACCCTTAGGGTTTGACCATTAGGTTTAGCATCAACCATATCTAGGATTTCTAATTTAGGGTTTGCACAAAAATTAAATAAATTTTAATTTCTAAAATTTGTAATTAGGGTTTTCTAATTATGATTAATTTTCTAATTACTTTATACAAGAATATTAGGGTTTAAAATCACTAATTATTATTAACTTTGTTAATTTAGCAATTAGGGTTTACTAATTAGGGTTACTAAATATAGAAATTAGAGTTTCTAATTTAGTAATTAGGCTTTTCATGATTAACAATTATAATTCTAATACTTGTAAATTAATCAACTTATCATAATTACTAACAATATCGAACTCTAATTTGAGTTTCTAATTAGGGTTTCTCATTTCAGAAATTAGGGTTTTAGAAATATTAATTAGGGTTTTCTAAAAATTACTTAGGGTTTCTAGATTTTAATTAGGGTTTACCTAATTAATCAAATCATTATATAATACATAACATATAACACAGTTATATAATAATCTTAAACTCACAATTGATTTTCAAATTAGGGTTTTCCCCCAATAAAACTAGGGTTTAACCAATTAATATTAGGGTTTTGAAATTTAACAACATAATTGACCGACCATCCTTAATACATATATACAGTACATATTTATAGTACTAAAAAATTAAAATATAATTAATATTATATTATTATTCTCATTCCTTGATAATAATCCAAAATTAGGGTTTGGATTTCATATCTGATTTATTCTTTCATATTTAACCTTAATAATTAAGCTAAAATAATTAATTTAATAATCTGTACTAAAATTCAAATAATAAAATAATTATTATAATTATTCAAAAAATTACTCCATATATTATTTAAATAATATATGATTATATTTTCACGGAAAATAATTAATAAAAATATTTCTGCTATAATAGTAATTATTATAAGAATATATTTTATAATAATCAATAATCCTAAAATAAAATTATTTGTAATCATTTATGTAATAATATATTTTTATTTACCACATAAATACATATACACAATATCTTGTACAAATCCTCATCCATAAAATATATATAGAAAAATTTATATGCAAAATTTCTTATTTATTTATATAAAAAATATCGGGTTGTTACATCGACTATAACTAGAGAGTATCTTTTTCTTCCAAGACTAGTTGTTGGAATTGGCCCAAATAGATCCATGTGGAGCAACTGTAGGGGCTTGTCGATAGAGTTGGCAGTTTTGCTCTTGAATGAGCTTCTGGTTTGCTTTCCAAGCTGACAGGCATTGCATGGCCTTTCTTTTACGAAGTTGAACTTAGGTAGGCCAGCAACGAGATCTTTTGATTCCAGTTTGGACATGGTTTTGAAGTTTAAGTGAGACAACCGTCTATGCCATAGCCAGCTCATTTCTTCAGATACTTTTGCCAGAAAACATATTGTCTCGTCTGAGCTTAGTTGACCAAGATTCACTGTGTAGACATTTTCTTCTCTTGTCCCGGTTAGCTTTATAGCAGAAGTCTTCAGATCTCTGACTTGACACTAGTTGTTGAGGAATGTTACTTGGTGACCCTTGTCTCAGAGTTGGCTGATGCTTAGAAGGTTGTGTTGGAGACCTTCCACATATACTACTTTGCTGAAAAATACTGCACCATTGCCAGCAGAGCCGTATCCTCTTGTCTTGCCCGAGCCGTTGTCTCCAAAGATGACTGAGGGACCCTCATTTTCTATGTAGTTAGATAGAAGGGCTTTGTTCCTTGTCATGTGTCTTGAGCATCCACTGTCCAGATACCAGGTTGTGAGCGTGGAGCTCTATTCTTGTCATAAAGTTTAACCTTTATTTTGGTACCCATATTTGCATGGGTCCTATTTTTTTAGTGCCCTTGGGGACCCAAATTTGTTTGATTTTGGGTCTCACATGCATGAAATTATAATAGTACTTGGCAGCCTTGTGACCAAATTTATTGCAAATAAAACATCTAGTATGATGCATGCTTGTGTGTATGATAATTCATCCTCCATTTGGACTTGTGTGGTTCTTTAGTTATCTTTCTGTTAAACTGATTCTCATTCTTCCATGTGTTCTTAGGTTTCATAAATAGTGATGATTGTGCCTTACCTCTACTGTACCTTCCCAGTTGATTCGTAGAGTTGGTCTTCCTTGACTCTACGATTCTTCGAGGTTGGTGAGTAGAGGTTGGGTTACTCTTCTCTTTTATGAAGCCCAGTCCAGCATGAGATCCTTTACTCATTTGAGTATGAATGGAAACAGTAGAACAAGGTTGACTGATTCTTTCTTCTGTGAGGATTTCACAAAGGTAATTCTTTTACTAAAACTTGAGGCATTACTAGTGCTAATTTCCTTTGTCTTTTCCACACATGGCTCTGAGATGGATTCCCCAAACCTAGGCCTGTTCTGTCGAATGTACTTCTCTGACTAGAGAGAAGGGAGTCCATGGATGATGAGGATTTATTCCATGTAGAGATAGTCTTTTCTAGTTCCTCAATTTTAGAGGTTAGATTAAACTCTCTTTGTGCATTGAGTTTATTTATCTGTTTTAAGATCTCATTCTCAGCCTCAAGCTTGGAGAGAAGGTTAGTACTTAGAAGGGCTGTTTCAAGCTCTTCTTGAACTTTATTTTTCTCCTCTTGAAGAAGTGAATGATCCTTGACAAAACTCTGAACCACTTCATGTATTGATGTAGATCAGTGGTTATGCCATGCAGTGCAGTTCTTAAATCATTCATGTCTACATCAGGAGAGTTGAAGTCAAATACCTCATCGAGACTTACATCATGTATGTTAGAATTTTATTTGTCCTTTGTATGTTTGGCTATTAGGCACAGATTAGCCATTTGTGGTTCTTCATCATCTCCGGAATCAAGATTGGAGTCATTGTCTAAATCACTCCATGATCCTCCAGCTACACGGCTTTTGTCTCTCTTCTGAGGCCTTTTGTTGCCTTTGTATTCCTTCTTTGCATGTGATTTCTTCTTTAGTTCTTCTCTGAGAGGTTTGTTGCAGTTGGCAATGAAGTGGCCAGGCTTCTTGCAGTTGTAGCATAGATCATTCATTTGCTCCTGGCTGCTGTAATTGCTGACCTTCTTTGGCTTGCTGGTTTTGCCTTGACGCATGAACCTTCTTAGTCTTTTTACCAGCATAGCAAAGTCTTCATCATCGTCTTCATCATAATCAGAGTCAATCTCAATGTTGACCTTCGATGCACTTTCAGTTGCCTTGAGAGCAACACCCTTATCCTTCCTTCTTCCTTCTGATACGATTTCAGCTCGTTGAGCCAGCTCTAGTTCGTATGTCAGGATATTGCCATATAGCTGTTGAACTATCATCTCGTGAAGATTCTTTGACTCTTTTATAGCAATGGTTTCAGGCATCCCACCTGCTCGGTAGGGCTCTCATGAACTTTGTGATCAAATCTTTGTTTGGATAGATCTTCCCATATGCTCGTAGAGAGTTGAACTGAACGTTGAATCTCTCATAGGTGGCAGTTACATTTTCTCCTTGAACATAAGTAAACATTTCGTACTGCTGTGTTAGGAGTGATTATTTGTTTTCTCTTACTTCTTCAGTTCCTTCGTGCATGATGAGCAGTGCTTCCCAAACCTCCTTAGCTATTTTGATGTTGACAACAGTTTTCGAACAGATCGTCTTCTAAGGATTGAAATAGGATGATTTTTGGCCTTTTTGTCAAGTTGGACAGCTCTCTTCTCGTTATCTGTCCACTCTTCTTTTACTTTAATTTGTATTCTATTTGGATCGTCAGTGGTTGGTGCAAGCTTTGTTGGAACATAGTGACATCCAAAGCCGCCGTTAAACGGGTGCGATAAGCAACCTCCATCTCTTGCCCTTGTGCTAGTAGTATATGTGACACACTCTGGCTTTGATTTTTAAAACCATGAAGTTGTATTCTAGCATCATTATGAGCACTATTCGAAGCACCTACATGTTCTTGAAATCTTTTAATTGCCTTATTCCAGTTGTTGAACCCTTTTTTTATAAAAGCATCTTCTCTGTTTGAATTGCCAAATAGATAGCAGTAAAAGCAAAAGGCCGCATCCTTTGAAATGCTATACTCCAACCATTCAAAATTTTTAAACCAAACGGGCCGAAAGCTTCTCTTCACATTAGAAAATTATTTTTGGGGATAATTATGGGCAATTGGTTGACATGGACATCTAGTCAAATACTCTCTTCGAACTTGATCTCTAATCACAATAGCAAAGAAGTGTTTCCCCATTCTTGTTACTCAGTACTACATAGTTCGGTTTGCCCATTAAACCTAGATCTTGGGATCTCCAGTCAGCTAGGTTGGGTTGCCACTATGACGACTCTTATTTAAACAGTAGGTTTTAAACCCATTCCCTTCGATGATTTTTCCACTTGCTCTCTTGTTAAACCTTTTGTAAGCGGATCCGCAATATTATCTTTTGACTTTACATAGTCAATTGAGATAATTCCATTTGAGAGCAATTGTCTAACGGTATTATGTCTTCGACGTATATGACGTGACTTATCGTTATATAAATGACTGTGTGATCTTCCGATCGTTGATTGGCTATCACAGTGTATACATATAGCTGGCACAGGTTTTGACCAATTTGAAATATCCTCTAAGAAATTACGAAGCCACTTTGCTTCTTCTCCAGCTTTGTCTAAAGCAATGAATTCTGATTCCATTGTAGACCTTGCAATACAAGTTTGTTTTGAGGATTTCCAAGATACTGATGCACCTCCAAGGGTAAAGACATATCTACTTGTCGATTTCGAGTCAATATTGTCAAATATCCAATTAGCATCACTATATCCTTCCAATACTGTTGGATATCTTGTATAGTGCAGTCCATATGAGACCCCAGATTTTATGAATAAAGATTTAATTTTCTCGAAATAATTTTTTTTATTATGGTGTTGATTTGATGTAATGTTATAGTTGTGGGTAATATTTACAAATTTTGCAAAGTAAGCAAGTGGTTATATAATATTAGATTGGTTGGGAAATATTCTTTTTGTCGGGGAATATCCGTACGACTGGTACAATCATTGGTGGACCCCGTAACGGAATTATTGTCGGATTGAGAAAACGATAAAAATACTTTATGAAAATAACGGCGGAGGTGTTACCGTTAAAACTGTTGAACTACCCGGTAGTAAAAGTACATTAATACGCGTAGTTACACAGTAGCACACGGTATTGATTATTGATGCTTACGTGAGAAGTCACTCGGCTATACTCAATTATTGCTACAGTAATTGCTGCATCATATTTCTCATATTATTGATTCAATTATTGTTACAGTATCATCTGCATAATATGATATATTAATCAATCGGGTATTTGGGACACTTTTTGTGTCAGAGTACTATTCATGAGTTACTATTCACGAGTTACTATTCACGAGTTACTATTCACCCGATCACTATTCACTCTAGTATTGTGCATTCAGGTATTTGGGTACAATATTATTCCATGAGGAGATGTGCTAATTTTTCAGACCGTTGGTTGAAGATATAATAGTAAGTCAATATGGACCGCTGGTGGAGTTATAATAGTAAATCAATATGGATCGCTAGTTTAAAGTTTTAATAGTAAATTAGTATGGACAGTTGTTTTAAGTTTTAATAGTAAACCAATATGGACCGTCCGTTTAATAGTAAATCAATCTGGACCGTTCATGAATTAGTTTACTATTCATTCCATTTTCCTATAAATAGAAGCTCATTCCTTTATTATTTCTTACTAATTCACTGAAACTCTAGAGAGAGAATTATAAGAGAACCTATAGAAAAGTATTATACTACTTCCCTACTCTTATATTCAGTTTTTTTTATGGTAAGGGGTATTATTTCTTTTGTATTCATGAAGAGAACTTCTGTTATTCCATTATTTATTATTCTGTTGGAATAATCTGTATACGCGGGCTTCCCTATACATGGTGACATTCTTCTAATATTTCGTTCTTTATTATTCTGTCGGAATATCTTGTATGTGCGTTTACGCCAGACCTAGTTCCATTATTTATTATTCTATCGGAATATCTTGTCTGTGCATTTACGCCGGACCTAGTTCCATCCTTAATTATTCTGTTGAAATAACCTGCATGTGCGGTCTATCGCATGCATGGCGATTTCTTTTGTTATTCCATTCTTTATTATACTCAGTTGGTTAAAACTTTGACTTCTATACCCATGAAATTAGTGGAATATCTTTGATATTTGCGCTTCATCCAGTATCTTTTCATGGAAATATTCTTCTGAGCATTCTTTAATTTTACTCGACAAAGCAGTATCATGTTGACCATTTGGACGTTATCAGTTCCTAGATAAATTAATTCTTGAACTTGTTTTATTGAATTCTTATATCATTGTCATCATCCTCATGTTTATATTTTGTTGAAAGTCATATGTGGCCTGTAGTGCATAGATGGACTTGGTAGGATTATGACCAGGGATTATTCGGTGTAATCATGACCGTAATGTTACAAATGATGTGATAAAAGTCCTCATTGGCCCGTAGTGCATTGATGGACAGTTGTTGGCATGATCATGACCATTAATGAATACACGAATGTCCTTGGCCCGTAGTGCATGGATAATTTATGGTCGTGATACTAAAGAATATCATTGGTCGTAGTGCAGGGGTGATTCGATGATGTGGATTATTTATTAAGCTGAATCCTAGTGATAAAAGTGATGAAAAACCTTTTAAATCATAGAAGATAGTAGATTTTATTCCCTACTTGACTCTTCTAATGGATTGCTTGTTCCGCTGCAGTTAAACTTAATAGTTATTATATTTTATCAGTTTAACACTGTTGATGGCTAACGATAAATTATTCTGCATTATCTTAGTCATAATATTTCTTACTGGGCTAGTTGAGCTCACCCTTTCTTTCACTGTTCTCTTCAGGAAATAAGAACGTAGCTGGGACTAGTCGGGGAACAGAGTAATGGTCCTAGATGGTGTATTAGTAGTGCTCACTATTCTGTGAAATAGTGTGATAATAATTATAATGAGGACTCCTTTTGAGTCTGTATAATCTCTAGTAGACAATATTTATATTCAAACTCACAGTTTATGTTTTGTCGTATGATACACGACATTTGTATTATTAAGTTGTATTTAAATTTTGTACCATGTATCTGGCGACTCAAGATGGGTGATGTATACCTAATTTTGGGGGCGTCACAGTCCATATTTTTTAGTATGTTTTAAATATCCCAAAACTCTCAAAATAGCCTTCCAGTGATCTTTACCTGGATTGCTCGTATATCGACTTAACTTACTTATCGAATAAGGTATATCTGGTCTAGTACAGTTCATGACATACATTAAACTGCCTATTATACGAGAATATTCTAGTTGAGATATTTTATCACCTTCATTTTTAGCTAGATGAAGATTTATATCAACTGGGGTCTTATTTAGAATTATATTATACTTGTTAAATTTTTCAAGCATTTTCTCAATGTAATGAGATTGAGATAATATAATTCCATTAGAGGTTCTAGAAATCTTGATTCCTAAAATTATATCAGCAACCCCCAAGTCTTTCATATCTAATCTATTTGACAACATACGTTTTGTTGAGTTGATAACTTCATTGTTGCTACCCATGAGTAACATATCATCCACATAAAGACAAACAATAACATATTCCTTTTGAGTACTTTTCACATAAACACATTTGTCACATTCATTAATTTTAAATCCATTTAATAACATAACATTATCAAATTTCTCATGCCATTGTTTTGGTGTTTATTTTAATCCATATAAGGATTTAACAAGTTTGCATACTTTCTTCTCTTGTCTAGGAGCTATGAAACCTTCAGGTTGTTCCATATATATTTCTTCATCTAATTCACCATTTAAGAATGAAGTCTTTACATTCATTTGATGTATTTCAAGTCTATTTAAGGATGTTATTGCTATTAGCATTCGAATAGATGTAATTCTTGTAATAGGTGAATAAGTGTCGAAATAATCCAATCATTCCTTTTGTCTATAGCCTTTAACAACAAGCCTTGCTTTATATTTATCAATTGAACCATCAGTTTTCATCTTCTTTTTGAAGATCCATTTATAACCTATGGGTTTGGAACCAGGTGGAAGGTCCACCAATTCCCATGTATGATTTTGCATAATGGACTCAATTTCACTATTTATTGCTTCTTTCCAATGAGAAGCATCTGGAGAGGATATTTCTTCCTTATAAGTTTGAGGATCGTTTTCTAACAAAAAAGTTAGAAAATTCGGACCAAAATACTTTGAAGTCCTTACCCTTTTGCTACATCTAGGTTCATCCACTACAGACTCTTTGTCTATATTTTCAAGATTATTACTAGTAGCATCCAAAGGTCTTTTGTTTGAATTTGAATCATTATTTTCATTATATGGAAAAATATTCTCAAAGAATGATGCATCTCTTGATTCAATAAATGCATTAACATGAATATCATTAATTTCAGATTTATGAACAAGAAAGCGATAAGCACTGTTGTTATTTGCATAACCAATGAAAACACAGTCAATTGTTTTTGGTCATATCTTAACCTTTTTAGGTTTAGGAACCATCACTTTTGCTAGACACCCCCACACTCTTAAGTATTTATAGCAAGGTCTATGACCTTTCCATAATTTATAAGGTGTTTTATGAGTTTTCTTATGAGGCACTTTATTAAGAATATAATTGGCAGAAAGCAAAGCTTCCCCCCACAAATTATGGGATGCTCCAGAACTGTTTAACATAGCATTCAACATTTTTTTTAATATTCGGTTCTTGCGTTCAGCAATACCATTAGATTGACGTGAATAAGGAGCTGTAGTTTTGTGAATAATACCATGAGTAGAGCATATCTCTTCAAATGGTGATTCATATTCACCACCTCTATCGCTTCATATTGCTTTAATCTTTTTGCTAAGTTGATTTTCAACTTCATTTTTATAAAGTTGAAACACTTCTACAGCCTCATCATTGCTTCTTAGCAAATATACATAACAATATCTTGTGCAATCCTCAATAAAGGTTATGAAATATTTTTTCCCACCTCTTGTTTGCACAAACTTTAAGTCACATATATCTGTGTGAATTAAATCTAGAGGTTTAGTTTTTCTTTCAACGGAATGAAAGGGTAATCTTGTCATTTTTGATTCCACACAAATTTAACATTTATGTTTTAGATTAATATCAAATTTAGGCAAGAACTCTAAATTAATTAATCTACGCAAAGTATTATAATTAACATGTCATAATCTAGCATGCCATATATTTGAAGATTCTAACAAGTAAGCAGAAGAATTAATTTTATTATTATCAATAGACTTCGGTACAACAGTCATAACATTCATCTTAAATAGCTCATCATTCATGTAGCCCTTTCCTACAAACACTTCATTTTTAGTAAGTACAAATTTATCAGACACAAACACCAACTTGAAGTCATTCTTGCTAAGTAGTGACCCAGAAACTAGATTTTAATGGATATCTGGTGTAAGACCCCAACTTTTTGAATAAAGATTAAATTTTCTCGAAATATATTTTTGAATATTATGGTGTGGATTTGATATAATGTAATAGTTGTGGGTAATATTTACAAATTTTGCAAAGTACGCAAGTTGTTATATAATATTCGATTGGTCGGGAAATATTCGTTTTAACAGGGAATATTCGTACAACGGCACAATCATTGGTGGACCCCCCCCCCCAACGAAATTATTATCGGATTGAGAAAACAACAAAAATACTTTATGAAAATAACGGCGGGAGTTTTACAGTTAACTGTTGAACTACCCGGTAGTAAAAGTACAGTAATACGCGTGGTTGCATAGTAGCACACGGTATTGATTATTGATGCTTACGTGAGAAGTCACTCAGTTATACTCAATTATTGCTACAGTAATTGCTACATCGTATCTCTCATATTATTGATTCGATTATTGTCATAGTATTATCTGCATAATATGTTATTTTATTAAATCAATAATTGAGACGACAAAGTTATTCATATTATTAAATTGCAATATTTACAATGTCTAGAAGTTCTGTCAAGGAGAGGTTTGGTCACCTAATTGCTTGCCAATAGGGATAAATCCTTATTGGAAAGCCCCCTCTTTCCTGAGAACAACCTAGTTGATAAATATTGTGAGTTATAATATTAATGATGAATGTTATTAAAATTGAAGTTGTGTTCGGAGTTGATTTTGGAGACGCGGACGTGATATTTGAGTCTGGAACGATGAAATTAGTAAAAATAGTCTATAAACACAAAATTTTTCGGAATTCACTATTTGGTCAAAAAGTCAATAGTTGACTTTTTCGGGAAAAGTCAAACTTTGAAATTTCAAAATTTATATTTTTGATAAAAATAGTTTCATTGTGTTGGAATTATTTGTGTTAGTGAAAATCGACAATTATTTCGATAATAATTGATGTCTGGAGGTTATATTGACCAATCGGATATTTAACCGGATAAATGAGCAATTGATTGCTATTATTTCACATGATTATAACTATTTGTTCACATGTGTATACTATTGTTTCACATTCTTGTTACTATTAGGGGAGTTGGTGCAAGATTGATAATACTTGCATGACTAAGTTAAAAATGGAGGTATAGATGGAGGTACTATACTATAATTCATATTTTCACATGTCTAGAACTATTGATTCACATAATTTATTATTGAATCACATTCTTTACTATTAGGAGAGGTGGTGCAAGTTTAATAATACTTCTATGACTAAATTAAAAATAAAGGAAAAGTTGGAGGTATTGTACTAAAAAATTTTGAGCCCCAAACGTGCAATTATCAAAACTATATTTTTCTATAAATAGAAGCTCATTCTTCCTTCATTTCTCACCAATTCACAAAAGCTTTAGAGCGATTATTATAGAGAGAAATTATAGAAAGAAGAAGAGAAGTCTGCTACCTCACTATTCCAGTATCCAGTTTTTCTAAAGGTAAGGAGTATTATTTCTTTCTTATCTATGAAGAGAACTTCTGTTATCCCATTCTTTATTATTCTATTGGAATAACCTGTATACGCGGGCTACCCTATACTTGGTGAAATTCTTTTGTTGTTTCATTCTTTATCATTCTGTTGGAACATCCTGTCTGTACGTTCTACGCCGGACCTGGTTCAGTCTTTATTATTCTGTTGGAATATCATGTCTGTGCGTTTTACGCTGGACCTGATTTCGTCTTTATTATTCTGTTGGAATATCCTGTCTGTTCTTTCTACACCGGACTTGATTTCTTCTTTATTATTCTGTTGGAATATCCTGTCTGTGCGTTTTACGCCGGACCTGATTCCGTCTTTATTATTCTGTTGGAATATCCTGTCTGTACGTTTTACGCTGGACCTGATTCCGTTATTTATTATTCTGTTGGAATAACCTGCCTGTGCGGTCTATCGCATGCCTGGTGATTTCTTTTGTTATTCCATTCTTTATTATACTCAGTGGGTTAAAACTTTGACTTCTATACTCCATGAAATTAGTGAAATATCCTTGATATTTGTGCTTCATCCAGTATCTTTTCATGAAAATATTCTTCTGAGCATTCTTGAATTTTACTCTACAAAGCAGTATCATGTTGACAATTTGGACGTTATTAGTTCCTGGATAAAATAATTCTTGAACTTGTTTTATTGAATTCTTATATCATTGTAATTATCCTCATGTTTATATTTTGTTGAAAGTCATCTGTGGCCTATAGTGCATAGATGGACTTGGTATGATTATGACCATGAATTATTTGGTGTAATTATGACCATAATGTTACAAATGATGTGGTAAAAGTCCTCATTGGCCCGTAGTGCATCGATGAACAGTTGTTGGCATGATCATGACCATTATTGAATACACAAATATTCTTGGCCCGTAGTGCATGGATAATTATGGTCGTGATACTAAAGAATATCCTTGGCTATAGTGCAAGGGTGATTCGATGATGTGGATTATTTATTAAGCTGAGTCCCAGCGATAAAAGTGATGAAAAACTTTTTAAATCATAAAAGATAGTAGATTTTATTCTCTACTTGACTCTTTTAATGGATTGCTTGTTCCGCTGCAGTTAAACTTGATGGTTGTTATATTGTATCAGTTTAACACTGTTGAAGGCTAACAATAATATATTCTGCATTATCTTAGTCATAATATTTCCTACTGGGCTAGTTGAGCTCACCCTTTTACTTTTATTGTTCTCTTCAGGAAATGAGAACGTAGCAGGGACTAGTCGGGGAACGGAGTGACGGACCAGATGATAGCATTAGTAGTCCTCACTATTCAGTGAAATAGTGGAAAGTAAATGTAATAATATTGAATTTGAGTTTGAATATTGTCTAGACGATAATAATTGTATTAAAACTCACAGCTTATGTTTTGTCGTACTTTACACGACAGTTGTATAAGTAAGTTGTATTTGTATTCTGTACCATGTATTTGACGACTCAGAATAGGTGATGTATACCTATTTTGGGGGCGTCATATCTGGCACATGAAGCACTTCATTCAAAGTCAGTTCTTTGCCAGATGTCATTTTCAGTACAATCTTTCCACGTCCTTCAACCTTTGAACTTGAGGAGTTCCCCATGAAGAGTTGAACATCATTTTCTACTGGTTTGTAAGTAGAAAACATCCATTTGTTGGAACAAATGTGGCGAGTAGCCCCAGTGTCCACGTACCATTCTTTAGGATTTCCTACCAAGTTACATTCAGATATAACTACATAAAGATTCATGTCTGAAACATTTTCAGAAAACTTTTCCAATTCTGTCACATTTGCTTGAGCCTTCTGTTCTTTCTTGAGTTTCTTTGGCTTGTGTCATTCACTTGATTTATGTCCTGGAATGCCACAGTTGAAGCATTTGCCTTTGAATTTCTTCTTGGCCTTGAAAGTATCTTTGCCTTCACGCTTCCTTTTGTTGTTGTTTGGTCTTTGTTCTACCACATTTGCCTTTGCTTCAATGAAGTTTTTTCCACTCTTCTTCTCAGATCCTCGATTGTCCTCTTCAATCCTAAGTCGCACAATCAGTTCTTCAAGATTCATCTCTTTGCGTTTATGGTTCAGATAATTCTTGAAGTCTTTCCATGATGGTGGAAGTTTTTCAATCATTGCAGCAACTTGGAATGAATCACTTAATGACATTCCTTCAGAATGAATGTCATGTAAAATTACTTGTAATTCTTGAACCTGAGTGATAACTGCTTTAGAATCTACTATTTTATAGTCAAGAAATCTACCAACTATGAATTTTTTCATGCCAGAATCTTCAGTTTTATATTTCTTATCTAAAGATTCCCAAAGTTCTTTTGCAGTTTGAATTATACAATATACATTATATAATGTATTATCTAAATCATTCATCACATAGTTCCTGCAAAGAAAATCTGCATGTTTCCATGCGTCAACAACAGCCACCTTTTCCTTGTCAGTTTCTCCTTCAACAAGAGTAGGACAGTCCTCTTGTAGAAACCTTGCCAAGTTCAACGTGGTGAGATAGAAGAGCATTTTTTGTTGCCAGTGCTTGAAATCAGTTCCATTGAACTTTTCAGGCTTTTCTCCATGAGACATACTCACGGCAGGAATGGTACTAGTAGATGTCATTTCTGTTATACAAAGAAAATAATTAATAAACATAAACAAATTTATGTTGTACAAAATGTAACAAATTTTGTTTGAAAGTTTGTTTTGCAAAATATTCTATATATATTAACACAATAGTATACATTAACATGCAAACAAAATAAATTATTATATTAACATACAAATAATAACAGAATATATAAATCAGTTAACATGTAATATATATAATAACAGAATATATAAATCAACATGAAATATTTTTGTAATATAAATATTTTTGTAATCTGTAATATTTCTGTAATATATATAATAAAGAATACTTTATATTAACATGAAATAACATGCAATAATATTAGAGAATACTATGCATTAATACATAGTTAATATATATATATATATATATATATATATATATATATATATATATATATATATATATATATATATATATATATGCAGTACTTAATAACAAATGCGCACATTATTCACCATGTACTTTTTAGAACGGAAAATAACTTTTCATAAACTCTGCGCATCCCATGTATATGAACAGAACATATATTGTATAATAATTCATCCCATTATTGCACATTATATTGCAGAACGATTATTATTATTATATATATGATTATAAAACTGAATTTAATAAACATATAAATATACAATATATAGCAATTATATTACATAGTATGTTCTGATCATATGTGTAATTATTTGTCACAATACATAATAATATGCTGATTCACATTATATTTATATATACAGTATATTATGTTATAATTGATAACATAATTGTTATGTGAATTATAACAATTGTTATCTGATCATATATTGTGAACATATATTTTATATATATATATATATAATAAACTGTTATATATACAAAAAATCTATTTTCTGTTCACATAAACAAACGATATTAAATAATTCCACAATTACAGAACGAAGTAAATTTGTTTTAAGATTGTTATCTGTAATATATAGTATTATTTAATTTATATATAAATATGATAAAGCAGAACATAATTTTATATATATATATATATATAACACAGAAAATATTAATGAATAAATTCGAGTCCTTTGAATTCACAAGGTCTCCTTAAAGCAAATTTATTCTCTCACAGGTGCTAAGGATTAATTGAATAATTGCTTCCCAAGATAAAACGGATTTTCAGTTCTTAATTAGAAGCACTTCAAAATTAAGAACACATCGAACCAATTTCAAAATAATTACAGAAATGATGCATGAATATGATTGCATGGATACACTTACACAGAAATTGGAATGCCTTTTCTGAACGGGACAGAGAAACTATTGCAGAATGAGAACGGGACGGCAGAACGGGAACAGAACTGCAGAAGGGAAGGAACGAGATTTTTCAGAAGAGAAGGAACGGGAATTTCTTACTGCGGAATGGGGAAGGAAAGGAACGGGACGGGAAATTAGAAAGTAAGTTCTGTTGGCGCCCATACTGATTAATTTATAGAAGCATTAGGCAGTTTATTACCGTTAGCACACAACAAAACTACGTAGTATTGATAATAACTTTAAACAAAATCTGATAATTATTAAACAGATTTTATCCAAAAAGATATATTTCATGACCCGCCCACGCCAACGCCCACGCCCCCGCACCCGAGCCGGGCGGACGGACGGCGCATGTGAGTTTGAACCATGCCTTGGTTAGGTCATCTCCCTTCCATAAAAGTGGGGTGCCCCTTGGGGCCCTTCCCATTGAGCAAACATCACATATATATGTTCTTCCTTTTTTCCTCTAATGCCATATGTGGGACTTATGTAATTTACAACTTCAAGTAGGTGACTTTGGAGTCAATTTTCTCATTCAATTCTTAATGGATTTGAACATATAAATATACCAAGTTATACTCCTCATGAAGGAGAACGGGTTAAATGCTTTTTCAGTCATTGTACTATAGGTCGACTTACAGATGGATAACTGAACTTTTTTTTCTTACAGTCAACTCACTGTACTCGATTTTATTAACAAAAAGTTAAAAAACCGTTAAAAAGTTTGACTGTTAACGGAAAGTACACGTGGCAGCTGAGTTGTCCGTTACAAGCTGATGTGGTGCCTTTGTGTGATGTGGTAGTGATTATGTGAATTTTTAGGAAAATTTTTATGAAGAAAATGAAAAAAAAAATTAAAGTATAATAAAAATTATAAAAATAATAAAATTAAAAATATTTTAAAATTAAAAATCTTTTCAAATTTCGAACATTAAATAAAAAATGAAGTTTTTTTAATAAAAATAAAATAAAAAACACATTTTTTTAAATAAAAAGCGCAGATTTTTTTATAAAAATAAAATAAAAAGCGCAAAATTTTTTTATAAAAAAAACGCAGTTTTTTTTTAAATAAAATAAAAAATGCAGTTTTTTCAATAAAAATAAAATAAAAAACGCAGTTTTTTATAATAAAAAAATAAATTGCTTTTTTTTATAAAAATAAAATAAAAAACGCAAATATTTTTATAAAAAAAAAAAGCGCAGCTTTTTTTAATAAAAATAAAATAAAAAGCGCAGCTTTTTTTAATAAAAATAAAATTAAAAAAAAACATTTTTTTATAAAAATAAAATAAAAAACGGTGTTTTTTTAACAAAAATAAAATAAAAAACATTTTTTTATTAAAAAAAACACAGTTTTTTTTATAAAAATAAAATAAAAACACAAATTTGGTTTTTATAAAAACAACGCTCCCTGTCTCTCCTTCTCCGTCACAACAACGCGTTTGACTCAATTATAAATTTAATGTCCGAATTTGAAAAGATTTTTTATTTTATTTTTATTAAAAAAAACTGCATTTTTTTATAAAAAATTGCATTTTTATTTTATTTTTATTAAAAAAACTGCATTTTTTTATAAAAAAAATAGCATTTTTATTTTATTTTTAAAAAAACTGTATTTTTTTATAAAAAACAGCGCTTTTTTTGTTAAAAAACACCGTTTTTTATTTTATTTTTATAAAAAAAATACTGTTTTGTTTATTTTATTTTTATTAAAAAAATTGCACTTTTTATTTTATTTTTAATTAAAAAAACTGCGCTTTTTTATTAATATAAAAAAACACAAATTTGTTTAATAAAAAAACAAAATTTTTTTAATAAAAAATAATAATAATTTTTTATTTTTATTAAAAAGAAATTAAAACGCCGTTTTTTTAATTAAAAAAAAGTACTTTATTTTTAATAAAAATTTAAAAAAACTGCAGTTTTTTTTATTAAAATAATTGTTTTTTTATTTTTTTAAAAAAAATTTAAAATATAATTTTTATTTATTTTCTTGTTTTTTTGGCTCATTTTTTAAATTTATATTATACTTTAAAATATTTTTTTCCATTTTTTCATAAAAAATTTCCTCCAAATCCACATCCTAATTGCCACGTCGCATACTAACAGCCACATAGGATTTTTTCTGGACAACTCAGTTGCCACGTGTACTTTCCGTTAACAGTCAAACTTTTTTAACGATTTTTTTAACTTTTTGTTAGTAAAATCGAGTACAGTGAGTTGACTGTAAGAAAAAAAAGTTCAGTTATCCATCTGTAAGTCGACCTATAGTACAATGACTGAAAAAGCATTTAACACGAAGGAGAACACATTGGTGCAAAGACCCGACATTTTCGGAATGTTGATCCCTCATTTAATTGAGCCTCAAAATGCTTTAATATTTAATATTTCAAATCTCATTTCCAACACATTTTCCTCGAGATATTTTGGTAAATATGAAACTAAACTCGGCTATAATCTAAAAGCTTTTCTTCCCATGAGTATTACAAAACCATAAAAGATATGTATGTTCAGCAGCTTTTGACTTCAAGAAAGAGATTTTACATTAGGGAAATTTCAAACTACACCAAATTCAGGTTTGAAAGCGAATTGAGGATGAACAAACCCTTTTTAATTCCATATCCGGTACGGAATGCCCAAATCCATCATAGAGCTCTTGACTGAGAGTTGAAAGAGTCACCAGACTCCCAACACATTCCGAGAATATTTACAGATTCTAGGAGACTAGCTATCAATTTCAAAACCCGACGGAGAGATCCTAACTTACCGATTCAGATCCATTTGTCAGTCAAATTAAACTAAAAGCTAGGCTAATAGTTCAAAAGTGTTGCCACCAAGCCGGTCACTTTCTTGTATATCCATCGAATTAAAATTCGTTATTGACGACGTGGCTGTTGTGTGATTTCTCCAGTGATGCAACTTTGGCTCGATAAGCTGCAGCAGTCTTTACCCTCTCCTTTTCGGGAAGCTCACATGCTTCACTGATGGATCCATATCTTAGTTCAGCAGGAGGAATGAAACAGTCTACAGACAAGCCCTGGGACATTGAATGCCACTTCTTCAATTGTCCATGCTTCTTCCATCCTTGTCTTGGTGTGACTCATCGCGGTTTCTCCAAACCTGAAAAGGGTTACCACTGATCGCCCCGAGTGAGCAATCACAATCCCCTCAACAGGCCTATAGTCGTCGAGAAATGAATTGATTGTGGTCTCCCAGTAAACGGCATCGCCTTCATTTGTTTGGATACGTGTCAAGTGAGAATCTTCCAAGTGCATGAGAAGCCCTGTTTTCTGGCTGAAATAACCGAACAAGACATGCCTTATGATCTCTGCTGGCCCTTCACTCCGGGCTTTTAGTGTATGTGGATCAGCACAAAGTTTGAGAATAAAACAATCCTCTTCATTGATTTTCTTCTCCCCAATGCATCTTGCATTGGTAAACATGCTTGCGGTAGTTCTTGGATCAAGACCCTGCAAATCAAAAACAGGTCAGATAAATTTCTTAACGGCCAAAAGAAATTCAAAATAACAAAGTAATTAATGACAAATGATTGATCAGAGGGCAGCTTCACCTGAAGAGCACGACGCAAGGGTCTAACAGGCCCTTTTGCAGCATGTGCACCAAGCCAGGGTGTATGCCTCCACACAAGCTTTCCATTGCAACCCGCATGAACCTTGCTACCACCAAGCGCAAGCTCCACGTACCACATGTCTGGATTCATTTGCCAGAGAACAAAACCCCCCGACTCCGCTGTTTTTGAGGAATTTCTGCTCTTTATTACCTTTGTAGCTGTCTCGATATCAAAGGCTAGCATCTGCACCTTCCCCATTGCATAAGCATTGTGAATAGAGTTTTGAAGCTTCTGTCCTCCTGATGCTGCGGTGTATTGTTGCAATATGTACTGAGCAGATGAAGTTTCCTGCAAAAAGGATCCCACCATTGTTCAACTCACAGTCAACTCCCTTCAAATCATAATCTTAACTCAGCCCAAAAAAAAAGAGAAGAAGAAATAACCAACAGTCCAGCTACTAAAAAACGTCAACAGTCACAATATTGATAGCAGATTTATTCTCAAGACATCCAGTGGCATCATATGAATAACATTTAAAAAATAAACATCTCAATTACCTCCAAAAACCTACAAATATGTTAGAAACTCTTATACATAAACATGAATTACTACATACAAATACTGAAATACATACACACAAACACAAGGCACACGAAAAATTGCAAAATCAGCAAATTTCATGCAATGCTAGGAAGCAGAAGTAAACCTAAGATTTGTATTTCCATAGGATCAATTCATATGGTACTAAGAAAATACATCAACAATAAAAGTACAAACTCGGTTTCACAAATTTTTGGTCAGCTTTTCTTTCCTATTCAAATTAGTATAAGTAATATCCAAATTGTAACAAGTAAATACTATCAAAAATTGTAACGTATTCAAAAGGAACCCCAACTTGTTAGGAAAATGAATTTGTTTTTCGTTTTTATATCTCTAATAAGAAATGGAACTTCTAAGAGAAATTATATTTTTTGTTCTACCAAACTTTTACAAGATTTTTTGTCACAAATTTAAGAAAGATAATATATCTTAACAAATTTTATGTAGGATAATTTTATTATTATAAATTTATTAAGATAGTAAGATATTGAAAATTTCTTTTAACATATCACACGATTTAATTATATTATTGTTAGTCATAAATTTCATTATGAAATTAATGTCTTAACTAAATTAAATTCATTAAAATTTGAAATTCTATCAAATAATTGTATTAATAATGCATGTGGATTTGTTTACAACATAATAATTATAAAATTAGTTGAAAAATTACAGTGGATTCATTACTAGCTAATTGTCATAACTAAATTAAAATTTATTAAAACTTGAAAAACTTAAATAAAATTAAAATAATTATTTTACCATAATCATAATTAAATAAATCCACAATCCAGTCAAATGTTTAGCTTAATAATTTATCGAAAGAACCTACAATATATAATTCAAATTTACTATTTAATAATTACAACTATCTTCTTAAAATTCTAATTAAACATTTATTTTATATTTAATTAATTATCTTAATAATTAATATAAATTATCATTGTACATACTGCTCGGGCTTCGCACAGGATTGGTGAGCTTGTACAACTAAAAAGAAAGAAGTTTGTTTTGATTGAACCACTTTAGTATCATGTGGACATATATGTATCATTTATAAAGTTTATATATATTCATTTAGAATCATTTTTTTCCTAATATAGAATTCACCTATTTGGTCTTTTACAAATATTACTTATAATATCTCATTGAAAACACATAAAAAAACTCCCAACATATTTTTTAGGAATGTGAAAAGTTACAATTCTACTAAGGTCTCTATAGTAAATGGATCTCACACTTATAAGAGAGAGACTTATCAATATTTACGTGTGGAAATAACAATTCCCTATTTTAAAATCAAAATCCTCCAAATATATAATCATCACTTGGTTATTTTTTCTTATAATTGAACTTTAGTTATATATATGCGCATATATAACTAATGATATGATATTATGTTCACAAAGAGTCAAGTTCAAGATATATATATATATAGGGGTTCCATCCACAGCAGCAACCTCTTTTTTGGCTTGTTGTTGTAGCAGCGGGAGCAAAAAATAAATAAAATTACAACAAGTCAAAAAAGTGGTTGTTCCACAACAACCGGGTGTTGTGGATGAAATCTCATATATATATATATATATATATATATATATATATATATATATATATATATATATATATTTTAAATGTTGTAGTATTAGTATAAAAAATAAATTACATGAGTCTAGCTATATATAATATATATGTATAACTTTGATTTTCTAGTGAGAGATAATTTTTCGTAAAAACATATTACTTATGAATTATAAGAAATAATTATAAAAGGTGGAACCAAGTTGGTTCCTTAAAACTTTATTAATTGTTTGAGACTATTAACCTATAAAAATATTAATTAGTAGAAAAATAATTACACATGTATATATACACAAGTCTCTAAACATTTCTAATTATATAATATTCAAAGTAGAATAATATGCAAAGAATTTGGAATCTTGGGTACTATAACTAAGAAGGAAATATAAATGACTTATTCATAAAAATTGCGTAAATATACTATATAGTTTTCTCCCCCAAAAAAATGCAGCTTATGTACTATCCAACGACTCACTAAATTACCAAAAAAAATAAAAATAGCCAGGAGCTTAATACGCAAAAGTTCTATCACTAATGTGCTAAAACAATAAAAATCCCAAATCATTCAGTCAATAAAACAACAAAAACAGTTTCATAAACAAACAAAAGGGGAAAAAGGGAATGAGTGACTTACAATGGGAGTGTCTTTGATGCTTAGGTGGGGAAATGGGTCATTATAGCTAACGTGCACCGGAGCCAACGGCGCACCCAAAACGCCAAGCAACAACCTCAGATCCGACCGTTGGTTAGCCGAGTAAACGGACGACGGTGCACGGCACAGCTGTCCCTTCATCCAGTGACCCCACTTCTCTACCTTCGAATCCCCACCGTCCATTGCCGCCTCATTGGGATCCGGACCTTCCCTCAACGGCGACAGCGCCTCCACCGACCTCAAGCTCCCCGATCTCGGAATAAACTGACCCGGCGGCCGCGCCTTGTGACCACCCTTCCTTCGCTGAAGAAAACCGGAACTCGGCGACCCACTCCGGCGAGACCTCGCCGGAGATAACCCCCTTACTACCTCTTCCTTTAACGCCAAAAAGAAGCCTTGTTTCCTTTCCATATCTACACTCCTACAAATCAATTGAATAAAAAAGGGAGAGTAATGACAGAGTAGAAGAAGAAGCACACTCAGTAGTAGTAAAATAGAGCAGACAGAAAGAGAAGAAGGGTATGCCGTTTTGATGAAGCAAAACTTTTTAATTTTTATATACTGTACAAAATTCGACTCTCTGTATTATTTATAGAAATATGTGTATAAATATATATTTACATGGAATGGCACTGGACAAAAGAAGGAGTGATGACGTTAGGAATTCCAAAATTTTGATCTTAAGTAGATCTTAATTGATGTGATAAGTATTAAATATTTTAGTGAAATTTTATGGTAATACTGTGGCGTGTGCCCGTGTTCATGTAAAATTACGTGAGATAAAATAAAAATTTAGATGAATAAATAAAAAGGTATAAAAATTTAATATTAAAAAAGATAAAATAGTAATATACTTAAAATTATAGCAACAAAAGAATAAAAAGATTAATACTATATATGAAAGTTACTTTTTTAAAACTTTTATTTAATTAAAACATAATTATAATAATATAAATTCACAAAAACATAATATTACTTTATATATATAAATACAGCACAAACAATTGATTTCAATCAATTGAAATCAATCAATTGAAAATCAGTGAGTTAACTCTTGATTAATTAAGAGTTAACTCAGTCAATTATTATATATATAAATAAATACAGCACAGTCCCTTAACTCAATCAATTGAAATCAATTTGACAATCAAATTCAAATCAATTTATCCTTAACTCAATCAATTTCAAATCAATTAATCAATTTGCCTATCCTTAACTCAATCAATTTAAAATCTTCCAAATTTTAAATCAATTTATCCTTAACTCAATCAATTGAAATCAATTTGACAATCAATATATTAATCAATTGAAAAACGTAAAAATAGAAAGACAGAAAAACGAAAAGAAAGAAAAACAAACGGACTTGAAATCTATCTACATTCAATGAATAATAATGAAATAATGTCAAGCGGTGCCTCAAATAAAAAAAAATAACACATAGACTCCAAAAATCACCAACAACAAAAACATAAAATATCAAAACTATAAAAATTGGTGCGGTCAGTTGGTTGTAACACAGACTCCAAAAGTCACCAAATTAAAACTAAAATTTTATAACATAGGAGTATAACGGATAAACATTGATGACAAAAATAAATAAATACTCATTAAATATAAAACACCTATAAATACCACTATCACATAAACAAAAAACCCAATACACAAATAATTTCATACAAAATACTAAATAATGGATACCAGAAAAAGTCATTAGTCTGATTTTTTAAACTAATATATTCTTCCTATTTTGCATGTTATTTTTAAAATTTTATGTATTTTTATTTATTTGCAGATCTATACCAACAAAAAATAAAGGGCAGAACAAACGACAAATTATTGAAATAAGCGATGATAGCAATAGTGACAATGGTCGTTATGGATATGCCAAGAATACAAGGATCGAAGAATCTATCGTTACGTTACAAACAAAGACTCGAAGCCAAACCCTAAAAATTTTTGGGCCTAAAGCCCGGGCACCCTGGGCTTTAGCCCAGGGCCGGTACTGCAAACAAAGATCGAAGCCATGAAAGAGAAAATTCAAAAAATTGAGCAACAACTGAATAACCTTAAATAAAATGGGTTATCACAATAAAAGTGGAAGTAATAAAATAGCAATAGCAACATATTTATACATGTAATTGCTATGCAAAAAAGAATCGAAAAATTTATATGAAAAAGAAATATTATTATTATGAAAAATCTTTCTCATTTTAATTTTAAAAAATTATACAATCGAAAAACAAACTAGCACATGCATTGGAGGAGCTATCAACTAGTAATATAATAATAACACAAAAACACTTTTCAAAATTAAAAACATTCAGCATCATTATAAAAGAATTACATGGGTGGGTGGTCTAATAGGTTAGTGGAGGAGGCGAGTCATAGGTTGGTCTAAGGCAGGGATTGGTTGGTGAGGAAGGAGAGTCGTGGGGTTTAAATATAGAACTTGTTATACAAAAGTAAATCTCGTGGGAGTAATAAAATAACAATGATTACGTATGTTACGATTCTTCAATCAATCTAAATTTGTCAAGACTCAATTTACCATTCATTGGTAAAAACATATGGGATGGCAAGAAATTACATTTGTAATCGTAATTGTAATAGTATAAAATTACATAATTTTATGAATGTGGTGTGATTTTTTATTAATGGCACATTGTGATTTTTTATTTTTAATTTAATATATATAATAGTAGTTCCTTATATATTATTCATTTATAGTTGTAATTTGTAAATTTAATTTTTTATTATTTGTGTTATATACAAATAATAATTGTTGTTGGCAATACCAATGTTTTAAAACTCAAATCGGACCGGCGATCGGACCGGTAAAAATTAGAATCGGTCTGCCTTCCGGTCTGGTTTGGCCCAGTGACTCGGTTTTGGTCAAAATTCGGGTTGACTATCGGTTCAACCGATAAACTCGGTTAATTGATTCAGTTGACCCGATTTTTAATTTTTTAAAATTAACCACTTTTATTAATATTGTAACTCATTTTTATTATGTTTTAGTTCATGAAAATGAGATTTTTAAACTTGTTATTATTTACTAATAATATATATTTTTATATATTATTGATGTCACTGGGTCAATAACGGTTCGACCACTGGTTCGATGAACTGTTTGGTTCTGAGAACCTTGGGTATTACTATATATTGTGATTGCGGTTTGTGCTTATAACCGCACTGTGCTCTCCTCTAATAAAAAAAAGACGATTCGGTATTAGTATAAAAATTAATCGATATTAACAACCATAACTATGGTTGTTAATCGATATCAATACGTGAATTTTATTAACCGATATTTATACGTCGGGTATTTATGAATATTAATTAAGACAGACGCTTGCCTCGCGCATGATAGAAAGCTAGTATTAAAAATTAGAAGAAGCTTGTGTTTATTAAAAGGGGGAGTGGAAACAGTGATTAAAGGAAGTTATGGGCATAAGTCTATTAGTAAAAGCTCATACTTACATTCTCTGAATTTAATGTTTCTCCTTAAATGAATAAGCTTTTGTCACGCATGGAACATATGATTATTGATTACTCATCAAAATGATTTTTTTAATGTATCCACTTAGCATGCTTGATCTTGATATTACTACTTTATTTTTCATGAATGCACAAATATCAGAGTGCGTATTTATTTTTAGATATTATAATGTTTTTAAATATAATTCTAATGAAAAGTAGCAAAATATTTTTAATTTTATTTAAATATCAATATTGGTATTGAAATTTAGTGAAGTATATATTTACGTTGAAAATTGACAATTATTATTAAAAATGCATGCATGATTGATATGTTAAAATTATACTCTTGGAGTGTGTTTATATTCTACATTTTTCTCTTCATAAAATTATTTTTCATTTTCTTGTAAAAAAAATTATAAAAATTATTTGGAGTTAATTAACAATGCTCGTACTTAACATAATTATATCACTTTTCTTTTCTTTTCTTTGTCAAGTAGGCATGAGACTCAAAGGGAGACACATTGGTGGCTGGTGCTGGTGTGGAGAGGTTCCTGGCCACCTCTCACTGGATCGCGTCGACTCTTTGTTTTTATTAAAGAAAGAAAATTTTCTAAGAATATTGTTGAAAGTGATTGCAAGCATCGTCTTCAGGGGGCAGATCTTGTTGGGTGTGGATCCTCACCCATGAGATAGAATTCAAGATAGAAAAGAATTGATTTTATTTGTGAGCAAGTAAGTGGGTTTACTTGATATTAATCAAATTAGAAATTGGGTTAATAGAAGCAATATTGGAATTGGAGATTCCATGAAAAGAATCCAAGTTGAAAAAGAATTTACTTGTTAGGTTGGTTGGTGACCAAGATAAAGAGATGTGATCCCTAATTTGATTAGGAGAATAAATTGTTTCTAATCCATATTAGGAATGGATAAGGAAGAGTACTATAAATAAGGCTATGAGGGAGTCTTATTTGATATATGAGATAGAAAAGTTTGGTAATAAGAAGATACCAAAAGAATAAATTGAGAGAATTACTGTTTGTTGTTCATGGGTATCCGCCACCATCTCTGTTCAATTGAAAGCTTGAAGACTTTATTGCTTGTGGTGTTTTTGGGTGGTGAAGTTAATTAGGTTTCTCAACTTAATTAAAGGTAAATTTGTATTATATCAATTTACTAGCGATAACCCGTGCCTGAAGGCACGGTGTAACGAAAAATTAAATTAAAATTTAAAAAATATTATATTATTTAAAGACATACATACTCAATCAACAATACATATCCAATCACCAAAACATCGAGCTAGTCGGTACTAATTTCACTAAATTTCGGCAGAATTTCATTTAAAAATAGATATCCGGAAAATTCTAAACTTATCTACAAAACTTACAATCATCAATACTTATCTGTGTGTGTGGGTTCGAAATTTGAATAAGGAGGACAAGAGAGAGAGCTGCTGACGTGTATTTTGATGCGACATTTATGTATTTTCTCTCTCCGCTCTGTTTTATATTATAGATTGTGTAACATCAAGTTTTAGGGCATAAAACTTGATAGGATTATTGTAAGCCCATTATTAGTGATATAGTGGAAATTCGGAGTTTGACCCGTGATTTTTACCTCTTAATTTTAGAGGGTTTTCCACGTAAATTTGGTGTCTTGCTTGTGGATGGTTATTTGCTATTTTTGTTCTCATAATTGATTTTGTTGATTTCATATTTAATTGCACAAAGATGAAAAAGTAATTCCTCGGATATAAATTATTTTTGGCGTACTTTTCCCAACAGTGGTATCAGAGCTTAGTTATTTTTGTGGCTTTCTTGTGCAAATTAAATGGAGGATTGGATAACAGGTTGCATGATTAATCTCAAGGCTACAAATTATGCAATTTGGAAACTAAGAATGAAGGATTTGCTTTACTGCAAGGATTTGTACAAGCCACTTGAGAACGATGGAGTTAAGCCCACAAACAAGAGTGACGCGCAGTGGAACAAGATGAACATGAAGACTATTGGTCTGATCAGATCGTGGATTGATCAAAGTGTGTTTCATCATGTTGCCACGGAAACTAAAGCTTATGATCTCTGGCAGAAATTGGAGTCAATGTATAAAAGGAAGCCGGCGCAAAATAAAACTTTTTTGATTAGGAAGCTTGTGAATTCTAAATTCAAGGATGGAAACTCCGTTGCCGAACACTTGAGTGATTTTCAGAGTTTGATAAATCAGTTGAGTACGATGAAGATGGTAATTGACGATGAGATGCAGGCTTTGTTGTTGTTGAGCTCTTTGCCTGATAGCTGGGAGACGCTAGTTGTATCGTTGAGTAACTCCGTTCCTAATGGCAAGCTGACTATGGATACAGTTAAGGATAGTTTGTTTAACGAGGAACAGAGGCAAAGAGATACTATGGTGATTAGTGCTGATTCACAAGTTTTTGTCGCACAGAGTAGGGGCAAAAACAAAGGGAGAAACTCTCCTGAAGATGACAAATTCAGGGGAAGGTCAAGAGATAGAAAAGAAGTAATTTGTTTTCACTGCCAAAAGCCGGGTCACATAAGACGAGAGTGCATATTTTTAAAGAAGGAGCAGTCTAAGGAAAAAGATGAGGATAAAGATTCGATTGTGTATCTATCCGACGTTGATGTAGCTATTGTTTGTGATGATAAACCCAAGTGTCATGTTAATGATTGGATTATTGATTCGGGTGCTTCGTTCCATGCTACTTCGCGTGGTGAAATCTTCACATCCTACAGTAGTGGTGATTTTGGCCATGTGCGGATGGGAAATGGAAGTGCATCCAAGATTATAGGCATTGGAGATATTTGTTTGGAAACTAACAGTGGTTGCAAGTTGATGCTGAGAGAAGTCAGACATGTTCCAGATATTCGTTTTAATTTGATCTCTTCTGGTAAGCTTGATAGATTAATGGTTATAAAAGTTACTTTGGTGAAGGTCAATGGAAGCTCACCAAAGGGTCTCTAGTGGTCACTAGAGGTAAGAAGATAGACACTCTTTACACGATGCGGGCGTATGTGAGAGGTGTTAAGATGAGGGGAGTTAGGCAGAAAAAGATGTGGTACAAAGTCGTGCGAGATGGGAGGAAAGCCTTGCATGAGAACCACAAGAAGAAAGCTCTTCGCTTTAAATGGGTACCAAAAGTGAAGAAGAAAAGTGATAGCTCGCAGCCAGGGTATAAAGCGGTTGTGAATGAATTTGGCAAGCAAAAATCTATCAAGTTTGAGTTAGATCCTCCCATTGAGAAGAACCATGCCGATAAGACAAAGCCTGACATGAATATATTTGAAAATTCCAAGAAGCTTGAGTTGAGCCAAAACATCGTTGGAATTAACTCCGAGTAAGGAGTTGTGGTTGGTGATCCCTTCTCTCATGGGTTCGGAGGGGGAGATTGTTGGGTGTGGGTCCTCACCCATGAGATAGAATCCAAGATAGAAAAGAATTAATTTTATTTGTGAGCAAGTAAGTGGGTTTACTTGATATTAATCGAATTAGAAATTGGCTTAATGGAAGCAATATTGGAATTGGAGATTCCATGAAAGGAATCAAAGTTGAAAAAGGATTTACTTGTTAGATTGGTTGGTGACCAAGATAAGGAGATGTAATCCCTAATTTGATTAGGAGAATAAATTGTTTCTAATCCATATTAGGAATGGATAAGGAAGAGTATTATAAATAAGGCTATGAGGGAGTCTTATTTGATAGATGAGATAACCTTGGTAGTAAGAAGATACCAAAAGAATAAATTGAGAGAATTACAGTTTGTTGTTCGTGGGTATCCGCCATCATCTCCGTTCAATTGAAAGCTTGAAGACTTTATTGCTTGGGATATTTTTGGGTGGTGAAATTAATTAGGTTTCTCAACTTAATTAAAGGTAAATTTGTATTATCTCAATTTATTGTGTAACCTCAAGTTTTAGGGCATAAAACTTGAGAGGATTATTGTAAGCCCATTATTAGTGATATTGTAACACACCCTTCCCGAAAAGGAAATGGAGGTCACGTGCAAAGCACAACAAACCTCAAAATAAGTAAAGAGAGCACTAATAACTTCAAAATATTAATAGTGATGTCCATTAATGAAGTATTAAATACAGTTCTCCAACTAGAGTCAAAATAACTAAAACCAAAAATCGAAACAACCTAGATGGTCAAATGTAAAACTCTCATCGCACTAGCCCTGAATCACCCCTGCAAACCTGCCGAAAGAAAAACACAGCATGAGCCAATTGCCCAGTACGGATACAAATATACAAAAGATATACAATTAATATACGAAATCAACTGAGACAAAATACTGAACAAAATCTCAAGTGTATATACTGACAAATATATAATCTCCAAAGATATGAATGGAATATATCTTAATCAACAGAATTTACGAAACCAATAGAATAGTAAAGAAATAGCGAACTGAAGTAACTAACTCAATGAATTGAACTGGACAGAAATAAATAAAACTAATACAATGAAATAATAGGCTGAATCAAATGGTTGGATGTTATTTCATACCGAGTGAGCTCAGAAATATACGTTGCCACACAGGCAAGTCAAAACAATGCCACACAGGAAAGTCAAAATAATGCCACACAGACAACCAAAATAATGCCACATAGGCAAATCACACATTGGACCGCGAATCCAAATGTATGCAAATTGGATAGTGTGTGTTTGGCACAACATCACAAATCCGCAGAACAGAAATCTAGGGTTAACCCATACGCCTCCCACAACAAAACACCAAATGGCCCATTTACTCCGGAGCCCAAAATGGAGACGCCGTGGACTAATCACACTGCCACGGAAAGTGTCATGTCTCTCGTGCCAAGACGACATGCCTGTGGTACCCCCACAGGTGGTTATAGCTCAGGTATACCCTACGATATATTCTAACAAAATACCATGTCATAACACATGCGACATAATACCAACAAAAGGGTTCTATATATACATGTTGAACCAAATCAAATTATGGTCACAATATCTCAAGAAGAAGGTAACAACATGTACCGCTCTACAATTATCAAAAATAAATACTAAACATGATAACCTAATTCAAAGAGTACTAATACGAGCCAATGTATCATCTCCAAAATAAAACTAATATATGAATTTCACAAGAAACAATTATGTGAAAGAATAACGAAATTTGAAATAAAGAACAAAATGAACAAATCAAATTTAACAAGAATGTCGCTGAAAGAGTACGGAATCCGTACCTGATACTTCCAAACCATTTATAGCACACTCCATAAAATATTACCCTCAAATGCCAACGATATCAAATACGAAACGCTATTCACCAGCCTAAACATATTCATCTCAAATTAAATATAATCCAACTCATAAACTCCAAAATAAATCGCAATTCATTCAAGGTACATTTAATCATCGCCTTAAATCAATTATTAATACTCCAAAATTAAAATCTCAATATAGTTTGTTAAGCTCCTTTCGTCCAAACTAATCACCAAAATACATAAATAAATAATGTATTAATTGAAGGTTAAATCATTAATTCCTAATTATATTTTAGTAGGACTCTCTAGTTAGTTTTATATATAACCATAATATAAGTAAGCTTTAAAAAAAAATTAAGCTACAAATTCTACACACCCGTTGAGTACATTTGTTCTAATATTTAAAAGAAATATAAATTCATAGTTTGACAAAATAATATAATTATAACATCACCTTACAGTCTTTCACCCTCTATTCCAATAAAATTATGTTAATGATTATACATATAGATTTACACATTAACTATAAATTACCTCAATTTTAAAAAAACATATATAATTTGTTTTTAAATAAAAAAAAATCCTTTGGTTGAGAATTAATAATTATTGCGTAGAGAATGCATGCATCTATGTTCAATCATGCTCCTGCAAATTGAAAGTACATAATAATATATAACTATTTTAAAAAAAGCTAACATAATACAAGTATATGGTTCAAACTACATCACTAGTTTTCCTGCCTTGATTTGAAGTCTTTTTAGTGCGGTCAATAAAATTCTGGAACATGATTCACATATACAAAGTATAATAATATATTAATGAATAAATGATTACCATTGTCAATTTCTTTGCTCTCCTTTTCTTTCCTCCGATATCAACTACAGTGAAAGTCACGCCGACTCTTGCTACTGCTCTCTTTTCCCCAATTCGTAATAAGAGTATGCGGCTTAAATTAGGTTATTTATTAATAACTTTTATTAATTTTTCCTACTCATAATAATATTTTATATTACCCACATATAAATTAAACCAAATTAGTTTTAAGGCCCACTTTTATCAACTTAATTTGTATCACTTATTAATACTCATTAGCCCACATAAATTAAATACAATTGACCCAAATAAAAACAAAGTCCAATAATATGTTTAAAAAAATTATTTTTTTATTATTATTATTTAATATTTTTTTCTCGGGTATTACATCACATACCCCTTAAAAAGAATTCCGTCCCCGGAATCAAAAGAATGGAACGCACCTAATTTTCAAAGAGATGCGGATACTCAGCTCGAATAGACTCCTCTATCTCTCAAGTATATTCTCGCTCCGAATGATTTTACCACAAGACTTTAACAAAAGGAGTTATCTTCCTCAATTTTAATTTAATCGATTATTTAATTATCTACTAAAACAATTTAACTTTCCAAACAAAACAAAGAAGAAGAAAAATACCTTTTTTAATTTGAATACAATTGTATAAAATAAAATTAATTAATATTTAATTTTAAAAAATATGGGTTATTACATTTTCCGTCCCCGGAATCAAAAGAATGGAACACACCTAATTTTCAAAGAGATGCAGATACTCCGCTCGAATAGACTCCTCTATCTCCTAAGTATCTTCTCGCTCCGAATGATTTTACCACAAGACTTTAACAAAAGAGTTATCTTCCTCAATTTTAATTTAATCGATTATTTAATTATCTACTAAAACAACTTAACTTTCCAAACAAAACAAAGAAGAAGAAAAATACCTTTTTTCAATTTGAATACAATTGTATAAAATAAAATTAATTAATATTTAATTTTAAAAAATATGGGTTATTACAGATATAGTGGAGATTCGGAGTTTGACCCGTGGTTTTTACCTCTTAATTTTAGATGGTTTTCCACGTAAATTTGGTGTCTTGCTTGTGGATGGTTATTTGTTATTTTTGTTCTCATAATTGGTTTTGTTGATTTCATATTTAATTGCACAAAGACGGAAAAGTAATTCCTGAGATATAGATTATTCTTGGCGTACTTTTCCCAACAGTGGTATCAAAGCCATGTTTTATTTGTGATTTTATTTGTGAGCAAGTAAGTGGGTTTACTTGATATTAATCCAATTAGAAATTGGATTAATGGAAACAATATTAGAATTGGAGATTCCATGAAAAGAATCCAAGTTGAAAAAGAATTTACTTGTTAGGTTGGTTGGTGACCAAGATAAGGAGATGCGATCCCTAATTTGATTAGGAGAATAAATTGTTTCTAATCCATATTAGGAATGAATAAGGAAGAGTACTATAAATAAGGCTATGAGTGTGACGCCCCCAAAACAGGTATACATTGTGACAACCCCAAAATAGGTCCATTCCACCCAACCTATTCTGAGTCGCCAAAAACATGGTACAGAAAATAACTACAACTTTATAAAACAATTGTCGTGCAAAATACAACAACACATATGCTGTGAGTTTGGATACAAATATATACCAACTGTGACACTCATCCCAACCTTAGATAACACGTCATAATGACACCTTACATAAAGGTATAGTCAAAAACTCTTTTAGAAATTAGAATCTTTGGGAAGTGCTCAAGGAAACCTTCGTACATGGGAGGCTATGCGTCTAGGTTATGATAGATATCATACGGCCACAGAATTATCCTTGGATGACCCAATAGACCCCAAAGAAAAACGAGAAGATTACTATCATATTCTTCCCAATGGTGAGTCTTCTCTTGACATATCATTATCTCCACTGTCTCTAAATGAGAATTATACTTCAAACAAACACCAAGATTATATAGCTAGTGCTCGTAAATATACTCAACAAGTGGATGAGCAAAACCCTGTTTTATGATGACACGAGGTTGTATGTCATTAGACATCTTGTATGATAGTGGCAAAACACCCTTCTAACGTTGGGGTCGCCTCACCCTAGTTAATTCACCAAATATAACTACTAAATGATGACCACCGTTCTATTCCCCTATTACCCCTGCTCAACCCAGCTACACTCTTATTACCTGAAAGGAATTGTGAAACAGAAGGATGAGCACAACTAGCCTAGTAAAGAATATCATGACTAAAGATAATTAAATTATCAATAGCCTTCATCAGTAATAAATCAGAGATTTAGAACATATAGTAGATGATAAAACTTTTCAACCATAGTTGCAGCGGAACGAGTAATCCATTAGAAGAGTCAAATAGACCATAAAATCTATTATATTCTCCATGTTAAAAGTCCACCAACAATGTTTTATCCCTGTAACATCAATCAACAATTCTTGTCCACAATCACATGTATAACTCATAATCGTAATTGTAGTTCTAAATTCCTTTTCTCATTTCAGGACAAAGATAATTTTCATCACCTGAAAAATCAAAGATCAGGGTTATACCAAATCGTAGTTCATGTTCATAATCATACTAATAAATTTATCTTTGCACTACGGGCCAAAGATATTCATCAACAAGTCATCTTTGCATTATAGGCCAAAGATATTCAACAACAGGTCATCTTTGCATTACGAGCCAAAGATATTCAACAGGTCATCTTTGTACTACAGGCCAAAGATATTCAACAATAATTCATCTTTGCACTACGGGCCAAAGATATTCACATCTCAAAGAAATATATAATCATTTCAAAATCTATATAAACCATAATTATAACCATATTAATCAATTCACCTTTGCACTTAAGCTAAAAATATTTAATTATAAATTCAATGGTCATGATCATACTAGTCACAATTCATCTTTGCACTACTGGCCAAAGAGAATCCATAATCATGATCATACCAATAATCTACCCATCTTTACACTTAAGTCAAAGAGAAATTTCTTCACTAGGATTATAAAAATGTTATATATGATAATAAAAACAATATCATCAAAACATGGATTTAATTTCAAGAGTAAGATTCATAAATCAACGATAATTTGGTTAGAAAAAGAAATCATTTTTTTTGTGAATAGTACCCTTGAATAGTAACCCGTGAATAGTAACTCGTGAATAGTACTCCGTATTCGTACATAGTACCGTATATGTAAATAATGCCATATACGTAAATAGTGCCATATACACGAATAGTGCCGTATACGTGAATAGTAACCCCGACTCAAAAAGGTAGAAATTCCACAATAAGATTCATACTAATATGTCAGTATAATGATATTGAAAGAATAACATCATTATGAAGAATATAACATCCCTTAATATCTCTTACCTCAAAAGAGCAGTATTTCTGACTAGATATCGGATATGACGCTGAAGGAAACTTGCACTGATGAATAGCAACTCATCAAGTATCTAAATACTCACAAAATACACTCGATAATCTAGAGAGAAAAAGAGAGAAAACTTATGAATTCTGGTGTGATTTTTAATTTTAACTTAGCCCTCTATTTATAGGAAAATGTTAGCACGCCGAAGCAGACTTGACCTGCTACCTGATGGCTTTACTTGCTACTATTCCACCCACCAAAAATCAGTCATCTTCCCGAATAACCAAAAGTGGGGCCCACCCATTTCTAAAATTTTCCACCAAAATCATTTATAAACCTAATTTTCGAATCAGTCACCTCTTAAAATTCATAACAAATCATTCGTTCATTTTTAACAGTTCAAAATTTGTGAACATATACTCAACTTATATATGTATAACATATCCAAAAATCTCAACGATCCAACGGTCAGATTAAAAATTATAACTCACACAATAAAGCTGTAAGAACACTGATTTGATCTTTTAATACCTCCAATCTGACAAAATACTGATAAAATACCTCAACATTAATTCCTTCATTTATAACCACATAAATAAATCCATCATTTATATATACATCAAATAAATATTTCATTATCATATAAATCAATAATTAATTATTCACAAATAATATTACAGAATCACAATTATGACAACCAGGCAGTTCCCAAGAAAGAGGGGGCTTTCCGATAAGGATTTCTCCTTACTGGCGCGCAATTAGGTGACTAAACCTCTTCTTGACAGAACTTTCTAGACATTGCCAATAATGCTATCTCATAATATTATTCAAATAATATGAATTATTGATCCGATAATGGAGATACTGTGCAGTGACAATTATTGAAATAACAATAATTTAAAATACCAACGCAACAATAATTTAAAATACCAACGCAACAATTATTGAACTAATAAAATAAAATATCGAACAGTAATTACTGTAACAATTATTGAGTAGTGCCTTCTTACGCAAGAATCAATAATTCAGTAATACTGTGCAATACCGTGTGCTACTGTGCAACCGCGCGTATTACTGTATTTTAACCACCAGGTATTCCAACAATGTTAATGGTAACCATTACGTCGTTATTTATTAAAACTCAAACTTGTCGTTTTCTTCATTCGACAGTTATCCGTTATGGGGCCTATAAATGGCTACGTCGTCGTACGAATATTCCCCGACAGCAAGAATATTCCACGACCAAACGAATATTCCCTGACAAAATGAATATTTTATAACCACTTGCTTATTTTGAAAAAAAAATTCATATATCACCCTTAACTTTATCTTTTATCAATTTAACCATTTACGGAATAGTAATTATAAGAAAATTGAATACTTTTATTTCAGTAAAATTCGGGGTCTTACACACATCACCCATCTTTGGATCGCCAAATACATGATATAAAATTCAAATACAACTTAATAATACAACTGTCGTGTAAAATACGACAAAACATAAGCTATGAGTTTTAATGCAAATATTGTCATCTAGACAATATCCACACTCAATAGAGTCCTCATTACAATTATTATCACACTATTTCATAGAATATTGAGGACTACTAATGCTATCATCTGGACTATCACTCCGTTCCTTGACTAGTCCTAGCTGCGTTCTCATTTCCTGAAAAGAACAATGAAAGCAAAAGGGTGAGCTCAACTAGCCTAGTAAGAAATATTATGACTAAGATAATGCAGAATAAATTATCATTAGCTTTCAACAGTGTTAAACTGATAGAATATAATATACATTAAGTTTAACTGCAGCGGAACAAACAATCCCTTAGAAGAGTCAAGTAGAGAATAAAGTCTACTATCTTCTATGATTTAAAAGGTTTTTCATCACTTTTATCGCTGAGACTCGACTTAATAAATAAACCACATCATCTCTGCACTACGGCAAAGGATATTCATTAGTATCACGACCACAAATTTTCCATGCACTACGGGCCAAGGATATTCGTGTTTTTATCAACGGTCCTGATCATGCCATAAAATAATTCATCTTTGCTTCCTTGGCCGAAGAGAACCTATAGCCATAATCATACCACTCATTTATAACATTACGGTCATGATTATATCGAATAATCCCGGATCATAATCAAACCAAGTCCATCTATGCACTATAGGCAACATATGACTTTCAACATAATATAAACATGAGGATGATGACAATTACATAATAATTCAATAAAACAAGTTCAAGAATTAATTTATCCAGGAATTAATAACGTCCAAATTGTCAACATGATACTGCTTTGTAGAGAAAAATTCAAGAATAATATTTATGTATCAAAATAATTTGGACAGAAAAAAACATATTTTCGGTGAATAGTACCCCGTGAATAGTACTTCTCGTGAATAGTATCCTAACATGAAAAGTACCCCAAATACCCGAGTGAATAATATTCGGATGAATAGTAATTTGGGTGAATAGTAACCCATGAATAGTAATCCAACACAAAAAGTGCCCCGAATACCCGAGTGAATAATACTAGAATAAATAGTAATTTAGGTGAATAGTAACCCGTGAATAGTAACTCGTGGATAGTACCCCGACACAAAAAGTGCCCCGAATACCTGAGTATAAAAGAATATATGAAACTACAAATAGATTTCTGTCTGCCATGCGGTAATCCACTTAGACAGATTATTTCCACAATTTAATAAGGAATCAATACAAAGGATCATTCACCGTGCATGTGGTAATCCACATAGACATGTTACTCCAATAGAATATTAAAAAATGGAATAACAGAAGGATTCACCATGCGTGCGATAGACTGCACTGAGAGGTTATTCCCAACAGAATAATAAATGATGGAACTAGGTCCTGCGTAAACGCACAGACAGGATATTTTGAAAGAATAATAAATAATGGTACCAGGTCTGGCGTAAACGCACAGATAGGATATTCCGACAGAATAATAAAGAACGGAATAATAGAAGAATTTTACCATGTATGCGGTACTTCGCATAAACAGGTTATTCCAACATAATAATAATGAATTGAATAACAGAAGAATTTCACCAAGTATAGGGTAGCACACATATACAGGTTATTCCAACAGAATAATAAAGAGTGGAATAACAGAAGTTCTCTCCCTGAACACGAAAGAAATAATAATACCCATTACCGTAGAAAAAAAACTGGATGCTGGAATAATGAGGTAGCAGACTTCTCTTCTTCATTCTATCTATAATTTCTCTCTATAATAATTTCTCTATAGCTTTAGTGAATTAGTGAGAAATGAAGGAAGAATGAGCTTCTATTTATAGGAAAATATAGTTTCAGTAATTGCACGTTTTGGTGCTCGAAATATTACAGTACAATACCTCCAATTTTTCTTTCATTTTTAATTTAGTCCTGCAAGTATTATCAAACTTGCACCACCTCCCCTAATAGTAAAATAATGTGAATCAATAGTTCAATCATGTGAATCAATAGTATAATAATGTGAAAAATATGAATTACCATATAGTATCTCCATCTATACCTCCATTTTTAACTTAGTCATGCAAGTATATTATCAATCTTGCACCAACTCCCCTAATAGTAAAAGAATGTGATTCAATAGTACACACATATAAACAAATAGTTATATAAGCATGTGAATTAGTAGCAATTAATTGCTCATTTATCCGATAAATTACCCGATTTATCAATATAACCACCAGACATCAATTATCATCGGAATAGATGTCGATTTCCACTAACACTAATAATTTCAACACAATGGAACTATTAAATTCATCTTTAATCAACACGAACTTATTAATCATTAATATTATAACTCACAATATTTAACAACCAGGTCGTTCTCAGGAAAGAGGGGGCTTTCCGATAAGGATTTCTTCTTATTGGCACGCAATTAGGTGACCAAACGTCTCCTTGACAGAACTTCTAGACATTGTAAATATTATGCAATTTAATAATATGAATAATTTTGTCGTCTCAATTATTGATTTAATAATATATCATATAATGCAGATGATACTATGACAATAATCGAATCAATAATATGAGAGATATGATGCAGCAATTACTATAGCAATAATTGAGTATAACTGAGTGACTTCTCACGTAAGCATCAATAACCAATACCGTGTGCTACTATGCAACCACGTGTATTACTGTACTTTTACTACCGGGTAGTTCAACAGTTTTAACGGTAACACTTTCGTCGTTATTTTTATAAAAAGATAATTATGTCGTTTTCTAACTACGATAATACTTCCGTTGTGGGGTCCACCAATGATTGTGTCGTCGTACGGATATTTCCCGATAAAAAGAATATTCCCCGACTAAACGAATATTTTATAACAACTTGCATACTTTCCAAAATTTATAAATACTACCCACAACTATAACATTATATCAAATCCACACCATAATATTCAAAAAAATATTTCGAGAAATTTAAATCTTTATTCATAAAATTTAGGATCTCGCAATCTCCTTTCTTTATGAAATTTCGCCCTCAAAATTTACGTACGTACCTGGTATGCCGAAGAGATGAGGATACCTTGACTTCATTTCAGATTCTAACTCTTCAGGTATAACCTTTGAGTGTTGAATACGATCCTTCTTATCCAAGATTTTAACACGTATCTCCTCATACGTTAAATCTTCTGCTATATCATTTAGTTCTAATTTAATAATGTGGTTCGAGTCGTCCACATATTTACGTAACATCGATACGTGAAAATGTTATGAACATGTGACATACTTGGCGGTAAAATGAGTCTATAGGCCACAGTTCTACTCAATCGAGGATTTTAAATGGGCCAATAAAATCGAGGGGTCTAGATTTCCTCTCTTCTTCGATTCTTGCTTCTAGAATAATGCCATCTTGAACCTTTTTCTTCATGTTCATCAGCTTCGGGTCTGTAACTTGAGCGGCTTTAACTTTATTGATTATAGTCGATTCTACTCATATATTTGATATCACCACGTGGGTCCTTAGAGTCTTTAACTCTATCTCCATCATTTGTAAGTTATACGAAATGGGTCTTTGTGTTAACAACATCGCACTCGTAAACGCATACGATCTTCTACTCAACGCGTCAGCTACCACGTTCACTCTTCCATGATGATATTGAACGCTCGTAACCTTCAACAGCTCGAGCCATCGTCTTCAGCGCATTATATATTTGTTTTGGGTGAAGAAATACTTGAGGATTTTAGAAATGGGTTTTGTACTGGGGTCAATACAAAATTCGATTTCACGCTCTAGGGGTAGGCTAAGAAGTCTTCAAGAATACGTTAGGAAATTTATTAACAATAGACATATCATTTAAAAACTATGACTCTCATCCAAGACTTAGATAGTAAGTCACATTGATACCTATCAACTTGTCATCGTCATTCATGGCGTCGCCTACAAAAAGTCTGGCTTCGGTGTATTCAAAGACTTGGAAGTCACCAGCGAAAGGCTCGGGGCTTTTTACTTATGGCTTGATATGACAATGATTAACTTTAGTGGTTTAGTTGCTTAAATTTGCATAACAGGTTGGTTAGGAATATGAAAGTTAACCACCTTACGAAAAGCATGATAAGTAGTTAACCAATCGATTTCAAAATCACATCAAAGTCAAGTATTTTCAGAGAGATAAGATCGACAGGTAACGTGAAAGTGTCAATTTGAATTAAACAAGACTTATAAACAGTGGATGTAATGAAGGTTTCTCCCAACAGAGTTTCAACAGATAAAAAAAGTCTAATTTCTTAAGAGCTAAGTTCAAACGTTGAACACAACTAGGTAAAATACAAGAGTGGGTAGAACCGATATCGAATAAGGTATAGACTTCGGAAGAATTTATGATTAACTTACCCGTGATAACTTCGTTCGGGTTCCTCGATAAACGCTCTCACTTAAACTACCGAATTTGACTTGTCTGGGACATCCTTTGGCATCACCATCCCAGTTGGACTTAACTTTGCTATAGGGTACATTCCACCCTTAATTGCTTCATCACATTCTTGAACCATGATTCAAATCATTACTCCCCGATCCATATCTGTGACGCCCCCAAAATAGGTATACATCACCCATTCTGAGTCGCCAAATATATGGTACAGAAACAAATACAACTTCATTAAACTGTGAGTTTAAATACAAATAGAGAGTATAAAAACTCAAAAGGAGTCCTCATTACAATTATTGATACACCATTTTAAAAATAGTGAGGACTGCTAAAACAACTTTCTAGAACCATCACTCCATATCCCGACTAGTTCCTGCTATGTTCTCACTTCCTGAGAAGAAAAATGGAACAAAAGGGTGAGCTCAACTAGCCCAGTAAAGAATATTATGACTAAAATAATATACAACAAATTATCATTAGTCTTCAACAGGGAATAATCTGATAAAATATAATAGAAAATAAGTTTTAGATCAACAACTGCAGCGGAAAACAACAATCCATTAGAAGAGTCAAGTAGAGAAAGAATTCTATTATTTTCTAAGATTTAAAAGTCCATCATCAATATTTTATCCCTGTAACATCAATCAATATACATCTTGAATCAAATATTCATCTTTGCACTACAGGCCAAAGATATTCATTTCTATCACCAGTTGGTCATGTTCATCTCAACACCTGTTCATCTTTGCACTACGGGCCAAAGATATTCATTAGGTAATCATTCATCTTTGCACTACAGACCAAAGATATTCATTTGTATCATCATTTAGGACTGAGGATGATGAAAAATATTTTAAAGAAAACGAATCCAGTGAGATAACAAATCAAATATTAAGGATTCGTATTACAGTTTATCCAAGTTCAATAATATTCCGAAATAACCAATTTTGAAGCAGAATTCAAAAATAATGATCAAAACATGGATACAATCAAAGATAGTAACCATAATAGACAACTTGGACAAAAAGAAGAAAATTTCATTTTTCAGTGAATAGTACCGTATACGAGAATAGTGTCGTATACGTGAATAGTAACCCTGACACAAAAAGTTCCAAATTTGATAAAAATTTCATAACAATATTTCGGCATAATGATATTGAAGAAAATATCATTTAAGAAGAAGATAATATCCCTTACCTCAAAATATCAGTACTTCTGATCGGAATATCGGTATAAGGCTGAAGGAAACTTGCACTCAGGGACGAAGCTATGGTAAATTTGTGGGGTCAATTGACCCCACTCAATTTTTAAAATCACTTACAAAATTTTTTTTACCCCACTCAATTTTTGACCCCACTCCATTTTTTTTAATTAGAGGTACCCAAGCGGCCAAGTCACAAAATAGAGAGAGATGGGGCAAAGCCAAATCGCCAAAGGCAAAAGCCAAACCGTGAACCATCAAAGCCTTTTGCAAGTGGTCAAAGTGGGTACTGGTGACTGGCGAGCCGCAAGCGTGGAGAATGGAGTGCGACTCTATTCTACTGTGACTCTCTTGCAGCTTTGTGCCCTTGCAGGTAACATAAATTACTCTCTCTTCAATTTCTCTAACCTCAGTTTTATTTTTAGAAATCAATTGTGATTTCCCCCTTTTGTTAGTATTATTAAATTAAATATTTGGATGTATTTGTCTAACCCGAAAGTATAAAGTATTAACAAAATTGGCTCGAGGGCGCTGCCCCCGAACCCCCGCCAAATTTTTTATAACTTACTAATAATTTTGACCCCAATACTATAAGTTCCTGGCTTCGCCACTGCTTGCACTGATTAACAGAAACTCACAAAATTATCTAAATACTCATAAAATACACTCAATAATCTAGAGAGAGAAAACTTGTTTCTGGTGTAATTTTCAATTCTAACTTAGCTCTCTATTTATATGAAAATGTTAGCACGTCGAAGCAGACTTACCCTGCAACCTGATGGCTTTACCTGCTACTATTTCCACCTACCACATTTGAATAAAATCTCAGCACATTTCTTCACCAACCAAGAGTGGGGCCCACCAATTCTAGAATTTTCCACCAAAATGATTTATAAACTGATTTCCGAATCAGCTACCTCCTAAAATTCATAACAAATCATACGCTCATTTTTAACAGTTCAAAATTTGTGGACATATACTCAACTTATATATGTATAACATATCCAAAAATTACAACGATCCAACGGTCGGATTAAAAATTATAACTCCCGCAATATATCTCAAAAAAATACTGGTTTGATTTTTAATACCTCCAACCCGACAAAATACTAATAAAATACCTCAACATTAATTCCTTCATTTATAGCAACATAAATAAATCCATCATTTATATCCACATAAAATAAATATTTCCTTTCATATGAATCAATGATTAATTATTCACAAATAATATTACAGAATCACATTTATGACAACCAGGCTGTTCCCAGGAAAGAGGGGGCTTTCCAATAAGGATTTCTCCTTAATGGCGCGCAATTAGGTGACCAAACCTCTCCTTGATAGAACTTTCTAGACATTGACAATAATGTTATCTAATAATATTATTCCAAATAATTACTGATATATTAAAGGAGATAGTGTGCAGTGACAATTATTGAAACAACAATAATATAAAATATCAATGCAGCAATTATTGAATCAATAAAATAAAATATTGAACAATAACTACTGTGACAATTATTGAGTAGTGCCTTCTTACGTAAGGATCAATAATTCAACAATACTGTGCAATACCGTATGCTACTGTGCAACAACTCGTATTACTTTACTTTAACCACCGGGTATTCCAACAGCGTTAACGGTAACAACTACGCCGTTATTCAATTTTGTCATTTTCTTCATTCGACCATTATCCATTACGGGGCCCACAATTGGCTGCGCCGTCGTACGAATATTCCCCGACAGAAAGAATATTCCACCGACAAAATGAATATTTTATAACCACTTGCTTATTTTGCAAAATTTTCACATTTCACCCATAACCAAAGTTATTATATCAAATTAATACCTTTTATTCACAATAATAAATAAAGGAAATTTGATTTTATTCATTAAAAAGTTGGGGTCTTACAACCTCCCAACCTTATGAAATTTCGTCCTCGAAATTGACGTACGTACCTGGTGTTTCGAAAAGGTGAGGATACCTCGCTTTCATTTCTGATTCTAACTCCCAGGTCATCTCTTCAATAGCATGGGTTCTCCACAAAACCTTAACTTGTGGTATAACGTTCGTAAGTAGGACATGCTCTTTCCTATCCAAGATCTTAACAGGTACCTCCTCGTACATTAAATCTTCAACTATCTTGTCTGGTTCTAACTCAATAATGTGGTTCGGGTCTTTAACATATTTACGAAGCATAAATATGTGAAAAACAATATGAACACGAGACATACTTGGAGGTAATGCGAGTCTATAGGCCACATTTCCTATTCGGTCAAGAATCTCAAATGGACCAATAAATCTTGGATTAAACTTTCCTCTCTTCCCAAATCTTGTAACTCCCTTCCATGGTGCAACACGTAACAATACATGATCCATAATATTAAATTCCACGTCCTTCCGATGAAGATCCGCATAACTCTTTTGTCGATCTTGTGCCGTTTGTATACATTGTCGAATCATTTGGATCTTCTCTGTAGTCATGCGTACCAACTTTGGTCCCAATAATGTTGTTTCACCCATCTCGTCCCAGCATACTGGAGAATGACATTTTCTTCCATACAAATGCTCGCCTGATAACTTTTGTTGTAGGAGAATTCCACCAATGGTAGGTACTTATCCCAACTCCCTTTGAGATCTAGGACACAGAGTCTTAATAGATCTTCAAGAGTTTGAATAATCCTCTCTAATTGTCCATCCGTTTGAGGATGGTATGCCGAACTGAATCGTAAATTAGTGCCCATAGCTTTCTGTAAGCTAACCCAAAATTGTGAAGTGAATCTTGGGTCACAATCCGAAACTATGGATACTGGCATACCGTGCAATCTCATAATCTCGTTCACGTACATACTAGCAAGACGTTCAAGGGAATAAGTCTCACGTATGGGCAAGAAATGGGCATACTTGGTTAATCTATCAACAATAACCCAAATCGCATCTATGCTTTGTGAAACCTTGGGAAGACCTGTAACGAAATCCATAGTAATGTGTTCCCACTTCCATTTCGGAATCTCAAGTGGTTGTAATGTACCCTTTGGCATTTGATGCTCCGCCTTTACACGTGGATAAGTTAAACACCTCGAGATAAACTCCGCGATCTCTCTTTTCATATTGCTCCACCAAAATGTATGTCGAAGTTCATGATACATTTTGGTACTCCCAGGATGGATTGCAAATGGTGTGTTGTGTGCCTCCATCATGATTCTATGCTTCAAGTCAGAATCGTTAGGAACAAAAAGTCTAGAGTTGACTCGAAGTATTCCTTCTTCATCGATTCTTGCTTCTGGAATAACACCTTCTTGCACTTTCTTCTTCATATGCATCAGCTCCATGTCCGTAGCTTGCGCAGTTTTAACTTTATCGATTAAAGTCGGTTCTACTCGCATGTTTGATATCATCACGTGGGTACTTGGAGCCTTCATCTCTATCTCCATCCTTTGCAAGTCATACAAAATGGACCTTTGTGTTAACAACATTGCACTTGTACCCGCATATTATCTTCTACTTAATGCGTTAGCTACCACGTTTGCTTTTCCAGGATGATATTGGATGGTGTGATCGTAATCTTTCAACAGCTCGAGCCAACGTCGTTGCCGCATGTTGAGTTCCTTTTGGGTGAAGAAATATTTGAGGCTTTTATGATCTGTATAGATCTCCACTTTCTCCCCATACAGGTAGTGTCTCTAAATCTTCAACGCGAAAACGACTGCTGCTAACTCCAAATCATGAGTAGGATCATTTCTCTCATATTCTTTGAGTTTCCGTGAAGCATAGGCTATGACTTTCCCATGTTGCATGAGAACACATCCTAACCCTTTGCCCGAAGCATCGCTGTAGATAACAAATCCATCCGAACCAGATGGTAATGTCAGAACAAATGCCGAAACGAGTCTTCTCTTGAGTTCTTGAAAACTCTTCTCGCAATCCTCGTTCCAAACGAATTTTATATCTTTACAAGTTAGCTGAGTTAACGGAGTAGCGATTCGAGAAAATCCTTCCACGAATCTCCGATAATAACCAGCTAAGCCCAGAAAGCTACGTACTTCGGTCACCGACTTTGGTTACTCCCAACTTTGTATGGCTTCAATCTTCGTCGGGTCAACAGATACTCCATGTTTTGACACCACGTGTCCAAGGAATGCTACTTCCTCAAGCCAGAACTCGCATTTTTTTAACTTGGAATACAACTTGTTATCACGAAGCCTTTGCACTACCAGCTTCAAATGGTGCACATGATCTTCATGGCTTTTGGAATAGATGAGGATTTCATCAATAAAGACAACAACGAACTGATCCAAGTATTCTTTAAACACACGGTTCATCATATCTATGAAAGCAGCAGGAGCATTAGTCAATCCAAAAGACATGATTAAGAATTTATAATGCCCGTACCGAGTTCTGAAGGCAGTCTTTGGAATATCCTCAGTTTTAATCTTCAGCTAATGATATCCAGAATGAAGATCGATCTTTGAAAAGAATTGTGCTCCTTGCAACTGGTCAAACATGTCATCAATGCGAGGTAGCGGATACCTATTCTTGATAGTGACATGGTTCAACTCTCGGTAGTCAATACAAAGTCGCATACTCCCGTCTTTCTTCTTTACGAATAACACAGGAGCACCCCAAGGAGATGTACTAGGACAAATAAAACCGATGTCCAACAACTCCTGTAGTTGGACCTTTAACTCCTGAAGTTCAATAGGAGCCATTCGATATGGGGTTTTAGAAATGGGCTTTGTACCAGGCTCAAGGTCAATAAAAAATTCAACTTCACGTTCTAGAGGTAGACCGGGAAGTTCTTCAGGAAATACATCAGGAAATTCACTAACAATAAAAATAGTATTCAACTCTCTCGTGTTTTTGTTCAAGTCCGTGACATGGGCTAAGAAAGCTTGACATCCATTTTTCAATAAACGAATAGCTTTATGGCTTGATATGACAGTGACTGATTTTAGTGGTTTGGTTGTTTGAATTCGCATAATAGGTTGGTTAGGAATATGAAAACTAACAACCTTACGAAAATAATCAATTTTAGCATGATGCGTGGTTAACCAATCAATCCCCAAAATCACATCAAATGCAAGAATTTTCAACGAAATAAGGTCGGCAGGTAATGTGATGGTACTGACTTGAAGCATGAAAGATTTAAAAGCAGTAGATGTAACGAAAATTTCTCCTAACGGAGTCTCAACAGATAAGTCAAAGTCTAATTTCTCCGGAGTTAAGTTTAAACGTTGAGCACAAGCAGGAGAGATAAAAGAATGGGTAGAACCGGTATCTAGTAAGGTATAAACTTCGCAAGAGTTCAAGATTAGCTTACCCTTGATCACCTCATTCGGGTTCCGCACGTTTTGTGCAGTCATGACAAACGCCCTTCCAGGAACCACCGAATTTGACTTGTCCGGGACAGCCTTTGGAGTCACCATCCCTGTTGAACTTGGTTTCACAACTAGACAATCTCTAGCTATATGATTTTCCATTCCACAGTTATAACACACCTTGGATTGTTGTGGGCAGTTTGGGCTGATGTGTCCCTCTTTCCCGCATTTGTAACATACGACCGGTGGTCGTTCTCCTCCCCTAGAAATAGTTGTTGTTGGTGCTGACGTCTTTACGCTATCATTGTTGTAACTTCTCCTTTTGAAATCTCCTCCCGACTCGCTCCTTCTATTATCACGGCCACGATTACCACCAGAGTGGTTACCGCTTTTGTCCGAATGTTGTCATTGCTCGGATGACCGATGCCACCGGTATGACCTTGGCTATGTTCCCTCGGTTGAACATACTCATTATCTCGCTCTAATAATTGAGCCCTGTTTACAACATCTGAATATAAAGAAAATTTATGAGAGATAAGATATTGTCGAATCTCGAGCTTTAGACCTCTCAGAAACATCCTCATCATTCGTTCCTCATTTTCAACCAAATGAGGTGCAAACCTAAATAACTCTGCAAACTTTGCCTCATACTAGGACACCGTTATGTTATTTTATTCGAGTCTGATAAACTCCACCTCCTTCATATGATGAATACTTTCAGGAAAGTACTTGTCATTGAATAGTTTTTGAAACGTTTCCCAAGAAATACTGAGTGCGGCTGGCTGGGTACGCTTCACAGACTCCTACCAGTAGTCTGCCTCACCGCGGAACATAAAGGCGGCGAATGGAACCTTCTGTTCCTCCGTGCATCTCAAGACATCAAATATCTTGGTAATTTGTTTGACCCATGTTTCCGCCATGATCGAATCTAGATTTCCCTTAAATTCTGGAGGTCCCAACTCTTTGAACTTCTTGGTTGTGACAAGCCGCGCATTGCTAGCATTTCCACCCGTATTTTGTGCACGAGTCTCCCTCGTCTGGTTTTGCATGAACTACAAAAAGCTTCTAAACATCCCATCATTCATCATTTGTTCGGTAACGTTGTTTACAGGAGGATTATTGCCTTCCTATTGCACATTTCCCTGGGTAGTGATCAAAGGTGTCTCCACGGTCTGATTCACTTCATTATTAACGTTCTCAGCTGCCATTCTTAAATACTGCCATAAAACAAGGGTTAATAGTCATGCAACATATTATCCCTATACTCTGACCGACCAAATAAATACCAAATAAACTTAGTCAGGTCATACTAGCGAATGAATTCCCCGTCTCTCCCCTCATAGTTCTTGTCTCACATCTCAGCCAGGGATCATATCCCTAAGATTTGATACCAACTGTGACACCCCCAAAATAGGTATACATCACCCATTCTGAGTCACCAAATACATGGTACAGATATAAATACAACTTCATTAAACTGTGAGTTTAAATACAAATAGAGAGTATAAAAACTCAAAAGGAGTCCTCATTACAATTATTGATACACTATTTTAAAAATAGTGAGGACTGCTAAAAAACTCTCTATAACCATCACTCCATACCCCGACTAGTTCCTGCTATGTTCTTACCTCCTGAGAAGAAAAATGGAACAAAAGGGTGAGCTCAACTAGTCCAGTAAAGAATATTATGACTAAGATAATATACAACAAATTATCATTATTCTTCAACAGGGAATAATCTGATAAAATATAATAGACAACAAGTTTTAGATTAACAACTACAGCGAAAAATAACAATCCATTAGAAGAGTCAAGTAGAGAAAGAATTCTACTATCTTCTAAGATTTAAAAGTCCATCATCAATATTTTATCCCTGTAACATCAATCAATATACATCTTGAATCAAATATTTATCTTTACACTACAGACCAAAGATATTAATTTGTATCACCAGTTGGTCATGTTCATCTCAACACCTGTTCAAATTTGCACTACAGGCCAAAGATATTCATTAGGTAATCATTCATCTTTGCACTACAGGCCAAAGATATTCATTTGTATCATCATTTAGGACTGAGGATGATGAAAAATATTTTAAAGAAAACAAATCCAGTGAGATAACAGATCAAATATTAAGGATTTGTATTACAGTTTATCCAAGTTCAACAATATTCTGAAATAACCAATTTTGAAGTAGAATGCAAAAATAATGATCAAAACATGGATACGATCAAAGATAGTAACCATAATAGACAACTTGGACAAAAAGAAGTAAATTTCATTTTTCGGTGAATAGTGCTGTATACGTGAATAGTGCCGTATACGTGAATAGTAACCCCGACATAAAAAGTTCCAAATTTGATAAAAAGTTCATACCAATATTTTGGCATAATGATATTGAAGAAAATATCATTTTAGAAGAAGATAATATCCCTTACCTCAAAATATCAGTACTTCTGATCGGAATATCAGTATAAGGCTGAAGAAAACTTGCACTGATTTACAGAAACTCACAAAGTATCTAAATACTCACAAAATAAACTCAATAATCTAGAGAGAGAAAGAGAGAAAACTTGCTTCTGGTGTGATTTTCAATTCTAACTTAGCTCTCTATTTATGGGAAAATGTTAGCACGCCGAAGCAGACTTAACCTGCAAACTGATGGCTTTACCTGCTACTATTCCCACCCACCACATTTGAATAAAAATCTCAGCACATTTCTTCACCAACCAAGAGTGGGGCCCACTAATTCTAGAATTTTTCACCAAAATGATTTATTACCTTATTTTCGAATCAGCCACCTCTTAAAATTCATAACAAATCATACGCTTATTTTTAACGGTTCAAAATTTGTGGAATATACTCAACTTATATATGTATAACATATCCAAAAATTACAACGATCCAACGGTCGGATTAAAAATTATAACTCTCGCAATATATCTCAAAAAAATACTGGTTTTATTTTTAATACCTCCAATCCGACAAAATACTAATAAAACACCTCAACATTAATTCCTTCATTTATAACCACATAAATAAATCCATCATTTATATCCACATAAAATAAATATTTCCTTATCATATGAATCAATAATTAATTATTCATAAATAATATTACAGAATCACATTTATGATAACCAGGTTGTTCCCAGGAAAGAGGGGGCTTTCCAATAAGGATTTTTCCTTACTGGCGCGCAATTAGGTGACCAAACCTCTCCTTACCAGAACTTTCTAGACATTGCCAATAATGTTATCTAATAATATTATTCCAAATAATTTGAATTATTGATCTGTTAAAGGAGATACTGTGCATTGACGATTATTGAAACAACAATAATATAAAATATCAATGCAGCAATTATTGAATCAATAAAATAAAATATTGAACAGTAACTACTGTAACTAATTTCTTACGCAAGGATCAATAATTCAACAATATTGTGCAATACAGTATGCTACTGTGCAACAACGCGTATTACTTTACTTTAACCACCGGGTATTCTAACAGTGTTAACGGTAACAACTACGCCGTTATTCATTTTTGTCGTTTTCTTCATTCGACCGTTATCTATTATGGAGCCCACAATTGACTGCGCCGTCATACGAATATTCCCCGACAGAAAGAATATTCCGCCGATAAAATGAATATTTTATAACCACTTGCTTATTTTGCAAAATTTTCACATTTCACCCATAACCAAAGTTATTATATCAAATTAATACCTTATTATTCACAATAATAAATAAAGGAAATTTGATTTTATTCATTAAAAATTTGGGGTCTTATAATATCGAATTGGCATTGACCGCTCTGCACAGGGTAATTCTGAACTCGATGTTGGATTCTCTCAATTGTTATCGAAAAAGCAAAACCCATTTCATCTATTTTGACTTTATTGGATCAGACATCGTTTTCGACAATATCAACGCGTCATGCATCTTTTACCCACGTATCATCTATTCTCCTTCGTTCAGTTGTTTCTGCTTTCATCAGAACTTTGATCATAGCATTCTCAGATTCTAGCTCTAATATCTTATATTCTGCCAAAGAGTGCTTCTGTTCAAGCATCGCACATCGGGTAACACAATTTTGAATTGTTGCATCTCTTTGCTCCACAACCGCCTGCCTTTCTTCAGTCTGCTCTTCTAACTCATGATTACGATTTTGTAATTCTAAATTTTGATCATAAAATTCTTCTAATAAATTCTCCTCAGGTTCATATTCTTCCTCACTCTCAGCTGCTACCTCTGCAACTAGCTCGGGTGCAACTATTAGTTCTTCACGCACCACGTAGATATCTCTAATTTCTTCTTCGTCTGACATCACATTAACCTGGTTAGTGATTAAAGGTGTCTCCACGGTCTCTTGTGCTTCATTGCTTATCTCAATATTTTCGGATACCATTTGCAAATACTGCCACAAAATAAGGGTTAATTAACATATCACATATTATCCCTATACTCTGACCGACCAATTAAATACCAAATAAACTTAGGTAGGTCATACTAGCGAAGGAATTCTCCGTCTCTCCCCTCCTAGTTCTTGTCTCACATCTCAGCCAGAGATCATATCCCTAAGCTTTGATACCAACTGTGACTTCCCCAAAGCAGGTATACATCACCCATCTTGGGTCGCCAAATACATGGTATAAAATTCAAATACAACTTAATAATACAACTGGCGTGTAAAATACGACAAAACATAAGCTATGAGTTTTAATGCAAATATTGTCATCAAAACAATATCCACACTCAATAGAGTCCTCATTATAATTATTATCACACTATTTCATAGAATAGTGAGGACTACTAATGCTATCATCTGGTCCGTCACTCCGTTCCCCGATTAGTCCCTGCTACGTTCTCATTTCCTGAAGAGAACAATGAAAGTAAAAGGGTGAGCTCAAGTAGCCCAGTAGGAAATATTATAACTAAGATAATGTAGAATATATTATTATTAGCCTTAAACAGTGTTAAACTGATACAATATAACAAACATCAAGTTTAACTGCAGCGGAATAAGCAATCCATTAAAAGAGTCAAGTAGAGAATAAAATCTACTATCTTTTATGATTTAAAAGGTTTTTCAACACTTTTATCGCTGTGACTCAGCTTAATAAATAATCCACATCACCGAATCACCCCTGTAATACGGCCAAGGATATTCTTTAGTATCACGACCACAATTATCCATACACTACGGACCAAGAATATTTGTGTATTCATTAATGGTCATGATCATGCCAACAACTGTCCATCAATGCACTATGGGCCAATGAGGACTTTTACCACATCATTTGTAATATTACGGTCATGATTACACCGAATATTCCCTGGTCATAATCATACCAAGTCCATCTATGCACTACAGGCCACAAATGACTTTCAAAAAAAATATAAACATGAGGATGATGACAATGATATAAGAATTCAATAAAACAAGTTCAAGAATTAATTTATACAAGAACTAATAACACAAATAATGAATTCCAACACAATGAAACTATTTTTATCAAAAATATAAATTTTGAAATTTCAAAGTTTGACTTTTCCTTAAAAAGTCAACTGTTGACTTTTTGACCAAATAGTGAATTCCAAAAAAATTTTATGTTTATAGACTATTTTTACTAATTTCATCGTTCCGGACTCAAATATCACGTCCGCATCTCCAAAATCAACTCCGAACACAACTTTAATTTTAATAACATTCATCAATAATATTATAACTCACAATATTTATCTACCAGGTCGTTCCCAGGAAAGATGGGGCTTTCCAATAAGGATTTCTCCCTATTGACGCGCAATTAGGTGACCAAACCTCTCCTTGACAGAACTTCTAGACATTGTAAATATTGCAATTTAATAATATGAATAACTTTGTCGTCTCAATTATTGATTTAATAAAATAACATATTATGCAGATGATACTATGACAATAATCGAATCAATAATATGAGAGATATGATGCAACAATTACTATAGCAATAATTGAGTATAACTGAGTGACTTCTCACGTAAGCATCAATAACCAATACCGTGTGCTACTATGCAACCACGCGTATTACTGAACTTTTACTACCGGGTAGTTCAACAGTTAACGGTAAAACTTCCGCCGTTATTTTCATAAAGAATTTTTGTCGTTTTCTCAATCCGACAATAATTCTGTTGTGGGGGGTCCACCAATGATTGTGCCGTTGTACGAATATTCCCTGTTAAAACGAATATTCCCCGACCAATCGAATATTATATAACAACTTGCGTACTTTGCAAAATTTGTAAATATTACCCACAACTATAATATTATATCAAATCCACACCATAATATTCAAAAATATATTTCGAGAAAATTTAATCTTTATTCAAAAAGTTGGGATCTTACACACAGACATGATGTTCCAAGTATAGGGTAACCCGCGTATACAGGTTATTCCAATAGAATAATAAAGAATGGAATAACAGAAGTTCTCTTCATGAATAAGAAAGAAATAATACTACCTACCTTTGAAAAACTGGATACTGGAATAGTGAGGTAGCAGGCTTCTTTTCTTCTTTCTCTCTATAATAATCGCTCTAAAGCTTTTGTGAATTGGTGAGAAATGAAGGAAGAATGAGCTTCTATTTATAGGAAAATATAGTTTCGATAATTGCACATTTTTGGGCTCAAAAAATTACAGTACAATACCTCCAACTTTTCTTTCATTTTTAATTTAATCCTGCAAGTATTATCAAACTTGCACCACCTCCCCTAATAGTAAATAATGTGAATCAATAGTATAATCATGTAAAAAATACGAATTATAGTATAGTACCTCCATCTATACCTCAATTTTTAACTTAGTCATGCAAGTATTATTAATCTTGCACCAACTCCCCTAATTGTAAATAATGTGATTCAATAGTATACACATGTGAACAAATAATTATATAAGCATTTGAATTAGTAGTAATTAATTACTCATTTATCTGATAAATTACCCGATTTATCAATATAACCCCTAGACATCAATTATCATCGGAATAGATGTCGATTTCCACTAACACTAATAATCCCAACACAATGGAACTATCAAAATTCATTTTTAATCAACACAACTTATTCATCATTAATATTATAACTCACAATATTTAACAACCAGGTTGGTCCCAGGAAAGAGGGGGCTTTCCGATAAGGATTTCTACTTATTGGCGCACAATTAGGTGACCAAACCTCTCCTTGACAGAATTTCTAGACATTGTCAATATTGCAAATAATAATTTGAATAACTTTGTCGTCTCAATTACTGATTTAATAATATAAAATATTATGCAAATGATATTGTGACAATAATTGAATCAATAATATGAGAGATACGATGCAAAATTACTGTAGCAATAATTGAGTATAACTGAGTGACTTCTCACGTAATCATCAATAATCAATACTGTGTGCTACTATGCAACTACGCGTATTACTGTACTTTTAACACCGGGTGTTTCAACATTTAATGGTAAAACTTCAGCCGTTATTTTCATAAAGTATTTTAGTCATTTTCTCAATCCAACAATAATTCCGTTGTGGGGGTCCACCAATGATTGTGCAGTTGTACGAATATTCTCTGTTAAAATGAATATTCCCCGGCCAATCGAATATTATATAAAAACTTGCGTACTTTACAAAATTTGTAAATATTATCCACAACTATAACATTATATCAAATACACACCATAATATTCAAAAATATATTTCGAGAAAATTTAATCTTTATTCAAAAAGTTGGGGTCTTACAACCTCCCCTTCTTATGAAATTTCATCCTCGAAATTAGGGTGCGTACCTGATATGTCGAAGAGGTAAGGATATCTTGATTTAATCTCAGATTCTAACTCCCAGGTCATTTTTTTCATATCGTGGTTTCTCCACAAAACTTTGACTTGAGGTATAACCTTGGAGCGTAGAATATGATCCTTTTTATCCAAGATTTTAACATGTAATTCTTCATATGTTAAATCTTCCTCTATCTCGTCTGGTTCTAATTCAATAATGTGGTTCGTGTCTTTCACATATTTACGTAACATAGATATATAAAAAACATTATGAACACTAGACATACATGGCGGTAAAGCGAGTCTATACGCCACAGTTTCTACTCGATCAAGGATTAAAAATGGGCCAATGAATCGAGGGTTGAGCTTTCCTCTCTTTCCAAATCTCGTAACTCCCTTCCATGGAGCAACACATAATAACATATGATCTCCAATATCGAATTCCACGTCCTTTCGATGATGATCAGCATAACTCTTTTGTCGATCTTGTGAGGTTTTTATACGTTGTCGGATCGTTTGAATCTTTTCCGTAGTCATACGTACCAATTCTGGTCCCAACAACGTTGCTTCACCCACCTCATCCCGGCATACTGGAGAACGACACTTTCTTCCATACAACGCCTCAAATGGAGCCATGCCAATACTTGCTTGATAACTGTTGTTGTAGGAAAACTCCACCAATGGTAGGAACTTATCCTAACTTCCCTTGAAGTCAAGGACACAGAGTCTTAATAGATCTTCAAGAGTTTGAATGGTCCTCTCCAACTGTCCGTCTGTCTAAGGATGATATGCCAAGCTAAATCGTAAATCCGTGCCCATAGCTTTTTGCAAACTAACCCAAAATCTTGAAGTGAATATTGGGTCTTGATCAGAAACTATGGATACTGGCATACCATGCAGTCTTACAATCTCGTTTATATATATACGAGCAAGACGTTCAAGTGTATAAGTTTCTCGTATAGATAGGAAATGAGCAGACTTGGTCAATCTATCAACAATGACCCAAATCGCATCTATGCCTTGAGAAACTTTGGGAAGACCGGTAATGAAATCCATGGTAATGTGCTCCCACTTCCATTCTGGAATTTCAAGGGGTTGCAATGGACCTTTTGGTACTTGATGCTCCGCTTTAACTCGTTGAAAAATTAGACACCTTGAGATAAATAGTGCTATCTCTCTCTTCATATTGCTCCACCAAAATATATGTCGAAGATCACGATACATTTTGGTACTCCCAGGATGGATTGCAAACGGTGTGTTGTGCGCCTCCATCTTGATTTTATACTTTAAATCAGGGTTGTTAGGAACACAAAGTCTGGAGTTGACTCGAAGTATTCCTTTTTCATCGATTCTTGCTTCCGGCATAACACCTTCTTGTACTTTCTTCCTCATACGCATCAGCTCCAGGTCTGTAGCTTGAGCAGGCATAACTTTATCGATTAAAGTCGGTTCTACTCATATATTCGCCATCATCACATGGGTCCCTGGAGTCTTTATCTCTAACTCCATCCTTTTCAAGTCATACAAAATGGGCCTTTGCGTTGACAATATTACACTCGTACCCGCATATGATCTTCTACTCAGCGCATCAGCTACTACGTTCGCTTTTTCAGAATGGTATTGAATAGTATGATCATAATCTTTCAAAAGTTTGAGCCAATGTCGTTGCCGCATGTTGAGTTCCTTTTGAGTGAAGAAATATTTGAGGCTTTTATGATCCATATAGATCTCCACTTTCTCCCCCATACAGGTAATGCCTCTAAATTTTAAGCGCAAAAACGACAGCTGCCAACTCTAGATCATGAGTAGGATAATTCCTCTCATATTCTTTGAGTTGTCGTGAGGCATAGGCTATGACTTTCCCATGTTGCATGAGAACACATCCTAACCCTTTGCCCGAAGCATCACTATAGATGACAAATCTCTCCGAGCCAGATGGTATTGTCAGAACAGGTGCTGAAATGAGTCTCCTCTTGAGTTCTTGAAAACTCTTCTCACATTCCACGCTCCAATCGAATTTTGTATCTTTTCGAGTCAGATGAGTTAATGGTGTAGTGATTCGAGAAAACCCTTATACGAATCTCCGATAATAACCAGCTACGCCGAGAAAGCTACGTACTTCGGTCACTGATTTAGGTTGCTCCCAGCTTTGAATTGCTTCAATCTTTGCCGGGTCAACAGATATCCCATGATTTGATATCACGTGCCCAAAGAATGCAACTTCCTCAAGCCAGAACTCGCATTTCTTCAACTTGGCATATAGCTTGTTTTCACGAAGCTTTTAGAGTATCAGCCTCAAGTGTTGCTCATGATCTTCACGGCTTTTGGAATATATGAGGATGTCATCAATAAAGACGACCACAAAATGATCCAAATATTCCTTGAATACTCGGTTCATCATATCCATGAAGGCAGCAGGATCATTAGTCAATCCAAAGGACATGACTAGGAATTCATAATGCCCGTACCGAGTTCTGAAAACAGTCTATGGAATGTCATTGGTTTTAATATTCAATTGATGATATCTTGAATGAAGATCAATCTTTGAAAAGAATTTGGCGCTTTGCAACTGGTCAAACAGGTCATCAATACGTGGCAATGGGTACCTATTTTTGATGGTGACATGATTCAACTCCCGATAATCAATACAAAGTCGCATACTCCCAACTTTCTTCTTCACGAATAGAACATGAGCACCCCAAGGAGACGTACTAGGACGAATGAAACCAATGTCTAACAATTCCTGCAACTGGGTCTTTAACTCCTGAAGTTCAATAGGAGCCATTCGATATGGGGCTTTGAAAATGGGTTTTGTACCGGGTTCAAGGTCGATACAAAATTCAATTTCACGCTCTGGGGGTAGGCCGGGAAGTTCTTCGGGGAATACGCCAGGAAATTTATTAACAACAGAAATATCATTCAAAACTGACGTATTTTTGTTTAGATCCGTGACATGAGCTAAGAAAGCTTGACATCCATTTTCAATAAACGAATAACTTTATGGCTTGAAATAACATTGATTTATTTTAAAGGTTTAGTTGTTTGAATTCGCATAATAGGTTGGTTAGGAATATGAAAACTAACAACCTTAGGAAAATAATTAATTTTTGCATGATGAGTAGTTAACCAATCAATCTTTAGAATCACGTCAAATGCAAGTATTTTCAATGAAATAAGATCGACAGGTAATGTGAGGGTACCAATTTGAACCAAACAAGACTTATAAACAGTGGATGTAATGAAGGTTTCTCCCAACGGAATTTCAACAGATAAGTCAAAGTCTAATTTCTCCATAGTCAAATTTAATCGTTGAGCACAAGTAGGAGAAATAAAAGAATGGGTAGAACCGGTATCAAATAAGGTATAGACTTAGCTAGAGTTTATGATAAGCTTACCCGTGATGACCTCGTTCGGGTTCCTTGCTTTCTGGGAGGTCACAACAAATGCTCTCCCTTGCACCACCGGCTTTGACTTTTCTAGGACGGCCTTTGGTGCCTCCATCCTAGCTGAACTTGTTTTCGATGAACGACAAAATCAGGCTAGGTGACCTTCACTTCCACAATTATAACACGCTTTGGATGGCATCGCGCAGTTTGGACAGATATATCCTCCCCCTCCGCATTTGAAACATATGATAGGTGGTCGTTCTCCTTCCATAACCACGGTTGCTGGTGCTAACATCTTTCCATCATTGTTGAATCTCCTTTTCTTGAAATATCCATTTTTACTGTCTTGGCCATGATTACCACCGAAGTGGTTACCATTTCTGGCATGTTGATTCCCTCCACATTTGTTGTCACCGCTTCGATGACTGATACCACTGGTATTTTCATGTTGCCGGCTGCTTTCTCTTAGTTGCGTTGACTCGTTATCGCGCTCCAATAACTGAGCCCTATTTACAACATCTGAGTACAAACACAGTTTATGAGAAATAAGATATTGACGTATCTCCGGTTTCAAACCTCTTAAAAACATTCGTGTCATTCGATCCTCATTATCGACCAAATGGGATGCAAACCGGGATAACTCCGCAAATTTAGCCTCGTATTGTGACACGGTCATATTGTTTTGCTCCAACTTGATAAACTCCACCTCTTTCATGTGATGAATACTTTCGGGAAAGTATTTGTCGTTGAATAGCTCTTGGAACTTCTCCCAAGACATCTTGAGTGCGTTAGGCTGGGTACGTTTTACAGATTCCCACCAGTAATATGCCTCTTCACGTAATTTGCCTCGGAGAATCCCAATACATCAAATATCTTGGTGATCTACTTTATCCACGCTTCCGCCTTAAGTGGTTTTGGCTCTCCAATAAACTCGGGTGGTCCCAGCTCCTTGAACTGTTTAGCGATGACCGTTTGAGAGTTTCCAATGTTTCCACCTGCATTTTGAACAGAGCCGCTCTCGTCTGATGTTGCATGAATTGCATAAAGCCTCTGAACATTCCATCGTTCATCATTTGGTCAGTGTTGTTGTTTGCATGCGGATTGTCACCTTCCTGATGCACATTATTCTGATTGTTGATCTGTGGAGACTCAATGGTCTCATGTGCCCCATTACTATTCTCAATATTCTCAGATGCCATTTTCAAATACTGCCACAAAACAAGGGTTAATTGACATGCAACATATTATCTCTATACTCTGAACAACCAATTAAATATCAAAAAATTTAGGTAGGTCATACTAGCGAATGAATTCCCCGTCTCTCCCCTCCTAGTTCTAGTCTCACATCTTAGCCAGGGATCATATCCCTAAGCTTTGATACCAACTGTGATGCCCCCAAAATAGGTATACATCACCTATTCTGAGTCGCCAAATACATGGTACAGAATACAAATACAACTTAATTATACAACTGTTGTGCAAAGTACGACAAAACATAAGCTGTGAGTTTTAATACAAATATTATCGTCTAGACAATATACAAACTCAAATTCAATATTATTACATTTATTTTCCCACTATTTCACTGAATGGTGAGGACTACTAATGCTATCATCTGGCCCGTCACTCCGTTCCCCGACTAGTCCCTGCTACGTTTTCATTTCCTGAAGAGAACAATTAAAGTAAAAGGGTGAGCTCAACTAGCCCAGTAGGAAATATTATGACTAAGATAATGTAGAATATATTATCATTAGCCTTAAACAGTGTTAAACTGATTGAATATAACAAACATCAAGTTTAACTGCAACGGAACAAGCAATCTATTAAAAGAGTCAAGTAGAGAACAAAATCTACTATCTTTTATTATTTAAAAGGTTTTTCAACACTTTTATCGCTGGGACTCAGCTTAATAAATAATCCACATCACCGAATCACCCCAGTAATACGGCCAAGGATATTCTTTAGTATCACGACCACAATTATCCATGCACTACGGGCCAAGAATATTTGTGTATTCATTAATGGTCATGATCATGACAACAACTGTCCATCAATGCACTACGGGCCAATGAGGACTTTTACCATATTATTTATAACATTACGGTCATGATTACACCGAATAATCCCTGGTCATAATCATACCAAGTCCATCTATGCACTACAGGCCACAGATGACTTTCAAAAAAAATATAAACATGAGGATGATGACAATGATATAACAATTCAATAAAATAAGTTTAAGAATTAATTTATACAGGAACTAATAATGTCCAAATTGTCAACATGATACTGCTTTGTAGAGTAAAATTCAAGAATGCTCAGAAGAATATTTTCATGAAAAGATACTGGATGAAACGCAAATATCAAGGATATTCCACTAATTTCATGGAGTATAGAAGTTAAAACTTTAACCAACTGAGTATAACAAGGAATGGAATAACAAAAGAAATCACCAGGCATGCGATAGACCGCACAAGCAGGTTATTCCAACAGAATAATAAATAACGGAATCAGGTCCGGCGTAAAACGCACAGACAGGATATTCCAACAGAATAATAAAGACGGAATCAGGTCCGGCGTAAAACGCACAGACATGATATTCCAACAAAATAATAAAGACGGAACCAGGTCCGGCGTAGAACGCACAGACAAGATGTTCCAACAGAATGATAAATAATGAAACCAGGTCTGACGTAAACGCACAGACAGGATGTTCCAACAAAATGACAAAGAATGAAATAACAGAAGAATTTCACCAAGTATAGGGTAGCCCGCGTATACAAGTAATTCCAATAGAATAATAAAGAATGGAATAACAGAAGTTCTCTTCATGGATAAGAAAGAAATAATACTCCCTACCTTGAAAAAACTGGATACTGGAATAGTGAGGTAGCAGACTTCTCTTCTTTTTTCTCTCTATAATAATCGCTCTAAATCTTTTATGAATTGGTGAGAAATGAAGGAAGAATGAACTTCTATTTATAGGAAAATATAGTTTCAATAATTGCACGTTTTGGAGCTCGAAAAATTACAGTACAATACCTCTAACTTTTCTTTCATTTTTAATTTAGTCCTGCAAGTATTATCAAACTTGCACCACCTCCCCTAATAGTAAATAATGTGAATCAATAGTTCAATCATGTGAATCAATAGTATATTAATGTGAAAAATACGAATTACAGTATAGTACCTCCATCTATACCTCCATTTTTAACTTAGTCATGCAAGTATTATCAATCTTGCACCAACTCCCCTAATAGTAAATAATGTGATTCAATAGTACACACATGTGAACAAATAGTTATATAAGCATGTGAATTAGTAGCAATTAATTGCTCATTTATCTGATAAATTACCCAATTTATCAATATAACCCCTAGACATCAATTATCATCGGAATAGATGTCGATCTCCACTAACACTAATAATCCCAACACAATGGAACTATCAAAATTCATTTTTAATCAACACAACTTATTCATTATTAATATTATAACTCACAATATTTAACAACCAGGTCGTTCCCAGGAAAGAGTGGGCTTTCCGATAAGGATTTCTCCTTATTGGCGGGCAATTAGGTGACCAAACCTCTCCTTGACAGAACTTCTAGACATTGTCAATATTGCAAATAATAATATGAATAACTTTATCGCCTCAATTATTGATTTAATAATATAAAATATTATGCAAATGATACTGTGACAATAATTGAATCAATAATATGAGAGATATGATGCAGCAATTATTGTAGCAATAATTGAGTATAACTGAGTGACTTCTCACGTAAGCATCAATAATCAATACCGTGTGCTACTATGCAACCACGCGTATTACTGTACTTTTAACACCGGGTGTTTCAACAGTTAACGGTAAAACTTCCGCCGTTATTTTCATAAAGTATTTTTGTTGTTTTCTCAATCCGATAATAATTTCGTTGTGGGGGTCCTCCAATGATTGTGCCGTTGTAAGAATATTCTCTGTTAAAACGAATATTCCCCGACCAATCGAATATTATATAACAACTTGCGTACTTTGCAAAATTTATAAATATTACCCACAACTATAACATTATATCAAATCCACGCCATAATATTCAAAAATATATTTCGAAAAAATTTAATCTTTATTCAAAAAGTTGGGGTCTTACAGATGATACTGTGACAATAATCGAATCAATAATATGAGAGATATGATACAGCAATTACTATAGCAATAATTGAGTATAACTGAGTTGTGACGCCCCCAAAATAGTTCCATTCCATCCAACTCATTCTGAGTCGCCAAATACATGGTGCAGAAATAACTACAACTTTATTATTACAATATATAAACTGTGAGTTTAAATACAGATATTGTCATCTAGACAATATCCACACTCAAATAAGTCCTCATTACAATTATTGATACACTATTTTACAAAATAGTGAGGACTACTAAAATAGCTATCTTGAACCATCACTCCACACCCCGACTAGTTCCCGCTATATTCTCGCCTCCTGAGAAGAAAAATGGAATAAAAAGGAAAAGGGTGAGCTCAACTAGCCCAGTAAAGAATATTATGACTAAGATAATATACAATAAATTATCGTTACTCTTCAACATGGAAAAATCTAACAGAATACAATAGACAACTAGTTTTAAATCAACAACTGCAGCGGAAACAACAATTCATTAGAAGAGTTAAGTAGAGAATGCAAACTACTATCTTCTATATATGAATTTAAAAGTTCATCGTCGATATTTTATCCCTGTAACATCAATCAATATATATCTGGAATCAAATATTCATCTTTGCACTACAGGCCAAAGATATTCATCAGTTGGTCATGTTCATCTAAACACCTGTTCATCTTTGCACTACGGGCCAAAGATATTAATCAGTCGGTTATGTTCATCTCAACACCTGTTCATCTTTGCACTATAGGCCAAAGATATTCATCAAGAAATCATTCATCTTTGCACTACAGGCCAAAGATATTCAGTAATATCATCATTTAGGACTGAGGATGATGAAAAATATTTTAAAGGAAACGAATCCAGTGAAACAAAAGAACAAATATTAAGGATTCGTATTTTAAACAATCCAAGTTTAAAAATACTTCATAAGTAATCAGAGTGGGGTAAAATTCAAGAATGATCAAAATATGGATACAATAAAAGCTAGTATCCAGAATAGATATTTTGGACAAAAAGAAGAAATTTCATTTTTTGGTGAATAGTACAGTATTCGTGAATAGTGCCGTATACGTGAATAGTAACTCCGACACCAAAAGATAGAAATTTCACAATAAACATCATCATGCTTCGTGAATAGTACTAATGAATAGTAACTCGTGAATAGTAACTCATGAATAGTAACTCGTGAATAGTAACTCAAGAATAGTAACCCCGACATAAAAAAGTTCCAAATTTGATAAAAATTCCAACCAATATTTTGACATAATGATATTGAAGAAATAATATCATTTTTGAAGAAAATAACACCCTTACCTCGAAAGACAGTACTTCTAGTTGAAACACCGGATATAGGCTATGACTTGAACTTGAACCGTATAGCAATACTCAAAGTATACTCAAAATACTCACAAGAATACGCTCGATAATATAGAGAGAAAACTTCAGTTTCTGGTGTGATTTTCAATTCTAACCTAAGCACCCTATTTATAGGAAAATGCTTAGAACACCAAAGTAGAAAAATTTAATATAATAATAATATATATATACAAATTTGTCTATGCATTTAGAACCATCAGAATTCAGCAACTTGCATGTGTTTAATGAGGCTAACCAAACACAAAAAAACGTTTTTGTTAATTAAAACAATTAAAACTTCCAAAAATTAATTATTTCAGAACTTCAGAACTTCAATAATTCACAATAAATAGCTCTTTTGTCAGAAAATTCGAATCTCGCGAGTTTTTATAGGAAATTCAATTCTCTACAACTTTGCTGAAGAAAGTTTTTCCAAATTTCAAATAAAAATTAACCGAAATCCACAAACGGTCGATTTTACAAGCTATAATCAAATTTTAGTCAAGAAATGGGGTGTGGAGTGAAAGGAATTAGGGCTTTTTTGCCCCTTTTGATTCAAAACGACTGCTTTTGTTCTCTCTCTCTCTAAGTGCCTAGTCAGCAAAAATATCCACGTGTTAACAGAGTTAGTCCAAGTGGCAGGTCAGTTGACAGCAGGGGTACGGGTGGTCTACTTTTACTAACGTTAAGGGTACTTTTGGAAAAAAAAATAGTTTAGGGTGGAAGTGGGACATCCGTGTATAGTTCAGGGGGTTTTTTGGACCTTATCCCAATATAAAATATATAACTTTCTCATCCTTTCCAATCCCTTCAAATCCTCCCACTTTTGGAAGAAAAAAATTGAGATGAAAATGAAATTAATTTTATCTCTAAATCGCTTCTCTTCCTCAAAAAAACTCACAAACATCAAATTTGATGAAGATATTTTAATTATTTTCTGTCCCTCTAAAATAACTTACAAACCCAATTTTAAGGTCGCAGTTAACCACTAGACATAGAGATCGTCAGCCTTTTTAAGAGCCTATATAATTTATATATAAGAATTGAGGATGTATTAGGTGGAACAATCTAATCTAGGAGCAATTAACGGTATTATTATTATTATTATTATTATTATTAAAGTAGTAGCGCAGGATCCGCTAAATTAGTGATACAATTGGCAGTACTATATAGAACCATGTTCAAAGTCAAAGTCAGAAAGATTGCAATTGTTTCCAAAGGAATAAAGTGACGTGAAAAAAGCATGCCAAACCAGAAAAATAAAAGTGATCCTTCCAATTCCTTTACTATTATTGTTGTTATTAGTATTACTATCATTTAATTTATTTATAGATTCAATTACCAAACGACAAAATTGGTCTGTTTCATTGGACTTAGGTTTATGATTTCAATAAAAGAAACTGTTAAATACACAACATAAAATATTATTTTCACAATAAAAGTGTCACTATAGATTCTATAGCGACGGTTTTCATCGTCACTATACATCTACAGCGACACTTTTGTTGTAAAAATAACAAAAAGTGTTGTGGATTTAATAATTTCCTTTCAATAACTCGTTGCGTACAGATAAGTTGGACATGATATGTGACGCCCCCAAAACAGGAATACAACACCCATTCTGAGTCGCCAAATACATCGTACATAAAGTAAACTACAACTTCAATAATACAAATGTCGTGTGAAATACGATAATACATACTGTGAGTTTACATACAAATATTGTCTTCTAAACAATATCCATACGCAAATAAGTCCTCATTACAATTATTCAAACACTATTTTACAGAAATAGTGAGGACTGCTAAAACATCTTCCTAGAACCATCACTCCATACCCCGACTCGATCCTGCTATGTTCTCACCTCCTGAGAAGAAAAATGGAACAAAAAAGAAAGGGTGAGCTCAATTAGCTCAGTAAAGAATATTATGACTAAGATAATATACAACAAATTATCGTTAGTCTTCAACAGGAAAGAATCTGATAAAATATAATAGACAACAAGTTTTAGATCAACTTTATTATTACAATATATAAACTGTGAGTTTAAATACAAATATTGTCTTCTAGACAATATCTACACGCAAATAAGTCCTCATTACAATTATTCAAACACTATTTTATAAAATAGTGAGGACTGTTAAAACATCTTTCTAGAAACCTCACTCCATACCCCGACTCGATCCTGCTGTGTTCTCACCTCTTGAGAAGAAAAATGGAACAAAAAAGAAAAGGGTGAGCTCAACTAGCCTAGTAAAGAACATTATGACTAAGATAACATACAAAAATTATCGTTAGTTTTCAACAGAGAAAAATCTGATATAATACAATAGACAACAAATTTTAGATCAACAACTACAACGGAAACAACAATCCATTAGAAGAGTCACGTAGAGGATGAATTCTACTATCTTCTAATATTTAAGAGTCCAACATCAATATTTTATCCCTGTAACAACAATCAATATACATCTTTAATCATCTTTGCACTACAGGCCAAAGATATTCATTTATATCACCGGTTGGTCATGTTCATCTCAACACCTGCTCATATTTGCACTACGGGCCAAAGATATTCATCAGTAATCATTTATCTTTGCACTACAGGCCAAAGATATTCAATAATACCATCATTAAGGACTGAGGATGATGAAAAATATTTTTAAGAACGAATCCAGTAAGATAGAAGGACAAATATTAGGGATTCGTATAACAGTTTTATCCAAGATCAATAATACTCCATAATAACCAATTTTGAAGCAAAATTCAAAAATAACGATCAAAACATAGATACAATCAAAGATAGTAGTCAAAATAGACATCTTGGACAAAAAGGAAAATTTTTATTTTTCGGTGAATAGTGCCGTATTCGTGAATAGTGCCGTATACATAAATAGTAACCCCGACACAACAAGTTCCAAATTTGATTAAAAAGTTCACCAATATTTTGGCATAATGATATTGAAAAAAATAATATCATTTAAGAAGAAAATAACATCCCTTACCTCAAAATAACTGCACTTCTGACTGAATTTTGGTATAGCGCTGACAGAAACTCGCTCCGTATAACAACACCCAAAATATACTCACAAGAATACGCTCGATAATATAGAGAGTGAAAGAGAGAAAACTTTGTTTCTGGTGTGATTTTCAATTCTAACTTAGCCCTCTATTTATAGGAAAATGCTAGAACGCCAAAGGAGACTAAAATAATAAAATATTATTTTTTTCTTCATTTCTACGTACTCCCACCAACCAAGACCAGCCCACCTCTTTTGAACCAAAAATTTGGTAGCCCACATGCTTGAAATAATAGTGGGTTCCGCTCAATTTAATAAAAATTCTTTTATTTTTCGAAACTTCAACAATTCATAGAAAATAGACCGTTTATCAGAAAAATACGAATTTTATGTCCATTCTGCCTGAAATCGAATTCTCTACAACTTTGTAAAAGACAGTTTTTCCAAATTCCCAACAGAAAATATCTGAAATCCATAAACGGATGATTTTTAATTCTTCCAGTTCGACAAAATACTGATAAAACACCTCATCATTAATTCCTTCATTTTTATTCACATAAAAATAAATATATCCATCAATTATATTTACAACAAATAAATATTTTCTTATCATATGAATCAATAATTAATTATTCTTAAATAATATTACAGAATCACAATTATGACAACCAGGCCGTTCCCAGGAAAGAGGGGGCTTTCCAATAAGGATTTCTCCTTATTGGCGCGTAATTAGATGACCAAACCTATCCTTGACAGAACTTTCTAGATATTGCCAATAATGTTGTCTAATAATATTATTCAAATCATATGAATTATTGATCTGATAATGAGAAATATTGTGCAGTGATAATTATTGAAACAATAATAATATAAACTAATAATGCAGCAATTATTGAATCAAGATAATAAAATAATGAACAGTAACTACTGTAACAATTATTAAGTAGTGCCTTCTTATGTACGAATCAATAATTCAACAATATTGTGCAATACCGTGTGCTACTGTGCAACCACGCGTATTACTGTATTTTAACCACCAGGTAACCCAACAGTGTTAACGGTAACAATTTACGCCGTTATTTATAAAACTCAATATTTGTCGTTTTCTTTCATCCTACCGGTTCCCGGTATGGGGCCCACAAATGGCTGCGCCGTCGTATGAATATTCCCCGACAGCAAGAATATTCCACGACCAAACGAATATTCCCCGAAAAAAATGAATATTTTAATAACCACTTGTTTATTTTGTAAAAATTTTCACATTTCACTCATAACCAAAGCATTATATCAAATTAATCCTTATTAATCAAGAATAATAATTAGAGGAAATTCGATTTTATATATAAAAAGTTGGGGTCTTACAGATAATATTATTCAAATAATATGAATTATTGATCTGATAATGGAAAATAATGTGCAGTGTCAATTATTTAAACAATAATAATATAAATATCAACACAACAATTATTGAATCAATAAAATAAAATAATGAACAGTAATTACAGTAACAATTATTGAGTAGTGCATTCTTACGTACGAATCAATAATTCAACAATACTGTGCAATACCGTGTGCTACTGTGCAACCACGCATATTACTGTATTTTAACCACCAGGTAACCCAACAGTGTTAACGATAACAATTTACGCAGTTATTTATAAAACTCAATCTTTGTCGTTTTCTTTCATCCAACCATTTTTTGTTTTGGGGCCCACAAATGGCTGCGCCGTCGTACTAATATTCTCCGACAGCAAGAATATTCCACGACTAAACGAATATTCCCTGACAAAAATGAATATTTTAATAACCACTTGTTTATTTTGCAAAAATTACACATTTCACCTATAACTAAATCATTATATCAAATTACCACCTTATTAATCAAGAATAATAATTAGAGGAAATTCGATTTTATTTATAAAAAGTTGGGGTCTTACATGATAATTGGACTGAAAGAACAAATTGATTGTACTGTCAAATTGAATTCCTTTTATTTTTTCGATCTAATTATCATGTCCAATTTATACATCCGTATAGGAAGATCTATGATTTGTTGCAACTTTTTAGAGAATGGAATAAAATGGAGGAAAGCACCTAGAGGGGTAAGGACAAATGAAATTAACCAATTTGGAAAATCAAACAAATGAAAGTGACAAACTAATATATATATATATATATATATATATATATAGAGAGAGAGAGAGAGAGAGAGAGTCCGGATCAGGTCCGGACTCTCGGATTTTATTAAAATTCGGATTTTTTTTTGCTTTTTTTTAAAACAACTAAAAAAAAATTATGGAACTTGAATTTTTCCATAATACAGTGTTTTGGTGTGATTTGGATACGTATAACAAAATATATCTGTACAGTCTGAGCAGACTGCACATACATTGGTTGGTGTAGGTATTAAAAACACACCCAAAATATTGTATTATAGAAAAATTCTAGTTCCATAATTTATTTTTTTTAGTTGTTCTACAAAAAAAAAAAATAGGGTCCGGATTTTGGACCAGGTTCGGACTCCCAGACCTGATCCGTGTTCTCTCTCTCTCTATATATATATATATTTAAAATATTGATTTTTTGGTGGATTTCATATAATAAGGCAAGGTAAAGACCAAAGTAACGAGACCTGAAAATCATTTAGAATGATTACCCTATCCAAGAACGATTTTACCCTATCTATCGAAGCAAACTAACTCGCATAAATGAAAATCTTAGGAAAGTGTAATATAGGTAAGACCGTAAAATGAGCAAATAGTCTGGACTCGATTCGTATTCGCTCGACTAAAAGTTTGATTCGAGCTCGACTCGAATTATAAATTATTTAAATATTAACAAATTTTAAAGTAATTACTCGAAACTCATCAAATTGTAATTTTCTATTGATACTCGAACCATATTCGTTCGAAAAATTCAAACTGCTCAAATGCAATTCGAGATCGTACTAGACTCGGTAGCTAAACGAGGTTCAATCAAATCTTATTTTATACTCGATAAATTTTGTGAACTAAATCTGAGCGACTCGATACTTGACTCAGTTCATTTACACCCTTAAATATAGAGGAGTTGAATTCTAACATTACTATTAATTATAAACTTTATTTTAAAAAAAATTATTTAACACGTTAAATTTAATTTAAAAATGTCGTAAATTGATTTCTCTAATTCAAAATGAAAATTATTGTAGCATTGAAGTACCAATAAATAAATAATAGCTGTCAAAGTGATTATTTTTCTGTGCAGATGAAGCTCATGCATCGGACAAAAGATGGATGGGTTATGAGCTTTCCTGCCGCAAATGGCGGAGCTAACTGGTAGGCTGTTTTTTCACTGTATTATAGTGTGTATTTACCCAAGGCGGACCCCCCTTCTATTATATACTAGTCCCTTCTTAATACTCCTTCCATTCCGGGATAAAAATTTTATTATTATTTTAGATAGTCTGAAGTTAAATATTTATTTATCTTAAATAATTTATTTTTTATAATAATTTGACTATAATACCTTTATTATTAATTGTTATATTTCTATTTTCTATGCATATTTATAGAACATCACTAGTAATGTGCAAAAAACTATGCAATTAAATGAAAATTTAAATATGGACAATTTTATCTTTTATCCTCTTTCTTAATAAACGCAAAAAATCAACTAAGACTTTTATCCTGGGACGGAAAGAATATAAGTTATTTTAGAGTTAAGTACAAGTATTAGAGAAATAATTATATAACATTAAATATAATATCAATTCTCTATATTGCTTTTGTATTAAAAAAAAAGTGTTATTTGTTTGACAAAAAATAGTGAGAGAACCAAAGTTATACTCCCTCGGTTCTATAATAACTGTCTTTTTAGAAGAAAAAAATTATTCTAATTTATTTGTCGTTTACAACTTTTTAAGAGAATAAATTATTTATTTTTTTATATTACCCCTAACTTCTTTCATTCTCCCAATAAATTCTCTCCTGCATTAATAGTTTTCAACTTTCCATAAATGGATAGTGATGAAATTTCATACAAATTTTAATTCTTAAATGATAGTATTAAATGACTTTCTTAATTCATGTGCATGAAGCTAAAAAGATAGTTATTATAGAACCGAGAGAGTATTTATTACTTGCGGTAATATTAAAAAGTAAGTAATTAATGCTTACTTGAAATTCTCAAATGATTTATATTAAGTAACAAAAATAATTCTCTAAAACGACTTATATTAAGGAATGAAGGTTGTAAGACCCCAACTTTTATGAATAAAGATTAATTTTTCTCGAAATATATTTTTAAATATTATGGTGTGTGTAAGACCCCAATTTTTATGAATAAAGAATAATTTTCTCGAAATATATTTTTGAATATTATGGTGTGAATTTGATATAATATTATAGTTGTGGGTAATATTTATAAATTTTACAAAGTAAGCAAGTGGTTATATAATATTTGATTGGTCGGAGTAATATTCGTTTTAACAGGAAATATTCGTACGACGACACAATCATTAGTGGACCTCACAACGAAAGTATTTTCGTAGTTAGAAAATGACAGAAGTTATCTTTTTATAAAAATAACGGCGGAAGTGTTACCGTTAAAACTGTTGAACTACCCGGTAGTAAAAGTACAGTAATACGCGTGGTTGCATAGTAGCACACGATATTAATTATTGATGCTTACGTGAGAAGTCACTTAGCTATACTCAATTATTGCTACTAGTAATTGCTGCATCATATCTCTCATATTATTGATTCAATTATTGTCACAGTATCATCTGCATAATATTTATTATTATTAAATCAATAATTGAGACGACAAAGTTATTCATATTATTATTTGCAATATTGATAATGTCTAGAAGTTCTGTCAAGGAGAGGTTTGGTCACCTAATTGCGCACCAATATGGAGAAATTCTTATCGGAAAGTCCCCTCTTTCCTGGGAACAATCTGGTTGTTAAATATTGTGAATTATAATATTAATAATGAATAAGTTCGTGTTGATTAAAGATGAAATCGATAGTTTCATTGTGTTGAGATTATTGGTGTTAGTGGAAATCGATATTTATTTTGATAATAATTGATGTCTGGAGGTTATATTGACCAATCGGATAATTAACCGGATAAATGAGCAATTAATTGCTATTAATTTACATGATTATAACTATTTATTCACATTTGTGTACTATTGATTCATATTCTTATACTATTAGGGGAGTTGGTGCAAGATTGATAATACTTACATGACTAAGTTAAAAATGGAGGTATAGATGGAGGTACTATACTGTAATTCGTATTTTCACATGTCTAGAACTATTAATTCACATGATTTACTATTGATTCACATGATTTACTATTAGGGGAGGTGGTGCAAGTTTGATAATACTTGCATGACTAAATTAAAAATGAAAGAAAAGAGGAAGGTATTATACTGTAATATTTCGAGCCCCAAAATGTACAATTATCGAAACTATATTTTTCTATAAATAGAAGCCCATTCTTCTTTCATTTCTCACCAATTCACAAAAGCTATAGAGCATTTATTATAGAGATAAATTATAGAGAGAAAGAAGAAGAGAAGTATGCTACCTCACTATTTCAGTATTCAGTCTTCTTCTGAGGTAAGAGGTATTATTCATTTGTATTCATGAAGAGAGTTATTTTCTTTCAATAATCGTAAGGGTTGTTATTCCATTCTTTACTATTCTGTTGGAATAACCTGTCTGTGCGGTCTATCGCAGACCTGGTGAATTCTGTTGTTATTCCATTCTTTATTATTCTGTTGGAACATCCTGTCTGTGCGAATTACGCATGACCTGGTTCCCCTCTTTATTATTCTGTTGGAACATCCTGTCTCTGCGGATTACGCATGATCTGGTTCCATTCTTTATTATTCTATTAGAATATCCTGTCTGTACGGATTACGCATGACCTGGTTCCATTCTTTATTATTCTATTCGAATAACCTATCTGTGCGAATTACGCACGCCTATTGAATTCTTCTGTTATTTCATTCTTTATTATTTTGTTGGAATAATCTGTCTACGTGGATTACCTACCGCATGGCGGCAAAATTCTATTTGTGGTTTCATATATTCTATTATACTCAGTTGGTTAAAGTTTTGGCTTTTATACTACATGAAATTAGTGGAATATCATTGATAATTACGCTTCATCCAGTATTTTTTCATGGAAATATTCTTATGAGGATTCTTGAAATTTACTCCACAAATCAGTATCATGTTGACAATTTGGACGTTATTGAGTTCAGGATAAATTAACTTATAAATCTTTAAAATTTATTCTTAAACTTGTTTTATTGAATTGTCATCATCCTCATGCTTATATTATGTTGAAAGTCATATGTGGCCTGTAATGCATAGATGGACTTGGTATGATTATGACCAGATATTATTCGGTATAATCATGACCGCAATGTTACAAATGATGTGGTAAAAATTCTCATTGGCCGTAATGCATTGATGGACAGTTGTTGGTATGATCATGACCTTTGATGAATACACGAATATCCTTGGCCCGTAGTGCATGGATAATTTGTGGTCGTGATACTAATGAATATCCTTGGCCGTAGTGCAGGGATGATGTGGATTGTTTATTAAGCTGAGTCTCAGCGATAAAAGTAATGAAAAACCTTTTAAATCATATAAGATAGTAGATTTTATTCTCTACTTGACTCTTCTAATGGATTGCTTGTTCCGCTGCAGTTAAACTTGATGTTTATTATATTTTATCAGTTTAACACTGTTGAAGGCTAATGATAATTTATTCTGCATTATCTTAGTCATAATATTTCTTACTGGGCTAGTTGAGCTCACCCTTTCTTTCACTGTTCTCTTCAGGATATGAGAACGTAGCCGGGACTAGTCGGAGAATGGAGTGACGGTCTAGATGATAGCATTAGTAGTCCTCACTATACTGTTAAATAGTGTGATAATAAATTTAATGAGGACTCCATTGAGTGTGAATATTGTCTAGATGAAAATATTCTTATTAAAACTTTTAGATTATGTTTTATCGTATTTTACACGACTGTTGTATAATTAAGTTGTATTTGAATTTTGTACCATGTATTTGGCGACTCAAGATGGGTGATGTATACCTATTTTGGGGGCGTCACAGTTGGTATCAAAGCTTAGGGATATGATCCCTGGCTGAGATGTGAGACAAGAACTAGGAGGGGAGAGACGGAGAATTCCTTCGCTAGTATGACCTACCTAAGTTTATTTAGTATTTATTTGGTCGGTCAGAGTATAGAGATAATATGTGACATGTCAATTAACCCTTGTTTTGTGGTAGTATTTGAAAATGACATTCGAGAATGTTGAGAATAGCAATGGAGCATAGGAAACCGTTGAGTCTCCACAAATCAATAATCAGGATAATGTGCATCAGGAGGAAGGCGACAATCCTCATGCAAACAACAACACTGACCAAATGATGAACGATGGAATGTTCAGAGGCTTTATACAATTCATACAACATCAGGTGAGAGCGGCTTCTGTCCAAAATGTAGGTGGAAACACTGGAAACTCTTGGACGGTCACCGCTAAATAGTTCAAGGAGCTAGGACCACCAGAGTTTATTGGAAATCCAGAACCACTTAAGGCGGAGACGTGGTTAAAGCAGATCACCAAGATATTTGATATCTTGGGATGTTCCGAGGAGCAAAAGGTTCCCTTTGCCACCTTTATGTTGCGTAAAAAGGCATATTACTGGTGGAAATCTGTAAAATGTACCCAGCCTGACGCACTCAAGATGTCTTGGGAGAAGTTCCAAGAGTTTTTCAACGACAAGTACTTTCCCAAAAGTATTTGTCAGATGAAGGAGGTGGAGTTTATCAAGTTGGAGCAAAATAATATGAACGTGTCGCAATACGAGGCTAAATTTGTGAGTTATCCCGGTTTGCATCCCATTTGGTCGATAATGAGGAGTGAAGGACGCGAATGTTTCTAAGAGGTTTGAAACTCGATATACGTCAATACCTCATTTCTCACAAACTTTATTTATATTCAGATGTTGTGAATAGGGCTCAGTTATTGGAGCGCGATAATGAGTCAGCACAACTAAAAGGCAACGAGCAATAACACGATAATAATCATATCGGTGGCAACGGCCATCGGAACAATGATAACCATCGTGGGGGAAATTATCATGCCAAGAATGGTAACCACTTCGGTGGTAATCATGGCCAAGATAATAGGAGTGGAAATTTCAAGAAGAGAAAGTTCAACAATGATGGAAAGATAGCAGCACCAACACCCGTTTTCAAGGAAGAAGAACGACCACCAATTGTATGCTTCAAATGCAAAGGGGAGGGACATATCAGTCCAAACTGCATGATGCAGTCCAAAGCATGTTATAATTGTGGAAAAGAAGGTCACCTAGCCCGATTTTGTCATGCACTAAAGTTAAGTCCAGCTGTGATGGTGGCACCAAAGGCGGATACAGATAAAACAAAGTCGGTGGTTTCAGGGAGAGCGTTTTTCGTGACTTCTCAAAAATCGAGTAACCCGAACAAAGTTAGCACGAGTTAGTTAATTATAAATTCTTGCGAAGTCTATACCTTATTAGATACCGGTTCTACCCATTATTTTATCTCTCTTGCTTGCGCTCAACGTTTAAATTTGACTCCGGAGAGATTAGACTTTGACTTATCGGTTGAAACTTCGTTAGGAGAAACCTTCGTTACCTCTACTGTTTATAAATCTTATTTGATTCAAATCAATACCCTCACATTACCCGTCGATCTTATCTCTTTGAAAATACTTTCCTTTGATGTGATTTTAGGAATCGATTGGTTAACTACTCATCATGCTTTTCGTAAGTTTGTTAGCTTTCATATTCCTAACTAACCTGTTATGTGAATTCAAGCAACCAAACCACTAAAGTCAATCATTGTTATATCAAGCCATAAGTAAAGAGTCCCGAGCCTTTCTCTGGTGACTTCCAAGTCTTAGAATACACCAAAGCTAGAATATCCGTAGGGGACGTCGTGAATACCGGTGGCAAGTTGATAGATATCAATGTGACGTGTTATCCAAGTCTTGGATGAGATTCACAGTTTTGAATGACATTTCTATTATTAATAAATTTTCTGACGTATTCTTGAAGACTTCCTAGCCTATCCCAGAGCGTGAAATTGAATTTAGAATTGACCCCAGTACAAAACCCATTTCTTAGACCCTCAAATATTTTCTTCACCCAAAACGAACGTATTATGCGTCAAAGACATTGGCTCGAGCTGTTGAAGAATACGATTATACCATTCAATATCATCGTGGAAGAGCGAACGTGGTAGCTGATGCGTTGAGTAGAAGATCGTATGCATTGACGAGTACGATGTTGTTAACACAAAAACCATTTCGTATAACTTACAAATGATGAAGATAGAGTTAAAGACTCTAAGGACCCACGTGATAATATCAAATATACGAGTAGAATCGACTTTAATCGATAAAGTTAAAGCCGTGCAAGCTACATACTCAGAGCTGATGAATGCGAAGAAGAATGTTCAAGAGGGCATTATTCTAGAAGCAAGAATCGATGAAGAGAGGAAATCTCAACCCTCTATTTTATTGGCCCATTTGAAATCCTTGATCGAGTAGGAACTATGGCCTATAGACTCGTTTTATCGCCAAGTATGTCGCGTGTTCATAACGTTTTTTTTACGTATCGATGTTACATAAATATGTGGATGACCCGAACCACGTTATTAAATTAGAACTAGATGAGATAGCAGAAGATTTAACGTATGAGGAGATACGTGTTAAAATCTTGGATAAGAAGGATCATATTCAACACTCAAAGGTTATACCTAAAGAGTTAGAATCTGAGATGAAGTCAAGGTATTCTCATCTCTTCGGCATACCAGGTACGTACCCTAATTTCGAGGACAAAATTTCATAAGAAGGGGAGGTTGTAAGACCCCAACTTTTATGAATAAAGAATAATTTTCACGAAATGTATTTTTGAATATTATAGTGTGAATTTGATATAATGTTATAGTTGTGGGTAATATTTACAAATTTTATAAAGTAAGCAAGTGGTTATATAATATTCGATTGGTCGGAGAATATTCGTTTTAACAGGGAATATTCGTATGACGACACAATCATTGGTGGACCCCACAACGAAAGTATTTTCGTAGTTAGAAAATGACAGAATTATCTTTTTTATAAAAATAACGGCGAAAGTGTTACGGTTAAAACTGTTGAACTACCCAGTAGTAAAAGTACAGTAATACGCGTGGTTGCATAGTAGCACACGATATTGATTATTGATGCTTACGTGAGAAGTCCCTTAGCTATACTCAATTATTTCTACAGTAATTGCTGCATCATATCTCTCATATTATTGATTCAATTATTGTCACAGTATCATCTGCATAATATTTATTATTATTAAATCAATAATTGAGACGACAAAGTTATTTATGTTATTATTTGCAATATTGACAATGTCTAGAAGTTCTAATTCACAAAAGCTATAGAGCAATTATTATAGAGAGAAATTATAGAGAGAAAGAAGAAGAGAAGTCTGCTACCTCACTATTCCAGTATTCAGTCTTCTTCTGAGGTAAGAGGTATTATTCATTTGTATTCATGAAGAGAGTTATTTTCTTTCAATAATCGTAAGGGTTGTTATTCCATTCTTTATTATTCTGTTGGAATAACCTATCTGTGCGGTCTATCGCATGCCCAATGAATTCTGTTGTTATTCCATTCTTTATTATTCCGTTGGAACATCCTGTCTGTGAAGATTACGCATGACCTGGTTCCACTCTTTATTATTCTGTTGGAACATCCTGTCTCTGCGGATTACGCATGATCTGGTTCCATTCTTTATTATTCTATTAGAATATCCTGTCTGTACGGATTACGCATGACCTGGTTCCATTCTTTATTATTCCGTTCGAATAACCTATCTGTGCGAATTACGCACGCCTGTTGAATTCTTCTGTTATTTCATTCTTTATTATTTTGTTGGAATAATCTGTCTACGTGGATTACCTACCGTATGGCGGCAAAATTCTATTTGTGGTTTCATATATTCTATTATACTCAGTTGGTTAAAGTTTTGGCTTTTATACTACATGAAATTAGTGGAATATCATTGATAATTACGCTTCATCCAGTATTTTTTCATGGAAATATTCTTATGAGGATTCTTGAATTTTACTCCACAAATCAGTATCATGTTGACAATTTGGACGTTATTGAGTTCAGGATAAATTAACTGATAAATCTTTAAAATTTATTCTTGAACTTGTTTTATTGAATTGTCATCATCCTCATGCTTATATTATGTTGAAAGTCATATGTGGCCAGTAGTGCATAGATAGACTTGGTATGATTATGACCAGGGATTATTCGGTATAATCGTGACCGTAATGTTACAAATGATGTGGTAAAAATTCTCATTGGCTGTAGTGCATTGATGGACAGTTGTTGGCATGATCATGACCTTTGATGAATACATGAATATCCTTGACCCGTAGTGCATGGATAATTTGTGGTCGTGATATTAATGAATATCCTTGGCCGTAGTGCAGGGATGATGTGGATTATTTATTAAGCTGAGTCTCAGCGATAAAAGTGATGAAAAACCTTTTAAATCATAGAAGATAGTAGATTTTATTCTCTACTTGACTCTTCTAATGGATTACTTGTTCCGCTGCAGTTAAACTTGATGTTTATTATATTTTATCAGTTTAACACTATTGAAGGCTAATGATAATTTATTCTGCATTATCTTAGTCATAATATTTCTTACTGGGCTAGTTGAGCTCACCCTTTCTTTCACCGTTCTCTACAGAAAATGAGAACGTAACCGGGACTAGTCGGGGAACGGAGTGACGGTCCAGATGATAGCATTAGTAGTCCTCACTATTCTGTTAAATAATGTGATAATAAATTTAATGAGGACTTCATTGAGTGTGGATATTATCTAGATGAAAATATTCTTACTAAAACTCTTAGATTATGTTTTGTCATATTTTACACGATTGTTGTATAATTAAGTTGTATTTGAATTTTTTACCATGTATTTGGCGACTTAAGATGGGTGATGTATACCTATTTTGGGGGCGTCACAGTGTGGATTTGATATGATGTTATAGTTATGGGTATTATTTATAAATTTTGCAAAGTAAGCAAGTGGTTATATAATATTCGATTGGTCGGGGAATATTCGTTTTAATAAGGAATATTCATACGACGGCACAATCATTGGTGGACCGCACAATAAAAGTATTGTTGTAGTTAAAAAATAACATAATTATCTTTTTATAAAAATAATGTTAAAAGTATTTGTTTTACTGTTAAACTGTTAAACTATTCGGTGGTAAAAGTACAGTAATACGCGTGGTTGCATAGTAGCACACAATATTGATTATTGATGCTTACGTGAGAAGTCACTCAGCTATACTCAATTATTGCTACAATAATTACTGCATACAATCTCTCATATTATTGATTTAATTATTGTCACAGTATCATCTGCATAATATTTTATATCATTAAATAAATAATTGAGATGACAAAGTTATTCATATTATTATTTGCAATATTGACAATGTCTAGAAAATTCTGTCAAGGAGAGGTTTCGTCACCTAATTGTGCACCAATAGAGAGAAATCCTTATCGAAAAGCCCCCTCTTTCCTGGTAATGATCTGATTGTTAAATATTGTGAGTTATAATATTAATGATGAATAAGTTCGTGTTGATTAAAGATGAAATTGATGTTTCCATTATGTTGGGATTATTAGTGTTAGTGGAAATCAACATCTATTTCGATAATAATGGATGTCTGGAGGTTATATCGACAAATTAGATAATTAATCGGAATAATGAGCAATTAATTGCTATTAATTCACATGCTTATAACTATTTGTTCAAATGTGTGTACTATTGATTCACATGCATGTACTATTAGGGGAGGTTAAGATTGATAATACTTGCATGACTAAATTAAAAATGGCGGTATAGATGAATGTACTATACTGTAATTATTTTTTTCACATGTCTAGAACTTTGATTCACATGATTGTACTATTGATTCACAAGATGTACTATTAGGGGAGGTGGTGCAAGTTTGATAATACTTGCAGGACTAAATTAAAAATGAAGGAAAAGATGAAGGTATTATACTGTAATAGTTTGAGTCCCAAAACGTGCAATTATCGAAACTATATTTTCCTATAAATAGATGCTCATTCTTCTTTCATTCACACCAATTCACTAAGACTCACAAGTGCAATTATAGATAGAGAAGCTATAGGTAAAAAGAAGAAGAGAAGTCTGCTACTTCACTATTCCAGTATACAGTCTTCTTCTGAGGTAAGTGATATTATTTTGTTCAGTATTCATAGGAATAATATTTTCTTCCATACTCTGTAGTATGTGAGTAATATTATTTCTTCTCATATTCTTGATTATACCCTTATTTTGATAAAGTATTGCTTCTATACTCCGTGAAATTAGTAGAATATCCTTAAAATTTGCGCTTCATCTAGTATCGTTTCACAAGGATATTTTCTATACATTTTTGTTAAATTTTAAGCTTTTCATGTCAGAGTACTATCCATGAGTAGTATTCATTTTTATGGTACTATTCACAAAGTATTATTCATGAGTACTATTCATAAAGTACTATTCACAAAGTACTATTTACAAAGTACTATTCACAGGTACTATTCTCGAAAGTACTATTCACGGGCTACTATTCACTCGGGCACTATTCATCCGGGGAATTATTCATGACAAAATTTAATTTCTTTTCTGTCCAAATCATTTTTGATACAATATCATTCTTGAATTTTACTCCACAAAGCAGTATCATGTTGGCAATTTGAACATTATTGAATTCTGGATAAATTAAATTATAAATCTTTAAAAATTTATCCTTTGTTTCTTTTAATTGAATTTTTATATCATTGTCATCATCCTCATACTTATTTTGTGATAAACGTCATCTGTGGCTTATGTGCATAGATGTACTATTGATTGGTATGATTATGACCAGAGATTATTCGGTATAATAATAACCGTAATGTTACAAATGATGTGGTAAAAATCCTCATTGGCCTGTAGTGCATTGATGGACAGTTGTTGGTATGATTATGACCAGGGATTATTTAGTATAATCATGATCATTGATGATTACATGAATATCCTAGCCCCGTAGTGCATGGATGATTCGATGATGTGGTTTATTTATTAAGCTGAGTCTCAGCGATAAAATTGATGATAAATTTTTTAAATCATAGAAGATAGTAGATATCATGATCTACTTGACTCTTCTAATGTATTGCTTGTTCCGCTGCAGTTAAACTTGATGTTTATTATATTTAATCAGTTTAACACTATTGAAGGTTAACGATAATTTATTCTGCATTATCTTAGTCATAATATTTCTTACCTGGATAGTTGAGCTCACCTTTGTTTTCATTGTTCTCTTCAGGAAATGAGAATATAACTGGGACTAGTCGGGGAACAGAGTGACAGTCCAGATGTTTGCATTAATAGTCCTCACTATTCAGTGAAATAGTGTGATAATAAATGTATTGAGGACTCCATTTGAGTTTGAATACTGTCTAGAAGATAATATTCGTACTAAAACTCTCAGCTTATGTTTTGTCGTATTTTACACGACAGTTGTATAATTAAGTTGTATTTAAATTTTGTACCATGTATTTGGCGACTCAGAATGGATCATGTATACCTATTTTGGGGGCGTCACAAAGGGAGTACTTACTATTTATACTCTTCTGTTTGGAAATAAGGGTATTTTTAATTGAGTCCTTCTACCCGGACATTAGAATTGGACATTTTCAGTTTTTTTTTTCTAGTGACTCCCAAAGAATGTATAGTATTTATTTCAACTGAAATTTTTATAAAATATAGTATTTTAGGTGTAATTTGGATACATATACAAGAACATGATTGTACATATACAAGAACAGAGTTATATCTGTACAACCATGTTCATGTATATGTATCCAAATTACACCTAAAACACTATATTTTGTAAAAAAAAAATTAATTAGAATAAATATTATACATTTTTTCGGAGTCGCTAAAAAAAACTGAAAAAGTCCAAATCCAATATCCGTGTAGACTTATTGTTTTTAATTTTGTTGCATTATTAATATAATAAAACCTTGATAAATGAATACTCTTGGGACCCAAAAAAATATTATTTAGCGAAATTATTTATTTATTGATAAATAAATAATTTATTCATTTATCAATAAATTAATATTTATTATTTTAGAGAGAGTTTTTTAATTTATGTATGTGGTCAGAAAAATCAAGAGACAACAATTAATTTATTAATTTAAGTTTAGAGAAGCTAAAAAGAAATAGTGAAACTTATAATGTCTTGAAAAATAAAAGGTTTTAAGTTATTCTGAAAGTTGTGTATGCACTGCAAAAAGTTAAGGAAGGAGTTGAATTTGGTTTATGTGTAAAGAAAAAACAAGTAAATTTAGATGCATATTTTCAGGAAAATGACTTTTTGTATAGATATTGTTGATTGACCGAAAAATTTGTGTCTATTATATGGATATTATTACAAAAAGTAAAAGAATATGTGGATTATATATATAAATTTTTGAATATGTAATTTAGTTATTATTAATTTATACTTTCGTTGGGCTTTCGGGACCGAAAAAAATTATTATTTAAGCTAAAGTTATTACTTTATCGAACATTCATTTATCAAGATTTTACTTTATTAGATTTTCTTATAAAATTGTTTGTAATATTTTTAGATATTAATCACTGAAGACTAATATTCATTATTAAAAGCATAAATATTTTTAAGTTTATCTTTTACATATATTAATATTCATAAAAAAGAAAAAGTTAAACTCTCATAATCTAGTGGTAGAGGTCTCAGGATAAAATATATCTTTAGAATCGAATTGGAATAAAATATGTTCTCAGGAAAAAAATAGAGTAGCTGATATTATTTTTTTGTCATAAATGAATTTTGTAATATTGAAAATATGTGTTTCAAGTTCTACCAATATGACCTTAAAAGAAAAAAATTACTATGCCAAAAATGAAACATGCTCCTATTTGTCAAACCCAATAAGGTCTAATTAAACAATGTAAGTGGTTTGGAATGACATATATATATATATATATATATATATATATATATATATATATATATATATATATAGTGTCGCTAAAAGTATAGACGACGGTTGTATGACCGAACCGTCGTCGGGTCCGTCGCTAAAAGGGGGTGAGCTCGGGTGAGTTGAATAAGGGGTGAGCTTAAGATATATTCCCTATATATATATATATATATATATATATATATATATATATATATATATATAGGGTCTCCATCCACGGCAACCGGTTGTTGGAGAGCAACCCCTTTTATCCAGCCGTAACAGCTTGTACCAGCTTATAAAAAAAAAAAAAAATTCTAAGGCCATATTACAAAAATCAAAGAATCTCCAAAGTAAACAAACAAACAAACAAACCAACCCCACAGTTGAATTGTTTAGACAGAATATGACTTTGAAACATATTTAGTGCTACTATTATCCAGACCCCCCCTCCCCAACCCCAACCCCACCCCGCAGCCCCCACCCCCCACCCCCCACCCCCACCCCCACGCAAAGTTCTTAAGTGCTATTATTATTTATTTATATATTTAACTTTTCTGGTTTCGAATCTGCATCAAGATTTGACAACCGATCTTTCATGTGTTTTGTGGTATGTAATTGGGCATGTGAAGTGTATAAACATGTTCAACAACTACACATAAACATGTGTTGCAAAAGTCAAGTTTTAAACCTTAATAGTTTGCGCAGTGGTTTGAGACTCCGAAACGAGCTCTATATTCGAATGTCTTGAGTTCAAATACCACCAACTCTAATTTATCAACCAGCTTCAATTTGTCAAGCCAATAAAATGGTCATGGGGCTACGGGGACGCATACGCAAACCCGTAGCGTGACCCGAGGTGAGAAGATTAATCGGACTGTGAATCGGATACTCCATATTATGAAGAAAAAAAAAGTCAAGGTTTAGACTATGTTTGGATTACTAGAAGAGAAAAAAGAAAAGGGAGGAGTTACACTAAAAAATAATTAAAAAAAAGAGAGAAATAGAAAGAGGAGAAAACAGAGTGATATATACTTTTGGAAAATAATATATATGTCTATAAATATTTGATGAAATTGAATTGCGACCAATGTCCAATAAGATATAATAAATTAAAATATAACACTTCTTAATTTTTATTTATCCCATGTATGCATATAATTTCAATGAAAACTTTCTCAATGTATAGCATGACACAATACATTTTTGTTTGGATATCTTCTCCTAATTAAAAATGATTTTAGAGAGAAGTTGTCTTCCTATTCATGGGGAATGGATGATCTTAATTGCAATTCTTAATTCAAAATTAGTAAGTTTTTACTTCAACGACTCGATGTTTGCCATAATTAAGTTGTTTCACATAAAGGTTCTGTCTTAATTTTTTAAATCTGAATAATCAAATTTTAAAATGAACGATACAAGATCTGATAGTAAAGAGATTGATTTTGACATAACTTATTTAAAGATACTTAAATAGATATTAATTTTTATCTTTTCACTTAACAATCTAATCGTGCAAATGCAAAAAGTATGCAAAAAATAAGAAAATATGTAAATTTTCCTATAATTTACTTATATGCATCCATGACTTTATACTACTAATAAAAAAAAATCAAATTTGAGTTACAAAAATATAATTATTTTACACCATTATAATAATGGTGCTTTGCAACCTTAAATTATATGAGTATATTTTACATGCCTCCAATTTAATTATTTAATATTATTATAAAAATGTTGCCACATATTTGTAGATTATATTAAAATTTACATATTTTAATATTTTAAATATTTTTTAAATTCGTATGATTGGATTGTTAAATGAAATATCAAATCATTCTGTATTTGATCATTATATTCCCATTATCATTATATTTTTTTGTATTTAATCTTCATTTGCAAAACAAGGTCCAAATGATTTGTATGTTGAAGTTTGTAAGACCCTAACTTTTATAAATAAAAATGATTTTTTTATAAATATTATTGTTGAATACTATAGAGTAAATTTGATATAATGTTATAATTGTTGATGATTAAATATGTGTTGATTAAAAATAAAATGATTTGTGGTAATATTTATTCAATCCTTGATGTATATAAAGAGTCTATTATGAGACGTTTGTGGTAAGTTTGGTTATTTTATGGGGGGCCCATATGTCATCATCTAAGAGTCTCTTCGTCAATAGTAATTACCTTCGTCAATAGTAATTACATTCGTAGTAATTACTTTCGTCAATAGTAATTACATTCGTCAATAGTAATTACATTCGTCAATAGTAATTACCTTCATCAATAGTAATTACCTCCGTCAATAGTAATTACCTTCATCAATAGTAATTACATTCGTCAATAGTAATTACCTTTACCAGAAGTCAAACCACTTGCCATTTCATATTACAGGCGTCGAACCAATTGTCGTTTCACATTACAAGCGTCAAACCACTATTCTTTTCACATCACTAGTCGTCAAGCCACTTGCCTTTTCACATTTCAAGTGCTAAGCTAGAAATCTTCTATAAATAGAGGCCTAGTGCTTCATTATTTTTCACGAATTCATTCAAGCTATAGAGAGAGAAAGTATAGAGAGAATAAAAGAGAAAGAAGAAGAGTATTGTATTACTACACTACTATAGTATTTAATTTACTACTAATGTAAGGGGTGTTATTTTTTCTTAGTCATGAAGAGAACTGTTGTTATTCCATTGCTTATTATTCTGTTGGAATAACCTGTATACGCTGTTTACCCTATACTTGGTGACATTCTTCTATTATTCTGTTGGAACATCCTGTCTGTGTGTTTTACACCAGACCTGTTTTCGTCTTTATTATTATTCTGTTGGAACATCCTGTCTGTGTGTTTTACACCGGACCTGATTCCGTCTTTATTATTCTGTTGGAACATCCTGTCGGTGCAAATTTTGATTGACCTGGTTCCGTTATTATTATTCTGTTGGAATAACTTGTCTATGCAAAGTACCGCATGCATGATGATTTCTTTTGTTATTCCATTCTTTATTATACTCAGTTGGTTAAATTTTTGACTTCTATACTCCATGAAATTAGTAGAATATCCTTGATATTTGCGCTTCATCCAGTATCTTTTCATGAAAATATTCTTCTGATCATTCTTGAATTTTACTCTACAAAGAAGTATCATGTTGACAATTTGGACATTATTAGTTCTTGGATAAATTAATTCTTGAACTTGTTTTATTGAATTCTTATATCATTGTCATCATCCTCATGTTTATATTATGTTGAAAGTCATCTGTGGCCTGCAGTGCATAGATGGACTTGGTATGATTATGACCAGGGATTATTCGGTGTAATCATGACCGTAATGTTACAAATGATGTGGTAAAAGTTATCATTGGCTCGTAGTGCATTGATGGACAGTTGTTGGCATGATCATGACCATTAATGAATACACAATTGTCCTTGGCTGTAGTGCATGCATAATTTGTGGTCGTGATACTAAAGAATATCCTTGGCCGTAGTGCATGGGTGATTCGATGATGTGGATTTTTTATTAAGCTGAGTCCCAACGATAAAAGTCATGAAAAACCTTTTAAATCATAAAAGATAGTAGATTTTATTCTCTACTTGACTCTTTTAATGGATTGCTTGTTTCATTGCAGTTAAACTTGATGTTGTTATATTTTATCAGTTTAACACTGTTGAATGCTAACGATAATTTATTCTGCATTATCTTAGTCATAATATTTCTTACTGGGCTAGTTGAGCTCACCCTTTCTTTCACTGTTCTCTTCAGGAAATGAGAACATAGCAGGGACTAGTCGGGGAACGGAGTGATGGTCCAGAGGATAGCATTAGTAGTCCTCACTATTTTGTGAAATAGTGTGTTAATAATTGTAATGAGGACTCCTTTTGAGTTTGTATAATCTCTAGTAGACAATAATTGTATTCAAACTCACAGTTATGTTTTGTCGTATTGTACACGACAGTTATATTAGTAAGTTGTATTTGAATTTTGTATTATGTATCTGACGACCCAAGATGGGTGATGTATACCTAATTTTGGGGGCGTCACAGTTTGTATCAAAGCTTAGGGATATAATCCTTGGCTAAGATGTGAGAATAGTACTAGGAGGGGAGAGACGGAGAATTCCTTCACTATGACCTACTTAAGTTTATGTGGTATTTAATTGGTCGGTCAGAATTTAGGGATAATATGTTACATGTCAATTAACCTTTGTTTTGTGGCAGTATCTAAAAATGACATCCGAGAATGTTGAGAATAGCAATGGAGCACATGCGACTGTTGATTCACCACATATCAATAATCAGGATAAGGCGACAATCCTCATGCAAACAATAACACTGACCAAATGATGAATGATCAAATGTTCAGGGGTTTTATGCAATTCATACAACAGCAGGCGAGAGCGATTCCTGTCCAAAATGCAGGTGGGAACACTGGAAACTCTCGGGCGGTCACTGCTAAACAGTTCAAGAAGCTGGTACCACCGGAGTTTAAGAGAGAGCCAAAACCACTTATGGCGGAAGAATGGATAAAGTAGATCACCAAGATATTTGATGTCATGGGATGCTCCAAGGAGCAAAAGATTCCCTTTGCCGCCTTTATGTTGCGCGGAGAGGTAGATTACTGGTGGGAATCGGTAAAACGTACTCAACCTGCCGTACTGAAGATATCTTGGGAGAAGTTTCAAGAGCTGTTCAACGACAAATACATTTCCAAAAGTATTCGTCACATGAAGGAGGTGAAGTTTATCAAGTTGGAACAAAACAATCACTACCAAAAATCTGGGCATCTGAGACGGAAAAAATCCGTCTCAAATACGGCAAAATTCGTCTCAAAATCGATTTTGAGACGGATATTGAGACGGATATGGGCCGTGTCAGTTGGTCACGTCGCTAATTATGGCGTCACAAAACAGAAAATTAGATACGGAAAATTGCCATCTCAAATCCGTCTTAAACTATCTGAGACGGACATAGTCCGTTTCAAATTCATCTCAGATCTAACCCATGGGGAGCTGAATTTTGAAACCGATTTTGCCGGTTTCAGATTTGGCGGGCAGATTTGGCGCTTTATTTTAGTTCACATAAGTTGAGACGGAAAAAGCCGTTTCAAATCTGTCTCAAAATAGGCAGCAACTATTTATTAGCTTTGAATCAAAACGTTGTTGTTTAGTATACCAGACAACGTTTAGGTACATTCACACAACCTTTTTAAAATGTTGTAGATTTAAAAAAAATTATAATTCACCTACATTACCAATGCACCTGCAATATACTAATGTCATGATATATAGCTAAAAGGTCTAAATTCTCATTTAAATTTAAAGCCAAAATGTATAAACCATTCAAAATACATCCCAATAATACCATTTGTTTATAGTTTCAAATTACTACATCCACAAAATCTATACCAAACTATCCATGAGCACTGAAGTGTCGTATACTGCAGCAACAGAACTACAGTTATACTCAAAATTCAAACTAAAATATAGCCACACCTAACCAATAAAGCAGAAATAAGAAAGAGAAATACTCAAAGTTCAAGCTAATTTTTGTGCCATTTTCTTTTGCTGATTTTGAGCAGTTCCATCCATGATGCCATCAATGTATACTTCAACAGTTGCTAAATTGCCACTTCGACTAGCTTTGTACTCCAAGCCTTTAGCATGTTGTTGACACCTTTCTTGCAGTTCCAGCACTGGATGCATAAAAGAAATTGAATAATAATCATGATCCGATCACATAAGCTCTGCCTGCATCACACTTTGAGTTCAGTGGAAATCTGATACCAGCTGAAAAAACAGAATGAAAATAAAAATGAAAATAAGCAAAGAAGTTACCAACTGACGCATGTTATAAATTTCTGGCTTACCCAGTTCATAAACTTTTCTCATGCTGGTGCCATCATCTTTCAAGGCTGCAACAATGGTAGAAGCAACATCAACAACATACATGGGTTGAATTATGCAAACACACTGTTAAGAACCAAATCTAACAACAAGTTTGGAGTATAATTCACATTTTCCAATAGTATTTTAGAAATCAACAAGGTTTCAGTTGGAATAGTACTTGGTAGATCCATCACCAAAAAGTGGGAGAAAGCCATGTTTTTTCACATGATGAGCCCACGGGTTTAGAATCCTATCTTCTGTACCAACCATCACAGCAGGTTTCATTATTGTGGCCTGGAGGCAAATATATTTTATCAACAACTTTACTTTAGAACACCAATATCACCCATCCAAATGTGAATGTGAAGAAAAGATGTGTGCTTCATCATACAAGCAAATCAACTTTTACTAGAGATTTACTAAGAGACACCAACTCAATACGTAGTTGTTAACGGTTTATCACCTAAGAGGCTAAGAGTTTATCAGAATACTCGATAAAGCTGCCATCCAAGACTATTGACAACAAAATATCCCATCTTTTTCCAAGAAACCAAACTACTATGTTGATGTGACTATACATTAAAACTTCAATGAAACTACAATAAAAAGACAAAAGAATTAAATATTACAATACCACGAAAGCTGCTAAAATATTCATGTTTTTGCAAATATTATACAACTTCCCTCACCAAGTTTCTGACATAGACAACAGTGACAAGGATAAAATTATAAAACTTTAAATGGTATGAATAACAAGAACTGGCCAAAAATAAATTCAGTTACCAAAACAAGAAGAGAATGGAACTATAACTTGGATGTAGCATATGAGAGTCAATCACAGCCATTTCGGTATTTAAGATTTTTCAACAAAAAAAAACACTTTCCATGTCCCAAGTAATAAAGCTAGAGATCACCAATTTAACTCGATTCATTCTGAATTGGGCAAGAAGAACTCAATATTTAGGAGCCGTAAATTTATATAAAGCTAAGATGCTTGCTTGTTTCTACGATTATTATTGAACTGACAGAAGATCACATATACATCATTGTAATCATAAATTATCATATTCAGCTTAAAAATTAAGAAAGCAAAGGGCTAAGCCACACACCCAGAGCATAAAACATGTATATATTAGTAGTTCACATCTATAATACATAGGTGTGACAGCTATTCTAAGGATCAACAAGATCAGAACAATCGTATCATATCAATACGGAAAAGGGTAAATAATAGTTTAAATGCAAAAAATACATTCACCTCATGTAATTCACGTAAAAGAGCTTCATCAGCAACAACTTTAGCACTAAGCATTCTGGATGGTGATGATGAAGATGCTCCTAAGGATGAAACTTGTATGAATCTCATGATACCACCATGTTCTTTGGAAATCTGCAAGCATAACATGTGTGAACAAATAAGTATACTGGACCATTAATCAGCAGCGGATGAAGGAAGAACAAAAACAAGAAAAGATAGATTGCTTTCTAGTCCATAACCACAAACAATATCCAATCATCAGCTTTGAAGGGCCTGTGAAACCACTTGAGAGTCTGCCTGAAGGAGACTACACCAGTGTGAACCCTAATATGGAATGCAAGACAAGAAAATCAGGACAAGGCTAGAAAAGCTCAGTTCAGGATAAACAAAGAAACACAAAAACTGAAGCTTTTATATTTAAATTATTTTCTAGAATCGACTATTTAAAGCATACTATATTACCCAAAAAAATCCAGTAAACATGTGGGAACTCAATTAATGGAGCGCCTAGCACATATGGGAACTCAATTACAACCTGCAGAGGAAAGATTAGAGCATTTGTAAGCAAGCACAGAAAAATATGAGTTTTGAGCAAACAAATTTAATACTATAATGGAAAGGAATACCAGAACCCACACCTGAGAAAATGCAAATGGTAAAGCTGAATACATCCCTGCAGCTCTCTCCCTGTATGAAATAAATCTTTCAACAGAAACAACTGGTTAAACAGCAGTGGCGTTGGAATTTTTCTTCTAATATTTTGCAAGGCTTGCTCCAATCTATGCGTACAACAGTTGCAAGTATGTCACATGGAGTTATTACCATCAGAGGATTGATGTTGAAACAACAATGAAAAATCAATTGATCCATTAGTTAATGTGAAAGTGTTACCTTAATCAAATTCAATATTATAATTGGATTTCCATATCTCTTTGCAAGATTCTTGAAGTGAAGTTTAGTGGCTTCATGGTTTTGGTCCTTCTTCTACACTGGAAACAGGAGTCTCAACATAATATGAGGGAAAATTATAAACTTGAAAACAAGTATTCAAAGTTTTTAACATACATATGATGTCATGTTTAATATTCAATCAAGAAGTTTCCTGTGACCAGAAAAGGAGTATTGAACCCCTGTTCTGCACAACAGAACTTATTTGAGTCGCGCATCCTTCAGGAACATCTTCAAACACAATCTGCTCAGTCTCAACATCACTGGCCACACGACCCTTCTCATTTACCCCTCGTTTCAAATATCTACACCAGACAAAAAGAGAATAATCATTGCAAGTAAGGAACAAGGAAGATTTTTTCAGATATTAATCTTTCATTTTAGATGCACTCTGCATATGTGCAGTTCATATATATTTACTATACAGAGACCTTGTACTGTTTTTCCCCTTATTCAATATTTGGGATTTTTTTAGGTAAATACTCTAGAATAGGTTATGGAGATGAGAATTTAACTTTTCCGCAAGTATAGTGAAAAACATGCATGTCTAGGAATCATCTTAGTAAGAGAATACAATTTGAACTTCTTCGTTTTTTATTCATTTGTCCAAACCTGGTTCCTGCATAATGCCGAGATCATCTCGCAATAATGGTCAACTTGAAGTCCCTTCCAGATGTTGAGAGTTTGACCTGATATAACAATTTATGAAAGCATAAATATCACAATACTATTTCGTTGAAGCAGTACGATTGCAGAGCATGAAGCAACTAATTTGACACTAAACATTGTAACCATGCAGAAAAGATTTCAGTCATTTGCATAAGTTATCTTCCGGATCATCTGGTTTGACAAAAACAGGAAGATTTACAAATTTAGTTAACTAATACTTCAAAAGACAAGATAAAATTTGATGTGACATGAAGTTTCTTGAAATTCCTGATGAATGAAGTCCCTTCGAAACTCCTAAAAAATTTAGATTTCAGGAGAAAAGAGTTGATAGTAACAACAAATACCACCAAAAGCAAAATGAAATGAACTAGGAAGTGATAACAATAACAACTAAATTTCAGTATTAAAAGATGATGCAATATTATGCCACTAAGCAGAAAGGGCAAAATCATAGAAGCAATAGTTATATACGAAGTTTCAAAATAATGAAGTAGCTCAGAGCCCATGAATTGAGTACCTGTTTAAAGAGCCCATACACTAGTGCGACTGTCCAGAGAGTATTCTTAAGGTGATAGCGAATTCCACGAGTCATGAACTCATTCCAAACAAACATTGTTTCATAAATGAGTTGTCTAGCCTCATGGTTATACATGTTCTTTTGAAAACTACGCATGACATGATAGGAGTAGCTAAAAAAGAAGTCCTTTGTCAGATCCACTGTGCATAGGAGCTTCTTATATCTATGTCATCAACAGAAAAAGGACAAAGGAAAAGAATACATCAACGTCCAATAAACGCTAAAAGAATGAAAAGAGAGAGCTGTTAACTTATCAAGTCAACGAGGCAAAAATAAAAATAAACCAAAAAAATAAAAATAAAAAATTCCCCTCATAATCTAGATGGTACCTTCTCCTCATTCAACATCATAAATTAACATCACAACACCAATGTAGTTTACCTGTAAGTCACAGGATATAAACAGGCAAGAACCTCTATAAACATTTATAACAATCAAAGACATATTGATGGTACCATTTAGCATATTTATATTTACAATTAGATCTTTGACAAAATCAAATCTTTTAAACGTAATACAAATATAATATGAACATGAGTTTAGTATGAAGTAAACACACCCACAACACCTATAACACTGAAAGATGCAAAAAGGAAAACAAGTTGCCCATGGTGAATTAACTTAAAATAAGAATCAAAACAAACACATCAAATTAGAAAATATTTAGTTCAGAAGGATCTAATCTGTCATTAGTTAGTTTGGTTAGAACCAAATAAAATTCAGTCAACATAATTTCAACTTAATACCCATAATTTCCCCAAATGAATCAAAAAGCACAATTAATAAAATCCATACAGTGAAATAAATATTTAACAAGGGTGTCATTGGGCATGTACCCAGCAACAAGCAGCCTCTCGTTACCATCACAGCAATACCCAATCAAATTGACTAACCTCTTGTATCTCAGCTTTCCAACACCCCAAGCTTCATCCTTCAAAAAGAAACCATAATTTTAAAATCCCATTTACCACAATAAACCCTAAGGCTTCAAACTCGCTCGCGCTTATAACGCCGCCGCACGATCCCTCCGCGCTCCGAAGGCTAAAACCAATTTTCCATTATCGCCCCTCCCTTTTCAGGATAGTCCCCATGGAGGCGACAACAATTTTATCCAACCATTTTACATTTCCAGACCGACGTCAAGCAGCCTGAGCAGCACCGTCGAGTCCTCATGTTGGCCCAGGGCGTCGAATCCACCGGTACCTCAGCGGATCAAACCCCAGCATAGGTTCAAATCGCCGATTCAGGTAGATGATTTTCATAGCGATTGCGATTCGTCATCTTCTGTGTTGGACGATTGTGACACGACTTCGTTCCACACGATTTGCAGTTTTGAAAAAACAGATTCGGGTCGAGAATGCGCAAGATCTGTCGCTGTGAGGGACCGAAATGAGTTAATATACTCTGAATATGAGTGAGATCTGTGATATGAAGATGAGTGAGAGTCTGAGAGATAGGGGAGGGTGTAGAGAGATTGGGACTTGGGAGAGCAGAGAATGCGCGAGATACGTCTTTTAATTTTTAATTTTAAGGGTTCAAAGCTCAGTGTTTTTTAATAGATAACGTTTTAAAAAAAAACGTTATTAGTTAAAACAAAAAAATGCTCTTTTAAATAGATAACGGCATAATCATTGGTGGACCCCACAACGGAATTATTGTCGGATGGAGAAAACGACAAAAATACTTTATGAAAATAACGGCGGAGGTGTTACCGTTAAAACTGTTGAACTACCCGGTAGTAAAAGTACAGTAATACGCGTGATTGCATAGTAGCACATAGTATTGATTATTGATGCTTACGTGAGAAGTCACTCAGCTATACTCAATTATTGCTACAGTAATTGCTGCATCATATCTCTTATATTATTGATTCAATTATTGTCATAGTATCGTCTGTATAATATGTTATATTATTAAATCAATAATTGAGACGACAAGTTATAAATGATTAATAATTGTTGAAAGATTAAATATGTGTTGATTAAAAATAAAATGATTTGTGGTAATATTTATTCAATCCTTGATGTATATAAAGAGTCTATTATGAGACGTTTGTGGTAAGTTTGGTTATTTTATGGGGGGCCCATATGTCATCATCTAAGAGTCTCTTCGACAATAGTAATTACCTTCGTCAATAGTAATTACCTTCGTCAATAGTAATTACATTCGTAGTAATTACCTTTGTCAATAGTAATTACCTTTGTCAATAGTAATTACATTCGTCAATAGTAATTACATTCGTCAATAGTAATTACATTCGTCAATAGTAATTACCTTCGTCAATAGTAATTACCTTCGTCAATAGTAATTACCTTCGTCAATAGTAACTACCTTTACCAGAAGTTAAACCACTTCCCGTTTCATATTACAGGCGTCAAACCAATTGTCGTTTCACATTACAAGCGTCAAACCACTTTTCTTTTCACATCACCAGTTGTCAAGCCACTTGCCTTTTCACATTTCAAGTGCTAAGCTAGAAATATTCTATAAATAGAGGCCTAGTGCTTCATTATTTTTCACGAATTCATTCAAGCTATAGAGAGAGAAAGTATAGAGAGAATAAAAGAGAGAGAAGAAGAGTATTCTATTACTACACTACTGTAGTATTCAATTTACTACTAATTTAAGGGGTGTTATTCTTTCTTAGTCATGAAGAGAACTGTTGTTATTCCATTGCTTATTATTCTGTTGGAATAACCTGTATACGCGGTTTACCCTATACTTGGTGACATTCTTCAATTATTCTATTGGAACATCCTGTCTGTGTGTTTTACACCGGACCTGGTTCCGTCTTTATTATTATTCTGTTGGAACATCCTGTCTGTGTGTTTTACACCGGACCTGGTTCCGTCTTTATTATTCCGTTGGAACATTCTGTCGGTGCAAATTTTGCCTGACCTGGTTCCGTTATTATTATTCTGTTGGAATAACCTGTCTATGTGAAGTACAGCATGCATGGTGATTTCTTTTGTTATTCCATTCTTTATTATACTCAGTTGGTTAAATTTTTGACTTCTATACTCCATGAAATTAGTAGAATATCCTTGATATTTGCGCTTCATCCAGTATCTTTTCATGAAAATATTCTTCTGATCATTCTTGAATTTTACTCTACAAAGAAGTATCATGTTGACAATTTGGACATTATTAGTTCCCGGATAAATTAATTCTTGAACTTGTTTTATTGAATTCTTATATCATTGTCATCATCCTCATGTTTATATTATGTTGAAAGTCATATGTGTCCTGTAGTGCACAGATGGACTTATTATGATTATGACCAGGAATTATTCGGTGTAATCATGACCGTAATATTATAAATGATGTGGTAAAAGTTATCATTGGCCCGTAGTGCATTGATGGACAGTTGTTGGCATGATGATGATCATTAATGAATACACGATTGTCCTTGGCTGTAGTGCATGAATAATTTGTGGTCGTGATACTAAAGAATATCCTTGGCCGTAGTGCATGGGTGATTCGATGATGTGGATTATTTATTAAGCTGAGTCCCAGCGATAAAAGTCATGAAAAACCTTTTAAATCATAAAAGATAGTAGATCTTATTCTCTACTTGACTCTTTTAATGAATTGCTTGTTTCACTGCAGTTAAACTTGATGTTGTTATATTTTATCAGTTTAACACTGTTGAATGCTAACAATAATTTATTCTGCATTATCTTAGTCATAATATTTCTTACTAGGCTAGTTGAGCTCACCCTTTCTTTCACTGTTCTCTTCAGGAAATGAGAACATAGCAGGGACTAGTCGGGGAACGGAGTGACGGTCCAGAGGATAGCATTAGTAGTCCTCACTATTCTGTGAAATAGTGTGTTAATAATTGTAATGAGGACTCCTTTTGAGTTTGTATAATCTCTAGTAGACAATAATTGTATTCAAACTCACAGTTATGTTTTGTCGTATTGTACACGACAGTTGAATTAGTAAGTTGTATTTGAATTTTGTATCATGTATCTGATGACCCAAGATGGGTGATGTATACCTAATTTTGGGGGCGTCACAGTTGGTATCAAAGCTTAGGGATATGATCCCTGGCTAAGATGTGAGAATAATACTAGGAGGGGAGAGACGGGAAATTCCTTCGCTATGACCTACTTAAGTTTATGTGGTATTTAATTGGTCGGTCAGAATTTAGGGATAATATGTTACATGTCAATTAACCTTTGTTTTGTGGCAGTATCTGAAAATGACATCCGAGAATGTTGAGAATAACAATGGAGCACAGGCGACTGTTGATTCACCACATATCAATAATCAGGATAAGGCGACAATCCTCATGCAAATAATAACATTGACCAAATGATGAATGATCAAATGTTCAGGGATTTTAGGCAATTCATGCAACAGCAGGCGAGAGCGGTTCCTGCCCAAAATGCAGGTGGAAACACTGGAAACTCTGCGGCGGTCACCGTTAAACAGTTCAAGGAGCTGGTACCACCGGAGTTTAAGGGAGAGCCAAAACCACTTATGGCGGAAGAATGGATAAAGCAGATCGCCAAGATATTTGATGTCATGGGATGCTCCGAGGAGCAAAAGGTTCTCTTTGCCGCCTTTATGTTGCGCAGAGAGGCAGATTACTGGTGGGAATCGATAAAACGTACTCAACCTGCCGTACTGAAGATATTTTGGGAGAAGTTCCAAGAGCTGTTCAACGACAAATACATTCCCGAAAGTATTCGTCACATGAAGGAGGTGGAGTTTATCAAGTTGGAACAAAACAATATGACCGTGTCGTAATACGAGGCTAAATTTGCGGAGTTATCCCGGTTTGCATCCAACTTGGTGGATAATGAAGAGAGAATTACATGGATGTTTTTAAGAGGTTTGAAGCCGGAGATACATCAACATCTTATTTCTCATAAACTGTTTTTATATTCAGATGTTGTAAATAGGGCTCAGTTAGTGGAACGCGATAACGAGTCAACGCAACTAAAAGAGAGCAGCCGACAAAATGATAATACCAGCGAGAGCAGTCATCAAAGCGGTGACAACAAACGTGGAGGGAATCAATAGGCCAGAAATGGTAACCACATCGGTGGTAATCAGGGTTAAAATAATAAGAATGGACATTTCAAGAAGAGGAGATTCAACAATGATGGAAGGACGTCAGCACCAGCACCTGTCGTTAAGGACGGAGAACGACCACCTATCATATGTTTCAAATGTTGAGGGGAGGGGCACATCAGTCCAAACTGCGCGATGCCATCCAAAGCATGCTATAATTATAGAAGAGAAGGTCACTTAGCCCGATTTTGTCGTTCACCGAAGATAAATTCAGTTAGGATGGAGGCACCAAAGGCCGTCCCAGAAAAGTCAAAACCGGTAGTGCAAGGGAGAGCGTTTGTTGTGACCTCCCAGAAAGCAAGGAACCCGAATGAGGTCATCACGGGTAAGCTTATCATAACCTCTAATGAAATCAATACTTTATTTGATGCCGGTTCTACCCATTCTTTTATTTCTCCTACTTGCGCTCATCGATTAAATTTGACTCCGGAGAAATTAGACTTTGACTTATCTATGGAAACTCTGTTGGGAGAAACCTTCATTACATCCATTATTTATAAGTCTTGTTTGGTTCAAATCGGTACCCTCACATTACCTGTAGATCTTATTTCCTTGAAAATACTTGCATTTGACGTGATTCTAGGGATTGATTGGTTAACTACTCATTACGCAAAAATTGATTATTTTCGTAAGGTTGTTAGCTTTCATATTCCTAATCAACCTATTATGCGAATTCAAGCAACCAAACCATTAAAATCAATCGCGGTCATCTCAAGCCATAAAGTTATTCATTTATTAAAAAACAGATGTCAAGATTTCTTAGCTCATGTCACAGATTTAAACAAAAATACGTCAGTTTTGAACGATATTTCTATTGTTAATAAATTTCCTGACGTATTCCCCGAAGAACTTCCTGGCCTGCCCCCTGAGCGTGAAATTAAATTTTGTATCGACCTTGAACCTGATACAAAACTCATTTCCAAAGCCCCATATCGAATGACTCCTATTGAACTTCAAGAGTTAAAGACTCAACTGCGGGAATTGTTAGACATTGGCTTTATTCGTCCTAGTACTTCTCCTTGGGGTGCTCCTGTTTTATTCATGAAGAAGAAAGATGGGAGTATGCGACTTTGTATTGATTATCGGGAGTTGAATCATGTCACCATCAAAAATAGGTATGCATTGCCACGTATTAATGATCTGTTTGACCAGTTGCAAGGAGCCAAATTCTTTTCAAAGATTGATCTTCGTTTCGGATATCACCAATTGAAGATTAGAACAGATGACATTCCAAAGACGGCTTTTAGAACTCGGTATGGGAATTATAAATTCCTAGTCATGTCCTTTGGATTGACTAATTCTTCTGCTGCCTTCATGGATATGATGAACCGAGTATTCAATGAATATTTGGATCACTTTGTGGTCGTCTTTATTGATGACATCCTTATTTATTCCAAAAGCCGTGAAGATCATGAGCAACACTTGAGGCTGACACTCCAAAAGCTTCGTGAATACAAGCTTTATGCCAAGTTGAAGAAATGTGAATTCTGGCTTAAGGAAGTAGCATTCCTTGGGCATGTAGTATTAAGTCATGGAATATCTGTTGACCCAGCAAAGATTAAAGCAATTCAAAGCTGGGAGCAACCTAAATCAGTGATCGAAGTACGTAGCTTTCTCGGTTTAGCTGGTTATTATCAGAGATTCATGAAAGAATTTTCTCGAATCGCTACTCCATTGACTCAGCTAACTCGAAAAGATACAAATTTTGGTTGGAGCAAAAAATGTGAGAAGAGTTTTCAAGAACTCAAGAGGAGACTCATTTCGGCACCTGTTCTGACAATACCATCTGGCTCGGAGGGATTTGTCATCTACAGTGATGCTTCGGGAAAAGGGTTGGGATGTGTTCTCATGTAACATGGAAAAGTCATAGCCTATGCCTCAAGACAACTCAAAGAATATGAGAGGAATTATCTTACTCATGATCTAGAGTTGGCAGCTGTTGTCTTTGCACTAAAGATTTGGAGGCATTACTTGTATGGGGAGAAGGTGGAGATCTTTACGGATCATAAAAGCATCAAATATTTCTTTACTCAAAAGGAACTCAACATACGACAACGACGTTGGCTTGAACTGTTGAAAGATTATGATCACACCATCCAATACCATCTTGGAAAAGCGAACGTGGTAGCTGACGCATTGAGTAGAAGATCATATGCAAGTACGAGTGCGATATTGTCAACGCAATGGCCCATTTTGTGTGACTTGCAAAGGATGGAGATAGAGTTAAAGACTCCAGGGACCCATGTGATGATGACGAATATACGAGTAGAACCGACTTTAATCGATAAAGTTAAAGCTGCTCAAGTTACAGACCTGGAGCTGATGCGTATGAGGAAGAAAGTGCAAGAAAGTGCTATGCCGGAAGCAAGAATCGATGAAGAAGGAATACTTTGGGTCAAATCCAGACTTTGTGTTCCTAACGACCCTGATTTAAAGTATAAAATCATGATGGAGGCGCACAAATACACCATTTGCATTCCATCCTGGGAGTACCAAAATGTATCATGATATTCGTCATACATTTTGGTGGAGCAATATGAAGAGAGAGATATCGTTGTTTATCTCAAGGTGTCTAAGTTGTCAACGAGTTAAAGCGGAGCATCAAGTACCAAAAGGTCCATTGCAACCACATGAAATTCCAGAATGGAAGTGGGAGCACATTACCATGGATTTCGTTATCGGTCTTCCTAAGTTTTCTCAAGGCATAGATATGATTTGGGTCATTGTTGATAGATTGACAAAGTCTGCTCATTTCTTACCGATACGAGAAACTTATACACTTGAACGTCTTGCTCGTATGTACATAAACGAGATTGTAAGACTGCATGGTATGCCGGTATCCATAGTTTCTGATCGAGACCCAAGATTCATTTCACGATTTTGGGTTAGTTTACAAAAAAGCTATGGGCACAGACTTACGATTTAGCTCGGCATATCATCCTCAGACGGACGAACAGTCGGAGAGGACTATTCAAACTCTTGAAGATCTATTAAGACTCTGTGTCCTTGATTTCAAGGGAAGTTGGGACAAGTTCTTACCATTGGTGGAGTTTTCCTACAACAACAGTTATCAAGCAAGTATTGGTATGGCTCCATTCAAAGCGTTGTATGGAAGAAAGTGTCGTTCTCCAGTATGCTGGGATGAGGTGGGTGAAGCAACGTTGTTGGGACCAGGAGTTGGTACGTATGACTATGGAAAAGATTCAAACGATCCGACAACGTATAAAAATCTCATAAGATCGACAAAAGAGTTATGCTGATCTTCATCGAAAGGACGTGGAATTCGATATAGGAGATCATGTGTTGTTGCGTGTTGCTCCATGGAAAGGAGTTACGAGATTTGGAAAGAGAGGAAAACTCAATCCTCGATTCATCGACCCATTTTTAATCTTCGATCGAGTAGGAACTGTGGCCTATAGACTCGCTTTACCTCCAAGTATGTCTCGTGTTCATAACATTTTTCACATATCCATGTTACGTAAATATGTGAAAGACCCGAACCACATTATTGAGTTAGAACCAGACGAAATAACGGAAGATTTGAGGTATGAAGAGGTTCCTGTTCAAATTTTAGATAAAAAGGAACATATTCTACGCTCCAAGGTTATACCCCAAGTCAAAGTTTTGTGGAGAAACCACGATGTTGAGGAAATGACTTGGGAGTTAGAATCTGAAATGAAATTAAGGTATCCTTACCTCTTCGACATACCAGGTACGTACCCTAATTTCGAGGGCAAAATTTCATAAGAAGGGGAGGTTGTAAGACCCCAACTTTTATAAATAAAGATGAATTTTCTATAAATATTATTTTTTGAATATTATGGAGTAAATTTGTTATAATTTTATAGTTGTGGATAATATTTATAAAATTTGCAAAGTAAGCAAGTTGTTATAAAATATTCGTTTGGTCGGGGAATATTCTTTTTGTCGAGGAATATTCGTACGACGACCCAATCATTGGTGGACCCCACAACGGAATTATTGTCGGATTGAGAAAACGACAAAATACTTTATGAAAATAACGGCGGAGGTATTACCGTTAAAACTGTTGAACTACCCGGTAGTAAAAGTACAGTAATACGCGTGGTTGCATAGTAGCACATAGTATTGATTATTGATGCTTACGTGAGAAGTCACTCAGCTATACTCAATTATTGCGACAATAATTACTGCATCATATCTCTTATATTATTGATTCAATTATTCTCACAGTATCATCTGTATAATATATTATATTAATAAATCAATAATTGAGACGACAAGTTATAAATGATTAATAATTGTTGAAAGATTAAATATGTGTTGATTAAAAATAAAATGATTTGTGGTAATATTTATTCAATCCTTGATGTATATAAAGAGTCTATTATGAGACGTTTGTGGTAAGTTTGGTTATTTTATGGGGGGGGGGGGGGCAATATGTCATCATCTAAGAGTCTCTTCGTCAATAGTAATTACTTTCGTCAATAGTAATTACCTTCTTCAATAGTAATTACCTTTATTAATAGTAATTACCTTCGTCAATAGTAACTACCTTTACCAGACGTCAATCCACTTGCCGTTTCATATTACAGGAATCGAACCAATTGTCGTTTCACATTACAGGCATCAAACCACTTTTCTTTTCACATCACCAGTCGTCAAGCCACTTGTCTTTTCACATTTCAAGTGCTAAGCTAGAAATCTTCTATAAATAGAGGCCTAGTGCTTCATTATTTTTCACGAATTCATTTAAGCTATAGAGAGAGAAAGTATAAAGAGAATAAGAGAGAAAGAAGAAGAGTATTTTGTTACTCCACTACTGCAGTATTTAATCTACTACTAATGTAAGGGGTGTTATTCTTTCTTATTCATGAAGAGAACTGTAGTTATTCCATTGCTTATTATTCTATTGGAATAACCTGTATACGCGATTTACCCTATACTTGGTAACATTCTTCTATTATTCTGTTAGAACATTCTGTCTGTGTGTTTTACTCCGGACCTAGTTCCGTCTTTATTATTATTCTGTTGGAACATCCTGTCTGTGTGTTTTACACTGGACCTGGTTCCGTCTTTATTATTATTCTGTTGGAACATCCTGTCTGTGTGTTTTACACCAGACCTGGTTTCGTATTTATTATTCTGTTGGAACATCCTGTCTGTGCAAATTTTGCCTGACCTGGTTCTGTTATTATTATTCTGTTGGAATAACATGTCTATGCGAAGTACCGCATGCATGGTGATTTCTTTTGTTATCCCATTCTTTATTATACTCAGTTGGTTAAAGGTTTGACTTCTATACTCCATGAAATTAGTAGAATATCCTTGATATTTGCGCTTCATCCAGTATCTTTTCATGAAACTATTCTTCTGTTCATTCTTGAATTTTACTCTACAAAGCAGTATCATGTTGACAATTTGGACATTATTAGTTCCTGGATAAATTAATTCTTGAACTTGTTTTATTGAATTCTTATATCATTGTCATCATCCTCATGTTTATATTATGTTGAAAGTCATATGTGTCCTGTAGTGCACAGATGGACTTATTATGATTATGACCAGGAATTATTCGGTGTAATCATGACCGTAATATTACAAATGATGTGGTAAAAGTTATCATTGGCCCGTAGTGCCTTGATGGACAGTTGTTGGCATGATGATGATCATTAATGAATACACGATTGTCCTTGGCTGTAGTGCATGGATAATTTATGGTCGGGATACTAAAGAATATCCTTGGCCGTAGTGCATGAGTGATTCGATGATGTGGATTTTTTATTAAGCTGAGTCCCAGTGATAAAAGTCACGAAAAACCTTTTAAATCATAAAAGATAGTAGATTTTATTCTCTACTTGACTCTTTTAATGGATTGCTTATTCCGCTGCAGTTAAACTTGATGTTGTTATATTTTATCAAATTAACACTGTTGAAGGCTAACGATAATTTATTCTGCATTATCTTAGTCATAATATTTCTTACTGGCTAGTTGAGCTCACCCTTTCTTTCACTGTTCTCTTCAGGAAATGAGAACATAGCAGGGACTAGTCGGGGAACGGAGTGACGGTCCAGAGGATAGCATCAGTAGTCCTCACTTTTCTGTGAAATAGTGTGTTAATAATTGTAATGAGGACTCCTTTTGAGTTTGTATAATCTCTAGTAGACAATAATTGTATTCAAACTCACAGTTATGTTTTGTCGTATTGTACACGATAGTTTTATTAGTAAGTTGTATTTGAATTTTATATCATGTATCTGACGACCCAAGATGGGTGATGTATACCTAATTTTGGGGGCGTTACAGTTGGTATCAAAGCTTAGGGATATGATCTCTGGCTAAGATGTGAGAATAGTACTAGGAGGGGAGAGACACTGAATTCCTTCGCTAGTATGACCTACTTAAGTTTATGTGGTATTTAATTGGTCGGTCAGAATTTAGGGATAATATGTTACATGTCAATTAACCTTTGTTTTGTGGTAGTATCTGAAAATGGTATCCGAGAATGTTGAGAATAGCAATGGAGCACAGGCGACTGTTGATTCACCACATATCAATAATCAGGATAATGTACATCAGGAAGGCGACAATCCTCATACAAACAACAACACTGACCAAATGATGAATGATCAAATGTTCAGGGGCTTTATTCTATTCATGCAACAGCAGGCAAAAATGGCTCCTGTCCAAAATGCAGGTGGAAACACTGGAAACTCTCGGACAGTCACCGCTAAACAGTTCAAGGAGATGGGACCACCGGAGTTTAAGGGAGAGCCAAAACCACTTATGGCGGAAGCATGGATAAAGCAGATCACCAAAATATTTGATGTCTTGGATGCTCCGAGGAGCAAAAGGTTCCCTTTGCCGCCTTTATGTTGCGCGGAGAGGCAGATTACTGGTGAGAATCGGAAAAACGTACTCAACCTGCCATACTGAAGATGTCTTGGGACAAGTTCCAAGAGCTGTTCAACGACAAATACTTTCCCGAAAGTATTCGTCACATGAAGGAGGTGGATTTTATCAAGTTGGAACAAAACAATATGACCGTGTCGTAATACGAGTCTAAATTTGCGGAGTTATCCGGTTTGCATCCCACTTGATGGATAATGAAGAGAGAATGACATGGATGTTTTTAAGAGGTTTGAAGCCAGAGATACGTCAACATCTTATTTTTCATAAACTGTGTTTATATTCAGATGTTGTAAAATATAAGTAATCAACAAGTAATTTGGAATCCAACTCTAATCCAAAAGTATCCTAATTAAAATATAAATCTGAAAAGATACTGAAAAAACAAATTAATAAAGAAATCCAAGTCTTCTAAAATTGCGTCTACAAAAATTCTCCTGTGGCGCTGCAGCGCTGGAATGGCAGAGAGCCAGTTTTGTGTTTCGAGAGGGCGTAACAACGCTAATTTTGTACTAGGTCATGGCGCGGCCGCACTTGACCAAAAAAAAATTGACTTTTAACCTTTTTTGTTTCCTGGTTCAACATCAGCATGTTCACGACCTTCACAGACTTAAAATCCATCTCAATAATCTTTGAGTTCGATCCATCCTCTTTCCAAACTTCGTGAATTAATTCGATAAGCCCATCCTTGAAGCGTTTAGCCCGAGCTCTCGTAAGAAGTCCAACCGGGACTCACACCGGATCCGTTCCATAATTGCCAATCACTTCTGAGCTAAGGATGTCCTCGTCATTAATTTATCTCCTATTGAGAAGGATTTGTCCTCAAATCATCACCTACATCAAACGGAATTAGATCAGTAACATTAAATGTTGAACTAATATTATACTCACAAGGAAAATCTAGTTTATAGGCATTGTCATTAATGCGCTCAAGAACTTGAAATGGACTATCTGCTCTTGAAAACAATTTTGAATGTCTTTGAGCCATAAATCTTTCTTTCCGCATATGCACCCAAACCCAATCTCCAGGTTCAAAGATCATCTGACACCGTCCCTTGTTGGCTTGTTTCGCATATTGCTCTATCCTCCTCTCAATGTTGAGTCGTGCCTTTTCATGTATCTATTTGCTTAACAAATTCAGACTTTTTCTTTCCATCTTAGTATATTCAGAAACATGTAATGGTGATAAATCCAAAGGATTAAAACCATATACAATCTCGAATGGAGAAAATTTAATAGCAGAATGAACTGAACGATTATAAGCAAACTTAACATGCGATAAACATTCTTCACAATGAATGATATTTTTTTAATGATAGCCCTTAACAAAGAGAACAAAGTTTTATTTACTACTTCAATTTGACTATCAGTTTGTGGATGACAAGTAGTAGAAAATAACAGTTTAGTTCCCAATTTACACCACAAAGTCTTCCAAAATAGCATAAGAACTTAGTATTTCGATCAGAAACAATCGATCTAGGCATACCCTGTAAACGTACAATATCTCTAAAGAATAAGTCAATTATATGAGATACATCATCAATTTTGTTATATGGAATTAAATGAGTCATCTTTGAAAATCTATCCACAATAACAAATATAGAATCATTACCATGCTTAGACCTAGGTAAACCTAACAAAAAATCCATTGATAAATCGATCCAAGGTTCATTAGGTATATGCAATGGTGTATAAAGCCCATGGGGTTTAACACGAGATTTATCTTGCCTACAAGTAATACATCTATCACAAATTCGCTCGACATTTCATTTCATATGAGGCCAATAAAAATGTTCTTTCAAAACAGATAAAGTTTTGTCAATACCAAAATGCCCCATCAAACCACCCCCATGTGATTCCCTAACCAATAACACACGTAAAGAACATACATGTATAAACATTTTATTTTCACGAAACAAGAACCCATCAAGTTTAAAGTATTTACCCACAACATTCTTTTCACAAATCTTAAACTCTTCACCAAAATCATGGTCATTAACATATAATTCTTTGATTCGTTCAGAACCAAATAATTTTGTATCAAGACTATTTAATAACACGTACCTTCGAGATAAAGCATCTGCAACGACTTTTTCCCTACCTTGCTTGTATCGAATAACATATGGGAAGGTCTCGAGAAATTCCATCCATCATGAATGCCTCCTATTTAGCTTGTTTTGTTGACCTTTCAAATATATTAACGACTCATGATCAGTATGAATCACAAACTCCTTAGGCCTAAGGTAATGTTGCCACGTCTGCAATGCCCTAACCAACTACTACATCTCCTTGTCAAAAGTAGGATAGCTCAAAGCTACCCCACCCAAAATTTCGCTAAAGTACTCCCCTTTTTTCCTTCCTGCATCAAATCAGCCACTATTCCCTAAACTTGAAACATCACACTCAATTTCAAAAGTTTTATCAACATTAGGCAAAACAAGCAAAGACGCATTAGTCAATTTATCTTTAATCAATTTAAATATTTTTTTTCTGTTAATCACTCCACTAAAAGCCCACACTTTTCTTGACGCCCCCAAAATAGGTATACAACACCCATTCTGAGTCGCCAAATACATGTTACAGAAAACTGAAAGTAGTATGCACACAAGCCAATCATGTTTGATGATAAAGCATATACTTTGTAAACAATCTTATTCATTTATTAATAAAAAGTATTAATTTATTAAAGGCTTTTAATTATCTACATGATGCTGTTTTTATAATATGTGATAAACCCATAGTTTTAAGCAATGTTTTTAGAATAATGATGATGATCATTCTAATGAGATCTAAATTCTTAGAAAGCTTAAAACTAAAATAGTTCCCAATCGTTGGATTACTAAATTGGGGATTAGTGAATCCGGATAGATTGGTACATACGTTGCTTGCTCATTGGATGAGGATGATTGATCTCATGATCATTTGTGTGGAGACACTAAAGCAAGTATGTAGGTGCTTATTAGAGAATAAGTTCACTGAACATGACTCGCTAAGGAATACCTAATGGAGTTTTACTAGCATGTCAATAGGAATTCTTGTAGTGATAGTAGTACAAGTAATCCTTGGACTTGAGATCATCATAGTATCTTGTGTATGATGAGTTATACTTTGACTTATTCCTTAAGACCCTTAGGGTATATCAAAGGATATGCTTGGGTATAATAAGTTATACATGGAGATAATGTATGATCAATAAAGAATCTACCACTTCTAGTAAAAGAAGAGAAATGTCCTATGTGATTCGATAAATGACAACCCAGTAGTCCTTGGCCAAGGCAGAATGAAATTAGAAATGAGTTTCTAATTTGCATTATTTGGAGTTGTGCATTTAAGAGTCGAAATACATATAATTAAATAAAATAAGACTTGACAATAATTCCATGTCTTATATTTAATTGGGACATTGTATGGTGGAAGGATTGAATTGTACGGTAACTATTTACTCAAAGGTTCTTTTATGATTAATGTTGAAATCTATATTATCTGGAAAGTCGTTGATCGCTAGGGAGGCTTATCCCTATTGTAGAATAAATATTATTTATTTAAATAAATTATTAGTTTAATTTATTTATTTAAATAAGATTAGAATTGTTCTAATTGATTTATTCACAACTGGTTTAATATGGAGAACCTAAAGGGTCACACCATAAAAGGAAGAATAATTATTTAAGAAGTTAATGGCATAATCGTAATAATAAGTTAAGTATATTTAATTTAATCTACGGAGATAGAATAAATTAAATAACTTAATATTTATTATTTAATATTTTAGAAATATTAAATATAAATTAATAAGAGGAGTCTTATTATTATTATTATTATTACTATTATTATTATTTAATTCCTAAAGGAGTTTGGGAATTAATTAATAAAAGTACTCTCAAATATCCTAATAGGATTAGGAGACAAATTAATTAAAAGAGTTTAATTAATTATCCCTAATAAGATTAGGGAGCTTAATTAATTAAAAGAATTTAATTAATTAAATAAAACTCAATTCCTTAATTGTTAAGGAGGGTTGCCTACATCTATAAATAAGAGGAGTCTTATTATGGGTGAAGAGGTTTGTTGACTTTAACAACATATGTTATTCCAATTGTTGAAGAGTACGCCCCTTTTTCTATATGAGATAGAAAAACTAGGATTTGAGCCAAATACCCATCTTCTTGAATTCTTCTTCTTCCTTGGTGGATCACCTCTAGAGGCCAAACACTTGGGTGGCTAACGTTGATCAAAGGAAGGAACCAAACCCGGTGGATTCAAGTTGAACGCGAAAAGATTTGGAGGTGAACTTGTACCTGTGGAAGCTCGATTTTCAAGGGTATGATTTTATTCTTTATCTTTTCGTTTAATTAATAATTGTGCATAAAGGATGATTCGGGTTTATGGTTTGTAAAATTTTTTAAACTCTGATTTTACACGCTTCCGCATATTTTTGCAATTTGATTGCGTTTATGAATATTACAAACCTAACAAAAACAAACTACAACTTCAACAATACAATTGTCGTGCAAAATATGACAACACATACTGTGAGTTTAAAGACAAATATTGTCTTCTAGACAATATCCACACTTAAATAAGTCCTCATTACAATTATTTATACACTATTTTACAGAAATAGTGAGGAATGCTAAAACATCTTTCTAGAATCATCACTCCATACCCCGACTAGATCCTGCTATGTTCTCAACTCCTGAGAAGAAAAATGGAACAAAAAGGAAAAGGGTGAGCTCAACTAGCCCAGTAAAGAATATTATGACTAAGATAATATACAACAAATTATCATTAATCTTTAACAGGGAAAAATCTGATAAAATATAATAGACAACAAGTTTTAGATCAATAACTGCAGCGGAAACAACAATCCATTAGAAGAGTCACGTAGAGAATGAATTCTACTATCTTCTAAGACTTAAAAGTCCATTGTGACGCCCCCAAATAAGTATACATCACCCATTCTAAGTCGTCAAATACATGGTACAGAAATAACTACAACTTTATTAATACATTTGTCGTGCAAAATACGACAACCTATATACTATGAGTTTAAATACAAATATTGTCTTCTAGACAATATCCACACGCAAATAAATCCTCATTATTGATACACTATTTTACAAAATAGTGAGGACTAAAACAACTGTCTTGAACCATTACTCCACACCCCGACTAGTACTCGTTACATTCTTGCCTCCTGAGAAGAAAAATGGAACAACAAGGAAAAGGGTGAACTCAACTAGCCCAGTAAAGAATATTATGACTAAGATAATATAGAACAAATTATCGTTAGTCCTCAACAGCAAAAAATCTAATAGAATACAATAAACAACCAGTTTTAAATCAACAACTGCAGCGAAAACAAAAATTCATTAGAAGAGTTAAATAGAGAATGCAAACTACTATCTTCTATATAAGAATTTAAAAGTTCATCGTCGATATTTTATCCCTGTAACATCAATCAATATATATCTGGAATCAAATATTAATCTTTGCACTACAGGCCAAAGATATTCATCAGTTGGTCATGTTCATCTAAACACCTGTTCATCTTTGCATTACGGGCCAAAGATATTCATCAAGAAATCATTCATCTTTGCACTACAGGCCAAAGATATTCAGTAATATCATCATTTAAGTCCGAAGATGATGAAATAAATATTTTAAAGAAAACGAATCCAGTGAAGCAAAAGAACAAATATTAAGGATTCGTACTTTAAATAATCCAAGTTCAAAAATATTTCATAAATAACCAGATTGGAGTAAAATTCAATAATGAAGATCAAAACATAGATCCAATCAAAGATAGGAATCATAACAGACAATTTTGGACATAGAAAAAAATTTAATTTTTCTGTGAATAGTGTCGTATTCGTGAATAGTACCGTATACGTGAATAGTAACTCCGACACTAAAATATAGAAATTTCACAAAAAATATTATCATACTTCGTGAATAGTACTCGTGAATAGTAACCCGTGAATAGTAACTTCTAAATAGTAATCTCGACATGAAAAAGTTCCAAATTTGATAAAAAGTTCTAACCAATATTTCGGCATAATGATATTGAAGAAATAATATCATTTTCGAATAAAATAACATCCCTTACCTCAGAAAGAATAGTACTTCTGACTGGAATACTGGATATAGTGCTGAAAGAACTTGCACCGTATAGCAATACTCAAAGTACTAAAATACTCACAAAATACGCTCAATATTATAGAGAGAGAAAACTTCAGTTTCTGGTGTGATTTTCAATTCTAACCTAAGCACACTATTTATAGAAAAATGTTTAGAACACCAAAGCAGAAAATTTAATATAATAATAATATATTTATAAAATTGTCAAGCCCACCTTATGTAAAACCCCTGATTTTATGAATAAAGAATTAATTTTTTCGAAATAATTTTTTTATATTATGGTGTGAATTTGAGATAATATTATAGTTGTGGGTAGTATTTATAAATTTTGCAAAGTATGCAAGTTGTTATATTATATTCGATTGGTCAGGGAATATTCTTTGTGTCGGAAAATATTCGTACGACGGTACAATTATTGGTGGACCCCACAACAGAATTATTGTCGGATTGAGAAAACGACAAAAATATTTTATTAAAAATAACGGCGGAAGTTTTACCGTTGATACTGTGGAACTACTGGGTAGTAAAAGTACAGTAATACGCGTTGTTGCATAGTAGCACACGGTATTGATTATTGATATTTATGTAAGAAGTCGCTCAGTTTGACTCAATTATTGTCGATTATTAATATGAATTATTATAGCGATAATGACGTTTTGCTTTAATTATTATAGCGATGATGACGTTTTGTTTTATTCGTATTATTAACGTAATAAAACAGAAACATCTTTTTATATAAAACAGAATACTTTATTAAAGTTATTTTATAAATAGAATATATTATATTTTATTATGCATAGTGTTGCATAGTGTTTTGCATAGTGTTGCATAGTGTTTGCATAGTAAAAATCTTTTTATATAAATAGAATATATTATATTTTATTTAAAAGATTTTTCTTTAAATATGGACCGTCAGATTAAAGTAAATCAATCTGGACCGTTCATGGATTAGTTACTATGCATTCCATTTTCCTATAAATAGAAGCTCATTCCTTCATTATTTTCTTACGAATTCATTGAAACTCTAGAGAGAGAAATTATAGAGAGAAGCTATAGGGAGAAAATTATAGAGAGAAAGATGAAGAGTATTCTGCTACTTCACTACTTCTATATCCAGTTTCTGTTACGGTAAGGGGTGTTATTCTTTCTTATTCATGAAGAGAACTATTATTATTCCATTTCTTATTATTCTGTTGGAATAACCTGTATACGCGGTCTACCCTATACTTGGTGACATTCTTCTATCATTCTGTTGGAACATCCTGTCTGTGTGTTTTACACCGGACCTGGTTCCGTCTTTATTATTATTCTGTTGGAACATCCTGTCTGTGCTATACGCCGGACCTGGTTCCATTTTTATTATTCCGTCTTTATTATTCTGTCGGAATATCCTGTTTGTGCTATACGCCGGACCTGGTTCCATTTTTATTATTATTCTGTCGGAATATCCTGTCTGTGCTATACGTCGGACCTGGTTCCATCATTTATTATTCCTCGTTTATTATTCTGTTGGAACATCCTGTCGGTGTGAATTTCACCTGACCTGGTTTCGTTATTTAGTATTCTGTTGGAATAACCTGTCTATGCGAAGTACCGCATGCATGGTGATTTCTTTTGTTATTCCATTCTTTATTATACTCAGTTGGTTAAAGTTTTGACTTCTATACTCCATGAAATTAGTAGAATATCCTTGATATTTGCGCTTCATCCAGTATCTTTTCATGAAAATATTCTTCTGATCATTCTTGAATTTTACTCTACAAAACAGTATCATGTTGACAATTTGGACGTTAATAATTCCTGAATAAAATAATTCTTGAACTTGTTTTATTGAATTCTTATATCATTGTCATCATCCTCATGTTTATATTTTGTTGAAAGTCATCTGTGGCCTGTAGTGCATAGATGGACTTGGTATGATTATGACCAGGGATTATTCGGTGTAATCATGACCGTAATATTACAAATGATGTAAAAATTAAAAATCCTCATTGGCCCGTAGTGCATTGATGGACAGTTGTTGGCATGATCATGACCATTAATGAATACACAAATATTCTTGGCCGTAGTGCATGAATAATTGTGGTCGTGATACTAAAGAATATCCTTGGCCGTAGTGCAGGGGTGATTCGATGATGTGAAATATTTATTAAGCTGAGTCTCAGCTATAACAGTGATGAAAAACTTTTTAAATCATAAAAGATAGTAGATTCAATTCTCTCTACTTGACTCTTTTAATGGATTGCTTATTCTGCTGCAGTTAAACTTGATGTCTATTATATTTTATCAGTTTAACATTGTTGGAGACTAGTGATAATTTATTCTGCATTATCTTAGTCATAATATTTCTTACTGGGCTAGTTGAGCTCACCCTTTCTTTCACTGTTCTCTTCAGGAAATGAGAACATAGCAGGGACTAGTCGGGGAATGGAGTGACGGTCCAGAGGATAGCATTAGTAGTCCTCACTATTCTGAGAAATAGTGTATTAATAATTGTAATGAGGACTCCTTTTGAGTTTGTATGATCTCTAGTAGACAATTATTGTATTCAAACTCACAGTTGTATTTTGTCGTATTATACACGACAGTGGTATTAGTAAGTTGTATTTGAATTCTAGTACCATGTATCTGACGACTCAAGATGGGTGATGTATACCTAATTTTGGGGGCGTCACAGTTGGTATCAAAGCTTAGGGATATGATCCCTGGCTAAGATGTGAGACTAGAACTAGGAGGGGAGAGACGGGGAATTCCTTCGCTAGTATGACCTACTTAAATTTATTTTGTATTTAAATTAGTTGGTCAAAGTTTAGAGATATTATGTTACATGTCAATTAATCTTTGTTTTGTGGCAGTGTTTGAAAATGGCATCCGAGAATGTTGAGATTATCAATGGAGCACAGGAGAGCGTTGAGTCTCCACAGATCAATAATCAGGATAATGTGCAACTAGAGGACAATACTCCTCATGAACATAATAACACCGATGAAATGGTGAATGATGGGATGGTCAGAGACTTTATGCAATTCATTCAACAACAGGCTAAGGCAGCTCCTGTCCAAAATGCAGGTAGAAATACTGATAACTCTCGGACGGTCACTGCTAAGCAGTTTAAGGAGCAATTCATGCAACAACGAGAGAAGGCGGCTCCTGTTCATAATGCAGGAGAAAACAATGGCAACCCATGGTTGGTCACCGCTAAGCAATTCAAGGAGCTGGGACCACCAGAGTTTTTGGGAAAGCCAGAACCACTTAAGGCGGAGACGTGGTTAAAGCAGATCACCAAGATATTTGATGTCTTGGGATGCTCAGAGGAGCAAAAGGTTCCATTCGCCACCTTTATGTTGCGTGAAGAAGGAGATCATTGGTGGGAATCTGTAAAACGTACCCAGACTGACGCACTCAAGATGTCTTGAGAGAAGTTCCAAGAGCTGTTCAATGACAAGTACTTTCCCGAAAGTATTCGTCACATGAAGGAGGTAGAGTTTATCAAGCTGGAGCAAAATAATATGACCGTGTTGCAGTACGAGGCTAAGTTTGCGGAGTTGTCCCGGTTTGCATCCCATTTGGTCGATAATAAGGAGCGAATGACGCGAATGTTTTTGCGAGGTTTGAAACCCGATATACGTCAATACCTCATTTCTCACAAACTTTGTTTATATTCAGATATTGTGAATAGGGCTCAGTTAGTGGAGCGCGATAATGAGTTATCACAACCAAAAGGTAATGACCAGCAACACGATAATAATCATACCGGTGGCAACGACCATCAGAACAATGATAACCATCGCGGGGGAAATTATCATACCAAGAATGGTAACCACTTCGGTGGTAATCATGGCCAAAATAATAAGAATGGACATTTCAAGAAGAGAAGGTTCAACAATGACGTAAAGACGTCGGTACCAGCACCTGTTTTAAAGGAAGAAGAACGACCACCGGTCGTATGTTTCAAATGCGGACAGGAGGGACACATCCGTCCAAACTGTGCGCAGCAGTCCAAAGCATGCTTTAATTGCGGAAGAGAAGGTCACCTAGCTCGATTCTGTCGTATGATGAAGTCAATTTCAGCTGGGATAATGATGCCAAAGGATGTCCCAGACAAGCCAAAGCCGGTAGTTTAAGAGAGAGCGTTTTTTTTCCTCTCGTGACGAGGAACCTGAATAAAATTATCACGGGTATGTTTGTCATAAGCTCTTACGAAGTCTATACCGTGTTAGATACCGGTTCTACTCACTCTTTTATTTCACCTAGTTGTGTTCAATGTTTGTATTTAACTCCGGAGAAGTTAAACTTTGATTTATCTATTGAAATTCCATTGAAACCTTCGTTACCTCCACTGTTTATAAATCTTATTTGATTCAAATCGACACTTTCACGTTACGTGTTGATCTTGTCTCTTTGAAAATACTTGCCTTTGATGCGATTTTAGGAAACGATTGGTTAACTACTCATCATGTTTTTTGTAAGGTTGTTAGCTTTCATATTCCTAACCAACCTATTATGCGAATTTAAGCAACCAAACCACTAAATTCAATCATTGTCATATCAAGCCATAAGTAAAGAGCCCCGATCCTTTTGTTGATGACTTCCTTGTGTGGAATGGACCGAAGCCGGACTTTCTGTAGGCGACGTCGTGAATAACGATAACAAGTTGATAGGTATCATTGTGAGGTGCTATCTAGGTTAAGGGATAGAAGTCACAGTCGGTATCAATGTGACGTACTATCCAAGTCTTGGATGTGAGTAACCGTTTTGAATGATATTTTTATCATTAATAAATCTCTTGACGTATTCCTGAAGACTTCTTAGCCTACCCCAGAGCGTGAAATCGAATTTTGTATTGACACCAGTACGAAACCCATTTCTTAAACCCTTTAAATAATTTTTTCAACTAAAACGAAAGTAACATGCACCAAAGACGTTGACTCGAGCTGTTGAAGATTACGATCGCACCATGCAATATTATCGTGGGAAAGCGAACATGGTAGCTGACGTGCTGAGTAGAAGATCGTATGCGTTTACAAGTGTGATGTTGTTAACACAAAGACTCATTTCGTATAACTTGCAAATGATGAAGATAGAGTTAAAGACTCTAGGAACTCACGTAAAGATAACGAATATACGAGTAAAATTGACTTTAATCGATAAAGTTAAAGACGCTCAAGCTACATACCCGAATCTGATGAATGTGAAGAAGAAGGTTCAAGAGGGTGTTATTTTAGAAGCAAGAGTTGCTGAAGAGCTGAAATCTCAACCCTCGATTTAATTGGCCCATTTGAAATCTTCGATTGAGTAGGAACTGTGGCTTATAGACTCGTTTTACAGCCAAATATATTGCGTGTTCATAACGTTTTTTTTTCGTATCAATGTTACGTAAATATGTGGACGACCCGAACCACATTATTAATTTAGAACCGGACGAGATAGCGGATGATTTAACGTTTGAAGAGATACGTGTTACAATCTTGGATAAGAAGAATCGTATTCAACACTCAAAGGTTATATCTCAAGAGTTAGAATTTGAAGTGAAGTCAAGGTATCCTCACCTGTTTGGCATACCAGGTACGTACGTAAATTTCGAGGGCGAAATTCCATAAGGAGGGGAGATTGTAAAACCCCTGATTTTATGAATAAAGAATTAATTTTCTCGAAATAATTTTTTTATATTATGGTGTGAATTTGAGATAATATTATAGTTGTGGGTAGTATTTATAAATTTTGCAAAGTATGCAAGTTGTTATATTATATTCTATTGGTCAGGGAATATTCTTTGTGTCGGAAAATATTCGTACGACGGTACAATTATTGGTGGACCCCACAACAGAATTATTGTCGGATTGAGAAAACGACAAAAATATTTTATTGAAAATAACGGCGGAAGTTTTACCGTTGATACTGTGGAACTACTGGGTAGTAAAAGTACAGTAATACGCGTTGTTGCATAGTAGCACACGGTATTGATTATTGATATTTATGTAAGAAGTCGCTCAGTTTGACTCAATTATTGTCGATTATTAATATGAATTATTATAGCGATAATGACGTTTTGTTTTAATTATTATAGCGATGATGACGTTTTGTTTTATTCGTATTATTAACGTAATAAAACAGAAACATCTTTTTATATAAAACAGAATACTTTATTAAAGTTATTTTATAAATAGAATATATTATATTTTATTATGCATAGTGTTGCATAGTGTTTTGCATAGTGTTGCATAGTGTTTGCATAGTAAAAATCTTTTTATATAAATAGAATATATTATATTTTATTTAAAAGATTTTTCTTTAAATATGGACCGTCAGATTAAAGTAAATCAATCTGGACCGTTCATGGATTAGTTACTATGCATTCCATTTTCCTATAAATAGAAGCTCATTCCTTCATTATTTTCTTACGAATTCATTGAAACTCTAGAGAGAGAAATTATAGAGAGAAGCTATAGGGAGAAAATTATAGAGAGAAAGATGAAGAGTATTCTGCTACTTCACTACTTCTATATCCAGTTTCTGTTACGGTAAGGGGTGTTATTCTTTCTTATTCATGAAGAGAACTATTGTTATTCCATTTCTTATTATTCTGTTGGAATAACCTGTATACGCGGTCTACCCTATACTTGGTGACATTCTTCTATCATTCTGTTGGAACATCCTGTCTGTGTGTTTTACACCGGACCTGGTTCCGTCTTTATTATTATTCTGTTGGAACATCCTGTCTGTGCTATACGCCGGACCTGGTTCCATTTTTATTATTCCGTCTTTATTATTCTGTCGGAATATCCTGTTTGTGCTATACGCCGGACCTGGTTCCATTTTTATTATTCTGTCGGAATATCCTGTCTGTGCTATACGCCGGACCTGGTTCCATCATTTATTATTCCTCGTTTATTATTCTGTTGGAACATCCTGTCGGTGTGAATTTCACCTGACCTGGTTTCGTTATTTAGTATTCTGTTGGAATAACCTGTCTATGCGAAGTACCGCATGCATGGTGATTTCTTTTGTTATTCCATTCTTTATTATACTCAGTTGGTTAAAGTTTTGACTTCTATACTCCATGAAATTAGTAGAATATCCTTGATATTTGCGCTTCATCCAGTATCTTTTCATGAAAATATTCTTCTGATCATTCTTGAATTTTACTCTACAAAACAGTATCATGTTGACAATTTGGACGTTAATAATTCCTGAATAAAATAATTCTTGAACTTGTTTTATTGAATTCTTATATCATTGTCATCATCCTCATGTTTATATTTTGTTGAAAGTCATCTGTGGCCTGTAGTGCATAGATGGACTTGGTATGATTATGACCAGGGATTATTCGGTGTAATCATGACCGTAATATTACAAATGATGTAAAAATTAAAAATCCTCATTGGCCCGTAGTGCATTGATGGACAGTTGTTGGCATGATCATGACCATTAATGAATACACAAATATTCTTGGCCGTAGTGCATGAATAATTGTGGTCGTGATACTAAAGAATATCCTTGGCCGTAGTGCAGGGGTGATTCGATGATGTGAAATATTTATTAAGCTGAGTCTCAGCTATAACAGTGATGAAAAACTTTTTAAATCATAAAAGATAGTAGATTCAATTCTCTCTACTTGACTCTTTTAATGGATTGCTTATTCTGCTGCAGTTAAACTTGATGTCTATTATATTTTATCAGTTTAACATTGTTGGAGACTAGTGATAATTTATTCTGCATTATCTTAGTCATAATATTTCTTACTGGGCTAGTTGAGCTCACCCTTTCTTTCACTGTTCTCTTCAGGAAATGAGAACATAGCAGGGACTAGTCGGGGAATGGAGTGACGGTCCAGAGGATAGCATTAGTAGTCCTCACTATTATGAGAAATAGTGTATTAATAATTGTAATGAGGACTCCTTTTGAGTTTGTATGATCTCTAGTAGACAATTATTGTATTCAAACTCACAGTTGTATTTTGTCGTATTATACACGACAGTGGTATTAGTAAGTTGTATTTGAATTCTGTACCATGTATCTGACGACTCAAGATGGGTGATGTATACCTAATTTTGGGGGCGTCACACCTTAGACCAACTGAAATCAGCCCATTCTTATCACATGTTGAGCCCACTAAATTGAAAAAAACGTTTTTCATAAAATAAATAATTAAAACTTCTAAAAATCAATTATTCTGGAACTTCAGAACTTCAATAATTCATAATAAATAGCCCTTTTATCAGAAAATTCGAATCTCGCGTCTTTTTATTGGAATTTCAATTTTCTACAACTTTGTAGAAGAAAGGTTTTCCAAATTTCAAACAGAAATTGACCAAAATTCACAAACGGACGATTTTACAGGTTATAATCAAATTTCAGTCATGAAATGGGCCCACCGACACACAAAACATGTGTTAAACAACTTTTGCAACAAAAATAGTCTTCCTCCTCATATACTCATATATCCCACATTCATTGTAAAAATATCACCATTATTATATTATAATAATATAATAAAATATTATTTTATCAGAAAAGATAAAATATCAATTTTTAACAATTGTCACTTTAAAAATTTTCTCCATCTATATCCACATAAAATCAATATTTTCCTCATCATATTAATAAATAATTAATTATTCATAAATAATATTACAAAATCACAGTACTGGCAACCAGGCCGTTCCCAGGAAAGAGGGGGATTTCCAATAAAGATTTCTTCTTACTGGCGCGCAATTAGGTGACCAAACCTCTCCTTAGACAGAATTTTCTAGACATTGCCAATAATATTATCTAATAATATTATTTAGATAATATGAATTATTGCTCCGATAATGAAAAATATTGTATAGTGACAATTATTAAAATAACAGTAATATAAAAAATTTACGCAGCAATTATTGAATCAATAAAATAAAATACTGAACAGCAATTACTTTAACAATTATTGAGTAGTGCCTTCTTACGTAAGAATCAATAATTGGTGCAATACCGTGTGCTACTGTTCAACAACTCGTATTACTGTGTTTTAACCACCGGGTATTCCAACAGTATTAACAGTAACAACTACGCCGTTATTTATAAACAACTTATACTTGTCATTTTCTTCATCCAATCGCTTTCCGTTATGGGGCCCACAAAAGACTGCGCCATCGAACGAATATTCCCCGACAGCAAGAATATTCCACGACCAATCAAATATTCCCCGACAATAATGAATATTTTATAACCACCTGCTTATTTAAAATGTTTGCGCATTTTACCCACAACTAACCACATTAATCAAATCAACCCTTACTATTTCAAAATAATAAATAGAAGAAATTAAATTTTATTTATTAATAATTCAGGGTCTTACAACCTCCCCTCCTTATGAAATTTTGTCCTCAAAATTGACGTACGTACCTGGTGTTTCGAAAAGATGAGGATACCTCGCTTTCATTTCTGTTTCCAACTCCCAGGTCATTTCCTCAATAGCATGGTTTCTCCATAAAACTTTAACTTGTGGTATGACCTTCGTGCGTAGGACATGCTCCTTTCTATCCAAAATCTTGACAGGTATCTCTTCATACGTTAAGTCTTCGGCTATCTCATCCGGTTCTAACTCAAGAACACGGTTCGGGTCGTCCACATAATTTCGTAACTTCGATACGTGAAAAACGTTATGAACACGTGTCATACTTGGCGGTAAAATGAGTCTATAGGCTAAAGTTCCTATTCGATCTAGGATTTCAAATGGACTAATAAATCGAAGGTTTGAGCTTTCCTCAACTCGCCAATTCTCGCTTTTGGAATAACAAGTTCTTGTACCTCCTTCTTCATATTCATCAGCTCCGGTGTGTAGCTTGAACGTTTTTAACTTTATAGATAAAAGTCAGTTCTACTTGTATATCATCACATGAGTCCCTAGAGTATTTAACTCTATATCTATCATTTGTAAGTTATATGAAATGGGTCTTTGACAATATCGCATTCGTACTCGTATACAATCTTTTACTCAACACGTCAGCTACCACGTTCGCTTTTCCCGGATGGTATGGTCAGAACATGTGCCGAAATGAGTCTCCCCTTGAGTTCTTCGAAGCTCTTCCCACATTCCTTGCTCCATTCAAATTTTGTATCTCTACGAGTCAGCTGCGTTAATGGAGTAGCGATTCGAAAATATCCTTCAACGAATCTCCGATAATAACCAACTAAGCCTAGAAAGCTACGTATTTCGATTACTGACTTAGGTTGCTCTCAACTGTGACTCATATCCCAATCTTGGATAGCACATCACAATGACACCTATCAGTTTACTACCGCACGAATATGGCGTCCCCTACGGAGAGTCTAGCTTCGGTACATTCCACAAAGGAAGTCACCATATAAAGGCTCGGGTACCAAATTCTATAGTTGAATTTTTAACTCCTAAAGTTCAATAGGAGCCATGAGATTTTTAGAAATGGGTTTTGTACCGGATTCAAAGTCGATACAAAAATCAATATCACACTTTAGGAGTAAGCCAATAAATTCTTCAGGAAATACGTCAGGGATTTTACCAACAATAAAAATATCATTCAAATCTGACGTATTTTTGTTCAAGTCCATGACATGGGCTAAGAAAGCTTGAAATTCGTTTTTCAATAAATGAATGGCTTTATGGCTTGATATTAAAGAGTTTGGCTTTAATGGTTTGGTTGCTTGAATTCGAATAACAGGTTGGTTAGGAATATGAAAAATAACAACCTTACAAAAACAATCAATTTTGGCATGATGAGTAGTTAACCAATCAATCCCTAAGGTCACATCAAATGCAAGAATTTTTAAAGAAATAAGGTCAGCAGGTAATGTGATGGTGCCAACTTGGATCAAACAAGATTTATAAACAGCAGATGTAACGAAAGTTTCTCATAACGGAGTTTCAACAGATAAGTCAAAGTTTAATTTTCTCCGGAGTCAAGTTTAAACGTTGAGTATAAGTAGGAGAGATAAATGAATGGGTAGAACCGGTATCTAATAAGGTATAAACTTCGTAAGAATTTATAATTAATTAACCTGTGCTAACTTCGTTAGATTTCCTCGCATTCTGACCAGTCACGAAAAATGCTCTTCCAGGAACCGTTGACTTTGACTTGTCCGGTACAGCCTTTGGAGTCACCATCCCCGCTGGACTGGGTTTCGCTACCGTACAATCTCGAGCGATATATCCTTCTTTTCCATAATTATAGCATACCTTGAACTGTTGTGGATAGTCTGGGCTGATGTGTCCCTCTTTTCCACATTTATAGCATACGATCGGTGATCGTTCTCCTCCCTTAAAACCAGTTGCTGCTGGTGCTGACGTCTTCGCAGTGTCATTGTTGAATCTACTCTTTTTAAAATCTCCCCTCGACTCGCTTCTTTTATTTTCATAGCCACGAGTTCCACCAGAGTGGTTGTCGCTCTTGTCCGTATTTTTCTTTCTCCGCTAGTTATTGTTGTTCTGATGACTGCTGTCACCGGTATGATCCTGGTTGCGGTCTCTTGGTTGTATGTACTCGCTATCTCGCTCTAATAATTGAGCCCTGTTGACAACATCTGAATATAAAGAAAATTTATGAGAGATAAGATATTGCCGAATCTCGGGGTTTAAACCTCTCAGAAACATCCTCGTCATTCGTTCCTCATTCTCTTCCAAATGAGGTGCAAACCTGGATAACTCTGCGAACTTCGCCTCGTATTGGGACACTGTCATGTTATTTTGTTCTAGTCTAATAAACTCTACCTCTTTCATATAGTGAATACTTTCAGAAAAGTATTTTTCGTTGAAAAGTTTCTGAAATATTTCCCAAGACATGAGGAGTGCGGCCGGCTGGGTACATTTCATAGACTCCCACTAGTAATCTGCCTCGCCACGGAAAATAAAGGTGGTGAATGGAACCTTCTGTTCCTCCGTGCATCCCAAGACATCAAATATCTTGGTAATTTGCTTGACCCACGTTTCTGCCATGATTGGATCCGGCTTTCCCTTAAATTCTGGTAGTCCCAACTCTTTGAACTGCTTGGCCGTGACAAGCCGCGCATTGCTATCATTTCCACCCGTATTCTGTACACGAGTCTCCCTCGTCTGATTTTGCATGAACTGCAAAAAGCTCCTAAACATCCAGTCGTTCATCGTCTGCTCAGTGGTGTTGTTTACATGAGGAATATTGCCTTCCTGTTGCACGTTCCTCTGGGTGGTGAGTACAGGAGTCTCCACGGTCTCATTTACTCCACTGTTAATATTCTCAGTCGACATTCTTAAATACGGCCATAAAACAAGGGTTAATTAAACAAATTAATCACATATTAACCATATAGTTCGACTGACCAATAAATAAGCTTAGGTATGACATACTATCGAATGATTACTTGTCTCTCCCCTCCTAGCACTATTCCCTGATCTCCTCCAGAGATCATATCCCTAAGCTCTGATACCAACTGAGACGCCCCCAAAATAGGTATACATCACCCATTCTGTGTCGCCAAATACATGGTACAGAAATAACTACTGTAAGACCCCGAATTTTATGAAATAAAAGTATTCAATTTTTTATAATTACTATTCATGAGTTACTATTCCAGAATTACTATTCACGAGTTACTATTCACGAGTTACTATTCATGAGTTACTATTCATGAAGCATGATAAATTTTTTTCGTAAGAAGGAATTACTCAATAATTGTTACAGTAATTACTGTTCAATATTTTATTGTATTGATTCAATAATTGCTACGTTGATATTTTATATTATTGTTATTTCAATAATTGTCACGGTACAATATTTCTGATTATCGGATCAATAATTCATATTATTTGGATAATATTATTAGATAATATTATTGGCAATGTCTAGAAAGTTCTGTCAAGGAGAGGTTTGGTCATCTAATTGCGCGCTAGTGAGGAGAAATCCTTATTGGAAAGCCCACTTTTTCCTGAGAACTGCCTGGTTGTCAGTATTGTGATTCTGTAATATTATTTGTGAATAATTAATTATTAATTTATATGATAAGGAAAATATTCATTTTATGTGGTTATAGATGGAGAAATTTTTTAATGTGATAATTGTTAAAAATTAATATTTTATCTTTTCTGATAAAATATATTATTATATTAAATTAATATAATAATTGCAATATTTTTACAATAAATGTGTGATATATGAATAAATGAGGAGTAAGAGTAGTTTTGTTGCATTAAATACTAAACACATGTTTTGTGTGTAAAAAAAATGTTTAACACATGATAAACATGATGTTGTACACAAATTTTAACTGAAATATGATTATAGCCTGTAAAATCGTCCGTTTATGGATTTCAGTCAATTTCAGTTTGGAATTTGGAAAAACTTTCTTCTGCAAAGTTGTAGAGAATGGAATTTCCTATGAAAAGAACATGTGGTTCGAATATTTCTGATAAAATGGCTATTTATTATGAATTATTGAATTTCTGAAGTTCCAGAATAATTGATTTTTAGAAGTTTTAATTGTTTTTATTTAAGAAAAACATTTTTTACACTTTAGTGGGCCCCACTTACATATGTTAAATTGCTGAATTCAGATTCAAAGGTGTGCTAAGAAATTTTATTATAAATAATATTATTTTAATAAATTTTCTGCTTTGGGGTTCTAACCAATTTCCTATAAATAGGTGCTTAGGTTAGAATTGAAAATCACATCTGAAACTGAAGTTTTCTTTCTATTTCTCTCTCTATATTATCGAGTGTATTCTTGTGAGTATTTTGATATCTTGAGTGTTGCTATACGGTGCAAGTTCGTTCAACGTTATTCCAGTCAGAAGTACTGCTATTTTGAGGTGATGAAAATTATCTTTGTCCTGGATGAGAAAAGGATTTAGAACAACAATTACGATTATGAGTTATACATATGATTATGGACATGAATTATTGATTGATGTTAAAAGGATAAAACATTGTTGGTGGACTTTTAACATGGAGAATATAATAGACTTTATAGTCTATTTGATACTTCTAATGGATTGCTCATTCCGCTGCAACTATGGTTGAAAAGTTTTATCATCTACCATATGTTCTAAATCTCTGATTTATTACTGTTGAAGGCTATTGATAATTTATTTATCTTTAGTCATGATATTCTTTACTGAGCTAGTTGTGCTCACCCTTTTACTTCACAATTCCTTTCAGGTAATGAAAGTGTAGCTGGGTCGAGCGGGGGAATAACAAGGGAATAGAACGATGGTCTATAGATGTTTAGGATGAGGTGAATTTAACTTGGAAGGGTGTTTTGCCACTATCATGCAAGATGTCTAATGACATACAATCTCGTGTCATCATAAGACAGGGTTGTGCTCATCCACTTGCTGAGTATATCTACCAGCACTATCTATATGATCTTGGAGTCTATTTGAAATATAACTCTCAATTAGAGACAGTGGAGATAATGATATGTCAAGAGAAGATTCGTCATTGGGAAGAATGGATTAGTAATCTTTTTTTTTCTTTGGGGTCTATTGGGTCAACCAAGGATAATTTTGTGGCCATATGATATCTATAATAACCTAGACGCATGGCCTCCAATGTACGAAGGTTTTCTTGAGCACTTCCCAAAGATTCTAATTTCTAAAATAGTTTTCGACTATACCTTTATGTAAGGTGTCATTATGAGGTGCTATCCACAGTTGGGACATGAGTCACAGTTTATATATATTTGTATCCAAACTCACAGTATATGTGTTGTTATATTTTGCACGACATTTGTTGTAATAAAGTTGTAGTTGTTTTCTGTACCATGTATTTTGTGACTCGGAATGGGTTGGATGGAATGAACCTAATTTGGGGGCGTCACAATTGGTATCAGAGCTTAGGGATATGATCTCTGGCGGAGATCAGGGAATAGAACTAGGAGGGGAGAGACGAGTAAATCCTTCGCTAGTGTGTCCTACCGAAGCTGAATTTTCTTACTTGAGTTGACAAATTGTGATATGTCAATTAACCTTTGTTTTGAAGCTGTATTCTAGAATGATATCTGAAATACAGGAGATGAGCAATGGAGAAATCTTGATGAGAGGGAAGATAGAATCTGAAATGAAAGCAAGGTATTCTCAACTCTTTAAAATACCAGGTACGTAAATTTTGGGGACGAAATTTCATAAAGAGGGGAGATTGTAAGACCCTGAATTTTATGAATTAAAAGTATTCAATTTTTTATAATTACTATTCATGAGTTACTATTCACGAGTTACTATTCACGAGTTACTATTCATAAGTTACTATTCACATGTTACTATTCATTAGTTACTATTCACGAGTTACTATTCATGAGTTACTATTCATGAAGCATGACAAATTTTTTCGTAAGAAGGCATTACTCAATAATTGTTACAGTAATTACTGTTCAATATTTTATTTTATTGATTCAATAATTGCTACGTTGATATTTTATATTATTGTTGTTTCAATAATTGTCACGCCACAGTATTTTCGATTATCGGATCAATAATTCATATTATTTGGATAATATTATTAGATAACATTATTGACAATGTCTAGAAAGTTCTGTCAAGGAGAGGTTTGGTCATCTAATTGCGCGCCAGTAAGGAAAAGTCCTTATAGGAAATCCCCCTTTTTCCTGAGAACTGCCTACTTGTCAGTATTGTGATTCTGTAATATTATTTGTGAATAATTAATTATTGATTTATATGATATGGAAAATATTCATTTTATGTGTTTATAGAGGGAGAAAATTTTTAATGTGACAATTGTTGAAAAATGATAATTTATCTTTTCTGATAAAATATATTATTATATTACAGTAATATAATAATTGTGATATTTTTACAATAAATGTGTGATATATGAAAAAATGAGGAGGAAGAGTAGTTTTGTTGCATTAAATGCTAAACACGTGTTTTGTGTGTTACAAAAAATGTTTAACACATGATAAACAAGATGTTGTACACAAATTTTGAATGAAATCTGATTATAGCTTGTAAAATTATCCGTTTGTGGATTTCGGTCAATTTCTGTTTGGAATTTGGAAAAACTTTCTTCTGTAAAGTTGTAGAGAATGGAATTTCCTATAAAAAGAACATGCGGTTCGAATATTTTTGATAAAATGGCTATTTATTATAAATTATTGAAGTTCTGAAGTTCCAGAATAATTGATTTTTGGAAGTTTTAATTGTTTTATTTAAGAAAAATGTTTTTTACACTTTGGTGGGCCCCACTTGAATGTGTTAAATTGCTGAATTCATATTCAAAGGTGTGCTAAAGAAATTTTATTATAAATAATATTATTTTAATAAATTTTCTGCTTTGGTGTTCTAAGCAATTTTTTATAAATAGGTGCTTAGGTTAGAATTGAAAATCACACCAGAAACTGAAGTTTTCTTTCTATTTCTCACTCTATATTATCGAGTGTATTCTTGTGAGTATTTTGATATCTTGAGTGTTGCTATACGGTGCAAGTTCGTTTAGCGTTATTTTAGTCAGAAGTACTGCTCTTTTGAGGTGATGAAAATTATCTTTGTCCTGGATGAGAAAAGGAATTTATAACAACAATTATGATTATGAGTTATAAATATGATTGTGGACATGAATTGTTGATTGATGTTACAAGGATAAAACATTGTTGGTGGAATTTTAACATGGAGAAGATAATAGACATTTATAGTCTATTTGACTCTTCTAATGGATTGCTCATTCCGCTGCAACTATGGTTGAAAAGTTTTATCATCTACCATATGTTCTAAATCTCTGATTTATTACTGTTGAAGGCTATTGATAATTTATTTATCTTTAGTCATGATATTCTTTACTGAGCTTGTTGTGCTCACCCTTTTGCTTCACAATTCCTTTCAGGTAATAAAAGTGTAGCTGGGTCGAGCAGGGGAATAACAAGGGATTAGAACGATGGTCTATAGATGTTGAGGATGAGGTGAATTTAACTTGGAAGGGTGTTTTGCCACTATCATACAAGATGTCTAATGACATACAACCTCGTGTCATCATAAGACAGGGTTGTGCTCATCCACTTGCTGAGTATATCTATCAACACTATCTATATGATCTTGGAGTCTATTTGAAATACAACTCTCAATTAGAGACAGTGGAGATAATGATATGTCAAGAGAAGATTCACCATTGGGAAGAATATATTAGTAATCTTTTTTTTTGAGGTCTATTGGGTCAACCAAGGATAATTCTGTGGCCATATGATATCTATAATAACCTAGACGCATGGCCTCCCATGTACGAAGGTTTTCTTCAGCACTTCCCAAGGATTCTAATTTTTAAAACAATTTTCAACTATACCTTTATGTAAGGTGTCATTATGAGGTGCTATCCACAGTTGGGACATGAGTCACAGTTGTTATATATTTGTATCCAAACTCACATCATATGTGTTGTTATATTTTGCACGACAATTGTTGGAAGAAAGTTGTAGTTGTTTTCTGTACCATGTATTTGGTGACTCAGAATGGGTTGGATGGAATGGACTTATTTTGGGGGCGTCACAGTTGGTATCAGAGCTTAGGGATATGATCTCTGGCGGAGATAAGGGAATAGAACTAGAAGGGGAGAGACGAGTAAATCCTTCGCTAGTGTGTCATACCTAAGCTGAATTTTCTTACTTAAGTTGACAAATTGTGATATGTTAATTAACCTTTTTTTTGAAGCTGTATTCTAGAATGATATCTGAAATATAGGAGATGAGCAATGGAGAAATCTTGATGACAGGGAAGATAGAATCTGAAATGAAAGCAAGGTATTCTCAACTCTTTGAAATACCAGGTACGTAAATTTCGGGGATGAAATTTCATAAGGAGCGGAGATTGTAAGACCCCAAATTTTATGAAATAAAAGTATTCAATTTTTTATAATTACTGTTAATGAGTTACTATTCACGAGTTACTATTCACGAGTTACTATTTATGAATTACTATTCATGAAGTATTATAAAAAAATTCGTAAGAAGGCATTACTCAATAATTGTTACAGTAATTACTGTTCAATATTTTATTTTATTGATTCAATAATTGCTACGTTGATATTTTATATTATTGTTGTTTCAATAATTGTCACGCCACAGTATTTCCGATTATCGGATCAATAATTCATATTATTTGGATAATATTATTAGATATCATTATTGGCAATGTCTAGAAAGTTCTGTCAATGAGAGGTTTGGTCATCTAATTGCGCGCCGGTAAGGAGAAGTCCTTATTGGAAAGCCCCCTCTTTCCTGAGAACTGCCTACTTGTCAGTATTGTGATTCTGTAATATTATTTGTGAATAATTAATTATTAATTTATATGATAAGGAAAATATTCATTTTATGTGGTTATAGATGGAGAAAATTTTTAATGTGACAATTTTTAAAAATTGATTTTTTATCTTTTCTGATAAAATATATTATTATATTACAGTAATATAATAATTGCAATATTTTTACAATAAATGTGTGATATATGAATAAATGAGGAGGAAGAGTAGTTTTGTTGTATTAAAATGCTAAACACGTGTTTTGTGTGTTATAAAAAATGTTTAACACATGATAAACATGATGTTGTACATAAATTTTGACTGAAACCTGATTATAGCCTGTAAAATCGTCAGTTTATAGATTTCGGTCAATTTCTGTTTGAAATTTGGAAAAACTTTCTTCTGTAAAGTTGTAGAGAATGAAATTTCCTATGGAAAGGACATGTGGTTCAAATATTTCTGATAAAATGGCTATTTATTATGAATTATTGAAGTTCTGAAGTTCCAGAATAATTGATTTTTGGAAGTTTTAGTTTTTTTATTTAAGAAAAACATTTTTTACACTTTGGTGGGCCTCACTTACATGTGTTAAATTGCTGAATTCAGATTCAAAGGTGTGCTAAAGAAATTTTATTATAAATAATATTATTTTAATAAATTTTTTGCTTTGGGGTTCTAAGCAATTTCTTATAAATAGGTGCTTAGGTTAGAATTTAAAATCACACCAGAAACTGAATTTTTCTTTCTATTTTTCACTCTATATTATCGAGTGTATTATTGTGAGTATTTTGATATCTTGAGTGTTGCTATACGGTGCAAGTTCGTTCAGCGTTATTCCAGTCAGAAGTACTGCTCTTTTGAGGTGATAAAAATTATTTTTGTCCTGGATGAGAAAAGGAATTTAGAACAACAACTACGATTATGAGTTATACATATGATTGTGGACATGAATCGTTGATTGATGTTACAAGGATAAAACATTGTTGGTGGACTTTTAACATGGAGAAGATAATAGACTTTATAGTCTATTTGACTCTTCTAATGGATTGTTCATTCCGCTGCAACAATGGTTGAAAAGTTTTATCATCTACCATATGTTCTAAATCTCTGATTTATTACTGTTGAAGGCTATTGATAATTTATTTATCTTTAGTCATGATATTCTTTACTGAGCTAGTTGTGCTCACCCTTTTGCTTCATAATTCTTTTCAGGTAATAAAAGTGTAGCTGGGTCGAGCGGGGGAATAACAAGGGAATAGAACGATGGTCTATAGATGTTGATGATGAGGTGAATTTAACTTGGAAGGGTGTTTTGCCACTATCATACAAGATGTCTAATGACATACAACCTCCTGTCATCATAAGACAGGGTTATGCTCATCCACTTGCTGAGTATATCCACTTGCTGAGTATATGTCAAGAGAAAACTCGCCATTGTGAAGAATATGATAGTAATTTTTTTTTCTTTTGGGTCTATTGGGTCAACCAAGGATAATTCTGTGGCCATATGATATCTCTAATAACCTAGACGTATGGTCTCCCATATACGAAGGTTTTCTTGAGCACTTCTCAAATATTCTAATTTCTAAAACAGTTTTCGACTATACCTTTATGTAAGGTGTCATTATGAGGTGCTATCCACAGTTGGGACATGAATCACAATTGATATATATTTGTATCCAAACTCACAGCATATGTGTTGTTATATTTTGTAAGACAATTGTTGTAACAAAGTTGTAGTTGTTTTCTGTACCATGTATTTGGCGACTCGGAATGGGTTGGATGGAATGGACCTATTTTGGGGGCGTCACAGTTGGTATCAGAGCTTAGGGATATGATCTCTGGTGGAGATCAGAGAATAGAACTGGGAGGGGAGAGACGAGTAAATCCTTCGCTAGTGTGTCCTACCTAAGCTGAATTTTCTTACTTAAGTTGACAAATTATGATATGTTCAATTAACCTTTTTTTTGAAGCTGTATTCTAGAATGATATCTGAAATACAGGAGATGAGCAATGGAGAAATCTTGATGACAGGGAAGATGGAATCTGAAATGAAAGCAAAGTATTCTCAACTCTTTGAAATACCAGGTACGTAAATTTCGGGGATAAAATTTCATAATGAGGGGAGATTATAAGACCCCGAATTTTATGAAATAAAAGTATTCAATTTTTTATAATTACTATTCATGAGTTACTATTCACGAGTTACTATTCATGAGTTACTATTCATGAATTACTATTCACGAGTTTCTATTCACGAGTTACTATTCATGAGTTACTATTCCTGAAGCATGATAAAAAAATTTTGTAAGAAGACATTACTCAATAATTGTTACAGTAATTATTGTTCAATATTTTATTTTATTGATTCAATAATTGCTACGTTGATATTTTATATTATTGTTATTTCAATAATTGTCACGGCACAGTATTTCCGATTATCGGATCAATAATTCATATTATTTGGATAATATTATTAGATAACATTATTGGCAATGTCTAGAAAGTTCTATCAAGGAGAGGTTTGGTCATCTAATTGCGTGCTAGTGAGGAGAAGTCCTTTTTGGAAAGCCCCATCTTTCCTAGGAACTGTCTGGTTGTCAGTATTGTGATTCTATAATATTATTTGTGAATAATTAATTATTGATTTATATGATAAGGAAAATATTCATTTTATGTGGTTATAGATGGAAAAAAAATTTAATGTGACAATTTTTAAAAATTGATATTTTATCTTTTCTGATAAAATATATTATTATATTACATTAATATAATAATTGCGATATTTTTATAATAAATGTGTGATATATGAATAAATGAGGAGGAAGAGTAGTTTTGTTGCATTAAATGCCAAACACATTTGTGTGTAAAAAAAATGTTTAACACATGATAAACATGATGTTGTACACAAATTTTGACTGAAATATGATTATAGCCTGTAAAATCGTCCGTTTGTGGATTTCAGTCAATTTCTGTTTGGAATTTGGAAAAACTTTCTTCTGCAAAGTTGTAGAGAATGGAATTTCCTATGGAAAGAACATGTGGTTTGAATATTTCTGATAAAATGGCTATTTATTATGAGTTATTTAAGTTCTGAAGTTCCAGAATAATTAATTTTTGGAAGTTTTAATTATTTTATTTAAGAAAAACATTTTTTACACTTTGGTGGGCCCCACTTGTATGTGTTAAATTGCTGAATTCAGATTCAAAGGTGTGCTAAAGAAATTTTCTAATAAATAATATGATTTTAATAAATTTTCTGCTTTGGTGTTCTAAGCAATTTTCTATAAATAGGTGCTTAGGTTAGAATTGAAAATCACACCAGAAACTGAAGTTTTCTTTATATTTCTCTCTCTATATTATCGAGTGTATTCTTGTGAGTATTTTGATATCTTGAGTGTTGCTATACGGTGCAAGTTCGTTCAGCGTTATTCCAGTCAGAAGTACTGCACTTTTAAGGTGTTGAAAATTATCGTTGTCCTGGATGAGAAAAGGAATTTAGAACAACAATTACGATTATGAGTTATACATATGATTGTGGACATGATTTCTTGATTGATGTTACAAGGATAAAACATTGTTGGTGGGCTTTTAACATGGAGAAGATAATAGACTTTATAGTCTATTTGACTCTTCTAATAGATTGCTCATTCCGCTGCAACTATGGTTGAAAAGTTTTATCATCTACCATATGTTCTAAATCTCTGATTTATTACTGTTGAAGGCTATTGATAATTTATTTATCTTTAGTCATGATATTCTTTACTGAGCTAGTTGTGCTCACCCTTTTACTTCACAATTCTTTCAGGTAATATAAGTGTAATTGGGTCGAGCGGGGGAATAACAAGGGAATAGAACGATGGTCTATAGATGTTGTGGATGAGGTGAATTTAACTTGGAAGGGTGTTTTGCCACTATCATACAAGATGTCTAATGACATACAATCTCGTGTCATCATAAGACAGGATTGTGCTCATCCACTTGCTGAGTATATCTACCAGCACTATCTATATGATCTTGGAGTCTATTTGAAATATAAATCTCAATTAGAGACAGTGGAGATAATGATATGTCAAGAGAAGACTCGCCATTGGGAAGAATATGATAGTAATATTTCTTTTTTCTTTGGGGTCTATTGGGTCAACCAAGGATAATTTTGTGGCCATATGATATCTATAATAACCTAGACGCATGGCCTCCCATGTACGAAGGTTTTCTTGAGCACTTTCCAAAGATTCTAATTTCTAAAACTGTTTTCGACTATACCTTTATGTAAGGTGTCATTATGAGGTGCTATCCACAGTTGGGACATGAGTCAAAGTTGATATATATTTGTATCCAAACTCACAGCATATGTGTTGTTATATTTTGCACGACAATTGTTGTAATAAAGTTGTAGTTGTTTTCTGTACTATGTATTTGGCGACTCGGAATGGGTTGGATGGAATGGACTTATTTTGGGAGTGTCACAACTACAACTTTATTATTACATTTGTCGTGCAAAATACGACAACCTATATACTATGAGTTTAAATACAAATATTATCTTCTAGACAATATCCACACGCAAATAAATCCTCATTATTGATACATTATTTTACAAAATAGTGAGGACTACTAAAACAACTATCTTGAACCATTACTCCACACCCCGACTAGTACTCGTTACATTCTCGCCTCTTGAAAAGAAAAACAGAACAACAAGGAAAAGGGTTAGCTCAACTAGCTCAGTAAAGAACATTATGACTAAGATAATATAGAACAAATTATCGTTAGTCCTCAACAGGAAAAAATCTAATAGAATACAATAAACAACCAGTTTTAAATCAACAACTGCAGCAGAAACAACAATTCATTAGAAGAGTTAAGTAAAGAATGCAAACTACTATCTTCTATATATGAATTTAAAAGCTCATCGTCGATATTTTATCCCTGTCACATCAATCAATATATATCTGGAATCAAATATTCATCTTTGCACTACAGGCCAAAGATATTCATCAGTTGGTCATGTTCATCTAAACACTTGTTCATCTTTGCACTACGGGCCAAAGATATTAATCAGTCGGTCATGTTCATCTCAACACATGTTCATCTTTGTACTACGGGCCAAATATATTCATTAAGAAATCATTCATCTTTGCACTACAGGCCAAAGATATTCAATAATATCATCATTTAGGACTGAGGATGATGAAAAATATATTTTAATAAAACGAATCCAGTGAAGCAAAAGAACAAATATTAAGGATTCATACTTTAAATAATCCAAGTTCAAAAATATTTCATAAATAACAAGATTGGAGTAAAATTCAAGAATGAAGATAAAAACATAGATCCAATCAAAGATAGGAATCATAACAGACAATTTTGGACACAGAAAAGAAAATTTAATTTTTCTGTGAATAGTGTCGTATCCGTGAATAGTGTCGTATACGTGAATAGTGTCGTATACTTGAATAGTAACTCCGACACTAAAAGATAGAAATTTCACAAAAAATATCATCATGCTTCGTGAATAGTATTCGTGAATAGTAACTCGTGAATAGTAACTCATAATTAGTAATCCCGACATGAAAAAGTTCTAAATTTGATAAAAAGTTCTAATCAATATTTCGACATAATGATATTGAAGAAATAATATCATTTTCGAATAAAATAACATCCCTTACCTCAGAAAGAATAGTACTTCTGATTGGAATACTGGATATAGTGCTGAAAGAACTTGCACCGTATAGCAATACTCAAAGTACTAAAATATTCACAAAATACGCTCAATATTATAGAGAGAGAAATAGAGAGAAAACTTCAGTTTCTGGTGTGATTTTCAATTTTAACTTAAGCACCCTATTTATAGAAAAATGCTTAGAACACCAAAGCAGAAAAATTAAATATATTAATAATATATTTATAAAATTGTCAAGCCCACCTTAGACTAACTGAAATCAGCCTATTCTTATCACATGTTGAGCCCACTAAATTGCAAAAAATGTTTTTCATAAAATAAATAATTAAAACTTCTAAAAATCATATATTCTGGAACTTCAGAACTTCAATAATTCATAATAAATAGCTCATTTGTTAGAAAATTCGAATCTTGTGCCTTTTTATAGAAAATTCAATTCTCTACAACTTTGCAAAAGAAAGTTTTTCCAAATTCTAAACAAAAATTGACCGAAATTCACAAACGGACTATTTTATAGGCTATAATCAAATTTCAGTCAAGAAATGGGCCCACCGACACACAAAACATGTGTCAAACAACTTTTGTAAAAAAAATACTCTTCCTCCTCATATACTCATATATCCCACATTCATTGTAAAAATATCACCATTATTATATTATAATAATATAATAAAATATTATTTTATCAGAAAAGATAAAATATCAATTTTTACAATTGTCACTTTAAAAATTTTCTCCATCTATATCCACATAAAATCAATATTTTTCTCATCAAATAAATCAATAATTAATTATTCATAAATAATATTACAGAATCACAGTACTGGCAACCAGGCCGTTTCCAGGAAAGAGGGGGGCTTTCCAATAAAGATTTCTCCTTACTAGCGCGCAATTAGGTGACCAAACCTCTCCTTAGACAAAACTTTCTAGACATTGCCAATAATGTTATCTAATAATATTATTCAGATAATATGAATTATTACTCCGATAATAAAAAATACTGTATAGTGATAATTATTGAAATAACAGTAATATAAAAAATCAACGCAGCAATTATTGAATCAATAAAATAAAATACTGAACAGTAATTACTGTAACAATTATTGAGTAGTGCATTCTTATGTAAGAAACAATAATTGGTGCAATACCGTGTGCTACTGTTCAACAACGTGTATTACTGTGTTTTAACCACCGGGTATTCCAACAGTATTAACGATAACAACTGCGCCGTTATTTATAAACAACTTATACTTGTCGTTTTCTTCATCCAATCGCTTTTCGTTATGGGGCCCACAAAAGACTGCGCCGTCGAACGAATATTCCCCGACAGCAAGAATATTCCACGACCAATCGAATATTCCCCGACAAAAATGAATATTTTATAACCACCAGCTTATTTAAAATGTTTGCGCATTTTACCCACAACTAACCACATTAATCAAATCAACCCTTACTATTTCAAAATAATAAATAAAGGAAATTAAATTTTATTTATTAATAATTCGGGGTCTTACATCCATCATCAATATTTTATCCATGTAACATCAATCAATATACATATTTAATCAAATTTTATCTTTGCACTATAGGACAAAGATATTCATTTGTATCACCAGTCGGTCATGTTCATCAACACTTGTTCATCTTTGCACTACTGGCCAAAGATATTCATCAGTTAATCATTCATCTTTGCACTACAGGCCAAAGATATTCAGTAATATCATCATTTAGGACTGAGGATGATGAAAAATATCTTAAAGAAAATGAATCCAGTGAGATAAAAGAACAAATATTAGGGATTCGTATTACAGTTTATCCAAGTTTAATAATACTCTATAATAACCAATTGTGAAGCAGAATTCAAAAATAAAGATCAAAACATGGATACAATCAAAGATAGTAACCATAATAGACATCTTGGATAAAAAGGAAAATTTTTATTTTTTGGTGAATAGTGTCGTATTCGTGAATAGTGCCGTATACGTGAATAGTAACCCCGACACAAAAAGTTCTAAATTTGATAAAAAGTTCAGACCAATATTTCAACATAATGATATTGAAAGAAATAATATCATTTACGAAGAAAATAACACTCCTTACCTCAAAATAACCGTACTTCTGACTGAATTTCGGTTATAGTGCTGACAAAAACTTGCACTGAATAGCAACTCTCAAAGTATCAAGATACTCACAAAAATACGCTCTATAATCTAGAGAGAAAGAAAACTTGTTTCTGGTGTGATTTTCAATTCCAACATAAGCGTTTATTTATAAGAAAATGCTAGAACGCCACAGGAGACTAAAATAATAAAATATTATTTTTTCTTCTTCTTCCACGCACCAACCAATTTTGAATCAAGCATGCCATCTTGGACAAAAAAAATAGCAGCCCATGTGTATTCAACACCAACCAAAAGTGGGTCCCACCCAATTTTAATAAAAATTATTTTATTTTCTAAAACTTCAGTAATTCATAGAAAATAGCCCGTTTATCAGAAAAATATGAATTTTATGTCCATTCCACACGAAATCGAATTCTCTACAACTTAGTAGCTTTGAGTTTTTCCAAATTCTAAACAGAAAATATCCGAAATCCATAAACGGATGATTTTCAACCTCTAAAAATCCATAACAAATCATTCATTCATTTTTAACGGTTCAAAATTTGTGGATATATACTCAACTTATATATATATAACATATTCAAAAATCACAATGATCCAACGGTCAGATTAAAATTATAACTCACGCAGTAGAGCTTTAAGAACACCGATTTGATCTTTTAATACCTCAAATCCGATAAAATACTAATAAAACACCTCAACAATAATTCTTTCATTTATAACCACATAAAATAAATAAATCCATAATTTATATCCAAATCAAATAAATATTTTCTTATCATATAAATCAATAATTAATTATTCACAAATAATATTACAGAATCACAATTATTACAACCATGCCGTTCCCAGGAAAGATGGGGCTTTCCAATAAGGATTTCTCCTTACTGGCACGTAATTAGGTGACCAAACCTCTCCTTGACAGAACTTTCTAGACATTGCCAATAATGCTATCTAATAATATTATTCAAATAATATGAATTATTGATTTGATAATGGGAAATACTGTGCAGTGATAATTATTGAAACAACAATAATATAAAATATCAACGCAACAATTATTGAATCAATAAAATATTGAACAGTAATTACTGTAACAATTATTGAGTAGTGCCTTCTTACGTAAGAATCAATAATTCAAAAATACTATGCAATACCGTGTGCTACAGTGCAACCATGTGTATTACTGTATTTTAACCACTGGGTATTCCAACAGTGTTAACGGTGACAATTACGTCGTTATTTATAAAAACTCAAACTTTGTCATTTTCTTCACCCGACAGTTATTCTGTTATGGTGCCCACAAATGGCTGCGCCGTCGTACGAATATTCCCCGACAACAAGAATATTCCACGACCAAACGAATATTCCCTGACAACAATGAATATTTTATAACCACTTACTTATTTTGCAAAATTTTCACATTTCTCCCATAACCAAAGTATTATATCAAATTATCACCTTATTATTCACAATAATAAATAGAGGAAATTCGATTTTATTCATAATAAGTTGGGGTCTTACAACCTCTCCTCCTTATGAAATTTCATCCTCAAAATTGATGTATGTACCTGGTATTTCAAAAAGGTGAGGGTACCTCACTTTCATTTCCGATTCAAACTCCCAGGTCATTTTCTCAATAGCATGGTTCCTCCACAAAACCTTAACTTGTGGTATAACCTTGGTGCGTAGGACATGCTCTTTCCTATCCAAGATCTTAACAGGTACCTCTTCGCACGTTAAATCATCAGCTATCTCGTCTAGTTCTAACGCAATAATATGGTTCGGGTCTTTCACATATTTACGAAGCATAGATATGTGAAAAATATTATGAACACGAGACATACTTGGAGGTAATGCGAGTCTATAGACCACGTTTTCTATTTGGTCATGAATCTCAAATGGACCAATAAATCGTGGATTGAGCTTTCCTCTCTTCCCAAATCATGTAACTCCCTTCCATGGAGCAATACGTAACAGTACATGATCTCAAATATTAAATTCCACGTCCTTTCGATGAAGATCAACATAACTCTTTTATCGATCTTGTGAGATTTGGATACGTCAAATCATTTGGATCTTTTCTATAGTCATGCGTACTAATTCTGGTCCCAACAATGTTGCTTCTCCCACCTCGTCCCAGTATACTGGAGAACGACACTTTTGTTCATACAAGGCTTCAAATGGAGCCATACCAATACTTGTCTAATAACTGTTATTGTAGGAGAATTCCACCAATGGCAAGTACTTATCCCAATTTCCTTTGAAATCTAGGACACATAGTCTTAATAAATCTTCAAGAGTTTGAATAGTCCTCTCTGATTGTCCGTCAGTTTGAGGATGGTATGCCGAACTGAATCGTAAATTCGTGTCCATAGCTTTCTGCAAGTTAACCCAAAATTGTGAAGTGACTCTTGGGTCACGATCCAAAACTATGGATACTGGCATGCCATGCAATCTCACAATCTCATTCACATACATACGAGCAAGACGTTCAAGGGAATAAATTTCTCGTATATGTAAGAAATGAGTAGACTTGGTTAATCTATCAACAATAACCCAAATCGTATCTATGCCTTGAGAAACCTTGGGAAGACCTGTAACGAAATCCATGGTAATGTGTTCCCACTTCCATTTCAGAATCTCAAGTGGTTGCAATAGACCCTTTGGCACTTGATGCTCCGCCTTTACACGTTGACAGGTTAAACACCTCGAGATAAACTTCGCGATCTCTCCCTTCATATTGTTCCACCAAAATTTATGTCGAAGATCATGATATATTTTGGTACTCCCAAGATGGATTGCAAACGGGGTGTTGTGTGCCTCCATCATAATTCTATGCTTTAAGTCAGAATCGTTAGGAACAAAAAATCTAGAGTTGACTCAAAGTATTCCTTTTTCATCAATTCTTGCTTCTGGAACATCACCTTCTTGCACTTTCTTCTTCATACGCATCAGCCCCATGTCCGTAGCTTAAGCAGCTTTAACTTTATGGATTAAAGTCGGTTCTACTCGTATATTCGCCATCATCACGTGGGTCTCTGGAATTTTTAACTCAATCTTCATCCTTTGTAAATCGTACAAAATGGGTCTTTGTGTTAACAACATCGTACTCGTACCCGCATACGATCTTCTACTCAATGCGTCAACTACTACGTTTGCTTTTCCAGGATGGTATTGAATGGTATGATCATAATCTTTCAACAACTCGAGCCAACGTCGTTACCGCATGTTGAGTTTCTTTTGGCTGAAGAAGTATTTGAGGCTTTTATTGTAATATCCGAGTTTTATTTTTATTTTTTTAATATTTTTTTATGTAATTTAAGAATTGTTAATAAACGAATTTATATGAAACTTTTGGGTGATTTCATTTATTAAATGTATGTGTGTGGTACATATATGTTTTATTTCAAGATATGTGATGAGATGTATTTAAATGGTTGGTTTAGTTTTATTTAACTATTTAAATAAAATTAAGTAGGGAATTATTCTATTTTATTACGTGGGATGGTATTAAATCATGAGCTGGAGTTAGGAGCAGAATTTAGAGATGTGGACTGTGTATTCGAGTCCGGAACGTCGAAATTAGTCAGGATAGACTGTAATCACGAAAAAGTGTCATAGTTGACTTTTGGGTCAAAGTCAACATGTTGACTTTTTGAGGAAAAAGTCAACTACGAATTTTAGAGATGAATTTGACTAAACGGATAGTCCCTTGACGTCCGAAACGTCGACTTTAGTAGGAATCAATATATGGTTCGGAAAGTTTGGTTCCAAATGGTAAAATAGTCAAATAGCTTATTAATTGATTAATTGATTAAAATAATATATGTATTTTTTTTAATAGAAATCAGCTGAACTGATGGACCCATGAGACTATTAAATTGGGATAAGGGAGGGAGTATACGTATATTACATAATAGCTAAGGTGGAAGTAATTTATTTTATTCCTTAAAATCAAAATTCTTTTTATTTTTCTAACTCCCACGTTCATTTTCTCTAACTCCCACTTTCTTCATATTAATTAACTATATTATTGTAGTATTAAGTATTGTGAGTAACTAATCATTAGAGTTGGGGGTTATGGGAGTTGGGGGTTATGGGAATCAAAAGACTCTAACAAAGCTATACATATATACAAACACACTTTTCTTTTAAGAAAATTCCACCAAGTGAGTAAACATGGAGAGAAATTGAGAGCCTAAGAGAGTTAGAACTAATTTTGGAGGATTACTGAGGATTTGACAAGCAAGGAGAAGGAGCATCATATTAAACCAAGAAGAAATTCATCAAAAGGTAATTCATGAACCCATTTTATTTTTATAACAAAAATGAGAAGAAAATGCATATAAAATTGGTAAATTATTTATTGTGGCTTTGTGTTGCCATGTTACTATTGTTGATGATTATAGATCATTAACAACAAAAGATATGGGTTAATCATGCATCAAATTCATAGAAAATCAAAGAATTAAGCAATGCATGCTCTACCTTTGATAAAATGTCTCTAAGGTGCTAAATTAATCAAAAAGGTGGAAGTTTGTTGAAGTTTGATGTTGTGAAATATGAAAACATGTGAGAGTAGATGATCTGGACATTAGGAATAATTTAATTACATGCTAGAAGCAAAATCACGGATTTTTGTCAAATTGGGTTTAACTAGTAATCTGTGATTTTTGGGGTTTTTCGGAGCCTCGAAATCATGGTGTATATGACTCGATTAACGTATGTAATAATTTTATAAAATAGTATGTAACATGAGGTACAACATGTCCAAATCTCATAGGAAAGGGAGTTAAATTGAGCAAGTTATGAAAATCGTAAGCATGCATGTTGGTAATAAAATCTGCAGAATTCTGAAAATTTTAGAATTTTTCTAAGTATAAAATTAGTGCTTGCACGCTTTTCTATGCAGTTGGTTTGTGGTCTTAGCATGCTAGTTTTATGAATGTTATATTTTTGTAAAATACCTTGATGTATGAAGTTTATTGTGTCCAAGTATCATGGTCATATCATCTTTAGATTAGCGAGAATAAAAATCATAGAGTTAATGAAAATCGTAGAGTAAACTCTGAATATCGTAGAGTCAATGAAAATTGTAAAGTAAACTCTGAAAATCGTAGAGTTAATGAGAATCGAAGAGTAAACTCTAAAAATCGTAGAGTCAGTGAAAATTTTAGAGTAAACTCTGAAAATCATAGAGTCAATGAAAATCGTAGAGTAAACTCTGAAAATCGTAGAGTAAGTGAAAATTGTAGAGTAAACTCTAAAAATCGTAGAGTCAATGAAAGTCGTAGAGTAAACTCTGAAAATCGTAGATTGTAGATAGTAGAGTGAAAATCGTAGAGTCAACACTGAAAATCGTAGAGTAGGTGAAAATCGTAGAGTGAACTCTAAAAATCGTAGAGTGCAGATAGTAGAGTGAAAATCATAGAGTGAACTCTAAAAATTATAGAGTAAAGTTTGTATTACAACTACTATACGTTGCTAATAGTTGATGTGCATGATTATACAATTGTGTAGGGCACGTGAAGTGCAGATAGCTGTAAGTTGTTAATCTGTTATTGGTAAACAACGATCAAGGCAAGTTTCTTACCCTATTTTTCATTATGAATTTATTCAACTCTTATTCAGTTGATTGCAACGAGGGTAAGTTTGGGCTTGTGATTAATTAATCATTCGTGCAAGCTCCTTTATTGTAAAGTTCAATAACTTCAATTGTGATGCAAAACATTATTGATGATTATTCAGTTCCTATTACAACTGCTATACTTTAAAGTTCGTATTCCCTTAATGAACTATATTCAAGCATGCTTTCTAGCTTTCGTCCCAGCTAGATATTATTGATGCAAACATAGTATATTGTTTAAACAATTCAAATCCTTTGAAGCTATTTGATGTTTACCAATCCAAATTGCTTTGGTGAGGTCCCATATGAATACTAAGATGAACAACCCGGATAACATGGTAACTGATGACGGGCATATAGTCCCATTTACGCTTATGCGTTTAAACTTTATACTTGTGCACAATGTAGGGTACAATAGGCTGATCAACTGGAGTACTTGCAAAGACCGTTTACAATCTATTTGATTGTTAAACCGTCTGATGGTTTTTGATGAAACAAAGTAATGTTCAGGGTATCTAACACCCCTTAGTATGTTATTGAGAATTCCAGAACTCTTATCTTGATATTCCAGTTTATCTCTTGATATTTATTTCAAATATTGAGAAATATTCATACTAATGCTTCTACTTCTGATGTATGTTCTCAAACTACTTTATATACTTGATGGGCAATTTGTGCTCATTCTTGCTTAAACTTTTCAGTTAAGGCTGATAACGTTGAGGGCTCGGGCAAGGACAAAGGAAAGTCTAAGATGAAATGATGAGAGTTATTTATGTAATAATTATATTTCCGCATATGATGTGATGTAGCGATAAACTCTAAGTTTAAGTTTCAGTTTATTAAAGGTTGTAAAGACTTGAGACTTTATTTTGAATAAGTATGTAATAGTTATTATTATTATTATTATTATTATTATTATTATTATTATTATTATTATTATAGTTACTTAGATATATGATGATGTATGTTATATCGTGAGCACCATATCCTGTAATCGATGTTACACGGATTTGGGGGCGTCACATTTATGATCCGTATAGATCTCCACTTTCTCCCCATACATGTAGTGTCTCCAGATTTTTAACGCGAAAACGACTACTGCCAACTCTAGATCATGAGTAGGATAATTCCTCTCATATTCTTTGAGTTATCGTGAGGCATAGGCTATGACTTTCTCATGTTGCATGAGAACAAATCCTAACCCTTTGCCTGAAGCATTGATGTATATAACAAATCCATCCGAACCAGATGGTATTACCAGAACAGGTGCCGAAATGAGTCTACTCTTGAGCTCTTGGAAACTCTTTTCTGATTCCTCACTCCATACAAATTTTGTATCCTTCCGAGTCAACTGAGTTAACGGAGTAGCGATTCGAGAAAATCCTTCCGCGAATCTCCGATAATTACTAGCTAAGCCCAGAAAGCGACGCACTTCGGTCACCGACTTCGATTGCTCCCAACTTTGTATTGCTTCAATCTTTGTCGGGTCAACAGATACTCCATGTTTTGACACCACGTGCCCAAGGAATGCTACTTCCTCAAGACAGAACCCGCATTTCTTCTGCTTGGCATATAGCTTATTTTCTCGAAGACTTTCAAGTATCAGCTTCAAATGGTGTTCATGATCTTCACGGCTTTTGGAATAGATGAGGATGAAATCAATAAAGACAATAACGAACTGATCCAAATATTCCTTGAATACACGGTTCATTATATCCATGAAAGCAGCAGTAGCATTAGTCAATCCAAAAGACATGACTAAGAATTCATAATGCCCGTACCGAGTTCTGAAGGTAGTCTTTGGAATATCCTCAGTTTTAATCTTCAGCTGATGATATCCAGAACGAAGATCGATCTTTGAAAAGAATTATGCTCCTTGTAACTGGTCAAACAGGTCATCAATACAAGGTAGCGGATACCTATTCTTAATGGTGACATGGTTCAATTCTGGGTAGTCAATACAAAGTCGCATACTCCCGTCTTTCTTCTTTACGAATAAAACAGGAGCACCCCAAGGAGATGTACTAGGATGAATGAAATCGATGTCTAACAATTCCTGTTGTTGGACTTTTAACTTCTGAAGTTCAATAGGAGCCATTCGATATAGGATTTTAGAAATGGATTTTGTACCCGGTTCAAGGTCAATAAAGAATTCAACATCACGTTCTGGGGGTATACTGGGAAGTTTTTCAGGAAATACATCAGGAAATTAACTAATAACAGAAATATTATTCAAATCTGACTTGTCTTTGTTTAAATCCATAACATGGGCTAAGAAAGCTTGACATTCATTTTTTAATAAACGAATAACTTTATGGCTTGATATGACAATGACTGATTTTAGTGGTTTAGTTACTTGAATTTGCATAACAGGTTGGTTAGGAATATGAAAACTAATAACCTTATGAAAATAATCAATTTTGGCATGATGAGTGGTTAACCAATCAATCTCTAAAATCACATCAAAAACAAGTATCTTTAAAGAGATAAGATCCACAGGTAATGTGATGGTGCCAACTTGGATTAAGCAAGATTTATAAACAGTGGACGTAACGATAGTTTCTCCTAACGGAGTCTCCACTGATAAATCAAAGTCTAATTTCTCCGAAGTTCAGTTTAAACGTTGAGCACAAGCAGGAGATATAAAAGAATGGGTAGAACCGGTATCTAGTAAGGTATAAACTTTGTAAGAATTTAAGATTAGCTTACTCGTGATCACCTCGTTCGGGTTTCTCGCGTTTTGGCCAGTCACGACAAACGCTCTTCCAGGAATCGCTGATTTACCATCCCTGCTGAACTTGGTATTTCTACAGAATAGTCTCGAGCTATATGGCCCTCCTTTCTACAGTTATAACATACCTTGGATTATTGTGGTCAGTTTGGGCTGATATGTCCCTCTTTCCCGCATTTGTAACAAATGATAGGTGCTCGTTCTCCTCCCCTAGAAACAGTTGATGTTTGTGCTGACGTCTTCACGTTATCATTGTTGTACCTTCTTTTTTTGAAATCTCCTCCCGACTCGCTCCTTCTATTATCACGGCCACGATTACTAATAGAGTGGTTACCGCTTTTGTCCGAATGTTTTCCTCCCTGTTGGGTTTCATTGCTCCGATGACCACTGCCACCAGTATGACCCTGGTTGTGTTCCATTGGTTGAACATACTCATTATCTCGCTCTAATAATTGAGCCCTGTTGACAACATCTGAATACAAAGAAAATTTATGAGAGAAAAGATATTGCCAAATCTCGGGTTTTAGACCTCTCAGAAACATCCTTGTCATTCATTCCTCATTCTCTACTAAATGAGGTGCAAACCTGGATAACTCTGCAAACTTTCCCTCGTACTGGGACACCGTTATGTTATTTTGTTCTAGTCTAATAAACTCTACCTCCTTCATATGACGAATACTTTCAGGAAAGTACTTGTCACTGAATAGTTTTTGAAACGTTTCCCAAGACATGTTGAGTACGGCAGGCTGAGTACGTTTCACAGACTCCCACCAGTAGTCTGCCTCACCGCGGAACATAAAGGTGGCGAATAGAACCTTCTTTTCCTCCGTACATCCCAAGACATCGAATATCTTGGTAATTTGATTGACCCACGTTTCCGCCTTAATTGGATCTGACTTTCCCGCAAATTCTGGTGGTCCCAACTCCTTGAAAAGCTTGGCTGTGACAAACCGCGCGTTGTTATCATTTTCACCCGTTTTTTGTTCACGAGTTTCCCTCGTCTGATTTTGCAAAAACTGCAAAAAGCTCCTAAACATTCCATCATTCATTGTTTGATCGGTAGTGTTGTTTACAGGAGGAATATTGCCTTCCTGTTGCACGTTTTCCTGGTTTGTGACTAAAAGTTGTTCCACAGTCTCATACACTCCATTGTTAACGTTCTCAGCAGCCATTCTTAAATACTGCCATAAAACAAGGGTTAATTAAACAAATTAACATATCACATAATATCCTTATATTATGACCGACCAAGAAATAAGCTTAGATAGGACACACTAGCGAATGATTTACTCATCTCTCCCCTTCTAGTTCTATTCCCCAATCTCCGCCAGAGACCATATCCCTAAGCTCTGATACCAACTGTGACACCCCCAAAATAGGTATACAACACCCATTCTAAGTCGCCAAATACATGGTACAGAAAGTAAACTACAACTTTAATAATACAATTGTCGTGCAAAATACAACAACACATACTGTGAGTTTAAATACAAATATTGTCTTATAAACAATATCTACACTCAAATAAGTTCTCATTATAATTTTTCATACACTATTTTACAGAAATAGTGAGGACTGCTAAAATATCTTTCTAGAACCATCACTTCATACCCCGACTAGATCCTGTTATGTTCTCAACTCTTGGGAAGAAAAATGGAACAAAAAGGAAAAGGTTGAGCTCAACTAGCCCAGTAAAGAATATTATGACTAAGATAATATACAACAAATTATCATTAGTCTTCAACATGGAAAAATCTGATAAAATATAATAGACAACAAGTTTTAGATCAACAACTGCAGCGGAAACAGCAATCCATTAGAAGAGTCACATAGAGAATGAAGTTTACTATCTTCTAAGATTTAAAAGTCCATAATCAATATTTTATCCCTGTAACATCAATCAATATACATCTTTAATCAAATATTCATCTTTACACTACAGGCCAAAGATATTCAATTGTATCACCAGTCGGTCATGTTCATCAACACTTGTTCATCTTTGCACTACGGGCCAAAGATATTTATCAGTTAATCATTCATCTTTGCACTACAGGCCAAAGATATTCAGTAATATCATCATTTAGGACCGATGATGATGAAAAATATCTTAAAGAAAACGAATCCAGTGAGATAAAAGAATAAATATTAGGTATTCGTATTACAGTTTATCCAAGTTCAATAATACTCCATAATAACCAATTGTGAAGCAGAATTCAAAAATAAAGATCAAAATATGGATACAATCAAAGATAGTAACCATAATAGATATCTTGGATAAAAAGGAAAATTTTCATTTTTCGGTGAATAGTGCCGTATTCGTGAATAGTGTCGTATACGTAAACAGTGTTGTATACGTGAATAGTAGGATTGACACAAAAAGTTCTAAATTTGATAAAAAGTTCAGACCAATATTTTGGCATAATGATATTGAAAGAAATAATATCATTTACGAAGAAAATAACATCCCTTACCTCAAAATAACCGTACTTCTGACTGAATTTCGGTTATAGTACTGACAGAAACTTGCACTGAATAGCAACTCTCAAAGTATCAAGATACTCACAAAAATACGCTCGATAATCTAGAGAGAAAGAAAACTTGTTTCTGGTATGATTTTCAATTCTAACATAAGCGTTTATTTATAGGAAAATGCTAGAACGCCACAGGAGACTAAAATAATAAAATATTTTTTTTCCTTCTTCCACTCACCAACTAATTTTGAATCAAGCATGCCATCTTGGACAAAAAAAATAGCAGCCCATGTGTATTCAACACCAACCAAAAGTGGGTCCCACCCAATTTTAATAAAAATTATTTTATTTTCTGAAACTTCAGTAATTCATAGAAAATAGATCGTTTATCAGAAAAATAAGAATTTTATGTCCATTCCACACGAAATCGAATTCTCTACAACTTAGTAGCTTTGAGTTTTTCCAAATTCCAAACAGAAAATATCCGAAATTCATAAACGGATGATTTTCAACTCCTCTAAAAATTCATAAAAAATTATTCGTTCATTTTTAACGGTTCAAAATTTATGGATACTCAACTTATATATGTATAACATATCCAAAAATCACAACGATCCAACGGTCGGATTAAAATTATAACTCACGCAGTAGAGCTTTAAGAACACCGATTTGATCTTTTAATATCTCCAATCCGATAAAATACTGATTAACACCTCAACATTAATTCCTTCATTTATAATCACATAAAATAAATAAATCCATCACTTATATCCACATCAAATAAATATTTCCTTATCATATAAATCAATAATTAATTATTCATAAATAATATTACAGAATCACAATTATGACAACCAGGCCGTTGCCAGGAAAGAGGGGGGCTTTCCAATAAGGATTTCTCCTTACTGGCGCGCAATTAGGTGACCAAACCTCTCATTGACATAACTTTCTAGACATTGCCAATAATGCTATCTAATAATATTATTCAAATAATATGAATTATTGATCTGATACTAGGAAATACTGTGCAGTGACAATTATTGAAACAACAATAATATAAAATATCAACGCAACAATTATTGAATTAATAAAATATTGAACAGTAATTACTGTAATAATTATTGAGTAGTGTCTTCTTACGTAAGAATTAATAATTCAAAAATATTGTGCAATACTGTGTGCTACTGTGCAACCACGCGTATTACTGTATTTTAACCACCGGGTATTCCAACAGTGTTAACGGTAACAATTACGCCGTTATTTATAAAAACTCAAACTTTGTCATTTTCTTCATTCGACAATTATTCCGTTATGGGGCCCACAAATGGCTGCGCCGTCGTACAAATATTCCCCGATAATAAGAATATTTCACGATAAAACGAATATTTCCCGACAACAATGAATATTTTATAACCACTAGCTTATTTTGCAAAATTTGCACATTTCCCCCATAACCAAAGTATTATATCAAATTATCACCTTATTATTCACAATAATAACTAGAAGAAATTCGATTTTATTCATAATAAGTTGGGGTCTTACAGTTATAATCTCACTGAAGTTTCTTACAAAGTGTCAATAAAAACTTGTGAGTCCATGAAAACTTCGCACTTGACTCACATTTGTCGAACTCGGCCATTCCCAGATTGCACGTATCTTTTCCTCATCCATTTGGACTCCTTGTGAACTTAGAACAAAGCTAAGAAAAATAATTCTATCCAAAAAAACTTTCACTTTCCCATATTAGCAAACAACTTTTCCTTTCAAAGTACATCTAAAATAGATTTTAAATATCATCAAAATAAATAACGACAAATTTTCCTATTATGGGCAAAAAACTTGATTCATTAGACGCATAAAAGTGCTAGGTACATTAGTTAAACCGAAAGGTAACACTAACCACTCATACATCCTATATTTAGTCTTAAATGTTATTTTTTGCTCATCGCCTTCTTACATTCTTATTTGATGATACCACTTTTTAAATCAATTTTAGAAAATACACATGACCTATTTAACATGTCATCTAAACGAGGAATGAGATATCGATATTTTACTGTAATATTATTTATCGCTCGACAGTCGATGCACATACGCCATTTCCCATTCTTCTTAAGAACCAATATGACTGGAGTTGCATATGGACTCATGCTTTTCCTCGCGACCCCTTTCTCCATTAACTCACCAACATATTTTTTCATCTCCTTTGTTTTCTCAGGGTTGCTCCGATAAATTGAAGTTTTAAATGGTAGCACTGGGTATAAATCGATTTGATGTTCAATTCCTCGAATCGGTGGTAATCCTTCTGGAAGTTCCTCGAGAAATATATTCGCATAATCCTGTAAAAGAGATGAAAAAAATACTAGGCAAAGAAAAATCATTAGCATTAGAAGTCAAAAGCATTTCTTTATACCGAAGTATAATCACCGGCTATTTATAATCTAAAGCTTGCCTCACATCACTTTTTCTTGAATAAATATTTATTTTCTCTCTTCTTCTCTCTTATTTTTCTCTGAATTTTTCTTTTCTTCACTAACTTTTTTTTAACATTATCTTTTTCCAAATGAATTTGATGCTCATACACCTGTTGTGGTGACATAGGACACAAAGTGACTTTCCTTTTGTTGTGTACAAAAGAATATTCATTAGTAAACCCATTATGTTTAACCCTCCTATCAAAATGCCATGGCCTACCCAAAAACAAATGTCCCGTTTGCATAAGAACCACATCACATACTATCTCATCTATATATCGACCAATAGTAAAGGAAACTAATACCTTCTTGGTCACCTTGATATCTAAACTATCATTAAATCATTATAAACGATACGACTGTGGATGCTTAGATGTATACAACCTCAATTTCTCCACCATGGTAGTACTTACCATATTAGTATAGCTACCTCCATCTATAACAACAAAATAAATCTTCCCATTCACGAGACATCTAGTATAGAAAAGATTTTTCCGCTGATCACTACTCTTCTTTTTCACTTATGTACTAAACGCCCTTATCGTGACTAAAACCACACAATATATAACAACTTCCCTATTATCTACCTCTTATAATGGCATCATATATTTGGTGTCACTAATTTTCACCTCTCCATTGTTAAGTAATAACATAGTTATTTGATTTGGACATTGACTAAAAATATTTCCTATGCCTTGATATTTAAAACATACAATATCTTGATTGCAACTAAAAGAAGGTTGTTCAATTTTACCTTGCAATCTCTGGTTAGTCGTTCCTTGCTTAGGCTCCACTTTTGGTTTGTTCATAGCTGGCTTTTTCTCGCGCTTTACAACTTTAAATTTCCACGATGAACCAGTAGTAGGATTTGAATGTTGACACCCTCTCCTCTTAAGATTTTTCTCAATTTTGATAACCATGTGTACCATATCCTCCAACTCTACATAATGTTGATGCTCCACCAAATTTGGAATTTCTTAATTTAACCTTGCTAAAAATCAAGCCATTGTCGCGTCACTATTCTGATCTATATTAACCCTAGCCATCAACATCTCCATCTATGTGAAGTAGTCTTCTACACTCTTAGTTCCTTGTCTCAAATTTTACAAACTTTGATACAAATCTCAGTGGTAGTGTCTTGACACGAACCGCTTGTTCATTATAGCATTCATCTCTGGCCAAGTTTCAATTGAACGTTCACCACATCTCCGTCGTCTAGTCATCAACTGATCCCACCAAGTAACTGCATAATTTAAAATTTTTTGATGGATAATATGAATTTCTTGATATCTGAGTCGGTGTGACAATCAAATACCCATTTTATCTTCTTTTCCCATTCTAAGTATGTCTCTGGATAGCTCCTCCCTTGGAAAGCTGAAATTTTCATTTTGATGTTATCCAAGTTATTGTCCAACCAATTTTTGTCTCCCCTATTCCTAGCTCCATGTCTCCGATGAAGGAAGTTGGATTCATGGTCCTCTTCTTCGCTATTTCTGTCATCATAATAATTTTCTTCATCTATTATATTCCCTCTTTAATGTGTTCTACCTTGTTGATGTGCCCCGTGAGGATGTTGAGATAATTCCCCTCGGGTAGTGCTCAACAGATCAAATATATCATTCATCTGCTCCATTGCTATATTTAAATTTATGTTCCACTCCTTCGCCAATGTTTCCATCATGAACTTCACATCAAATTTTTCGGGAACCTCTTCCATAACACTCTTGTCCTTTGAATTAGATATATTTTTTTGCGAAATAAGGGTTAATAGGAAAAAAATTTCTCACCACTCCCTTACGTGTTTCTCTCGAATCAATGTTTCACCCGTGTATTGCGCTCACAAGCTTTTACCCTCAAATAGACTCACTAATCTTACCTTTTACCTGTAAATATTCTCCCTAATAGGTTCTTTTTGAACTCACCAAAAAAATTCAAAGTTTACTAATCAATTCAAAATTAACTTATCACGAAACAATTTATAGAAGGTATGAATATAAACAATAGCACGTAATTGAAATAAAAATTTAACACAAAAAAATTCTATACTCATTTTTTTTACTCAGCAATTCAAACAGAAAATTAAAAATAAGTAACTTGTTAGAAAAACATAGCTTTGATACCAATTGATAGACTCCACGACACCTTGCGTGAGGTGGTCGTCGCCCGTATCATTTCTATCAAAGTTGTATGGTGAATTGCTTGCAACACCTTACCCCCTCACCTATATGTAGACAATAATCTTGGTACAATTGCTCGCGTTCGGAATTATGTGTTGAATGGACACCAACGATACTTTGACCCCTCACTTATATTGAAGAGGTAATCTTGGTACAATCGACAATTGATGTGGTAGTAGAAGATGCCGCACAGAACTATGTATTGTTCTACGATACGTCAAATTGAATCTCAAAGAAAAACTAAGAAAATGACTTTAGAATTCTTCAAAGAACCAAAAGTAAAGAATAATCTCACAAGAATAATATAAATCTAAATATTAAATAATTGTTATTGAATTACATTCATCCATGCTTATTTATAATAACTATAAAACCCTAGAATCCTATAAGAAATCAACAAGTAATTTGGAATCTAACTCTAATCTAAAAGTATCCTAATTATAATATAAATCGGAAAAGATACTGAAAAGAACTAATTAATAAGGAAATTATGCGTCCAAGTCTGCTAAAAACGTGTAAACAAAAATTCCCTTATGGAGAGGTCGCGCCAGAATGGAAGAGAGTCAGTTTTGTAAGACCCCAACTTTTATGAATAAAGATTAGATTTTCTCGAAATATATTTTTGAATATTATGGTGTGGATATAATATAATGTTATAGTTGTGGGTATTATTTACAAATTTTGCAAAGTAAACAAATGGTTATATAATATTTAATTTTTCGGGGAATATTCGTTTTAATAGGGAATATTTGTACGACGACACAATCATTGGTGGACCCCACAACGGAAGTATTTTCGTAATTAGAAAACAACAGAATTATCTTTTTATAAAAATAACGGCGAAAGTGTTACCGTTAAAACTGTTGAACTACCCGGTAGTAAAAGTACAATAATACGCGTGGTTGTATAGTAGCACACGGTATTGATTATTGATGTTTACGTGAGAAGTCACTCAGTTATACTCAATTATTGCTACAGCAATTGCTGCATCATATCTCTCATATTATTGATTCGATTATTGTCAGAGAATCATCTGCATTATATGATATATTATTAAATCAATAATTGAGACGACAAAGTTATTCATATTATTAAATTGTAATATTTATAATATCTAGAAGTTCTATCAAAGAGAGGTTTGGTCACCTAATTGCGCGCCAATAAGGAGAAATCCTTATCGGAAAGCCCCCTCTTTCCTGGGAACGACCTGGTTGTTAAATATTATGAGTTATAATATTAATGATGAATAAGTTTATGTTGATTAAAGATGAATTTGATAGTTTCATTGTGTTGGGATTATTAGTGTTAATAGAAATCGACATCTATTCCGATGATAATTGATTTCTAGGGGTTGTATTGATAAATCGTGTAATTTATCGGATAAATGAGCAATTAATTGCTACTAATTCACATGCTTATATAACTATTTATTCACATGTGTGTACTATTGAATCATATTCATGTACTATTAGGAGAGTTGGTGCAAGATTGATAATACTTGCATGACTAAGATAAAAATAGACGTATAGATAGATGTACTATACTGTAATTCGTATTTTTTACATGATTATACTATTGATTCACATGATTGAACTATTGATTCACATTATTTACTATTAGGGGAGGTGGTGCAAGTTTGATAATACTTGCAGGACTAAATTAAAAATGAAAGAAAAGTTGGAGGTAGTGTACTGTAATATTTCGAGTCCCAAAACGTGCAATTATCGAAACTATATTTTCCTATAAATAGAAGCTCATCCTTCCTTCATTTCTCACCAATTCACAAAAGCTTTAGAGCAATTATTATAGAGAGAAATTATAGAGAGAAAGAAGAAGAGAAGTCTGCTACTTCACTATTCCAGTATCCAGTTTTTCTAAGGTGGGGGTATTATTTCTTTCTTTCGTCTTCATGAAGAGAACGTCTGTTATTTCATTCTTTATTATTATGTTTGAATAACTTGTCTATGCGAAGTACCACATATATGATGAAATTCTTCTGTTATTCAATTATTTATTATTATGTTGGAACATCCTATCTGTGCTTTATGCATGACCTGGTTTCGTTATTTATTATTCTGTTGGAACAACCTGTCGGTTTATTTATGAATGAACTGATTCCGTTATTTATTATTTTGTTGGAACATCCTGTCTGTGCGTTTACACATGACCTGGTTCTGTTATTTAGTATTCTGTTAGAATAACCTGTCTGTGCGGTCTATCGTATGCATGGTGATTTCTTTTGTTATTCCATTCTTTATTATACTTAGTTGGTTAAAGTTTTGACTTCTATACTCCATGAAATTAGTGGAATATCCTTGATATTTACGCTTCATCCAGTATCTTTTCATGAAAACATTCTTCTGAGCATTCTTGAATTTTACTCTACAAAACAGTATCATGTTGACAATTTGGACGTTATTGGTTCCTGGATAAATTAATTCTTGAACTTGTTTTATTGAATTCTTATATCATTGTCATCATCCTCATGTTTATATTATGTTGAAAGTCATCTGTGGCCTGTAGTGCATAGATGGACTTGGTATGATTATGACCAAGAATTATTCGGTATAATCATGATCGTAATATTACAAATGATGTGGTAAAAGTCCTAATTGGCCCGTAGTGCATTGATGGATAGATGTTGGCCTGATCATAACCATTGATGAATACACGAATATCCTTGACCCGTAATGCATAGAGAATTTGTGGTCGTGATACTAATGAATATTGTGAGAACCAGAATTTTATGAAATAAAAGTATTCAATTTTTCTATTTTGGTAAATAGTTAAATTGATAAAAGTTTAAAGTTAAGGGTGATATGTGAAAACTTTTCAAAGTAGACAAGTTGTCATAAAATACCCGGTTACTATTACTCTAGTATTGTTCACTCTAGTATTTGAGATACTTTTTGTGTCAGAGTACTATTCATGAGTTTCTATTCACAGGTTACTATTCACCAGAATATTATTCACTCGGGTATTTAGGGTATTTTTCGTGTCGGGTTACTATTCACCTAAATTACTATTCACCCGAATATTATTCACTCGGGTATTTGGGGTATTTTTTTATCGGAGTACTATTCACGAGTTACTATTCACGAGATACTATTCACCCGAAAAATATATTTCTTTTCGGTCCAAATCATTTTTTAGTACAATATTATTCCATGAGGAGATGTGCTAATTTTTCAGATTGTTGGTTGAAATTATAATATTAAATCAATATGGATCGTTGGTTTAAAGTTTTAATAGTAAATTATTTTTATATAAAACAGAATACTTTTATAAAGTTATTCTATAAATAGAATATATTATATTCTATTATGCATAGTATTTTGCATAGTAAAATCTTTTTATATAAAACAGAATACTTTTATAAAGTTATTCTATAAATAGAATATATTATATTTTATTATGCATAGTTTTTGCATAGTGTTTTGCATAGTAAAATCTTTTTATATAAAACAGAATACTTTTATAAAGTTATTCGTTTTATTAGATTATAAATAGAATATATTATATTTTATTTAAAGGATTTTTCTTTAAATCTGGACCGTCCAATTAAAGTAAATCAATCTGGACCATTCATAAATTAGTTACTATGCAGTCTATTCTTCTATAAATAGAAGCTCATTCCTTCATTATTTCTTACGAATTCACTGAAACTCTAGAGAGAGAAACTATAGAGAGAGTTCTTCTTCTATAATCTTGAGCGTATTTCTTTAGAGTTTAAGAAAGCTTTGAGCGTAGTACAAGTTTTCTTCGAGTATATCATCGCCCTACAAGTCGGAATACTCTTCTTTTAGGGTAGGGAATATTATTTATTGTACTCATAAGGGGTATTCTTTCTTTCTTATTCATGAAGAGAACTTCTGTTATTCCATTCTTTATTATTCTGTTGGAATAACCTGTATACGCGGGATACCCTATACTTGGTGAAATTCTTCTGTTATTCTATTCTTTATTATTATGTTGGAATAACCTGTTTATGCGAAGTATCGCATACATGGTAAAATTCTTCTATTATTCCATTCTTTATGATTCTGTTGGAATATCCTATCGATGCGTATTACGCCTGACCTGGTTCTATTATTTATTATTCTGTTGGAATAACCCGTCTGTGCGGTCTATCGCATGCATGGTGATTTCTGTTGTTATTCCATTATTTATTATTCTGTTGGAATATCCTGTCTGTGCATTTTACGACGGACCTAGTTCCATCTTTACTATTCTGTTGGAATATCATGTCTGTGCGTTTTACACCGGACCTGGTTCCGTCTTTATTATTCTGTTGGGAATAACCTGTCTGTGCGGTCTCTATCGCATGCATGGTTAATCCTTCTGTTATTTCATTCTTTATTATTCTGTTGGAATAACCTGTCTATGTGGATTACCACATGTATGGTGAATGATCCTTTGTATTTCATTTCTTATTAAATTATAAAAATGATCTGTTTACGTGGATTATGATGAAAGTCATAACAAAAGTATTGGACTGATAAAAATCATGGGTATATGTGGTATTAGTAAGTGTTATGATGAGTTATGTTGGTTATTATGTGAAAACTTGAAAGTTTCTTAGAAATCACAAAGGGTTGAAAATCAGATTTTGGTGAAAATGGAACATAAAATTCAATTGACCATATCTCCTATTATATTTCGAATTTTTGAGTGAGGTCAAGTTCCAGAGTTAGGTCTATCGAGTTTTGTAACTTATCCAAGTGGAATCACTGGAAAATGTGTTGTAGATTTTCGTGTGGACTGATTTTAGCAAAGTACGAAAAACTGCAAAATATGAAAAAGGCTGCTGCCACGATTTTAAAAGGGCTGTTTCTGCCACTTAATTTTTGAGAAACATTCTGGCCTTTTGGGTCATAAAAGTATATGGTATAAAGTATCTCCTGTCCAAAAATGAGCTCATTCCGACTTAAATGAGCAAGTTATGACTATTTCAATATTTAGATTTTTTTCGACGAAAAACCCTATAACCGGAGTTCTATGACTCCGATGACCATGAAATTTAAACTGGAAGCTCACGTTAATATGTGTAAGATCCTGCCAAGATTTTGGAATTTCTGGAGTTAACCTTGAGGTAGCTAATTTCTTAAGGAATTAATTAGAAATTAATTTTTGAAAAATAGTAAATGAATTTTAAAAATGTCGAGAAAAATATATGTTCAATATGGGACTATATTATGCTAAATCCCAGAAAAGAATAATTTTTGGGACTAATTTGGTATTTTTCATGAAAGTAGTTTAGCTACGAACATATGAGTTAAATATGTTATGTGGAGTTGAAAAATTGGTAAATAGGATTTTAGGGCATGAAAATCCTATATAAGGTATATGCAGATTTTTGATGAGTAATTTGATTATTGGTGATGAAATCTTATGAGTATGACATTTTTAAATGATTAAATGCATTATTTGGAAAAGTGAAAACAATTAAATATAATTGTTTATAAGTTTAAGAAGTGATTAAAATATTGTTATAGTATTAACAACATTAGATTATGAATTTATTAAGTGATTGATAATGTCTGGATAAATTTAAAGTCTTTAATATTTATCCTTAAGTTAGTTTAATTAATGCTTGCAATATTGTCATCATCCTCATATTTATATTATGTTGAAAGTCATCTGTGGCCTGTTGTGCATAGATGGACTTGGTATGATTATGAACAGAGATTATTCGGTATAATCATGACCATAATGTTGCAAATGATATGGAAAAAGTCCTTATTGGCCCGTAGTGCATTGATGGACAATTTTTGGTATGATTATGACTATGGATTCTCTTCGGCCAAGGGTGCAAAGATGAATTGTTTTATAGCATGATCAGGACCGTTGATAAAAACACGATTATCTTCAGCCTGTAGTGCATGGATAATTTGTGGTTGTGATACTAATGAAAAAGTCCTCATTGGCCCGTAGTACATTGATGGACAGTTTTTGGTATGATTATGGCTATGGATTCTCTTCGGCCAATGGTGCAAAGATGAATTATTTTATGGCATGATCAGGACCGTTGATGAAAACACGATTATCTTTAGCCTGTAGTGCATGGATAATTTGTGGTCGTGATACTAAAGAATATCCTTAGCCTGTAGTGCAGGGATGATTTGATGATGTGGATTATATATTGAGCTGAGTCTCAGCGATTAAAGTGATAAAAAAACCTTATAAATCATAGAAGATGGTAGAATTTATTCTCTATTTGACTCTTCTAATGGATTACTTATTCCGCTGCAGTTAAACTTGATGTTTGTTATATTGTATCAGTTTAACATTGTTGAAGGCTAACGATAATTTATTCTGCATTATCTTAGTCATAATATTTCTTACTGGGCTAGTTGAGCTCACCCTTTCTTTCATTGTTCTCTTCAGGAAATGAGAACGTAGCTGGGACTAGTCAGGGAACAAAGTGATGGTTCTAGGTGGTGCATTAGTAGTACTCACTATTCTGTGAAATAGTGTAATAATAAATGCAATGAGGGCGCCATTGGGTATGGATATTGTCTAGAAGGCAATATTCTTGTATAAACTCCCAGCTTATGTTTTGTCGTATTATACATGACAATTATATTATTAAGTTGTATTTGTATTTATGTACCATGTATCTGGCGACTCAAGATGGGTGATGTATTCCTAATTTTGGGGGCGTCACAAATATCCTTGGCCGTAGTGCAGGGATAATGTGGTTTATTTATTAAGCTGAGTCTCAGCGATTAAAGTGATGAAAAATCTTTTAAATCATTGAAGATAGTAGATTTTATTCTCTACTTGACTCTTCTAATGGATTGTTTGTTCCGCTGTAGTTAAACTTGATGTTTGTTATATTTTATCAGTTTAACACTGTTGAAGGCTAATGATAAATTATTCTGCATTATCTTAGTCATAATATTTCTTACTGGGCTAGTTGAGCTCACCCCTTTCTTTCACTGTTCTCTTCAGGAAATGAGAACGTAGCCGGGACTAGTCGAGAAACGGAGTGATGGTCCAGATGATAGCATTAGTAGTCCTCAATATTCTGTTAAATAGTGTAACAATAAATGTAATGAGGACTCCATTGAGTTTGCATATTGTCTAGATGACAATATTCTTATTAAAAACTCTTAGATTATATTTTATAGTATTTTACACGACTGTTGTATAATTAAGTTGTATTTGAATTTTTTACCATGTATTTGGCGACCCAAGATGGGTGATGTATACCTATTTTGGGGGCGTCACAAGTTTTGTTTCGCTAGAGGATGCGGCAACGGTGCTTTTATACTAGGTCAGGGCACTACCGCGCCTGACCCAGAAAACTAAATTTTAGCCTCTCTTTTTTCCCTGGTTCATCATCAACATGTTCACGACCTTCACAAACTTGGAATCCATCTCAATAATCTTTGATGTCGATCCATCCTTGTTCTAAACTTCGTGAATCAATCCGATAAACCCATCCTTGAAGCGTTTAGCCCGAGCTCTTGTCATAACTCGCACCGGATCCGCTCCATAGTTGTCAATCACTTCTGAACTAAGGATGTCCTCATCATTACCATTTGGGACTAAATTTTTTTAGACAAAATTTGTAAGACCCCAACTTTTATGAGTAAAGATTAATTTTCTCTACATATTATTTTTGAATAATAAGGTGTGGATTTGATATAATGTTATAGTTGTGGGTAATATTTACAAATTTTACAAAGTATGCAAGTTGTCATAAAATATTCATTTGGTCGGGGAATATTTTTTTTATCAGGGAATATTCGTACGATGACACAATCATTGGTGGACCCCACAATGAAATTATTGTCGGAGTTAGAAAACGACAGAAATAACTTTTTATAAAAATAACAGCAAAAGTTTTAATGTTAACTGTTGAAATACCCGGTAATAAAAGTACAGTAATACGCGTGGTTGCATAGTAACACACATTATTGTACATTATCTTTGATTATTGATGCTTACGTGAGAAGTCACTCAGTTTTATTCAATAATTGCCACAGTTGTTAATGCATAGTATCTCATATTATTGATTCAATTATTGTCTGAGTATCATCTGCACAATATTTTTTTATTATTAAGTCAATAATTGAGACGACAAAGTTATTCATATTATTATTTGCATTATTGATAATGTCTAGAAAGTTTTATCGAGGAAAGGGGTTTGGTCACCTAATTGCACGCCAATAGGGAGAAATCCTTATCGAAAAGTCCCTCTCTTTCCTGGGAATGATCTGGTTGTTAATATTGCAAGTTATAATATTAATGATGAATGTTATTAAAAATGTATTTTGTCGAAGTCAAGTGAATTGAGATAAATAGAGAGGATTTTTATGAAGTATTTGTTGTAAGTTTGACGTATTTTTTGGAGCCCCCACTTTCCCATTTTTCAAAATAGTCGGGAGAAAGTTATCTCAGTTTTGTTTATATATATATATATATATATATATATATATATATATATATATATATATATATATATATATATATATATATATATATATATATGGTCCGGATCAAGTGCATACCCCTTATCTTATTCACCCGTGCTCACCCCCCCTTTAGGCGACGGTTTCGGTCATACAATCGTCGTCTATACTTTTAGCGACGCTATATGTTGTCCGTCGCTAAAAGTATAGACGACGGTTGTATGATCGAAACTGTCGCCTAAAGGGGGGTAAGCACGGGTGAGTAAGATAAGGGATATGAACTTGATCCGGACCGTATATATATATATATATATATATATATATATATATATATATATATATATATATATATATATATATATATATATATATATATATATATATATATATATATATAGAGAGCAAGGATCAAATGCATACCCCTTATCTTACTCACTCGTGCTCACCCCCCTTTAGGCTACGGTTTTGGTCATACAACCATCGTCTATACTTTTAGCGACGCTATATGTTGTCCGTCGCTAAAAGTATAGACGACGGTTGTATGACCGAAATCGTCGCCTAAAGGGGGTGAGCACGGGTGAGTAAGATAAGGGGTATGCACTTAATCCTTGCTCTCTCTCTCTCTCTATATATATATATATATATATATATACGGTCCGAATCTTAAGCTCACCCCTTATCCAACTCACCCGAGCTCACCCCCCCTTTAGCGACGGACCCAGCGATGTCTCAGTCATACAACCGTCGTCTATACTTTTAACGACGGACAACATATAGTTTTGCTAAAAGTATAGACGACAGTTGTATGACCGAACCGTCATCGGGTCCGTCGCTAAAGGGGGATAAGCTCGGGTGAGTTAGATAATGAGTGAGCTTAAGATTCTTACTCTCTCTATATATATATAAAATGATAACCTGGGGGGAGGGGAAGTCACGGGAGTGACTTTGTTATTATTATTATATATATATATATATATAATTATGTAGAACAATTTATATTATTATATCTATAGCAATAAACAAGTAAGAGACAATTTAATCAAGTAATTTAAACAACTTAACTCAGTACTTGTGACCAATTTACTCTTCTTCAAATAATCAAAGTTTAGAAGTAACAAAGAGAGATTAAAGCTTTAGAGAGAATGTAGGCAATGAGTAAGCTTTTCTTGATTGTAAATTGGTAAGTTTGGAATGAAGTAAAGTTTTTTATTTATAGGATTTTCAATGTAGGGATAAAATGGTCTGTTTGAAAAATCAAAGGCTGAAAATCATTTGATCAAAATGGATGCACACGAATTGCTCTTTTTGGCACAAAGACATCCGAATATCAAAAAGGCTTTAGACCATTGAAAAAGTTGACCATTTTTTAGCATTAAATGAGTGTTGTCTCAAAATAAGTGTCACTTTCCTTTGAAATGCAAGCCTTTAATCTCCTTCATGCACACATACAGTCACATGCATACAAATTTTCATTTTGTATGTATACATACACATGTATATTAAGCATATACAGTGGCGAAGCCAGAAAATATTATCAGTGGGGACGAAATTATTACCAAGTTATAAATAAATTGGCGTGGGTTCGGGCCGAGCCAATTTTTTAATACTTTATACTTTCGAATATATATATGTAAGACCCCGAATTTTATGAAATAAAAGTATTCAATTTTTCTTATAATTACAATTCAGTAAATGATTAAATTGATAAAAGTTTAAAGTTAAGTGTGAGATATGAATTTTTTTTCAAAATACGCAGGTGGTTATAAAATATTCAATTATCGGGGAATATTCGTTTGGTCGTGGAATATTATTTCTGTCAGAGAATATTCGTACGACGGCGCAGCCATTTGTGGGTCCTATAACGAATAACTGTCAGATGAAGAAAACGACAAAAATTGAGTTTTTATAAATAACGACGTAGTTGTTACCGTTAACACTATTGGAATACCCAGTGATTAAAATACAGTAATACGCGTTATTGAACAGTAGCACACGGTATTGCACAGTATTTTTGAATTATTGATTCTTATGTAAGAAGGCACTACTCAATAATTGTTACAGTAATTACTGTTCAATATTATATTTTATTGATTCAATAATTTTTGCGTTGATATTTTATATTATTGTTGTTTCAATAATTATCACTGCACAATATTTTCCATTATCAGATCAATAATTCATATTATTTGAATAATATTATTAGATAGCATTATTGGCAATGTCTAGAAAGTTCTGTCAAGGAGAGGTTTGGTCACCTAATTGTGCTCCAGTAAGGAGAAATTCTTATTGGAAAGCCCCCTCTTTCCTAAGAACTGCCTGGTTGTCATTATTGTGATTCTGTAATATTATTTGTGAATAATTAATTATTGATTTATATGATAATGAAATATTTATTTGATGTGGATATAAATGATGGCTTTATTTATGTGGTTATAAATGAAGGAATTAATGTTAAGGTATTTTATCAGTATTTTGTCGGATTGGAGGTATTAAAAGATCAAATCGTTGTTCTTACAGCTTTATTGTGTGAGTTATAATATTTAATCCGACCGTTGGATCGTTGTAATTTTTGGATATGTTATACATATATAAGTTGAGTATATTTCCACAAATTTTGAACCGTTAAAAATGAGCGTATAATTTGTTATAAATTTTAAGAGGTAACTGATTCGGAAATTAGGTTTTGGTGGAAAATTCTAGAATTGAGTGGACCCCACTCTTCAGCGTCATATCCGATATCCAGTCAGAAGTGATGCTCTTTTGAAATAAGATATAGTTAGGGATTTTAAGGGTTGTTATGTTTTTCAGTTTCTTAATTTTTCTGACCTTCATAAAATTTGGAAACATTTGAAATGATATTTTGATGAGTTTTATTGATTGTGTCCAAAAATGGTGATTTTTGGATGTATAAATTAAGAGTTATGAATTTTATGAGAAAAGACTATTTCAAAAGTAATCGCTTATAATTCCTTGTGGTTAACTCTAAAATTGATGAAACTTTTATTGGGAGTACATCTTTATAATATCAGTGTACTCTGTGAATTTCAGAATTTTTGGATAAAAGTACAATTTATGATAAATGTCTAAATATTCGGCAGTTTTGCCCATATGAAAAATAGTAAATGAATTTTAAAAAATTTTAAAAAAATATATGTTCACTATGGGACTATATTATGCTAAATCCCAGAAATAAAATATTTTTGGAACTGATTTAGTATTTTTTATGAAAATGGACTAGTTATAAATAAATGAATTAAATATGTTATGTGAAGTAAGAAAATTGAAAAATATGATTTTATGGCTTGAGAATTATACATGAGTTATATGCAGATTTTTGATGAGGGTTTTGGTTATTGGTGATGAAATCTTATGAGTTTGGCATTTTAGAATGATTAAATGCATTATTTAGTAAAGTGTAAATAATTAAAATAAATTATTTATAAGTTTAAGAAATGTTATTCTTTCAATATCATTATATCAAAATATTGGTATGTATTTTATTGTGGAATTTCTACCTTTTTGAGTCGGGATTACTATTTACGAGTTATTATTCATGATGTACTATTCACGAGTTACTATTCACGGGTACTATTCACGACAAAGTTGGTTTCTTTTTCTGACCAAATTATCGTTGATTTATGAATATTGCTCTTGAGATTAAGTGCAGTTGTTGATCATATTATTTTTATTATCATATATAACATTTTTATAACCCTGATGTTGAAATTCTCTTTCACTTGAGTATAAAGATGGGTAGATTATTGGTATTATCATGACTAGGGTTTTCTTTAGCCAGTAGTACAAAGTTGAATTGTGATTGTTATGAGCATGACCATTGAATTTATAATTGAATATCTTTAGCTTAAGTGCAAAGGTGAAATAATCAACATGGTTATAATTATTGTTTATATAAATTCTGAAATGATTATATATTTCTTTGAGATATTAATATATTTGGCCTGTAGTGCAAATATGAACTGTTGATGAATATATTTGGCATGTAGTGCAAATATGAACTGTTGATGATTATATTTGGCCTGTAGTTCAAATAAGAACTGTTGAGGAATATCTTTGGCCTGTAATGCAAAGATGGTTTGTTGATGAATATCTTAGGCCCGTAGTGCAAAGATGACATGTTGTTGAATATCTTTGGCCATAGTGCAAAGATGGTCTGTTGACGAATATCTTTGGCCCGTAGTACAAAGATGAATTTATCAGTATGATTATGAACAAGAAATGTGATTTGGTATAACCATGATCTTTGATGTTTCAGGTGAAGATAGGTTATAAAAATTATCTTCGTCTTGGATGAGAAGAGGAATTTAGAACCACAATTATGATTATGAGTTATTTATATGATTATGGAAAGGAACTGTTGAGTGATGTTACAGGGTAAAACATTGTTGGTGGATTTTTAACATGGAGAAGATAATAGACTTTATGGTCTATTTGACTCTTCTAATGGATTGCTCGTTCCGCTGCAACTATGGTTGAAAAATTTTATCATCTACCATATGTTCTAAATCTCTGATTTATTACTGATGAAGGCTATTGATAATTTAATAATCTTTAGTCATGATATTCTTTACTGAGCTAGTTGTGCTCACCATTTTGCTTCATAATTCTTTTCAGGTAATAAAAGTGTAGCTGGGTTGAGTGTGGGATAACAGGGGAATAGAACGGTGGTCTATAGCTGTTGAGGGTGAGGCGAACCCAACGTTGGAAGGATATTTTGTCACTATCATACAAGATGTCTAATGACATACAACCTCATATCATCATAAGATAAGGATGTGCTCATCCACTTGCTGAGTATATATACGAGCACTACATATATAATCTTGGTATTTTTTTGAAGTATAATTCTCAATTAGAGACAGTAGAGATAGTGATATGTCAAAAGAAGACTTACCATTGGGAAGAATATAATAGTAATCTTCTTGTTTTTCTTTGGGGTCTATTGGGTCAACGAAGGATAATTCTGTGGCCATATGATATCTATCATAACCTAGACGCATGGCCTCCCATGTACGAAGGTTTCCTTGAGCACTTCCCAAAGATTTTAATTTCTAAAACAGTTTTTGACTATACCTTTATGTAAGGTGTCACTGTGAGGTGTTGTCCACGGTTGGGACATGTGTCACATTTGGTATATATTTGTATCCAAACTCACAGCATATGTGTTGTTGTATTTTGCACGACAATTGTTGTAATAAAGTTATAGTTGTTTTCTGTACCATGTATTTGGCGACTCAGAATAGGTTGGATGGAATGGACCTATTCTGGGGTTGTCACATATATGTATACTATATTATAATAAAAATATAATGAATAATAATATATGGTATATATACACTATATTGACTCATAATAGATTTTTTTAATCACAATTGTTCATAAGTATGTAATTCATTATTTATTTTTAAAAGTAATATAAATTAAATTATTATTTAGTTTAAAATATTATAGAGAGAGATACATATATTGAGAGGATATGAGTCATATGTGGTTAAAATTTGATTAACAATTTCAGTGTAAAAAGAGTGGGTGCAAATTTCCGTGGGTGCAAATTTCTTTGAAAAGGGAAAGTGTATTACCCAATTTCAGTAAAGTGTAATACCTAATTTCAGTGGGTGCAAATTGACTCTTCTGACCCTCAAAAAAATCTATTTATCATATATTAAAAAAACCAGTGGGGTGCAATTGACCCCACTGGCTAACAAGTGGCTTTGCCCCTGAGCATATATGCCCATAACTATTTTAAGTACGGATGTATATGGATGCATAGAGATATTTTTATGATAAAAAAAAATCTTTTGCCCCTTTGTGTAAATAATATTTTGAAAACTTGAATATGAGCATTTTGAAAGAGAATAAGAATACTCCTTGCCTTAGATAAATGTTATTTTGTGAAATAGTATTTTTAACACTTGATATTAGATTATCAAGGTTAGGTAAATATTAGTTCAACTAAGAAAACATTTTTAATAGTTCAAGTAAATAAGGTTTGACACACAAATAAAACATATGGAGAGGATTTTAATTTAAGTACCTTATTTTTTAATTATTGTTATCATCAAAATATATTAAAAAAATACATATCATTGTCTTAGTAAAACGACCTAGTTTTACCCTTTAGGATTAAGTTTTTCATTTTTGAGTTTTTATATTAAAAAAATTTATTAGAACTTTTATACAAAATTACGTTGTTTTGTCAAAGTTTCCTTAGCCAAGTTTAGCTATGGTATGCCTTAGTTTCTAATACACTTGAAATTCTTTTTAACCTTGACAAAAAAAATTATTAGTAGTTCAACCCTATTTTTTAGGAACGTTAACCGAAAAGTTAACAATAAATCTTAACTATAAATAAAATTGTGTTTAACCCTAACAAAAAATTCCATTAGACCAATTTCACCAGTCAATTTTTGAATGTATTGAAGCATAAAGTAGAGTTGCAATTTGTGCTTAATTTGTGAATGATGGCCTACAATTGACTTCATCCACGACCTTTTCAACAATATATATATATATATATATATATATATATATATATATATATATATATATATATATATATAAACAATCACTGATTCATCAATTAGATTGCCAGTCCATCATTTTTATTTTTATCATCAAAATATATTAAAAAAAATACCTATCAATCTCCCCCTTTTTGATGATGACAATAATAAGAAATATTAGTATTAGAGAATTAAATACAACATATTGTAATATCCTTGTAATTAGTTGTAATCCCATAATTCTTGCAATTAGTATCCTTATAATTAATTGTAATCCCATAATTCTAGCAATTAGTATCTTTGTAATTAATTATAATCCTATAATTCTAGGATAGTTTTCTATTTAGGTACTTGGGCAACACTCAATCTTGTGTGTGTGTGTGTCTATATATATATATATATATATATATTCATCCCTCTCTATTTTCTACCACTACAAGAAAATGGCCTAACAGCGACCAATATTATCAGCGACTGCACTCCTGGTCACTGATATTAGTAATAGCGACCGACATCTGTGACCATTATTTAATCTAGTCGCTATTTAATATCAGCGACCGCATGCTGTCGCTAGTACAAATTTGCCTCCCAAAATTTGGCTGGAAATATTGACGCAAAGGTTTTATGCGACCACTTACTATCAGTGACCGCAGACGGTCGTTGATAAGTCCATGTCATTAAAAATTAGCGACTGCAGGCGGTAGCTGATCAAACTTAATGTTAACAGTTTTAGTCATTCGCTCGACACATCAGAGGCGAAGAAAAACAAGAGGGAGCTCAGAATAGAGAGAAGAGGGAGAAAGGGGGAGAAGAGAAGAATGAGACACCGGAGAAGAGACGCCGCCACCGGTCCACTACCGCCATTACCAAGCACTGGTATTTATATCTTATGTTAGATTAGATTACATACTATTAAATTCTTCAAGTAGCCATTCGATTTGATTGGGTTTCCAAACTTTACAATTTTTATTCTTGAATGTGGTGTGTAATTGCTTTGATTTAAAGTCCTAATTTTTATTCTTGAATTCTGATGTGTAATTGCTTATGATTTAAAGACCTGATTTTTATTCTTGAATATGGTGTGTAATTGCTGTAGTTGAATGTGGTGTGTAATTACTCAAGAAACCAATCGTGTAAAATTCAGTTCCAGTCCAAATTGAAACCAATTGTCTTTTTTTAGAATCAGGTTTCATTGTACAAACAAACACTAGTCATCCAAGGAACCTGTCCATCTTCAGTTCTACCGATTCAGATAAGTCTTGTGACTTTCCTTTTTCATTTCAAATACATGTTGCAGAGTTGGGTACACTTGCTAGTTCTCAGAAGTAGTACTACTACCTTACATTTGTAGTATCAAATTATTGGAGTTATATGTATTTTATGTACCACAAGACACATTTGACCAACTCTCATCACATTTATATGTCCTTGAGAAAAACCATATGCTTGTTATCCTGCATTTGAACATCAACCTAATGACTAGTGCTAGTAAACGAATCGAATCGAGCTTTTAGTACGATGGTGATGACTAGTGCTAGTAAACGAATCGAATCGAGCTTTTAGTACGATGGTTATGACCGAGGCCATTTAACTAAACGAATCAAGGTTTTAGTATGATGGTTAAGAATAAGGTCATGTAGCAGTTCTATATGAACTCCAACGATGATACAAATTATATAGAATTTTTTTTATGTCCATTATCAGATATATGAACTTTAACATATTCATTATTATAAATATCTTACATAACATTCTCTTTCCTACCCATTGACACAGTGTTTCAATTACATTACTTAAGTACATACATTAAACAACCTTGCATACATAAAACAACCCAATCTACTTTTCTGGAGCTTACTGACTAGAATCCTCCAAACCATTACCTGCAAATCAAGATTGGGAATACACATCAGGTATGTTTGAAGAATATCCCTAGGTATTACCCCCCAAGTGTTTGATAAAATACCATGCCACGAGTTAAGTGCCATTCGCTGCCTGACGCTTAGCATACCAAAATCAATGTCAATGATCAGTAAGGAACTAAAACTCAATTTGTAATGTATTTTGAATATATTATGTTAATACTATTATTTTCAACTTAAATTTTAAAATTATAAGCTCCAAGTTACAACAAATATATATGGCCTAATATTCAGTCACGACTACTAAAGATCGAGTCTCGTGCAGTTACAACGAGTAAAATTGGATCGATCCGTATAGCCAAATATCTGTAATAGTTCATATATATATAAGGTCCCTTAAACCTAGCTAGCCTAGACCTGGGACTGTCTCCCTAATATGTATATATATAGAGAGGGAGGGAGAGTACACACGTGGGATAAACTTAGTAATTATGAATGACACACTTAGTAAATTTTAAGAACACTAACTTATAATCAACTATTTATTTCTCATGAAAGATGATTATTTACAAATCAGTAAAGAAGTATTTAAGTGTATTACAAATAAACTTTCAATATGCTTCCATTATTGGACCTCATCTACCCATTCATTCTCATTACACAATCACCTATGTCTTAATAGTTAGAGATCTATTCATATGAATGTGTAAGCATCAATGCATAAGTGGGAAAGCCTGTGTTCAAACCATATTCTTCTTACCCAACAAACTCCAGAAACTAAACTACTCAGCTGGGAGAACCTGAATATCATCTAATGACAAGTCATATGCTTACAAGTATGCTCAAGAAGTATGCTTAAATGTTAATCATATGGTTACAAGTATGCTCAAGTCATATGCTTACAAGTATGCTTAAATGTTAATCATATGCATGCTTACAAGTATACTTAAGTCATATGGTTACAAGTATGCTCAAGTCATATGTTAACATTTATAATGTTGTCTGTAGTAGGTACCGTGGTATCATGGACCTCTATTCAGACCGTAGTTGGATGGCACGACGAAATTCAAGTACCCAGATAGGTGCTACAGTTGAATTTAGAGCTGGTTGCCAAGTATTTTTGGAGTATACGTATAGTCACCTGGAATGTGTGAATGGTCAGAAAAAGATACGATGTCCATGTTTGAAGTGTAAAAATATAAATTATATGGACAGAGACGTGGTAAACTATCATTTACTTGTTTCTGGGTTCATGAAAAATTACGAAAAATGTTGGTGGGCACATGGTAAGAGAAGAGATGGTGGTATCACAATAGTACACAATCCGGGCAGTAGTACTCATCGTATGAATGAAATGGTTCATGATATTGTAGGGCCAGATTTTGATTGGGAACAAGGCATAGAGCAACCTATGAAGTCTGATGCCAAAGACTTCTTTAAGTTGTTAGACGAGGGTAGCGAGCCATTGTGGCATGGTTGCACCAAACACACTACATTGTCTGCAGTGGCGACATTACTTAACATCAAGGCAGATCACAACATGAGCCATGAGTGTTTTGAGTCGCTTTTGAAGACCATTAAGAGTATGTTGCCTGACAGTGAGAAATTATCTGGTAACTATTACTTTTGTAAGAAAATAGTGAAGAAGTTGGGTCTTGGATAACACAAGATCGATGCATGTCCCAACGATTGCATGTTGGTTTATAAGGAAAATGAACAGATGACAAGGTGCACATTTTGCAGTCATAATCGATTTAGGCCTAATAAAGAGGGTGTGACTACAAAAAAATTAAGTATACCGTTTAAGATTCTAAGGTATTTTCCAATAACACATCGGCTAAAAAGATTGTACATGTCTTCAAGAACAGCTGAAAATATGAGTTGACAGGCGAAATCTTCAGCTAAAGATGGAGAACTAAATCACCCTGCAGATGGGCATGCTTGGAAAGATTTCAACTTAGAACATCCTGGGTTTGCATTGGAACCTAGAAATGTGAGGATTGGATTGTCCACCGATGGTTTCAACCCGTTTGGCCACTCAGCTGTTCCGTACTCATGTTGGACTGTGATTGTTACTCCGTGCAACTTGCCTCCATAGATGTTTGTGAAACAGTCATACATGTTTTGTGATGCCCCCAAAACAGGTATATATCACCCATCTTGGGTCGCCAGATACAAGGTACTGAATTCAAATACAACTTAATTATACAACAGTCGTGTAAAATACGACAAAACATATGCTGTGAGTTTTAATACAAATATTGCCATCTAGACAATATACACACTCAATGAAGTCCTCATTACATTTATTGTCACACTATTTCACAGAATAGTAAGGACTACTAATGCACCATCTAGGACCATCACTCTGTTCCCCGACTAGTCCCAGTTACGTTCTCATTTCCTGAAGAAAATAGTGAAAGAAAGGGTGAGCTCAACTAGCCCAGTAAGAAATATTATGACTAAGATAATGCAGAACAAATTATCATTAGCCTTCAACAATGTTAAACTGATAGAATACAATAGACAACAAGTTTAACTGCAGCGGATCAAGCAATCCATTAAAAGAGTCAAGTAAGGTATAAAATCTACTATCTTCTATGATCTAAAAAGTTTTTCAACAACTTTATCGCTGAGACTCGGCTTAATAAATAAAATCAAATCATCCTTGCTCCACGGCCAAGGATATTCATGTAATTATCAATGGTCGTGACTATACCGAATAATCCCTGGTCATAATCATACCAACAATTGTCCATCAATGCACTACAGGCCACTGAGGACTTTTACCACATCATTCGTCACATTACGGTCATGATTATACCGAATAATTCCTGGTCATAATCATACCAAGTCCATCTATGCACGTAAGCCAAATATGACTTTCATCACAATATAAGCATGAGGATGATGACAATGACATAATAATTCAATAAAACAAGTTCAAGAATAAATTTTAAAGATTTATAAATTAATTTATCCTGAACTCAATAACGTCCAAATTGTCAACATCTGCTTTGTGGAGTAAAATTCAAGAATGCTCAGAAGAATATTTCCATGAAAAGATACTAGATGAAGCGTAAACCAGCGATCCATATTGATTTACTATTATAACTTTCCACCAGCGGTCCATATTGATTTACTATTATATCTTCAACCAACGGTCTGAAAAATTAGTATATCTCCTCATGGAATAATGTTGTACCCAAAAATGATTTGGACCGAAAAAAAAAATATCTTACGAGTGAATAGTACCCCATGAATAGTAACTCATGAATAGTAACTCGTGAATAGTAACTCGTGAATAGTACACCGACACGAAAAGTCCCCCGAATATCCGATTGAACAATATAACCTCCAGACATCAATTATTATCGAAATAAATATCCATTTCTACTAACACTAATAATCCCAATACAATGGAACTATAAAATTCATTTTTAATCAACACGAACTTATTCATCATTAATATTATAATTCACAGTATTTAACAACCAGGTCGTTCCCAGGAAAGAGGGGGTGCGCAATTAGGTGACCAAACCTCTCCTTGAAAGAACTTCTAGACATTGTCAATATTTTAAATAATAATATGAATAATTTTGTTGTCTCAATTATTGATTTAATAATATATCATATTATGCAGATGATACTGTAACAATAATTGAATCAATAATATGAGAGATATGATGCAGTAATTACTGTAGCAATAATTAAGTATAACTGGGTGACTTCTCACGTAAGCATCAATAATCAATACCGTGTGCTACTATGCAACCATGCGTATTACTATACATTTACTACCGGGTAGTTCAACAGTTTTAACAGGAACACCTCCGCCGTTATTTTTATAGAAAGATAATTTTGTCGTTTTCTAACTAAGACAATACTTCCGTTGTGTGGTCCACCAATGATTGTGTCGTCGTACAATATTCCCTATTAAAACGAATATTCCCCGACAAATCGAATATTATAAAACTACTTGCTTACTTTGCAAAATTTATAAATATTACCCACAACTATAACATTATATCAAATCCACACCATAATATTAAAAAAAATATTTCGAGAAAAATTAAATCTTATTCATAAAATTCGGGTTCTCACAATCTCCCCTCTTTATGAAATTTCGCCCTCGAAATTTACGCACTTACCTGGTATGCCGAATAGGTGAGGATACCTTGACTTCACTTCAAATTCTAACTCTTGAGGTATAACCTTTCAGTGTTGAATACGATCCTTCTTATCTAAGATTTTAACACGTAGCTCCTCATACGTTAAATCTTCTGCTATATCGTTTAGTTCTAATTTAATAACGTGGTTCGGGTCGTCCACATATTTACGTAACATCGATACGTAAAAAAAACATTTTGAACACGTAACATACTTGGCGTTAAAACGAGTCTATAGGCCACAGTTCCTACTCGATCAAGGATTTCAAATGGGCCAATAAAATCGAGGGTTAAGATTTCCTCTCTTCATCGATTCTTGTTTCTCGAATAACGCCCTCTTGAATCTTCTTCTTCACATTCATCAGCTCTGAGTAAGTATCTTGAGCAGCTTTAACTTTATCGATTAAAGTATATTCTAATCGTATATTTTTTATATTCACGTGGGTCCCTAGAGTCTTTAACTTTATCTCCATCATTTGTAAGTTATACGAAATGGGTCTTTGTGTTAACAACATCACACTCGTAAACGCGTACGATCTTCTACTCAGCGCGTCAGCTATCAGGTTCGCTCTTTCACGATGATATTGAATGGTACGATCGTAATCTTCAACAGCTCGAGCCAACATCTTTGGCACAATACACGTTCCTTTTGGTTGAAGAAAATATTTAAGGGTTTTAGAAATGGGTTTTGTACTGGGGTCAATACAAAATTTGATTTCACACTCTAGGGTAGGCTAAGAAGTCTTCAAGAATATGTCAGGAAATTTATTAACAATAGAAATATCATTCAAAACTGTGACTCTCATCCAAGACTTGGATAGCACATGTAATGAAGGTTTCTCCTATTAGAGTTTCAACCAATAAGTCAAAGTCTAATTTCTCCAGAGTCAAATTTAAACATTGAGCGCAAGTAGGAGAGATAAAAGAATGGGTAGAACCGGTATCTAATAAGGTATAGACTTCGCAAAAAATTATAATTAACTAACCCGTGTTAACTTCGTTCGAGTTAATCGCTTTTTGAGAAGTCACAAAAAATGCTCTTCCTGAAACCACTGAATTTGTTTTGTCCGTATCTGCCTTTGGTGCCACCGTCCCAACTGGAATTGACTTTGGTGCACGATAAAATCGAGCTAATTGACCTTCTCTTCTAGAAATTTCAACTTCTATTATCTTGGCTATGATTACTGTGACACCCCCAAAATAGGTATACATCACCCATCTTGAGTCGCCAAATACATGGTACAAAATTATACAACAGTCGTGTAAAATACAACTAAACATATGATGTGAGTTTTAATACAAATATTATCATCTAGACAATATAAAAACTCAATGGGGTTCTTAGTACATTTATTATCACACTATTTCACAGAATAGTGAGGACTACTAATGCCCATCTAGGGCCATCACTCTGTTCTCTGACTAGTCCCTGCTATATTCTCATTTCCTGAAGAGAACAATGAAAGAAACAGTGAGCTCAACTATCCCAATAAGATATATTATGACTAAGATAATGCAGAATAAATTATCGTTAGCCTTCAACAGTGTTAAACTGATACAATATAATAAACATCAAGTTTAACTGCTGCGGAACAAGCAATCCATTAGAAGAGTCAAGTAGAGAATAAAGTCTACTATCTTCTATGATTTAAAGGTTTTTCATCACTTTTATCGCTGAGACTCAGCTTAATAAATAATCCACATCATCAAATCATCCCTGCACTACAGGCCAAGGATATTTTTTAGTATCACGACCACGAATTATTCATGCACTACGTGCCAAAGATAATTGTGTTTTCATCAACGGTCCTGATCATACCATAAAATAATTCATCTTTGCACCCTTGGCCGAAGAGAATCCATAGCCAATATCATACCAAAAACTGTCCATCAATGCACTACGGGCCAATGAGGACTTTTTTCACATCATTTGTAACATTACGGTCATGATTATACCGAATAATCCCTGGTCATAATCATACCAAGTCCATCTTTGCACTACATGGAACAGAAGACTTTCAACATAATATAAACATGAGGATGATGACAAGACATAATAATTCAATAAAAAAAGTTCAAGAATTAATTTATCAATGAACTAATAACGTCCAAATTGTCAACATGATATTGCTTTACGGAGTAAAAATTCAAAAATGCTCAGAACAATATTTCCATGAAAAGATACTGGATGAAGCGCAAATATCAAGGATATTCCACTAATTTCATGGAGTATAGATGCCAAAACTTTAACCAAAAGAGTATCATAGAATATATGAAACTGCAATGGATTTTCACCCGCCATGCGATAATCCACGTAGACAGCTCATTTCCATAATTTAATAAGAAATGAATACGAAGGGTCATTCACCATTCATGTGGCAATCCACATAGATAGGTTATTACAACAGAATAATAAAGAATGGAATAACAGAAGGATTCACCATGAGTGCGATAGATTGCACAGACAGTTTATTCCCAATAGAATAATATATAATGGAACCAGGTCCGGCATAAATGCACAGACAGGATATTCTGACAGAATAATAAATAATGGAACCAAGTCCGGCGCAAATGCACAGACAGGATATTTCGACAGAATAATAAATAATGGAACAAGGTCCGGCGTAAATGCATAGACAGGATATTCCGACAGAATAATAAAGAACATAATATTAGAAGAATTTTACCATGTATGCAGTACTTCGCATAAACAGGTTATTTCAACATAATAATAAAATTGGAATAACAGAAGTTCTCTTCATGAATACGAAAGAAATGATACCCCTTACGAGTACAACAAATAATATCCCTTACCTTAAGAAGAAGAGTACTGGATATAGGAGTAGTGAAGTAGCAGAATACTTTTCTTCTTTCTCTCTATAGTTTCTCTCTCTAGAGTTTCAGTGAATTCGTAAGAAATGATGAAGGAATGAGCTTCTATTTATAGAAGAATGGACTGCATAGTAACTAATTCATGAACGGGCCAGATTGATTTACTTTAAACAGACGGTCCAGATTTAAAACAAAATCTTTTAAATAAAATATAATATATTCTATTTATAATCTAATAAAACAAATAACTTTATAAAAGTATTTTGTTTTATATAAAAAGATTTTACTATACAAAACACTATGCAGGCACTATGCAGCACTATGCATAATAAAATATAATATATTCTAATTATTGTCTAATAAAACAAATAACTTTATAAAAGTATTCTGTTTTATATAAAAAGATATTACTATACAAAACACTATGCATAATAGAATATTATATATATTCTATTTATAGTCTAATAAAATGAATAATTTTATAAAAGTATTCTGTTTTATATAAAAAAAAATTCAGTTTTATTACATTAATAATACTAATATAAAAAAATTGAGTGACTTCTCACGTAAGCATCAATAATCAATATCGTGTACTACTATGCAACAACGCGTATTACTGTACTTTTACTACTGAGTAGTTCAACAGTTTTAAGGGTAAAACTTCCGCTACTATAAAAATATTTTTGTCATTTTCTCAATCCGAAAATAATTCAGTTGCTGGGTTTACCAATGATTGTGTCGTTGTACGAATATTACCTGATAAAACGAATATTCCCCGACCAATCGAATATTATATTTTACAACTTGCATACTTTGTAAAATTTATAAATACTATCAACAACTATAACATTATATCAAATCCACACCATAATATTCAAAAAAATTATTTCGAGAAAATTAAATATTTATTCCTAAAATCTGGGGTCTCACAATCTCTCCTCCTTATGGAATTTTGCCCTCGAAATTTATGTACGTACCTGGTATGCTGAAGAAATGAGGGTATCTTGACTTCATTTCAGATTCTAACTCTTAAAGTATAAACTTTGAGTGTTGAATATAATCCTTCTTATCCAAGATTTTAACACGTATCTCCTTATACGTTAAATCATCCGCTATCTCATCCGGTTCTAAATTAATAATGTGGTTCAGGTCGTCCCCATATTTACGTAACGTCGATACGTTAAAAATGTTATGAACACGCGACATACTTGGCGGTAAAATAAGTCTATAGGCCACAGTTCCTACTTCATCGAGGATTTCAAATGGGCCAATTAAATCGAGGGTTAAGATTTCCTCTCTTCATCGATTCTTGATTCTAGAATAACGCCCTCTTGAACCTTCTTCTTCACATTCATCAGTTCTGAGTATGTAGCTTGCACGGCTTTAACTTTATCGATTAAAGTCGATTCTACTCGTATATTTGTTATCTTCATGTGGGTTCGTACATTCACACTTGTAACCGCATACGATCTTCTACTCAACGCGTTAGCTACCATGTTCGTTTTTCCTAAAATGTTATTGAATGGTACGATCGTAATCTTCAACAGTTCGAGTCAACGTCTTTGGCGCTTGTTACGTTCATTTTAGTTGAAGATATATTGGAGGGTTTAAGAAATGGGTTTTGTACTGGGGTCAGTACAAAATTCGATTTCACGCTCTAGGGGTAGGCTAAGAAGTCTTCAAGAATACGTCAGGAAATTTATTAACAATAGAAATATCATTCAAAACTGTGACCCTCACCCAAGACTTGGATAGTACGTCACATTGATACCTATCAACTTGTCATCGTCATTCACGACGTCGCCTACAGAAAGTCTGGCTTCGGTGCATTCCACACAAGGAAGTCAACAACGAAAGGATCGGGGCTCTTTACTTATGGCTTGATATGATAATGATTGACTTTAGTGGTTTGGTTGCTTGAATTAGCATAACAGGTTGGTTAGGAATATGAAAGCTAACAACCTTAAGAAAAGCATAATGAGTAGTTAACCAATTAATTTCTAAAATTACATCAAAGGCAAGTATTTTCAAAAAGATACAATTGACAGGTAACGTGAAAGTGTTGATTTGAATCAAATAAGATTTATAAATAGTGGAGGTAACGAAGGTTTCTACTAACAGAGTTTCAATCGATAAGTCAAAGTTTAATTAAGTTCAAACATTGAACACAATTAGGTGAAATAAAAGAGTGAGTAGAACCGATATCTAACAAAGTATAGACTTTGCAAGAGATTATGATTAACGTACCCGTAATAACTTCGTTTGGGTTTCTCGATAAATGCTCTCACTTAAACTACCGGATTTGACTTTGCTATAGGGTACATTCCACCCTTAAGTGCTTCCTCATATTCCTGATCCATGATTTGAATCATTACTCTCCGATCCATATCGAATTGGGGTTGACAGCTATGCACAGGGTAATTCCAAATTTGATGTTGGATTCTCCCAATTGTTGTCCAAAAAGCAAAATCCATTTCATCTATTTTGGCTTTATTGGATCAGACGTCTTTTTCTACAATATCTACGCGTCGTGCGGCTTTTACCCATGCATCATTTATTCTCGTTCGTTTAGTTTTTTCTTCTTTTATCAGAACTTTCATTATAGCATTCTCAGATTCCAGCTCTAATATCTTATACTCTGCCAAAGAGTGCTTATGTTCAAGCATCGCACATCGGGTAACACAATTTTGAATTATTATATCTCTTTGCTCCACGACCGCCTGCCGTTCTTTAGCCTTCTCTTCTAACTCATGAATACGATTTTGTAATTCTAAATTTTGATCATAAAATTCTTCTAATAAATTGTTGTAAAACCTCAACTTTTTTAAATAAAGATGAATTTTCTATAAATATTATTTTTGAATATTATGGAGTGAAATTGATATAATGTTATAGTTGTGGGTAATATTTAAAAATATTGTAAAGTACGTAAGTTGTTATATAATATTCGATTGGTCGGGGAATATTCGTTTTAACAGGGAATATTCATACAACGACACAATCATTGGTGGACCCCACAACAGAAATATTGTCGGATTGAGAAAAAGACAAAAATACTTTATGAAAATAACGGTGGAAGTTTTACCGTTAACTATTGAAACACCCGGTGTTAAAAGTACAGTAATACGCGTGGTTGCAAAGTAGCACACGGTATTAATTATTGATGCTTACGTGATAAGTCACTCAGTTTTGTTGGTATTATTAATTTAATAATACAGAAAATCTTTTTATATAAAACAGAATACTTTTATAAAGTTATTCTATAAATAGAATATATTATATTCTATTATGCATAGTGTTGCATAGTGTCTGTATAATGTTTTGTATAGTAAAATCTTTTTATATAAAACAGAATACTTTTATAAAGTTATCTATTTTATTAGACAATAATTAGAATATATTATATTTTATTATGCATAGTATTTGCATAGTGCCTATGTAAGATCCCGAATTTTATGAAATGAAAGTATTCAATTTTTTTTAATTTTTATTTTATTTCGTAAATGGTTAAATTGATAAAGGTTAAAGTTAAGGGTGATATGTGAAATTTTTTGCAAAGTAAGCAAGTGGTTATAAAATATTCGTTTGGTCGGAGAATATTCTTTTTTGTCAGAGAATATCCGTACGACGGCACAATCATTGGTGGACCCCACAACGGAAGTATTGTCATAGTAAGAAAACGACAAAATTATCTTTTTATAAAAATAACGGCGAAAGTGTTACCGTTAAAACTGTTGAATTATCCGGTAGTAAAAGTACAGTAATATGCGTGGTTGCATAGTAGCACACGGTATTGATTATCGATGCTTACGTAAGAAGTCACTCAGTTTTACTCAATTATTGTTATAGTAATTGATGCATAATATCTCTCATATTATTGATTTAATTATTATCACAGTATCATCTGCATAATATTTATTATTATTAAATCAATAATTGAGACGACAAAGTTATTCATATTATTATTTGCAATATTGACAATGTCTAGAAGTTCTATCAAGGAGAGGTTTGGTCACCTAATTGCGCGCCAATAAGGAGAAATCCTTATCGGAAAGCCCCCTCTTTCCTGGGAACAATCTGGTTGTTAAATATTGTGAATTATAATATTAATAATGAATAAGTTCGTGTTGATTAAAGATGAAATGGATAGTTCCATTGTGTTGGAATTATTTGTGTTAGTGAAAATCGACATCTATTCCGATGATAATTGATGTCTGGGGGTTATATTGATAAATCGGGTAATTTATCGGATAAATGAGCAATTAATTGCTACTAATTCACATGCTTATATAACTATTTGTTCACATGTGTGCACTATTGAATCACATTCTTGTATTATTAGGGGAGTTGGTGCAAAATTGATAATACTTACATGACTAAGTTAAAAATGGAGATATAGATGGAGGTACTATACTGTAATTATTTTTATCACATGATTAGAACTATTGAGTCACATGATTTACTATTAATTCACATTATTTACTATTAGGGGAGTTGGTGCAAGTTTGATAATACTTGCAGGACTAAATTAAAAATGAAGAAAAAGAGGAAGGTATTATAATGTAATATTTCGAGCCCCAAAACGTGCAATTATCGAAACTATATTTTTCAATAAATAGAAGTTCATTCTTCCTTCATTTCTCACTAATTCACAAAAGCTTTAGAGCAATTATTATAGAGAGAAATTATAGAGAGAAAGAAGAAGAGAAGTCTACTACCTCACTATTCCAGTATCCAGTTTTTTAAGGTAGAGAATATTATTTGTTGTACTCATAGGGAGTATTATTTCTTTTGTATTCATAAAGAGAACTTCTGTTATTCTATTCTTTATTATTCTGTTAGGATAACCTGTATACGCGGGCTACCCTATACTTGGTGAAATTCTTCTGTTATTCCATTCTTTATTATTATGTTGGAATAACCTGTCTATGCAAATTACTGCATACATGGTGAAATTCTTCTAATATTTCATTATTTATTATTCTGTTGGAATATCCTGTCTGTGCGTTTTACGCCGGACCTAGTTCCGTTATTTATTATTTTGTTGGAATATCCTGTCGGTGCGTTTTACGCCGGACCTGGTTCCATTCTTTATTATTCTGTTGGAATATCCTGTCTGTGCGTTTTACGCCGGACCTGGTTCCGTTATTTATTATTCTGTTGGAATAACCTGCCTGTGCGGTCTATCGCATGCATAGTGATTTCTTTTGTTATTCCATTCTTTATTATACTCAGTTGGTTAAAACTTTGACTTCTATACTCAATGAAATTAGTGGAATATCCTTGATATTTATTCTTCATCCAGTATCTTTTAATGGAAATATTCTTCTGAGCATTCTTGAATTTTACTCTACAAAGCAGTATCATGTTTATAATTTGGACGTTATCAGTTCCTAGATAAATTAATTCTTGAACTTGTTTTATTGAATTCTTATATCATTGACATCATCCTCATGTTTATATTTTGTTGAAAGTCATCTGTGGCCTGTAGTGCATAGATGGACTTGGTATGATTATGACCATGGATTATTCGGTATAATCATAATCGTAATGTTACAAATGATGTGGAAAAAGTCCTCATTGGACCGTAGTGCATTGATGGACAGTTTTTGGTATGATTATGGCTATGGATTCTCTTTGGCCATAGTGCAAAGATGAATTGTTTTATGGCATGATCTAGACCATTGATGAAAACATGATTATCTTAAGCCGTAGTGCATGGATAATTCGTGGTCGTGATACTAAAGAATATCCTTGGCCGTAGTGCAGGGGTGATTCAATGATGTGGATTATTTATTAAGCGAGTCCCAGCGATAAATGTGACAAAAAACCTTTTAAATCATAGAAGATAGTAGATTTTATTCCCTACTTGACTCTTCTAATGAATTTCTTGTTCCGCTGCAGTTAAACTTGATGTTTATTATATTTAATAAGTTTAACACTGTTGAAGGCTAACGATAAATTATTCTACATTATCTTTGTCATAATATTTCTTACTGGGCTAGTTGAGCTCACATTTTCTTTCACTGTTCTCTTCAGGAAATGAGAACGTAGCTGGGACTAGTCGGGGAACAGAGTGATGGTCCTAGATGGTGCATTAGTAGTCCTCACTATTCTGTGAAATATTGTGATAATAATTGTAATGAGGACTCCTTTTGAGTTTGTATACTCTCTGGTAGACAATATTTGTATTCAAACTCACAGTTTATGTTTTGTCGTATTGTACACGACAGTTGTATTATTAATTTGTATTTGAATTCTATTCCATGTATTTGGCGACTCAAGATGGGTGATGTTTACCTAATTTTGGGGGCATCACAGCCTGTATAGTATTTGCATAGTAAAATCTTTTATACAGTTATTCGTTTTATTAGATTATAAATAGAATATATTATATTTTATTTAAAAGATTTTGCTTTAAATATGGATCGTCAGATTAAAGTAAATCAATCTGGACCGTTCATTAGTTAGTTACTATGCAATCCATTTTTCTATAAATAGAAGCCCATTCCTTAATTATTTCTTACGAATTCACTGAAACTTTAGAGAGATAAACTATAGAGAGAAAGAAGAAAAGTATTCTACTACTTCACTACTCATATATCCAGTACACTTCTTCTTAAGGTAGGGAATATAATTTGTTGAACTCGTAAGGGGTGTTATTCTTTTGTATTCATGAAGAGAACTTATGTTATTTCATTCTTCATTTTTTTGTTGGAATAACCTGTATACGCGGGCTACCTTATACTTGGTGACATTCTTCTATTATCTCGTCTTTATTATTCTTTTGGAATATCATGTCTGTGCGTTTTACGCCGGACCTGGTTCCGTCTTTATTATTATTCTGTTGAAATATCCTGTCTGTGCATTTTACGCCGGACCTGATTCCGTCCTTATTAGTATTCTGTTGGAATAACCTGTCTATGCGAAATACCGCATGCATGGTGATTTCTTTTATTATTCCATTCTTTATTATTCTGTTGGAACATTCGGTCGGTGCGAATTTCGCCTGACCTGGTTCCGTTATTTAGTATTCTGTTGGAATAACATGTCTATGCGAAGTACCGCATGCATGGTGATTTCTTTTGTTATTCCATTCTTTATTATACTCAGTTGGTTAAAGTTTTGACTTCTATACTCCATGAAATTAGTGGAATATCCTTGATATTTGCGCTTCATCCAGTATCTTTTCATGGAAATATTCTTCTGAGCTTTCTTGAATTTTACTCTACAAGGCAGTATCATGTTGACAATTTGGACATTATTAGTTCCTGAATAAATTAATTCTTGAACTTGTTTTATTGAATTCTTATATCATTGTCATCATCCTCATGTTTATATTCTTTTGAAAGTCATCTGTTGCCTGTAGTGCATAGATGGAATTGGTATGATTATGACCAGGGATTATTCGGTGTAATCATGACTGTAATGTTACAAATGATGTGGTAAAAGTCCTCATTGGCTCGTAATGCATTGATGGACAGTTGTTGGCATGATCATGACCATTAATGAATACACAAATATTTTTGACCCTTAGTGCATGGATAATTGTGGCCGTGATACTAAAGAATATCCTTGGCCGTAGTGCAGGGGTGATTCGATGATGTGGATTATTTATTAAGCTGAGTCCCAGCGATAAAAGTGATGAAAAACCTTTTAAAACATAAAATATAATATATTTTATTCTCTACTTGACTATTTTAATAGATTGCTTGTTCCGCTACAGTTAAACTTGATGTTTGTTATATTGTATCAGTTTAACACTGTTTAAGGCTAATGATATTTTATTCTGCATTATCGTAGTCATAATATTTCTTACTGGGCTAGTTGAGCTCACCCTTTCTTTCACTGTTCTCTTCAGAAAATGAGAATATAGCTGGGACGACTCGGGGAACGGAGTGATGGTCCTAGATGGTGCATTAGTAGTCCTCACTATTCTGTGAAATAGTGTGATAATAATTGTAATGATGACTCCTTTTGAGTTTGTATACTCTCTTGTAGACAATATTGTATTCAAACTCATACTTTATGTTTTGTCGTATTGTATACGACAGTTGTATTATTAAGTTGTATTCAAACTCAAGATGGGTGATGTATACCTAATTTTGGGGGCGTCACAATTATCCTTTATTCCTCTTCTTCCTCGCTCTCAGCTGCTACCTCTGCAACTAGCTCAGGTGCAATTATTAGTTCTTCACTCACCACGTAGATTTCTCTAATTTCTTCTTCGTCTGACATCACACTAACCTGATTATTGATTAAAGGTGTCTCAACAGTCTCATTCACTCCATTATTAACATTTTCAACTGCCATTTTCAAACACATGCCACAAAATAAGGGTTAATTAATATATCACATATATCTCTATACTCTGACCGACCAATTAAATAACAAGTAAACTTAAGTAGGTCATACTAGCGAAGGAATTTCCCGTCACTCCCATCCTAGTTCTTGTCTCACATCTCAGCCAGGAATCATATCCCTAAGCTTTGATACCAACTGTGACGCCCCCAAAATAGGTATACATCACCCATCTTGAGTCACCAAATACATGGTACAAAATTCAAATACAACTTAATTATACAACATTTGTGTAAAATATGACTAAACATATGCTGTAAGTTTTAATACAAATATTGTTATCTACACAATATACAAACTCAATGGGGTTCTCATTACATTTATTATCACAATATTTCACAGAATAGTGAGGACTACTAATGCCCTTCTAGGACCATCACTATGTTCCCCGACTAGTCCTTGCTAAGTTCTCATTTCCTGAAGAGAACAATGAAAGAAAGGGTGAGCTCAACTAGCCAGTAAGAAATATTATGACTAAGATAATGCAGAATAAATTATCGTTAGCCTTCAATGGTGTTAAACTGATACAATATAACAAACATCAAGTTTAACTGTAGCGGAACAAGCAATCCATTAGAAGAGTCAAGTAGAGAATAAAGTCTACTATCTTTTATTATTTAAAATGTTTTTCATCACTTTTATCGCTGAGGCTCAGCTTAATAAATAATCCACATTGTGACAACCCCAAAACAGGTCCATTCCATCCAACCCATTCTGATTCGCCAAATACATGGTACAGAAAACAACTACAACTTTATTACAACAATTGTCGTGCAAAATAAAACAACACTTAAACTGTGAGTTTAAATACAAATATATACCAACTGTGACTTATGTTCCAACCGTGGACAGCACCTCATAATGACACCTTACATAAAGGTATAGTCAAAAACTGTTTTAGAAATTAAAATCTTTGGGAAGTGGTCAAGGAAACCTTCGTACATGGGAGGCCATGCGTCTAGGTTATGGTAGATATCATATGGCCACAGAATTATCCTTGGTTGACCCAATAGACCCCAAAGAAAAATGAGAAGATTACTATCATATTCTTCCCAATGATGAGTCTTCTCTTGACATATCATTATCTCCATTGTCTCTAAATGAGAATTATACTTCAAACAAACACCAAGATTATATAGGTAGTGCTCGTAAATATACTCAGCAAGTGGATGAGCACAACCCTGTCTTATGATGACACGAGGATGTATGTCATTAGACATCTTGTATGATAGTGGTAAAACACCCTTCCAACATTGGGTTCGCCTCACCCTAGTTGATTCACCAAATATAAATACTAAATGATGACCACCGTTCTATTCCCCTGTTACCCCCGCTCAACCCAGCTACACTCTTATTACCTGAAAAGGAATTGTGAAGCAAAAGGGTGAGCACAACTAGCCCAGTAAAGAATATCATGACTAAAGATAATTAAATTATCAATAGCCTTCATCAGTAATAAATCAGAGATTTAGAACATATGGTAGATGATAAAAAACTTTTCAACCATAGTTGCAGTGGAACGAGCAATCCATTAGAAGAGTCAAATAGACCATAAAATCTATTATCTTCTCCATGTTAAAAGTCCACCTGCAATGTTTTATCCCTGTAACATCAATCAACAATTCCTGTCCACAATCACATGTATAACTCATAATCGTAATTGTAGTTCTAAATTCCTTTTCTCATCCAAGACAAAGATAATTTTCATCACCTAAAACATCAAAGATCATGGTTATACCAAATCACAGTTCATGATCATAATCATACTAATAAATTTATCTTTTCACTACAGGCCAAAGATATTCATCAACAAGTCATCTTTGCACTACAGGCCAAAGATATTCAACAACAGAACATCTTTGCATTACAAGCCAAAGATATTCAACAGGTCATCTTTGCACTACAGGCCAAAGATATTCAACAATAATTAATCTTTGCACTACGGGCCAAAGATATTCACATCTCAAAGAAAAATATAATCATTTCAAAATCTATATAAACCATAATTATAACCATGTTGATAAATTCACCTTTGTACTTAAGCTAAAAATATTCAATTGTAAATTCAGTGGTCATGATCATACCAGTCAACGATTCAACTTTGCACTACTGGCCAAAGAGAACCCATAGTCATGATCATACCAATAATCTACCAATCTTTACACTCAAGTCAAAGAGAAATATCATCATTAGGGTTATAAAAATGTTATATATGATAATAAAAACAATATAATCAACATATATATTTAATCTCAAGAGTAAGATTCATAAATCAACGATAATTTGGTCAGAAAAAGAAACAAACTTTGTCGTGAATAGTACCCATTAATAGTAACTCGTGAATAGTAATTCGTGAATAGTAACTCATGAATAGTAACTCGTGAATAATACTCTGTATTCGTACATAGTACCGTATACATAAATAATGTCATATACGTAAATAGTTCCATATACATGAATAGTGCCGTATACGTGAATAGTATCGTATACGTGAATAGTAACCCCGACTCAAAAAGGTAGAAATTCCACAATAAGATCCATACCAATATGTCAGTATAATGATATTGAAAGAATAACATCATTATGAAGAATATAACATCTCTTAATATCCCTTACTATCCCTTACCTCAAAAGAGCAGCACTTCTGACTAGATATCGGATATGACACTGAAGAAAACTTGCACTGATGAATAGCAACTCACTAAGTATCTAAATACTCACAAAATACACTCGATAATCTAGAGAGGGAATGAGAGAAAACTTGTTTCTGGTGTGATTTTTAATTCTAACTTAGCCCTCTATTTATAGGAAAATGTTAGCACGCCGAAGCAGACTTGACTTGCTACCTGATGGCTTTACCTGCTACTATTCCACCTACCAAAAATCAGTCATCTTCCCCAACAACCAAAAGTGGGGCCCACCCATTTCTAAAATTTTCCACCAAAATCATTTATAAACCTAATTTCTGAATCAGTCACCTCTTAAAATTCATAACAAATCATTCGTTCATTTTTAATGGTTCAAAATTTGTGAACATATACTCAACTTATATATGTATAACATATCCAAAAATCACAATGATCCAGCGGTCAGATTAAAAATTATAACTCACACAATAAAGCTGTAAGAACACTGATTTGATCTTTTAATACCTCCAATCCGACAAAATACTGATAAAACACCTCAACATTAACTCTTTCATTTATAACCACATAAATAAATCCATCATTTATATACACATCAAATAAATACTTCATTATTATATAAATCAATAATTAATTATTCACAAATAATATTACAGAATCACAACCAGGCAGTTCCCAGGAAAGAGGGGGCTTTCCGATAAAGATTTCTCCTTACTAGCGCACAATTAGGTGACCAAACCTCTCCTTGATAGAACTTTCTAGACATTACCAATAATGTTATCTAATAATATTATTCAAATAATGTGAATTATTGATCTGATAATAGAGATATTGTGCAGTGACAATTATTGAAATAACAATAATATAAAATATCAACACAGTAATTATTGAATCAATAAAATAAAATATTGAACAGTAATTACTATAACAATTATTGAGTAGTGCCTTCTTACGTAAGAATCAATAATTTAAAAATATTGTGCAATATCGTGTGCTACTGTGCAATAACGTGTATTACTGTATTTTAACCACCGGGTATTCCAACAGTGTTTAACGGTAACAACTATGCCGTTATTTATAAAAACTCAAATTTATCATTTTCTTCATCCGACAGTTATTCTGTTATGGGGCCCACAAATGGCTGCACCGTCGTACGAATATTCCTAGACAGAAAGAATATTCCACGACCAAACGAATATTCCCCGACAACAATGAATATTTTATAACCACTTGCGTATTTTTAAAAAAAAAATTCATATATCACCCTTAACTTTAACTTTTATCAATTTAACCATTTACTGAATAGTAATTATAAGAAAAATTGAATACTTTTATTTCATAAAATTCGAGGTCTTACACACATCATCAAATCATCCCTGCATTACAGGCCAAGGATATTTTTTAGTATCACGACCACGAATTATTCAAGCATTACTGGCTAAAGATAATTGTGTTTTCATCAACGGTCCTTATCATGCCATAAAATAATTCAACTTTGCACCCTTGGCCAAAGAGAATCCATGGCCAATATCATACCAAAAACTGTCCATCAATGCACTACGGGCCAATGAGGACTTTTTTCACATCATTTGTAACATTACGGTCATGATTATACCGAATAATCCCTGGTCATAATCATACCAAGTCCATCTATGCACTACATGTCACAGATGACTTTCAACATAATATAAACATGAGGATGGTGACAATGACATAATAATTCAATAAAACAAGTTCAAGAATTAATTTATCAAGGAACCAATAACGTCCAAATTGTCAATATGATACTGCTTTGTGGAGTAAAAATTCAAGAATGCTCAGAACAATATTTCCATGAAAAGATACTGGATGAAGCGCAAATATCAAGGATATTCCACTAATTTCATGGAGTATAGAAGCTAAAACTTTAACCAAAAGAGTATAATAGAATATATGAAACTGCAATGGATTTTCACCCGCCATGCGGTAATCCACGTAGACAGCTCATTTCCACAATTTAATAAGAAATGAATGCGAAAGGTCATTCACCATTCATGTGGCAATCCACATAGACAGGTTATTCCAACAGAATAATAAAGAATGGAATAATAGAAGGATTCATCATGCGTGCGATAGACTGCACAGACAGGTTATTTCCAACAGAATAATAAATAATGGAACCAGATCCAGTATAAATGCACAGACAAGATATTCCAACAGAATAATAAATAATGGAACCAGGTCAGGCATAAACGTACAGACATGATATTCTAACAGAATAATAAATAATGGAACCAGGTCTGGAGTAAATGCATAGACAGGATATTCTGACAGAATAATAAAGAACGAAATATTAGAAGAATTTCACAATGTATGCGGTACTTTGCATAAACAGGTTATTTCAACAGAATAATAAAAATGGAATAACAGAAGTTCTCTTCATAAATATGAAAGAAATGATACCCCTTATAAGTACAGCAAATAATATCCCTTACCTTAAGAAAAAGAGTACTGGATATAGGAGTAGTGAAGTAGCAGAATACTTTTCTTCTTTCTCTCTATAGTTTCTCTCTCTAGAGTTTCAGTGAATTCGTAAGAAATAATGAAGGAATGAGCTTCTATTTATAGAAGAATGGACTGCATAATAACTAATTCATGAACGGTCCAGATTGATTTACTTAAAACGGACGGTCCAGATTTAAAACAAAATCTTTTAAATAAAATATAATATATTCTATTTATAATCTAATAAAACGAATAACTTTATAAAAGTATTCTGTTTTATATAAAAAAAATTACTATGCAAAATACTATGCAGGAACTATGCATAATAAAATATAATATATTCTAATTATTGTCAAATAAAACAAATAACTTTATAAAAGTATTATGTTTTATATAAAAAGATATTACTATGCAAAATACTATGCATAATAGAATATTATATATTCTATTTATAGTCTAATAAAACGAATAACTTTATAAAAGTATTCTGTTTTATATAAAAAGCTTTTCTATTTTATTACATTAATAATATTAATAAAACAAAACTGAGTGACTTCTCACATAAGCATCAATAATCAATACCGTGTGCTACTATGCAACCACACGTATTACTGTACTTTTAATGCCGAGTAGTTCAACAATTTTAACGGTAAAACTTCCATCGTTATAAAAATATTTTTGTCGTTTTCTCAATTCGACAATAATTCCGTTGCGGGGTCGTCCAATGATTGTGTCGTTGTACGAATATTCCCTGATAAAATGAATATTTCCCGAACAATCGAATATTATATAACAACTTACATACTTTGCAAATTTGTAAATATTATCCACAACTATAACATTATATCAAATCCACACCATAATATTCAAAAAAAAATTATTTCGAGAAAATTAAACATTTATTCATAAAATCTGGGGTCTCACGATGGTTATCATTGTTCCGATGGCCGTTGCCACCGGTACGATTATTATCGTGTTATTGCTCATTATCCTAGGTATTGATCGTTGGTGACTCAACGGTCTCATGTGCTTCATTGCTGATCTCAACGTTTTCAGATGCCATTTTCAAACATTATCACAAAACAAGGGTTAATTAACATATCATATATTATCCCTATACTCTGACCGACCAATTAAATACCAAATAAACTTAGGTAGGTCATACTACCGAAGGAATTCCCAGTCTCTCCCCTCCTAGTTCTTGTCTCACATCTCTGCCAGGGATTATATCCCTAAGCTTTGATACCAACTGTGACGCCCCCAAAATAGGTATACATCACCCATCTTGGGTCGCCAGATACAAGGTACTGAATTCAAATACAACTTAATTATACAACATTCGTGTAAAATACGACAAAACATATGCTGTGAGTTTTAATACAAATATTATCATCTAGACAATATACACACTCAATGGAGTCCTCATTACATTTATTGTCACACTATTTCACAGAATAGTGAGGACTACTAATGCACCATCTAGGATCATCACTCTGTTCCCCGACTAGTCCCAGCTATGGTCTCATTTCCTGAAGAGATTAGTGAAAGAAAGGGTGAGCTCAACTAGCCCAGTAAGAAATATTATGACTAAGATAATGCAGAACAAATTATCATTAGCCTTCAACAATTTAAACTGATAGAATACAATAGACAACAAGTTTAACTGCAGCGGATCAAGCAACCCATTAGAAGAGTCAAGTAAGGTATAAAATCTACTATCTTCTATGATTTAAAAAGTTTTTCATCAACTTTATCGCTGAGACTCAGCTTAATAAATAAAATCGAATCATCCCTACTCCATGGCCAAGGATATTCTTGTAATCATCAATGGTCATGACTATACCGAATAATCCCTAGTCATAATCATACCGACAACTGTCCATCAATGCACTACAGGCCACTGAGGACTTTTACCACATCATTTGTCATATTCCGGTCATGATTATACCGAATAATTCCTGGTCATAATCATACCAATTCTATTTATGCACGTAAGCCAAAAATAACTTTTATCATAATATAAGCATGAGGATGATGACAATGACATAATAATTCAATAAAACAAGTTCAAGAATAAATTTTAAAGATTTATAAATTAATTTATCCTGAACTCAATAACGTCCAAATTGTCAACATGATACTGCTTTGTGGAGTAAAATTCAAGAATGCTCAAAAGAATATTTCCATGAAAAGATATTAGATGAAGCGTAAATATCAAGGATATTCCACTAATTTCATGGAGTATAGAAGCCAAAGCTTTAACCAACTGAGTATAATAAAATATATGAAACTGCAAATGGATTTTCACCCGCCATGTGGTAATCCACGTAGACAGATCATTTCCTAATTTAATAAGGAATGAATACGAAGGATCATTCACCATGCATGTAGTAATCCACATAGACAGGTTATTCCAATAGAATAATAAAGAATGGAATAACAGAAGGATTCACCATGCGTGCGATAGACTGCACAGACAGGTTATTCCTAACAGAATAATAAGAATGGAATAACAGAAGGATTTCACCATGTATGCGGTACTTCGCATATACAGGTTATTCCAACATAATAATAAAGAATGGAATAACAGAAGTTTTCTTCATAAATACGAAAGAAATAATACCCCTTACGAGTACAACAAATAATATCTCATACCTTAGAAAAATTGAATACTTGAGTAGTGAAGTAGCAGGATACTTTTCTTCTTTCTCTCTATAGTTTCTCTCTCTAGAGTTTTAGTGAATTCGTAAGAAATAATGAAGGAATGAGATTCTATTTATAGGAGAATGGACTAAATAGTAACTAATTCATGAACGGTCCAGATTGATTTATTTTTAAACGGATGGTCCATATTAATTTACTATTAAAACTTAAAGCAACGGTCCATACTGATTTACTATTAAAACTTAAAGCAACGGTCCATACTGATTTACTATTAAAACTTTAAACCAGCGATCCATATTGATTTACTATTATAACTTTCCACCAGTGGTCCATAATGATTTATTATTATATCTTCAACCAACTGTCTGAAAAATTAGCACATCTCCTTATGGAATAATATTGTACCCCAAAAATGATTTGGACCGAAAAGAAATATATCTTACGGGTGAATAGTACCCCATGAATAGTAACTCGTGAATAGTAACTCGTGAATAGTAACTCATGAATAGTAACTCGTGAATAGTAACTCATGAATAGTACTCTGACACGAAAAGTGCCCGAATACCCGATTGAACAATATAACCTTCAGACATCAATTATTATCGAAATAAATGTCGATTTCTACTCACACTAATAATTCTAACACAATGAAACTATAAAATTCATCTTTAATCAACACGAACTTATTCATCATTAATATTATAATTCACAATATTTAACAACCAGGTGGTTTTCAGGAAAGAGGGGGCTTTCCAATAAAGATTTCTTCTTATTGGCGCGCAATTAGGTGACCAAACCTCTCCTTGATAGAACTTCTAGACATGATGCAGTAATTACTGTAGCAATAATTGAGTATAACTGAGTGACTTCTCACGTAAGCATCAATAATCAATACTGTGTACTACTATGCAACCACGCGTATTACTGTACTTTTACTACTGGGTAGTTCAATAATTTTAAGGGTAACACCTCCGCCGTTATTTTTATAGAAAGATAAATTTGTCGTTTTCTAATTACGACAATACTTCTGTTGTGGGGTCCACCAATGATTGTGCCATCGTAAAATATTCTCTGTTAAAACGAATATTCCCCGACCAATCGAATATTATATAACTACTTGCTTACTTTGCAAAATTTGTAAATATTATCCACAACTATAACATTATATCAAATCCACACCATAATATTAAAAAAAATATTTTGAGAAAAATTAAATCTTATTCATAAAATTCGGGGTCTCACATGTTTCTTTCACTCGTGGTTCCTGGTCGTAAGTGTCCTGAAAAGAACTTAGATGTTTACTTGAGACCTCTTATAGACGAGTTGAAGGTATTGTGGGAGGATAGAGTACAGACTTGGGATGTTGCAATGAAAATAAATTTCAACCTTAGGGCAGCGATTATAAGGACTATAAATGACTTCCTAGTTTATGGTATGTTAGCTGGATGGAGTACACACGGGAAGTTAGCTTTTCCGTATTGTATGGAGCATACAATGTCTTTCAATCTATCAAAAGGTCGAAAGGTTTGTTGGTTTAACTGTCATCATCGGTTCTTACCGGTAGATCACCCATTTTGAAGAAATAGAGAACACTTCAGGAAATAAAAAGTAGACAATGATATGCCTGCACCGCGATTGTCGGGAACGGAGATGCGAGACCGTGTAATGCGATTTTCGATAATCCCATTTGGTAAGATTGATGCCACAAACATAATCAGTGGGTTTGATGAATCTCACAACTGGGTTCGGAGAAGCATCTTTTGGGAGCTGCCTTATTGGTCTACAAATTTGATTCGTCATAATATAGATGTGATGCATATTAAGAAGAATGTGTTCGACAATGTGTTTAACACCATGATGAATGTTACGGGTAAGACAAAAGATAATGATAAGGCACATTTGGACATAAAAGATATTTGTAAGCGTCCTGGATTAGAACTTTATGAATCTCCTAATGGTAAGATTATCAAACTGCATACAAGGTACACATTGTCCAAAAAGCAAGTTGAAGATGTGTGCACATGGGTTAAGTCACTGAAACTACCAGATGGATATGCGTCAAACATTACAAGGTGTGTTACGGGTGGGAAATTGCAAGGGATGAAGAGTCATGACTGTCATGTGTTCATGGAGAGACTCATGCCTATAGCATTTTGGGATCTGCTTGATAAACCAATATGAGATGCTTTGATGGATCTTAGTCGTTTCTTCAAAGACTTATGTTCAAAAACATTAAATGAGAATGACATGTCTGTACTTGAGAAGAGCATCATAGAGATCACGTGTAAACTGGAAAAAATATTCCCACCTGGTTTTTTTGACTCCATGGAGCATTTGCAAATTCATCTTCCCTATGAAGCTCGTGTTGGGGGTCTAGTTCAATATAGATGGATGTACCCTTTCGAGAGGGTGATGGGAAACCTTAAGAGGAAGGTGAAGAATATAGCTCATGTCTAGGGGTTGATATGTGAGGCATACAGTTTCGATGAGATATCTACGTTTGTCTCAGACTATTTTCCAGATGAAGTCTTGACAAAGGTTAATCGAGTCTCGAGACATGATGATGGGGGAAATGTTGAACTAAATGGTCGACTTTCTTTATTTGGTCTATCGGGCCGCGCTTATGGAAAAGGGAAGCGCATATTCCTCTCTAAGCAAGAATTACATGCTGCACATACTTACATTTTTCTCAATTGCGAAGAGATTTTCAAATTTATGAGGTACACATGTAGACTTGAAAATTTAACCCTTAACTTTCAATGACATGTAATATACATTCCAATATGTTAATATTTTTAACATTGTATAGATTGTAAGATGACGAGTTAAAAGTGAAGCATCCCGGTATACCTGATAAAGATATTCAAATCAATCGTGATAAAAAATTTGCACTTTGGCTAAAGGACAAAGTAAGTTCAATTTCTTAAGCACAACATATATATGTATACTCCATATTAGCTATGACTTTATTTAATAAGATGGAGTTTTTGTAGGCTTTGACTGAGGGATCAACGATTCTGGCTAATGTACAAGTCCTAGCTATGGGACCAGACAGGGACCAAGTTAGCCGCAATGGTTATAAAATAAATGGTTGTGAATTTCATACAAAGGCATATGGGCACGGTAAAAGAATAACGAACTCTGGAGTGTGTGTCCAAGGAGATTGTTACAATGTGCTTGGTCGTGCCTTTTATGGGGAGTTGGAGGAAATCATAGAGTTGTCGTACAAGGGCACGTACGGGGGTCATATTAACTTGTTCAAGTATCGTTGGTTTGATTCAGAAAAAGGGATACATGTTGACATACATGGAATCTTCGATATTGGCCTCCATAGGCCTGCGTACTCCAACGAACTATTTGTTTTACCAACTCAAGTAGTACAAGTATACTACACTCTTAGTCCTGTTTGGAAAAGGGATAGACCGCTTACATATTGGAAAGTTATAATTCATACTCCCGCGTGCAGTCAGGTAGAAGTAGTTGATGGGGAGATTTACCAAGAGCAGATGTTTCATAGATAAACTATAATAAATATGGAGGACGACAATGAAGTAATCCAGTTAGATGGTGGAGATGAACCACATGAATTAGATCATAAGTCTATACTTATGTCAGATGACATTGATACTGAGGAGGAAGAGTTATTGTCATTTTATATTCATATATATACTAACATCTTTATATCACTGTCATGTTACTTAACTATTTAAATGCAATTTCCTGTCATTATTGTCATTTTATATTCATATATACATGTAATCAAATATAACTCATACTAACATCTTTATATCACTGTCATGTTTATGTATTTAACTATGTAAATGTCATTATTATCATTTTATATTCATATATACATGTAATCAAATATAACTAATACTAACATCTTGAAATTTGTAATATATAGATGGCTTCTGAAGGAGCGCAGAAAAAATGCGGCTTAGGTAGGGGGGCTAATCATGTGCCCAAGGCCCCTACTAATCCGAATGATCAAACTATTGTTCAGATTCGTCCTCCTCCGAATAGCACGTACATCCCACATAATTTATATATAAGCATTTTAGATTCCATTTATACAAGATATAATTCATAATGTAAATTGCTTTAATATATCTACTTATTTTTGATGTAAATTGTTGTATATTATAGTAATTTTTCAAATAATAAAATCGTCAAGTGCATATCACAGCTGTCCTTACAGGATTGGCCCACACCTGTGATTACGTGGGCAAGCACACCTATCGCCCACAAGGATGCAGTTTGGGCTGAATTTCAAGTATGATTTTTTTAATTATGAAAGCTAATATAATATTCAAAGGATAATTTTTTAGTAGTGTTGGATTATATGTTAAAAGTACCATTTTAATATTCTAAGGATAATTTATTTGTAGAAAAGGTATAGATGGGAGGACGCGCAGACTTTAGTGATACATACATTATTTTGGAAGAAGTGTGACGTCCGTACCAAGGATAATTTGAACAAAGAACGACAAAAAGCCCTTCATAATGCCGAGATTGACCATCTATGCCAGGGAGAGGATTACATACACGAGCATAGCCGCTGGTGGTGCACCTAGTCTATATGGAATGAGATGTGTGGCCAATGGAGAGCTGAGAGCTGGGTTAAAAGACGTAAGACTGCCGCCACTAACAGATCCTCAGGTGTACCTAATTGTGAAAAGGATAAAGGAACCTACAAGGACGGCAGTATTTCACAGTTGTAGCATATCACTGCTAGGGTATGTATAAATAGTTTTAATATGTTTACAATCATGAATTATAGAATATATATCATATTTTTACTTAGTAGTATTGGAATATATTTTGTATAGGAGTCTCGGTCTCAAGGTCAGCCTATCCATTGGCTAAATGTGTATGTGGCCACCCGTGATGGTCTGCTGGATGCTCTCCAGATAGCGGTAATAAGTTTTAACAACTTGATCTTGTTTATCAAGTTTTACGTCATTCTTTAGAATTTTATCAATTTATTTTTAACTAGTTTTACGTCATTCTTTAGAATTTTATCAATTTATTTTTAACTATTTAATTGTTAACATTATGACCGGATACTTATAAGTATTTATTGAATGAGCGCTATCTTAAAGGCACCCCACGTCTGCCAATTGATCAAGAATTATGGGAGAGGGTGTCTGTTGTGAAGAAGAACTACGTCAAAGGTCAAGGACAATGACGACACCCATCCTTCAGTGCCTCAGGCAGCTCTGCTACCCAATCTTCACAGTCATCGAGTTATCCATCTATTTATACTTCTGTTGGCTGTGTTAGAGCTATATGTTGAGATCACGATCTTCTAAAGATATTGGGCGGGCATCTGGCGGCTCTAAGTACTGATGCAGTGGCGGCAGCAACAACATCACCACATGGGGATGGCGACGAGGTAATCAATCTTATTTATTACAATCAAAGTAGTGACTTATATATATATATATATATATATATATATATATGTGTGTGTGTGTGTGTGTGTGTGTGTGTTTAAAAACAACTGTATATTGTCGTAACACCAGTATCAATATATATGTAACTTGTTTTATTATTTTGTTAATTATAGAGTGATCAAGATCAAGCAAAAACTAATTTGGACAATGATGTTTGACGACTGATTTAGTTATAGTTATTTGAGAATTTTGTACTTTTATATTCATTCTTTGGATGTTTGTATGTTACTTAAACATTAGATTTATTTATATTTATTCAATTCATATTGGTTTTTAAAGGTTTATATAGTTTATATACTAGTTTGGTGTATGTGTTCGTATATGGACGATGGATGTTATACTTTTGTGTATGTTTATATGTGTTTGGATAAAGCAGGTACAATTTTTTGGGGATTCTGCAAAATAGGAAAAATCAGGTTTCCAGGTTTTTTTACATCACGACCGCATGCGGTCGCTGATTAGTATAAGCAACTGCTAATCACATGGGGATATTAGCGACCGCACATGGTCGCTGATTATAGTCTCTGACATGTAACCCACGTCAGCTTATGGCCTTGAACCATGCTGACTCATCTTAGCGGCCAAAATGACGATTTCGATCGCTAATCACATGAACCAACATCATTCCTTCCGGCCACTTCCAATCCTATCAAAAAATGGAACAATCACTCTTGGCAACCTTCTCCTCTTCATTGGCGTCCTTCCACAGCCACCTTTCACAATCAAGGACAACAATCTAATGTTCCTCGTAATGATCGACCTCCACCACGTCCATATCTTGGGTATAGCCAAGGTTGTGGTATTCAAGGACACACTGTCAAAAAAATGCTCTCTTTATCGACTTGTCAACGCCCAATCCTTGGTGGCTCCATCGACATCACGTCCACTAGCTCCGAGTCCTGCTACTCCATGGTAACCGCGGGCACACTTTTCACCTCTTGAGAACACCGAAACTCCCACTTAGCTACTTGATAGTGAGGCGTCACACCATGTTACCACAGACTTGAATAATCTTTCACTTCACACTCCTTATGCAGGGTCTGATGACGTTATGATCGGTGATGGCTTGGGTCTTCACATTACCCATACCGATTCCACCACAATTCGTACCCCTACTCGCACCTTCAATCTACAGAATATCCTTTGTGTGCCTAACATGAAAAAGAACCTTATTTCTATCTATCAATTTTGCAATAAAAATTATGTTTTTATTGAATTCTTATCCACTGTTTTTCATGTGAAGGACTTGAGCATGGGGGCAATTCTTTTAACGGGAAAGTCTAAAGATGATGTCTATGAGTGGTCAACCTCCTCTCCACAATTATCTTCTCCGCTCATTACTTTTTCCAGTGTTAAGACCACTTCCTTCGAGTGGTACTCTAGATTAGGTCATCCATCATCACATATTCTGCAATATGTTATGTCAACATTTTCTTTAGCTTATTCTATATCACACAAGTCTCATTGTAAATCATGTTTAAGCAATAAAAGTCACAAGCTTCCATTTTCTACATCAACAAATATTTCCCCTCATCACTTTCAAGTCATATTCTCTGATGTTTGGACATCTCCCATTTATTCTGTTGATGATTTCAAGTATTATGTTATTTTCGTTGATCACTTTACTCGTTATGTATGATATTACCCTTTAAAGAAGAAATCTCATGTATGTGATGTTTTTATCCGTTTCAAATCACTAGTAGAAAATTACTTCAAACACTCTATTGTCACTCTTTACTCTTATAATGGTGGGGAATATCGAACATTAGATCATTTTTTGTCCCTTAGTGGAATTTCTCATTTTACCTCTCAACCACATACACCTGAACGTAATGGTTTCTCCGAGCGCCGGCATCAACATGTTATTGAAATTGGTCTTTCTCTGCTTACTCATGCATCACTCCCGCTCACATATTGGAACTATGCCTTTGCCACTACAGTGTATCTCATTAATCGTATGCCCACACCCACGCTTTCTCTTTCCTCTCCTTATGAGTCACCATTCTGCTATCCACAAAACTACACAAAGCTCCGTATTTTTGGTTGTTTATGTTATCCATGACTTCGTCCCTATTCTAGTCACAAACTTGAGTCTTTCTCCATCCCTTATGTGTTTGTTGGGTACTCCCTCACCTCAAAGTTCCTATCTCTGTCTTGATCCTTCTACTTCTACAATCTATACATCCCGTCATGTTCGACTCGTGGAATCTATTTTTCCATTCAAATTCATCTAAGTCCCGACACACTCCTAAATTGGTTTCTATCAGCGTCATTTCTTCCCGCTACGGTTGGACCGCTCAAAACACACCCTCCACAGCCTCGTCCTCGGACTCGGATTCCTCTCACAGACAATCTCCAGTCGACCACGCCTCATCCTCTCTACCTGAACATTCTCCAAACACCAATAATAACCCACACAACCAACCCTCTTCTTCTTTACCACTCTCTCCAGACCCTCCTCCTCTAATACCACCCATCAACACCCACACCATGACCACTCGTGCTAAAAACAAAATCCATAAACCAATCCATAAACTTAATTTTTCTGCTATATTGAACCCTCAACTTGAGCCGCAAACATTGAATCAAGCACTCAAAGATACTAAATGGCATCAGGCTATGTCCGAGGAGTATAATGCTCTTGTGCGGAATGGCACATGGGTACTTTTCCCGCCTAATTCAACGCAAAATCTTGTCAGTTGTAAATAGATTTTTTGAATTAAACGTTTACCTGATGGCTCCATTGACAGGTACAAAGCGCGACTAGTTGCTAAAGGGTTCCATCATCGTCCTGGTGCTGATTATCATGACACATTTAGTTCGGTTGTTAAACCTACCACTATTCACTTAGTACTTAGCCTTGCTATTAGTCGTGGGTGGTCTCTTCGCCAACTTGATGTCAAAATGCCTTTTTACAAAGTTATCTCTATGAAGATGTTTTTATGGCGCAAACACCAGGTTTTCTTGATTGGATACTCCCACATTTGTGTGCAAGTTACACAAGGCTATATATGGTCTAAAACAAGCACCACGAGCATGGTACCATGAGCTCCGACAATTTCTTGTAGTAACTGGATTTATAAACTCTCATGCAGACACATCACTCTTTATCTTCAACACCTACGGTAATATAGTTTATCTTCTTGTGTATGTTGATGACATAATTATTATGGGAAGCAATACCACAACAGTTCAACATTTTATTGATCTTCTCGGCAAAAGATTTTCCATCAAAAATCTTGTGAATTTGACTTACTTTCTTGGTGTTGAAGGTGCAACTACTTCTACTGGTTTACTTCTCTCTCAACGAAAGTATATCAAAGATCTTCTCACTCGCACAAATATGAATGGATCCAAATTTGTCACCACTCCTCTTGCCACCGAGCCCACACTTACAGTTCTTTTCAGAACTGCTTAGACAGATCCTTCTGGATACAGATCAGTTGTTGGAAGTCTCCAATATTTGTGCCTTACTCGCCTTGATATTGCATATACTGTTAATAAGTTATCTCAATTCATGCATCGACCTACTACTGATCATTGGAATGCCGTCGAGCGCCTGCTTTGCTATCTTTCTGGTACAGCTGATCATAGTTTTGCATTTCACCACCATACATGTAATACCCGAAAAAAATATTAAATAGTAAAAAAAAATATTATTTTGTTTTAAAACATATTAATGGGCTTTGTCAATTATTGGGTCAAACTACTTATTTAATTTATGTGGGCTAATAAATATTAGTATGTGATGGATAAATTAAATTAGTAAAAATTGGGCTTTAAACTAAGTAGGTCTAATTTAGAATTTTGTAATATTAAAATTCTATTTAAATTAGGAGAGTTCTTCAATTATATAAATAAATAGTTAAACCCTAATCTATCTCACGTACCTCTGATAATTGACTGAAAAAAGGGGGCACATCCGCTACTACGAATGAAGAGAAAGGAAAAGAAAGGAAATTGAATTGTACTTGTGTGTGATAAGAAACAAGGATTTGATACCTATTTCAAGTAAGTTAGCATGAGTACTTATTGTTTTTATTAACTATTTAAATGGTGGAGATATTTACGTGAGCAGAGGAGGACACTTCTCCATAGTTGTTGATTTATAATCATGTCATCTATATATATATATATATATATATATATATATATATATATATATATATATATATATATATATATATATATATTCTATAAGTGAATTGTAGTATTCACGCATGATAATGAATAGGAAAAAAAATGATAGCATGTGAATGGAATGATAACCGTAGCCTGCATGATCAGGAGTTGTTGTGATAGAAACATGGATGGAATTATTTTTATGTATATATACCTATTATATACACGAATATAGTAATTCGTTAAAAAAATTGTTGATTAAAAGATTTTTTTTTAGTATTTAATTCGAGTTATTTTGTAAATTAATGTAATTGGAGAAATTTATTTTATATTAATATAAATTATAATTATTAAGTAATTTATGATTGTATTATTATTACTTTTTATTAGATCGGACGAAGGGAATTTAAAGAGTTATTTTTGGAGTATTAATAATTGATATAAGGCGATAATTAAAGGCATATTAAATAGATTATGAAATTTTTTTGTGGAATTATTAGTTTGGATTATTTTAATTCGAGGTGAATATGTTTAGGTTGTGAATGACGTTTCGTATTTAATATGTTTAGGTTGGTTTCTATTTTTGACTAACTGTCGATTTCTTTTCGATTTGTAGTTGATTTGAGGAAAGTGAAATAATTTGTTAAGGTGATTGAGTAATGATATTAGTTAAGAATTGTGATTCAATCATTGAGGAGAATAAAGTTATACCTTGTGCAATTAATAAATGATTAGTATTTTTTATAATTGTAGAGTGGTACATGTTGCTACCTTTTTTTTGAGACCTTGTGACTATAATTTGATTTGGTTCAACATGTACATATAGAACCCTTTTGTTGGTATTTTGTCGCATGTGTTGTGACATGATATTTTTGTTAGAATATACTGTAGGGTATACCTGAGCTATAACCACCTGTGGGGTACCACAGGCATGTCGTCTTGGTACGAGAGACATGACACTTTCCGTGGCGGTGTGATTAGTCCACGGCGTCTCCGTTTTGGGCTCCGGAGTAAGTGGGCCATTTGGTGTTTTGTTGTGGGAGGCGTATGGGTTAACTCTAGTTTTCTGTTCTGCGGATTGGTGATGTTGTGCCAAACACACCTATCCGATTTGCATACATTTGGATTCGCGGTCCAATGTGTGATTGCCTGTGTGGCATTGTTTCGATGTGCCTGTGTGTCATTATGTTGGTTGCCTTTGTGGCATCATTTGACTTGCATGTGTGGCATTATTTTGACTTGCCTGTGTGGCAATGTGTATTTCTGAGCTCATTCGGTATAAAATAACTCCAGCCATTTGTTTCAGCCTATTATTTTATTGGATTAGTTTTGTTGGTTTCTGTTCAGTTCAAGTCATTGAGTTAGCTACTTTAGTTCGTTATTTCTTTATTCTTTTATTGGTTTCGTCAATTACGTTGATTCAGATATATTCATTACATTGATTTAGATATATTCCATTCAAATATTTGGATATTATATTTTCGTTCGTATTTGCACTTGAGGCTTTGTTCAGTATTTTGTCTCAGTTATTTTCATATATTAGTTGTATATCTTTTGTATCCGTACTGGGCAATTGGCTCATGCTGTGTTTTTCTTCCGGCAGGTTTGCACGGGTGATTCAGGGCTAGTGTGATGAGATTTTTGCCTTTGACCATTTAGGTTGATTCGAATTTTAAGTTTTGATTATTTTGACTCAGTTTGGAGAATTGTACTTATTACTTTATTAGTGAATCACCACTATTAATATTTTGAGGTTGTTAGTGCTCTGTTTATTTATTTTGAGGTTTGTTGTGCTTTGCACGTGACCTCCCTTTCCTTTTCGGGAATGGGGTGTTACAGAGATGGTATCAGAGCTTAGGTTCTTTCTTGTAGAAAACCAATTTAGGTTTGACCTGTGAGTGGTGGGTAAATCACTGGGTAGACGTAGGAGTTTGATTTGATTTTGTTCTCTGTTTGGTTGGTCTTGATTTTAACCAAGTGTTTTTAGCTCTTTAAGTTGTAGTTGATTTGAGAAAGGTGAGATAATTTGTTAAGATTGTTATTGTTATGCGTTGGACCAATAATATTAGTTAAGGATTATGATTTGATTATTAAGGAGAATAATGTCATATTTTGTTCAGTTAAGAAATGATTATACAATTATGATATGAGCATTTGTATCAGTAAGTTTTGATATTGGAGAATTATTTGTTAAGAGTTATTTCAGGTAATTACAAATTATTATGATTTTAGAATTGAGGATTTTATTTGGGTTAGATTCTTATTTTTGTTAAGTTGGGAATAATTTGAGGTATGTGAATCGGTGGGATAATATGATAAGGTGAAAACTATTAAGTACAAAAGATCTTTTGAAATTTTGAGTTGTTGTAAAGATTCAAGGTAATTAGATTAATCTTTTGGAGTAAATGAATTTTGCGATTATTTTCTAGTGGAATATTGGAGTTATCTTATATGAAATTTTGAGTGATAGTATGAGGAGATCTAGAAAATTTTTGGGTTAATATTTGAATTAAGAGAATGATTGATTCATTGAATGATTATATAGTAAGTGATGAAATTCAATTGGTTTTGAGAGATCTTGAATAATTGTAGTTTGCTTATACAGATAGTAAAATATGTGACTTGGAGTTTGATATGGTGATGAAGAGATCTTAGTAGTATATTTTTGGTATAATAATATTTGAGAACTAGTTTAATTTGAGGTTATGATATTTTGAAACTATTGAGTTCTTAGGGAGAATTGGTAATATAATTTGTACAATTGTTGTGTTTATCTGATGTCCTTAGAGTTTTGAATGAATTTGTTTAAAGTAATAAATAAAATAAAAATAATTTGTTAAATCTTTGTCATGTGTGGAATATAAACGTTTTACGAATTAAAAATAATTTTAAATATTTTGGGTATTTGAATCGTATTTAGATGAAGAGAAATTTTTGTGATTTTGAATTATTTTTCGAAGAGTACGTTTACAAGAATGAAACTCAAAGATATTAACGACGACCCGCACCAACGGTGGATCATGTGATCTAATTTGATGCAACGCGAAGAATCTTACCAAGGCTTGACACGATAGCTGACGAATCTTTTATGAGTACATGAATAATTACGTGGAGCGATGACTTATCTGCGTTGATCGTTACAAATGGCGGCGCTACGTCGTAACTAAATTATTTTTGTATCTTATTCGAATTCCGATGACAGAATTATTTTTAAGGGGTGAAAAATGTAATAACCCATATTTTTTTAAAAATTAAAAATTAATTAATTTTATTTTATACAATTGTATTTAAATTAGAAATGGTAAATGATTTTTGTTTCCCTCTTGTCTTCCTTGTCTTGTTTGGAAAAAATTAAATTCTTTTAGTTGGTAATTAAATAACTGATTAAATTAAATTTGAGGAAGATAATTTCGTTCGTTAAAGTCTTGTGGTAAAATCATTCGGAGCGAGAAGCTACTTGGGAGATGGAGAAGTCTATTCGAGCGGAGTATCCACATATTTTGATAATTAGGTACTTTCCATTCTTTTGATTCCGGGGACGGAATCCTTTTTAAGGGGTAGGTGATGTAATACCCGAAAAAAAATATTAAATATTAAAAAAAAATTATTTTGTTTTAAAACATATTAGTTGGGCTTTGTCATTTATTGAGTTAAACTACTTATTTAATTTATGTGGGCTAATAAATATTAGTATGTGATGGATAAATTAAATTAGTAAAAATTGGGCTTTAAACTAAGTGGGTCTAATTTAGAATTTTGTAATATTAAAATTCTATTTAAATTAGGAGAGTTCTTCAGTTATATAAATAAATAGTTAAACCCTAATCTATCTCACGTACCTCTGATAACTGACTGAAAAAAAGGGGGCGCATCCGCTACTACGAATGAAGAGAAAGGAAAAGAAAGGAAATTGAATTGTACTTGTGTGTGATAAGAAACAAGGATTTGATACCTATTTCAAGTAAGTTAGCATGAGTACTTATTGTTTTTATTAATTATTTAAATGGTGGAGATATTTACGTGAGCAGAGGAGGACACTTCTCCATAGTTGTTGATTTATAATCATGTTATCTATCTATATATATATATATATATATATATATATATATATATATTTCTTTAAGAAAATAGTAGTATTCACGCATGATAATGAACAGGAAAAAAAATGAGATCATGTGAATGGAATGATAACCGTAGCATGCATGATCAGGAGTTGTTGTGATAGAAACATGGATGGAATTATGTTTATGTATATATACCTATTAAATACACGAATATAGTAATTCGTTAAAAAAATTGTTGCTTAAAAGATTTTTTTTAGTATTTAATTCGAGTTATTTTGTAAATTAATGTAATTGGAGAAATTAATTTTATATTAATATAAATTATAATTAGTAAGTAATTTATGATTGTATTATTATTACTTTTTATTAGATCGGACGAATGGAATTTAAAGAGTTATTTTTGGAGTATTAATAATTGATATAAGGCGATGATTAAAGGCATATTAAATAGATTATAAAAAATTTTGGGGAATTATTAGTTTGGATTATTTTAATTCGAGGTGAATATGTTTAGGTTGTGAATGACGTTTCGTATTTAATATCATTGGCATTTGAGGATAAGATTTGGTGGAGAGTGCTATAAATGATTTGAAAGTATCAGGTACGGATTTCGTACTCTTTCAGCGACAGTCTTGTTAAATTTGATTTGTTCGTTAATTTATTTCCTTATTTCGAATTGTGTTATGATTTCACATAATTGTTTCATGTGAAATAAATATATTAGTTTCATTTTGAAGTTGATATACATGACTCGTACTTGTACTCTTTGAATTAGGATATCATGTTTAGTATTTATTTTTGATAATTGTAGAGCGGTACATGTTGCTACCTTCTTTTTGAGACCTTGTGACTATAATTTGATTTGGTTCAACATGTACATATAGAACCCTTTTGTTGGTATTTTGTCGCATGTGTTGTGACATGATATTTTTGTTAGAATATACTGTAGAGTATACATGAGCTATAACCATCTGTGGGGGTACCACAGGCATGTCGTCTTGGCACGAGAGACATGACACTTTCCGTGGCGGTGTGATTAGTCCACGGCGTCTCCGTTTTGGGCTCCGGAGTAAGTGGGCCATTTGGTGTTTTGTTATGGGAGGCGTATGGGTTAACTCTAGTTTTCTGTTCTGCGGATTGGTGATGTTGTTCCAAACACACCTATCCGATTTGCATACATTTGGATTCGCGGTCCAATGTGTGATTGCATGTGTGGCATTGTTTCGATGTGCATGTGTGGCATTATGTTGGTTGCCTGTGTGGCATCATTTGACTTGCCTGTGTGGCATTATTTTGACTTGCCTGTGTGGCAATGTGTATTTCTGAGCTCATTCGGTATAAAATAACTCCAGCCATTTGTTTCAGCTTATTATTTTATTGGATTAGTTTTGTTGGTTTCTGTTCAGTTCAAGTCATTGAGTTAGTTACTTTAGTTCGTTATTTCTTTATTCTTTTATTGGTTTCGTCAATTACGTTGATTCAGATATATTTATTACGTTGATTTAGATATATTCCATTCAAATATTTGGATATTATATTTTCGTTCGTATTTTCACTTGAGGCTTTCTTCAGTATTTTGTCTCAGTTATTTTTATATATCACTTGTATATCTTTTGTATCCGTACTGGGCAATTGGCTCATGCTGTGTTTTTCTTCTGGCAGGTTTGCAGGGGTGAATCAGGGCTAGTGTGATGAGATTTTTGCCTTTGACCATTTAGGTTGATTCGAATTTTAAGTTTTGATTATTTTGACTCAGTTTGGAGAATTGTACTTATTACTTTATTAATGAATCACCACTATTAATATTTTGAGGTTGTTAGTGCTCTATTTATTTATTTTGAGGTTTGTTGTGCTTTGCACGTGACCTCCCTTTCCTTTTCGGGAATGGGGTGTTACAATACATCTTTATCTCTTCATGCCTTCTCAAATGCTGATTGGGCTAGTAATAAGGAAGACTACACCTCCATCAGTGCTTATATTGTTTACCTCGGTCGCAATCTAATATTCTGGTCCACCAAGAAATAACGCACAATTGTACGCTCCTCCACTGAAGCTGAATATCGTTCTGTTGCTGCTACAATTGTCGAGTTACGTTGGATTTGTTCTCTTTTATCTGAGCTTGGTATTTCTATTTTTGTTGCTTCGATTATATATTATGATAATGTTGGGGCAACTCATCTCTGTTCCAATCCTGTGTTCGATTCATGAATGAAGCATGTTGCGATTGATTATCATTTTATTCGGGATCAAGTACAAACAAGAGCTTTACGTGTCACCTATGTTTCCTCCGAAGATCAATTAGCCGACGTCTTAACCAAACCTCTCCCTCGCACTCACTTTCAGTTCTTGAAGACCAAGATTGGACTCTCCACGTGAGCTCCATCTTGAGGGGGCATATTAGAGAATTAAATACAATAGATTGTAATATCCTTTTAATTAGTTGTAATCCCATAACTCTTGCAATTAGTATCCTTGTAATTAATTGTAATCTCATAATTCTAGAAATTAGCATCCTTGTAATTAATTGTAATCCCATAATTCTTGGATAGTTTCATATTTAGGTACTTGGTCAACACTTAATCTTGTGTGTGTGTGTATGCATGTATGTATATATATATATATATATATATATATATATATATATTCATATATTCATTCTTAATCAATGGAAAAGTCAAGCCATTGTTTTTAATATTTCTCTCTCAATTTTCTACAATTAATACTCCCCCTTAATAAGACTTTCCCTTAGTAAAACTTTCCCTTTGTATATGCGTATAAAATTTCACATATTCCAGCATATCACTGTTATCCATCACATGACAGTTTATATATGACAACAGTTATCCAAGAGCCCCCTACCCGTACGTAGCGTGGAAACGCCAAAGGCATGCCCCATCACGCCCAACGGGTAAAACGAATGCAAGGCATGCATGAAAATCTTGAAAGGTCTCATCGTCGTGAGCAACCAAATCATGTTGAGCAACCAAAGTCCAACGCAAGGAGATAAATCTTGAGTCGAGGTTAACACGGCCTTTTTTTATTGTATGTGTGAGGCGAAGAGGTACCCCGCTTGTAGCACGTCGTGGCAGCACCCAACACGCCCAAAGGTAGCACCACGCTCATGCAAACAGGCAATGCCAACCATGACCAGCGAATGAAAAGCCGAAAAACATGAAAACAGCGAGCACAAAATCATTTCCTCGAGCTAACCTAGTTCATGTTGAGTAACCCGTCGAGGTTAACACGACCTTCTTCTCTTGCACGTGGGCGACAGAGAGGTCTCCGACACACACCAAACCATTGAAAACCGCCGCACGAGCTCGCCTCTCGTCGCCCTGAGTTGAATTTTTTTGCCTCTCGCCTCGCATCGCCGCGCATTGTGTAGCATCGGCTAGCATTGACCTCGCCTTGTGTTGCCTTGATCCTTGTTTCCCCACCCACGACTAACGTAAACCTTGGAAAGCCGTTTGTGGTCAACTTCGTGGGACTTTCATAATAATCAAATAGACTTCCTGATGCATTTTTTTTCATATCTATGTTCATGTTAGCCAAAGCCTAACTGTGCACCCCCAACGTGCACAAGAAAAAAAACAATGTAAACAAATAGTATGCAATAGTGATTAGCGTGTTGTAGGCTCATGGGATATTTTGGAAGCATTTTGGACTATTTCCTAACAGGTGACCTCATCGTCCAAGGAAAAAAAGAAGTTGTGCAGCGCTCAGGCGTCCAGCAGCGCCCAGCGCGCACAGGCGTCGCACCCCCAATGCGCATAAGAAAAAAAAATAATGTAAACAAACAGTATTCAATATAGATAGTGATTAGTGTGTTGTAGGCTCATGAGATATTTTGGAAGCATTTTGGACTATTTCCTAACAAGTGACCTCAGCGTCTAAGGAAAAAAAAAATTGTACAGCGCTCATGTTCATGTGCGCCCATCGGCCTAACCGTGTACCCCCAATGTGCACAAGAAAAAAAACAATGTAAACAAACAATATTCAATATAGATTGTGATTAGCGTGTTGTAGGCTCATGGGATATTTTGGAAACATTTTAGACTATTTTCTAACATGTGACCTTAACGTCTAAAGGAAAAAAAAAATTGTGCAGCGCACAGGCGTCATCCACCAGCGCTTAGCGCGCCCAGGCGTCGGCCAGCGCGCAATATTATTGAGAATATACAATCAACTACATTATCAAGTATATGGAATATACAATTAAATACATTATATTATCCTTGTTATGCAATAAATAAAACTATTTTATTTACATTATAAGGATATTTTTGGGTGAATTGTGCACAAAAAAAGTGATGTGATTAAATTGACCTGGTTTGTTTTGTTTTAGTTTTTTCATTACATTGGATAATGGGCCAATACAAGTGGAGACTATAATAAAAAAAACTTAAAAATTGATGTAATAGCGTTATCTATGTAATGAGCTAATTAATACATATATTAGATGAATCAAATATATTAAATACAAAATTATTATGTTAATTTGAGGAGAACTAAACGCTACCTTAGTTATCATGATATTAAAGTTGAGACTTTAACTAAGTTCAGTCCAAACATATTTGTTACAAGTTTGTTGTGGCAATTGTTTAAAAAGAAATAATTCTGAAATTTTATTAATGGGGGTAGTTTCATTTATTTGGTCATAATATTTAAAGAGTTCACAAATTCAGAATTGTATTGAACAAATTTAAAGCAATTTATGTTACTCCAATTATGAGTTTAAAATGTCTTAAATTAACTTTAAATAGTTAATAATGATCTTATATTTTAAATAGATGGATTACTAAATATGAAATTAATATTTCAACAAGGAAAATTAATAAATAATTCTTAATAATCTCCCTCCATAAATTATATGATGTTTTAAAGAATTTTTATTATACCAAAATAACTACACTTTGCTCTTTTTCTGTGTATAATTCCCAAATTGCATAATTATGGATATAATTGTACTTTTAGTGATAAATTTGACATAATAATTGTATTTCATGATAAGTGTGTAAATTAAATCCAAACCCAAAATAATCACACATGTTAAAAAAAGCACCGAGCAAGTAATACTAAATAAAAAATTGATACTAACACAAGAAATATTAAAAATATCAATTTTTGATTATTATGTCGTAGAAATTAATGGCTGACTATAAACATCCCGATGGCTGCTGCGTTCCAATTAATTGACCGTTTACATTAGAACACGAGGATGTTACTTGTATCCTGGTGTCATTTGATACTAAATTGATATTCTCGAGCTTAAAGTCTTTGCAAGGCGCAACTCCGCTACATTTGATACTTACGGCCACTTTTGAACTTGATGTGCCCCAAATATTTGTTAGTGTTACATTGCTAATTTGAACCTTTGATTGCGCCTATAAATCAAAGCTTAATCAGGTTAGTAATTATTAGGATGAATTACGCTTAAAAAATAGTACTCCAGTAATATAAAATTGAAGAATAAATTTGTACCTGGAGATTGCAAGAAGCACGCGGGCAATAGTTTTGATCAACAATAATCGGGTTCTCAACATTTTGCATCGTAATATTTTGAAATACAATATTCGAAGCAGAGCCGGGCAAGGAGGGTGCCCACGTCTTGATCCTGACCCCATTTTGCGTGCCATTAAAATGGCAATTGCGTACGTTTATTCCAGTAACAACATCATTATCGTCTTGTCCGAGACTACCAACACTTATGCCATGACCGGGGCCACAAGAAATGTTGGATATGTCAACATTTTGGGTACCTGCGGTCATGGCGATGCAGTCATCGCCGGTGCCTATAACGCAATTTTCGATCTTGATGTCGGTGGATTTGGAAAGATGAATTCCGTCGGTGTTTGGGCTATCGCCAGGGCATGACAGTCTCAAGTGACTAATGCTCATGTTTTTGCATTCTAAAATGTTGAAATGAACATTTTTGCTGTTGATGGATGTCAAGTTGTGAAGGTTTGAATTGGTGACAAACTCAAATCTCATCGTCTGATTAAACCAAAAAAGAAAAAAACATTGTTAGTATATTTAAAATAGAAATTCAAATTCAAGCAGAATCATGCAGTGAGAAATGTACAGGAGGAAGGCGCTTGCACTGGGGATTATTCTTGCAATTGTTATACGGCCAAGCAGAAGCACCTTGGCCATCCAAATAACCATCACCTTCCACCACCAACTGATCCACATGTCGAAAGCTAATCCAATGATCAGTAAAGAAAATAGCAGGATCAGATGAAGCCTTTAGAGTACCTTTAATCATAACTCCAATGGAACCCTTACATGGCCCAAGAAAAACAACCGGATGGAGCATGTACGTTCCCCATGGGATAAGTACCCAACTACCTCCATTCCATTGGCATGCATCACTCCACGCTTCCAAAAATGCCTAGAAAAGTATAATTAACATAAATTAATTTAGTTAATTATAATCATTATAATTAGAAGTATAGTAAGCTATCACAAAAGTATTAACAATAAAATTTATCAATTCTAAGTTTTAAAATATATATTAAATTGACGTTCACAAATAATAACTACCTTAGAGTTATCGGTCTTTTCATCGGCAACAGCACCATAACTTTGGACGTTGAAGGTTTTGAAAAACGGAGCACTGATAGCATTAGTGATGCACAACAATGTGAACACCGTTAAAAGATGAAGAGTAGAGAAAATCACCATTGAAGCCATTTTTTTCTTCTCTTACTGATTCTAAGTAATTATGTTTCTTAATAAATCTCAGTCTTGCATGCATGCAAGTATATATAGGGGTTAAGCCACCAATCATTCAATCTCCAGCTTATTGTAAAGATTTGATTTTTTGATATGATTTGAGAAATTTTAGTCCCTGATTTTGGTTAATTTAAACAATTTGTGATTTTGTTTCCTTTGGAAAACTTTGATTTCAAAATATATAATTGATATGTCGGAATTTGAAAAATAAAAAATAAAGAAATTATTGAATTTTCCCGCCAAACCCTAATTCATTTTTGTGGCTTAATTACATCAATCTATTTACAACTGTTAATGATATTGAATGAGAATATAAAGGAATTAAGGAGAATATTCCTCTAACTTGTTGCTCATATTCTACCTTATCCAATTTTTCACATGCACATTTACATTTATATAACAATTATAAATTCATGTTACCAATTTCAATATTTTTATATTCAAAATTAAAAGTAATTCATTTAAACTTCAAAAGTAATAAATCTTGAATTTATTTTTTGTACTTTCAATAACTTACCATATTAATAGTTGTATTGACTAAAATTGAGTAAATTCATATTTTTATGAACTCTAAACATTGTCAAACTAATATTATATTATATTTTGAGAAGGGTAGATTATTGTTTTATAATCTCTATTATTTAAAAAGAAAATATAAATATTCTACATTTTTCTTTAGAACATAAACTAATTCAATTTTAGGGATAATATATTTAAGTTCTAAAGAATTAGGGGAAAAATTTACCTTCAATACGTCATGCAGGAATGTACTCATAAAATTTACCTTTAATTAGGGTTGAATTATTTCATAAAAGATCTAAACTTTTAATATTATTAATTGCCCTTAGGACATCTTACAAAATGGGAAGATCTCTTGCAAAATAAGTGAATTACTCCTTCATTTTAGCCAATTATCCCTCTATTGATTTTGAATTATTCACTAGCACAGTCTCACTTCTAACGAACTTCACCCTCGTAATATTCACAATATATTAAATTTAAACTTTAACAATTAATAATATTTTTATCATATGAAATTTATAAATGCTAAAGCTTCACTTAAGTATGACTAATTTTTTAGTGGTTATGTAAACATTATCTTTTGTGCTTCACAATCTCATTAATTTATTATCTATTACTATTACTTATTATAATAACACAACTAACGGCCTTTCATTGTATTTGTACGAGTCAATTTTATATATTTGATTGTACAAGTTTGACAACTCATGCAAAACTTTAATGAAATATTTATAATAATATTAATGCATATCTCTTCATCTAGTATGTTAAGTGTTGACAATCATTTTTTGTATAGTAAGATCATCATTTATAGAAAATAGTTAGTCCAAGAGATTGTTAATCTATACGAACAAGTAAATTTTTTTGCATGTAATTTGATGTGTAGTGAGTCTTGTTTATAAGAAAAATGAGATAACTTTATATTAATTAGGTTCATGAATTAAGAAAATTAAATGTTCAAATACTACAAAATATCATTGGTAAGTTCAAAACTAAATGTTTGAATAAAATGTTAAAGTATTACTAATACAAAGGATACATTGGATGTTTAATAATAAAACAAAAAAAAATACTCTTGGGGCGTTTGTTACAGGATCCGGATCCTCTATGAGGATTTCTCTGTGAGGATCTTGTGATGGTTTTGCTGTGGAGTTGACAACTCAGCAAAAAGGAGATTCAATGACTAACAACTCCTTTACTTGTCTGCGTATCAAAACGACGTCATTTTGATATAAATTTTTTTTTACAAGTTGACAGAAAATTAGAAACCCTTAAACGCCGTTTACTTCGCTTTTTTGCTTCATTTTTCTGTTTTCTCTCCTTTCCTTCTTTGCTTCGTTTCTTGTTCTTCCCAGAGCATGCCAAAGTTTAGGATTAACCAAATTTCAATTGGTCTTTTTTCCTTTATTCAAATTTTTCCCAGATTGTTTACCCCAATTTTTTTTCTTTAATTTTTTCAATTGGCTTAAAGAATCACAATGGAAACTCAATTTTTTTAATAGGATAAAAATTATCCGTTGGATTTGTTTTTTGAAGAGCAAAGAATAATATTATTAGCCTTTGACAAAGATACAAAGATTAATAACCCTATCAATTCCAAAACACCAAAAAAATGATTAATAAAACGTCCCAACTAAATTAACACCCAACCCATTACAATCATGAAAAAATTCACGCCCCTCATAACTAACAAGAATTAGCAAACAAACGAAGTCAACTTGTAAAAAAAATCTTGTCAAAACAACGTCGTTTTGATACACGGACAAAAAAAGGAGTTGTCAGTCATTAGATCTCATTTTTAATGTGTTGTCAATCCCACAACAAGATCCTCACAAAGAAATCCTCATAGAGGATTCGGATCCTTTGTTACAGGTCATTTAAAATGGTTATCTTAAATACCTAGTGATGTGAGCTAGACATCTTTATAGATGGTGTATATTACATTGATAATCTTATATTTTCGATAATTAGATATCGAGTAAAATGTTAAGATTACGGGTAATCATATGACCAAAAAATAGGTGGTAATTTGAGATTACGTACCATGTAGTGGTCATCTTGAAATTCATTATTTAGACAAAAATAACATTTATATTTAATAATTGTGATATAAATATCCTTATTAGTCATATAATTTATATTTATTTTTTAATATTTTGGCTTTTTTTGTCGACGTGTTTAGTTTAACTAAAATAACTTATTGTCCATACAAAGTATACAATATTATTTGTTATTATTATTAATAGCATACTTGAAAATTTGTGCTTAGTAATTGAATCAATTATGAATTGTTATTTTATAAACATTTAAATTTTTTAATACGATAAACTAAGTAATACATAATTAATTATTTCGATAGTACTTTGATAATTGTTGATTACATTTGACAATAACCATATGAATGAATCATCAACTAAAATTAGTACAAAGATATTGAGTAAAAAATCAATATTAGAAAAAATATACCCAATAATTTCGAATTCATATCAAACACTCACAATAGCAATTACCGGTTGTAGGATCGAAAAATATAAAGTATGACTTAGACAACAAAATGAACAAGATTAACAAATAAACAATACTTTCATCAATCATGATAATTTAAAATGTTGAATACAACTTTGGGGTATAATACACCAATGACCTATAGTATTACAATTATGTTGTTGTCGGGTTCGTTGATTGATCGGGTGAGGTGAGAATTCCATGAAAGCATGCAAGACTCACCTATAAGACCCCAAATTATTAATAAATGAAATTTAATTTCCTCTATTTATCATTTTAAAATAGTAAGGGTTGATTTGATTAATGTGGTTAGTTATGGATAAAATGCGCAAATATTTTAAATAAGCAAGTGGTTATAAAATATTCATTGTTGTCGGAGAATATTCGTTTGGTCGTGGAATATTCTTGCTGTCGGGGAATATTCGTACGATGGCGCAGCCTTGTGTGGGCCCATAACGGAAAGCTGATTGGATGAAGAAAACGACAAGTATAAGTTGGTTATAAATAACGGCTTACTTGTTACCGTTAATACTGTTGGATAATCCGGTGGTTAAAACACAGTAATACGCGTTGTTGCACAGTAGCACACGGTATTGCACCAATTATTGATTCTTACGTAAGAAGACACTACTCAATAATTGTTGCAGTAATTATTGTTCATTATTTTATTTTATTGATTCAATAATTGCTGCGTTGATATTTTATATTACTGTTGTTTCAATAATTGCCACTACAGAGTATTTTCCATTATCGAACCAATAATTCATATTATCTGAATAATATTATTAGATAACATTATTGGCAATGTCTAGAAAGTTCTGTCTAAGGAGAGATTTGGTCACCTAATTGTGCGCCAGTAAGGAGAAATTCTTATTGGAAAACTCCATTTTTTCCTAGAAACTGTCTGGTTGTCAATATTGTGATTCTGTAATATTATTTGTGAATAATTAATTATTGATTTATATGATGACGAAAATATTGATTTTATGTGGATATAGATGGAAAAAAAATTTAAAGTGACAATTGTTAAAAATTGACTCACCTGTAAGACCCTAAATTATTAATAAATAAAATTTAATTTCTTCTATTTATTATTTTAAAATAGTAAGTGTTGATTTGATTAACGTGGTTAGTTATGGATAAAATGCGCAAATATTTTAAATAAGCAAGTGGTTATAAAATATTCATTGTGAAGCCACCAATCATTCAATCTCCAGCTTATTGTGAAGATTTGATTTTTTGATATGATTTGAGAAATTTTAGTCCCTGATTTTGGTTAATTTAAACAATTTGTGATTTTAATATTTTTCCTTTGGAAAACTTTGATTTCAAAATATGTACTAATTGATATGTCGGAATTTGAAATAAAAAAAATAAAGAAATTATTGAATTTTCCCGCCAAACCCTAATTAATTCTTGTGGTTAATTACATCAATCCATTTACAACTGTTAATGATATTGAATGAGAATATAAAGGAATTAAGGAGAATATTCCTCTAACTTGTTGCTCACATTCTACCTTATCCAATTTTTCACATGCACATGCACATGCACATGCACATTTACATTTATATATTAATTATAAATTCATGTTATCAATTGATATATTTTTATATTCAAAATTAAAAGTAATTCATTTGAACTGCAAAAGTAATAAATCTTGCAATTAGTTTTTGTACTTTCAATAACTTACCATATTAATAGTTGTATTGACTAATTAATATTATATTATATTTTGAGACGGATAGATTATTGTTTTATAATCTCTATTATTTAAAGAGAAAATATAAATATTCTACATTTTTCTTTAGAACATAAACTAATTCAATTTTAGGGATAATATATTTAAGTTCTAAAGAATTAGGGAAAAAATTTACCTTCAATACGTCATGCAGGAATGTACTCATAAAATTTACCTTTAATTAGGGTTGAATTATTTCATAAAAGATCTAAACTTTTAATATTATTAATTGGCCTTAGGACATCTTACAAAATGAGAAGATCTCTTACAAAATAAGTGAATTACTCCTTCATTTTAGCCAATTATCTCTCTCTTGATTTTGAATTATTCAATCGCACAGTCTCACTTCTAACGAAACTCACCTTCGTAATATTCACAATAATATTAAATTTAAACTTTAACAATTTGTAGAAATTAATATAATGTTGTAATAGATCTCATTGATACAAAATTTTTGATATATTATTTGTATTATTTGGAAAAGAGATAAAAGGGAAAAAAAAGCCACGTAGGATAACCAAGCTTCCTCCCGTCCGGTCAATATAAATACACGTAATATTTATTTTTTTCCAAAAAGCCACGTAGGATAACCAAACTGCTTTTTTAGACGTCTGTTAGTCAAATTGGACGGAATGACTTGATTGTACATTTTTAAAAATCACAGTGGGTCAATTGAATATTTTTAAATTACAGTGGCTAATTGTTTAAAACACGACAACCACAATAAGATAAAGGTGTTTTTTCCCATTAATTTATTATCTATTACTATTACTTATTATAATAACACAACTAACCTTTCATTGTATTTGTATGAGTCAATTTTATATATTTGATTGGTCCTTAATAGATTCTTATAATATTGACCGTCTACAGATTGACAAGTTGTAATTCATACTCCCACGCGCAGTCGTGTCCAACTAATAGACAGAGATTTCTATCAAGAGGAGATGCTTCATAGACCTCCTATAATAAATTTAGAGGACAACAATGAATTAATCCAGTTAGAGGGTGGAGATGAACCTGATGAATTGGATCCCGAGACAATTATTGTGTCAGATGACATTGATACTGAGGAAGAGTTATTGACTGACACTGAATCTGATGAAGAAGATGGTTATAAATCTTCGATACTTATACACAATGATTCTGACTCAGACAACGATATTTATTAACATGTATGTTTAGTTTTAATTGTATTACATACAATTACATATATATACATTTTCTCTATATCCTTGACATGTTTATGTACCTTTCATTTATAGTAGTCGTAGTTAACTATTTCATACAATTACTTGTCATTATTGTCATTTTATTTATATATGTCAATCATATAACTCATACTAACAGAACTAATTAATTTTTTATTTATAGATATCTTCTGAACCAGCACAACGAAAGCGCGGGTTGGGTCGGGGCCCTAATCATGCACCGAAGGCCCCGTCTAATCTGAATGACCACATTCTCATACAGATTCGTCCTCCTCCAGAAAGCACGTAAATATAACCATTTTATATTTTCATTGTTATAGATATATACTAATGTAAATTATTATAATAAAGTTACTTATCTTTAATGTAAATTGTTGTATATTGTAGTTATTTTCAAGATAGTAAAATTGTGAAGTGCATTTCACAATTATACTTACAGAACTGGCCTACGTCACTGATTACGTGGGCGAGCACACCTCTCGCCCATAAGGATGAAGTTTGAGCTTAATTTTGAGTATGTTTTTTATCACTCTGATAGATAATATATAGTTAATTCCATAATATCATTTAGTAATGTTGGATTATGGTAATATCACAGTTTTAAAAGTATTATTATTCGTTTTTTTGCAGAAAAGGTATAGATGGGACGACACACGAGCTTCAGTTATTCAGATATTGTTCTGGCAGAAGTGCGCCGCCTGAACTAAAGATAATCTGAACAAGGAGCGACAGAAAGCCCTGCATAATGCAGAAATTAACCATCCAGGACAGGGTGAGCAGTATATGCATAAGCATAGCCCCTGGTGGTGCGCACAACCCATATGGGTGCAGATGTGTGACCAGTGGAGAGTTGAGAGATGGGTCAAGAGACGCAAGACTGCCGCCTCGAACAGATCCTCGGGTGTAATTGAAGGCAAAAAGGCAAAAGACACGTACAAGGGCGACAATATATCTAAGGGTGTAAATGAACTGAGTCGAGTCGAGTATTGAGTTGCTCATATTTGGTTCACAAAATTTATCGAGTATAAAATAAGATTTGATTCAGACTCATTTAGCTACCAAGTCGAGTACGATCTCAAATCGAGCACGAACAGTTTGAACTTTTTAAATGAATATTATCCGAGTATCAATAGAAAATTAAAATTTGAGAAGGTTCGAGTAGTTTATCGAACTTTAAAATTTGCTCGTATTTGACTCGTTTATATTTCGAGTCGAGATTGAATCAAACTTTTAGTCGAGCGAATACGAATCGAGCCCGAACTATTTGCTCATTTTACAGCCTTAAGTATATCACAGCTGCAACATATTTTGTAGCTAAAATATCATATGTTTACATATTAATATGAGAACATGAACTGTAGGAGTCTAAGTCTCAAGGTCAACTTATCAATTAGTTTGATGTGTATGTGGCCACTCGCGATGGTCTGCCTGGTGTTGTTCAGATATCAGTAATAAGTTAACTTTCTACTAATATGTTGTTTATAAATTGTGACGACATTTTTTAGCATTTGTTTTATTTATTTTTAACTATTTAATTATTAACCTTCTGACAGGACACTTATAAGAGCTTAATGAAGAACGAGCGTTCTCTTGAAGGCACCCCGCGTCCGCTGATTGATCAAGAATTGTGGGAGAAGGCGTCAGTCGTGAAGAAAAACTACGTTAAAGGCCAAGTACAAAAACGACGCCCGACCATCAGTGGCACAGGTAGCTCTGATACCCAGTCTACACAGTCATCAGGTCATCTAACCTATCATACTCCTACTGACTGTGTGAGAGCGATCTGTCAAGATCGTGATCTTCTTCGTATACTGGACGGGCATCTGTAGTCTCTGAGTCATTATGAGTTGGTGGATGCAGTGGCGGCAGAAGCAGCAGCACAACATCAGGATGGCGATGAGGTATACATAGATATTGTTACTGTCACTGTCTTACTTATATGTTTCACTACATTGTCTATTGTCTTGCTTTCCTAAGTCATAGCAGTATCAACACATATAACATGTTTTATTCTTTTGTTAATTATAGGGTGCTAATTTGGATGATCCATGAAGAGCTAGAATTGTTTTTAGAGCTTATTTAAAGCATATACTTTTATATTCATTCTTTGGACAATTGTATTGGTTGAATGTTTATATTGTATAGAGACGTGTAATATCTTTTCTAATAAGTCTGATAAAGTGAATAATAGAATAAATATGATTCTAAGATATGTAATCGTAAAGGTTGTAATTCAGATAATTAAATAGAGAAAATAGAAAAAGTTTAAATTTATCTGTATTTTATTGATTATTTTATCATTTAATGATGTAAAAGTTAGAATGTAAAAGTATTGCTAACACCGAAGTTGGGAGCGGATTTGAGCTGATTTTGGGGTCGTTACAGGTGTCCCATACTTACAAAAAGTTCAAAATTTTCATGGTTCAAGGGTTTACTATGAGCAAAGACATTTAGGTTAGGAACCTTTGCATATATATTATGGAAGTTTATAGGAAGGCTAAGATGAGCATGAATGGGTTAGTATGATGATGAGTAGTTTGGTTGATTGTTATGGATCGGTTCTATACTTAGCCAAAATCTTGCAACTCCCTTAGTATTTTCATACTTAGCCAAAAAAATTGTGCACTTTCTTTTGATTAGTGTTTTCAAACTTGGCCAAAATTTTACACCTCATCATCTTGGTTGAGACTCCAAGACCTAGCCAAAATTTGCATAGCATCACTATGGTTGAGCCTCTATGAATTAGCTAAAATTTGCAATGTATCACCTTGGTTGAGACTCCATGACTTAGGCCAAAATTCCATGAGTTCCATTATTCTAGTAAATTCACCAGAATAACCCGTGCAAATTACTTATCAATCTGGAACATTCAAATCATCAAAATTACTTATCAATCATGAACATAAAATCATCAAAATTTTGGATATATAATTATTTGTTTAATAATTTTATATTTCGCACAAATCTTTTAAAATTATAGTTCTATAACTATGTCTCTATTTTTTTTTATTGGTGAATAATGCAGATTACATACTATATTAATTTAAATGTTGAGGAGGTCGTGAGGATTATTCATCTTTTATATTTCAACAGTGTAACATCTGTAGTTTCCAGCGGTTTCAGTGTAAGTAATCCATCAATAATTTTTATTTTAACTGTGATAAGTTTCAGCCGTATCTAAAATTCGTAAGGAAAAAGAAGATTTTTTTAAAGTTAAAATTTAGGAAAGGAGTATATTGTATGTAATGAACGAGACTTTTGTAATTAATTTTAAATATTTATTCAATTAAATAAATATTTTATTGATTTATTTATTGAGTTAAATAAATATTTAATGAAATTGTTGTGGATTAATTTGATAAAGTGTTATACATTAATTAAATTAATGTGGGATAATTGTATAGTTCAAAGTGTGAATTTAATTGGGATAATTAAATTAAATGAGTTGTTAAATAATTATAATGTTGTTCTAATTAATTTAATAATTAATTAGAGATTTAATGATTTGTTATGATCAATAAATAAGAATTTTAGTTATGTGAAAATTTGATTTAATGAGTAATATTGCCTTTAATTTAATTAAATTTAAATATTAGAATTGAATTAATTAAAGTGTGACATTTTATACCATATAATAAGAAGAAAATAAAAATAAATTAAAAGGACTCTTTTAAGGGTTAGCCAAACAAGTCCTTGGGGAGCATGACAACTGCTGAGCCATAATGCGTATAAATAATACCCACGTTATACAATACGCATAGTGGGTAAGCTTGAAAACTTGCACAACATAAAAGTAAGGTTTAAGAACTTTTAAATAAATATTTGAGTTCAGAAACTTGCCTCGTGCGTAAGCTATAAAATTACAATATTCGATTCCAAAAGTATCCTACATATACCATTTAGGATAATCACCATAGTTAGTTACATTAACACCCACTTCATTATCTTAATCACCATCTAAGTTAATTATAACCCTTGTTTAAAGTCTGATTATTCTAAACACGCAATACAATCTGAAATTCTCATTAGCAGATAACAAAAGTCTTATCATTTCAATTCTGATGATCCACATTTATAGTTTCATAACAACTCATATTTTAGAACTCCCACTTTTAAGATTACAACTTGATAATAAGTCTTATAACATGTTTTACATCTTGATGTAGTCATCTAATAAGGTTGTATAAACACTCCTTACGTTAACACTTAAAAGAAACTCAAGTTTGACCATTATGTCCAACCCCCGTTGCAGCGGGGTTTTTCACTGAAGAAGGTCGTCCGGGCGGTAGAATTGAACTGGGAACACCCGCCGGGGCGGCATTGCCTAGAATCGAATTCTGCAGCTCGCAACTGCACTGTTCTTCAGCCCAAAACTAACGCCAGTAAATCTAACAAACCCATAAGCTATAAACCCAACCAAAACAACATACAACATATATAACTTGACTCTAGCAACAAAAACAGTTTGGACCTCCAATTTAGAGCCTCAAAAATCATGATTCATGCTCAAAACTCATATTCAACATAATTAGCGAATCGTCTCACCAAATATTCGATTCTCAACCAAATCAGTTCATATAACTTACACTCTTTTCGTATTTGAACATATTAACAATAACAACTATCAATTAACAGAGTACAACATGAATTGAACACTAATTTGATTCCAAAATAAGCCCTTTTGTACATATTATAATAAAACTCAAACTTCTTTTGTAAAACATGGTTTAATGTATGGCTGAGCAAGGAACCAAATTGGAACCGAAACCGCACCAAAAATCGCACTAAACCGCACCAATTAAAACTGCACTAATGGTTCCAGCGTATGTGACAGTTTTAGGTGGGTTGAAAAACCAAATTTACGGTTTCGATTTGGTTACTAGTCAAAACCGCAAGCATAAAATCGAAACCGCACCAAATAATCTTCATGTTTTCTCAAATTTTCTACAACTATATATAATCTCTCTACTATAAAATATTCTCCTCATTTTATTTTAGAAGACAGATATTGCAGGGTTGAATGAAGAATAAATCATATCAATTATGTTTGCAAATCAAGAGTGGTTTGGTATTTTCTAAATCAAATGTGATAACATAATATTAATTAACCATATAATTGTTGATGCCTAGAACTATTTTGCTAAATTTGCTCCATGATTGTGTTCATTGCGTAATATGTTTGCGTGAATGATTTTGCTAATTATTTTACGGGTTTGTTATTTCAATTAATTTTGGAACCAAAACCGTACCAAATGAAATTAAATCGCACGGTTCAAAACCGCACCGCACCAATCACAAATATGGTTTCATGTGCGGTTTTGTATTTTTCAAACCGCACCCAAGCGGTTTCGTACCATGCTCACCCTAGTTTCATGAATTAAAACTTACCAAAATCGTTTCTAGATGATAACTAATAGATTATAACATCTAATAACACAAGTATCAACACATCTCAACCAATCATTCACCCAAAATTCCAATTTTGACTTCAAAATCATACTTATTATACATATATCACCAAAACTCAAGTTCTTCCTTTAAAAACAGGTTTTCATGGATTTTAATTCTCCAAAATCATTTGTAAAAGACAATTAATAGATTACAACCCATCTATTAACATATAACAATTACATCTCATCAATTTAAACAACAAAGTCAAGTTTTCTATGAAAACTCAAGAACAAAACCAAAGCTTGACATTAAGAATTTTACCCTTGATTTCTCTGTTTAGATTGAGCAAGATGATGTAGAATTGCTTGTTTGCACTCCTTAATTCTTCAATTTGGCTTCTCAAATTCACAAACTCTCAATTCTGATTTTCTCTGAATTAGCAAATGAGCAATTAAGCCTTATGAAAATATATTACGTAAAATATAACTGATATACCCACTATGCGTATTGCATAACGTGGGTATCAGTTATACGCATTATGGTTCAGCAGTTGTCATTCTCCTTAAGGCCTTGTTTGGCTAACCCTTAAAAGACTCCTTTTAATTTATTTTTATTTTCTTCTTATTATATGGTATAAAATGTCACACTTTAATTAATCCAATTCTGATATTTAAATTTAATTAAATTAAAGGCAATATTACTCATTAAATAAAATTTTTACAGAACTAAAATTCTTTTTTATTGATTAAAATAAATCATTAAATCTCTAATTAATTATTAAATTAATTAGAACAACATTATAATTATTTAACAAATCATTTAATTTAATTATTCCAATTAAATTCACACTTTGAACTATACAATTATCCCAAATTAATTTAATTAATGTATAACACTTTATAAAATTAATCCACAACAATTTCATCAAATATTTATTTAACATAATAAATAAATCAATAAAATATTTATTTAATTGAATAAATATTTAAAATTAATTACAAAAATCTCGTTCATCGCATACAATGTACTCCTTTCCTAAATTTTAACTTTAAAAAGATCTTTTTTTCTCTTACGAATTTTAGATATGGCCGAAACTTATCACAATTAAAATAAAAATTGATGGATTACTTACACTGAAATGTTACATTGTTGAAATATAAAAGATGAATAAACCTCACGACCTCCTCAACATTTAAATTAATATAGTATGTAATATGCATCATTCACCAATAAAAAAAATAGAGACATAGTTATAGAACTATAATTTTAAAACATTTGTGCGAAATATATAATTATTAAAAAAATAATTATATATCTAAAATTTTGATGATTTTATGTTCATGATTGATAAGTAATTTGATGATTTGAATGTTCCAGATTGATAAGTAATTTTCACGGGTTATTAATTCTGGTGAATTCAATGAATTTACTGGAATAATGGAACTCATGGAATTTTGGCTAAGTCATTGAGTCTCAACCAAGGTGATACAAAGCAAATTTTAGCTAATTCATAGAGACTCAACCATAGTGATGCTATGCAAATTTTGGATAGGTCTTAGAGTCTCAACCAAGATGATGAGGTGTAAAATTTTGGATAAGTTTGAAAACACTAATCAAAAGGAAGTGCACAATTTTTTGGCTAAGTATGAAAATACTAAGGGAGTTGCATGATTTTGGCTAAGTATAGAACCGATCCATAACAATCAACCAAACAAGTCATCATCATACTAACCCATTCATGCTCATCTTAGCCTTCCTATAAACTTCAATAATATATATGCAAAGGATCCTAACCTAAATATCTTTGCTCATAGTAAACCCTTGAACCATGAAAATTTTGAAATTTTTCTAAGTATGGGACACCTGTAACGACCCCAAAACCAGCTCAAATCCGCTCCCAACTTCGGTGTTAGCAATACTTTTACATTCTAACTTTTACATCATTAAACGATAAAATAATCAATAAAATGCGGATAAATTTAAACTCTTTCTATTTTCTCTATTTAATTATCTAAATTACAACCTTTACGATTACATATCTTAGAATCATATTTATTCTATTATTCACTTTATCAGACTTATTATAAAAGATATTACACGTCTCTATACAATATCCTTTATATATCGGATAATTCAATATATACAACCTAACATTACATCACACATCATAAATTAGCAACTACAAGCATCAAATACTTTTAGCATGGTTCAAAACAAGGAAATTTGTGTCCTTGAATGACTTCTTATCCTTATCATCCACATAACACATAGTATTCCATTGCGTCCTTAACTTGCAAAAAATTTTTTTTGCAAGATTGAACTCGACAGCTTTACAAATCTATTAGTTTTCATGCATCGCATAGCATATAATTGGATGCTCAGTTATTCATCATAATCATTTTACTATACATTTCATACATGCTGAATTTCACATTTCATATGAAGACTGAGTGTCATAACTCAATCAACTTAGTCATAAATTGACTTTCATAGTTTATAGTGCATACATAATTCAATATACTTATTGTAATTCATATTTCAAACAATTAGTTATCAAATTCATATAACACATAGGAACTGAAAGACTTGTCTGGATGGTTGATTACAAATTTAGTTTATCAGCTATTAGTTGTTTGCGCTTCATAAATTCTACACAATCATATAACCGCGCGTATACATTCATCAGTCGCATGAAATTAGTTAGATTGCATTGATTTCATCTTGATCTTTTACAACATTTGTTTTCGTTTTGATAATCTCTTACCTAGCTTTGATTGTCATAGCCAACTTATGATTGTTTAGTCTAAACACTTTGTGATTTATGCTTTAAAACTTTTAGATATCCATACTCTTATGCCCCACGGTTTAATTATTTCATAACAAATCAGCCTTGCTTCTGACTTAAGTTTCTAAATCAATCTTTACTTTCAAATCTCTTAGAAATCTTTACTTTGATCAAGCCACTTTTTATTTGGATTACCAAAAATAGTTTCACTACAAGAAATCAAACAAAAAATGACGCTAAGATTAGTCACATAAAATTCATTCTTCGTCACTAAAATATTTGGTGACGATTGTTAATCATCACAGAGACCGTCACCGTATGAGCGTGGTATTAGGTATATTTGACACTATTTGATGTCGTCACTAAATGTTTTAACTTATTGTGACGATCTACATCATTGTCACTATAATTAATTACTTTTAGAGACGTTAATAGCGTCACTATTTGAATGAAACTTTTGTCACTCTATATTATGTTTCGTCATCAAAACTTGGTGCATTAAATGACAAAAATCATTTTTCGTCATTAAATGATATTGCTTTAGTGACGAAAATATGTTACTCTATTTAAATCATCGAATTTTAATGACAACAATATTGTCATATTTATGATTATTCTTTTGTCATGTTATTGTGTTTATCGTCACCAAAAATAAGAAAATAAGTGACGACAAAACAATTCGTCACCTAATAATATATTTAACATGACAATTATGTCGTTGTCATTTCATATTTTAAATAATATTACAAAATAATGTCACAAAAGTGTTATTTTTTGAGACACATTTTTCAATGTCATTAATTGAATACTTATGATGACGATACATCTCGTCACAAAAAGAGTTACTAACAGTGACAAAATTAATTATTGTGACTAAATGAATATATAACAGTGACGATATACACAGGTCAAATACAACATGTCACAACACAGGTCAAATAAGTAACATGTCACAACATAGGTCAAATACAACATGTAATATAAATCACAACCGCATTATAGTAACAGTTGAGCAAAAAGATATAGAATGGTTCTTGTACATCAACAGTTAGTAGGGTTATCACATCCACAATACATCAAAATTTCCAAATCTTTCCAAATTATATTTGAAATCCAAAATATCCTTCACATCCATCTGCTTCCCAACAGTCGGGCATCACCAAATTCTAAGATATCGGGCGAAGCTCTGACCTGGATGTATGTACCCGTTCCAAACTCGACCGACAGCAAATGAGGCACATCAGATGATCTATGTTCTCACTGCAAGCAAACATCAACTGCATATAATTTCGAGATTAGCTCAATACAAATCTTGCACACCACTGTACCTAAATAGTGCAAGAACACTTAGCATACCACTGTACCTGAAGACCTCTAAACAAATCAAAACCTGAAGACAAAAAAGCCACCAAGGAATACTATACTGATATCATGCAGTACCATATGAAAAAATTTTCTTCTATTATATTTCTATACCAGTAAGAAGAAAATTTAGAGTATATAAATGATTAAGTAGCAATGCTGCAGAAGTGGGAGAAATCAGTTTTGCTCTTGGAGCTTAATGTTTCATCACCCCTTGTAAAGTGAGAAATCATATGCGCCTTCTTGAGTTGACAAATCAAGCAAATACTGTTGATACACAAAAATAAGTGAATAAAACCAAATTGCAACAAACATTCAACCAATCAACTATTCAGCTCCAACCTATGGCAACTCTATTTCTTTGAACTGCTAATTATGCAAATAACTAAAACAATAACCATATAAGTTTGTGAACACATTAGATTTGTAGAGTGTAATTTTTTCTGCGCAGCACTCATGCATTGAGTGTTTCCTATGCCACATGCAATACAAAATCATTAAACCAAGAAGGAATCTTAACAAGTCTCAAAATCCCAAATTATATGCAAGCATATGACGAACAATAATAATAACCCCCCTGCAGTCCAACAGCTGGCTCACTAGCTGCCCACAATATTTTTTTCCAAAATGTAAATAATCACCTGAAAAACAAGGTTTACAGTGTATGAATCTGAAGCTAAACAGAAACTTGTAGCCTAAGGTTATATATATTTCAAAAAACTTGTAGCCTAAGGTTGCAGGAGTAACACGTGCATTCATTGTACTATCAGCATATCTTACGTTACTCACCAACCTGTCAAATTAGCTACTCCTAATATCCACCCAGCATATCAACTTTAGGTATAAAAAATTACAATTCATCATATATTGAACTGTAAAGTATCTGAAGTAAAAGGTAGACAGAAGCTTTACCAAAAGAGAGATGGAAAAAAGAGAAAAAATGGAAAAGAATGACCGCAAGACTTATGCAACCCATCCAGTATTAAAATTTGATCAACCTGAAATGAAAAAAGCACAATACAAGATACAACTGCAAAAAAGTAAGACTACTAGGAAATGCATGCATAAATAATCAGTTGAACATGATTATTGGAGGAAGTTCTACAGTTCAATAAATAAAATAATGATCACCAGAGTGCCATGAAATAAAAACTTTCTAAAATAATTCTACAGCCAAACATGACATTACCTGCAAAATCGCTTTCTTCAGCTTTGAACGAAAACGGGACCCTGAATCTTTGACAATTTTAGGAGGCCATATTTGCACCAATAGAACAGACAAATTCCCATGAGGCAGAAGAAGATATAAGTCAATCCAGAATTACAATGCACAAGTACTTTATGTATTTGCGGATCAAGTTCAAAATTTCTTAATAAATGTTATTAAACTTTTCACTATTCCCAATTATCAAAAGAGAATATTCCCAATTAACAAGGGAGCAAAAGAAGCAAAGAACCAAGAGAGAGTTCTGTTTATATCTATTGTCAGGGTAAAATATATATTCTTAAACAAAAATCTTCAAAACTGAACCTTAGTTATCTCTTTTGGGGCCAAGGTACTTCACAATAAACCATATTCATGGTTTTCTGCATATCATCTTTGCCTGACTTGGACAAAGTCCAAAAGAACTTATGCAAATGCTACCTCAAAAGCTAGTATATCTCAATGTTGGTGAACCTTGTTATTATATCATTTCTGCCCCCATAAACCCCAATTCTTGCTTAATTAAGAGTTGCAATTTACAAGGTATAAAGAATTTTTTACTAAAGAATAATCCGGCTTTATGAAAAGGATAATGACATTTTAACATAATGAAATTATTTCTTGTGGTCTCAGTATGGAAATAGAATATATAGCATGCACAACCAAAATTTGATGTTTTCCAATCAATTCCGAAGACAAGTAATCGTGATCATAGCTACCTAAAACATGATTGTTTTTGTAGAACTTAGAATCACATGATAATACAAGAAAGGTGCACGTTTAACTACAGCAGTTACTAACTAATTTGAAGTGCCCAACCCCACCAAGTACCGAACTTTTGAATGGTGAGTCCAATTTCTTGCATCAAAGGACGCAAAGTAAACCAGCTGTTAACAAGTATAACTGAAATTATTTCAGTGGACATGTTATATGGCTGCATGTGAATTTGAAAACCAAAAACAAGAAAATAAAAAAACAGCAAACTAAGCCATATGATGCAGAGAACGAACCTCAAAATTATCCGGAATACTAGACTGTGGTGAGTACACAGGCCGCACAATCAGCCTTCACAAATTCCATAATTAACTTGGCGACAGCATTTGGCTTTTCCACATGAGGGATATGACCACAATTTGGTATTTGACGTATTATTGCATTTGACAGTTCACAATGCAATCGCTGCATTATACAAGTCGTTAGTCAAGCACCAAGAATGATTATTCCAAAAATATTCTAATAGCTTAATTTATTTTTGTTTTCCAACACAAGAGAATTACAACAGAACTTAGGAAAGTACTAACAAATGCAAGCTTGTTGTCAATAATTTGATCATCTTCACCCCAACCTTGTCAAACTGCAACACAAGAACGAGCCACATTAATTTAGTGTAAGACAAACTGGGTCGGACAAATCATCGATCAAGTGGTGTGCATGATCCTAACATCGTTTCCACCCATTTGAGGAACTGTTAGGGTTGGAATCAAGACATCACAGCCGATAATAAAGATGCTAAACTACCCAGATGTAAGAGGTACAAGGAAAGAGATGTTTCACCATGAAAAAGAAATTTTAAATGTAACAGTCATTAGTCAGGACACAGGCCAAAGAATTATTGCTTTAATCAAGAAACTCAATCACATATATACTCTGGTACACAAAACTAAAACAAAGTTAATGAATACGAGCATACACATAATTTTTTTAAGCACAGCAGATGTTCAAATTAGATGTGCAATAACCTGCAATTGGAGATAAAATCAGAAATTAAAGCTTTCAAGATTCTAAAAAAAATAAATAGAATCCAATAATTCAGATGCAGGTAACAGAAGCCAAAGCCCTAATCTGGTAATAGGCGTCGAGTTCGCTGCCGACGGTCGCCTGGGCCTGGGCAAGCCAGTCGCTGGTGATGACGGCGTCGTCGAGATGTTTTTGTTCGTTTTTGTCGAGACGGCGTAGGGCTGGCGAGAGAGGGCGGACATAATTAACGAGATCGGGACAGATCGGTAGGGAGTGAGAGAGAAGAGAAGAGACTGAAATATACTTTTTATTTTAATTTCGAATCGAGTTCAACGTTTTTTTTGTTCTGTGTTTTTTACCTACATAACGTTTTAAAAAAAACGTTATTTATTTAAAATCAAAAATTATATTTATAAATACATAACGTTTTTTCATATGTATTTACAATCTTTTATTAAAAAATATTATAAAAAAATACGATAATGTATTTTATAAAAACGTTATCTTTAAATGTTGTCTTTTTATAGTTTTGTACTAGTGCCAGCTAAGGGTGTAAACGAGTCGAACCGGACCGAACAGAGAGCTACTTGAATTCGACTCGAAATGATAAATTCGTACTCGAATTAGGCTCGAATTCGAGTTATATTTGAAAAATCCTACTCAGATTCGACTCGACTTGAATATTTATTACTCGAATTCGATCCGACTCGACTTGAATATTTATTCAAACTACTCGCGACCTTCAAATTTAAGCTCGAATTCGAGTCACCACATAATAACTAGTTTTATAATAAATATAATTATAAATTAAATTTGTTATTTTACTTAAAAATGAGAAAATATATTTATTATTATATTTTACAAATATAAAATCACAATTAAATTTAAAAACAAAATAAAATAATAACTAATTATCCTAATTTGATTTAAATTTGTATATATTATAAGAGAATATATTGAACATCTAATCGAATATGTATTAACCGAGTATGTATCGAATCACAATCAAAAATTCGAGTAGTTTGAGTCTTAAACGAGTCGAGTATAACCTTGCTCAGATTCTACTCATATTTTTATTCGAACTATTTTTAATGCTCAGATTTGGATCATATTATTAACGAATCCGAGTCTCGCTCGTATTTTTTTTAGTCGAGCCCGAACTGTGTTGGCTCGTTTACAGCCTTAGTGCCAACAACAGAAAATGCTCTCTCCGGGAACCCCAATTTTCTAGCAGGCGTGGGAAGCGGAGAATCAAAATGAGAACGAGAAGCATCAAGTCCCTTTGACACCACCATTGATTCTGACATTAGCAACACGCAGCGGCCGTCAAATTCAACTCTCGAAGGTTCCTCTTCTGACTCCTCTCTGGTCATCCACGAATTTTGCATTCGCTTTGATTCTACTTCTACGATATATTCTTTTGTTATACCTCTATTTCAGCCCAAAATTTGATCACCTTAAATTTGCATGTTTCCGAATGTTAGCTTTGTTGCCTTCTCAAATAAAAAATCATCAAATAGACGAAATTTTCAACAAAAAATTTGAAATTTTCCTCAAATTGCAAAATAGAGGGATGAAGAAGAGTCTCTAAATTTTAGGGCTGAGGACTGCGGTTGGGAGACTCAAAAAATGAGGGACTGCGATTTTATTATTTGGGTGATGTTCAATTTTTATGTTACATAGCCAAGTTCAAGCTTTCAATTTTTATGTTTTAATTTCTCTTTCTTTTTGTCGGGATCAATCTAAGAAATTTTAAAGTTCATGTTAGTGTAAAATTATTTATTTTTTAGTTTATTAAAAAAATAATTGATATCGTAAGTTACTTAAAAAGTGTTATTAAAAATAAATTTATTATTATAAAAAAATAATGTATTTATAAATAATACAATTTATAATTATTATAATTAATTTTAAAAAAATTATTTAGAACAAAACAGTGACTAATTGTATCTATCGCAAAAAACCCCTGAACAATATATAATGAGCAATAATTCATTCATTAATTATTATTTTTCTCGCAAATTGTTGTCATAAATTGGAGCAAAATATCATTCTACCACCTCAATTTTGCAAGGAAAAAAATATAAATTGTAAAGGATGTTTCTTCCGCTAATAACTATATTTTCACTACATTTTTTTCTTTCACTAAACAACTCCTCATGTGAAGGAATAAATTCCTTCATAAAATTTCCTTCGCTGCATCTCTATTTTGGTGTAGTATGTTCAATTAGAACAACTACTAATTATCAATTCAAATCAAAATGTAGAAACATACCTAAAATGTCAAATAATTTCTACCATCAATTTGGGATTATTAAAAATTGATAATGGAGGTTTTTGACTAAATGGAGGCTGCCAATGATGAAAGGAAGACCGGTGACATCGCTTGGATACAAAAAAATTTTGCCTCCATATAAAAATGTGACACTATTGCATACTTCGTCACTAAATATAAGAGTTTATGACGAACCAGTGTTGTCGCTTATCCACTCATCTAATTAGTGACGAACTAGTATCATGTCATATAAAATTGGTATTTATGACAATATAAATTGTCATAAATTAATATTTTTTCGTCTTTAAAAATTTCCCTCCAAAATTTTTTGAAAATTTTTGCCTCCAAATAAAATTGTGACGATATTATATACTTTATCACTAACTATAAGAATTTATGACGAACCATTTTTGTCACTTAACCACTTATCTAATTAGTGACACACTATTATCTCGTCATATAAAATTGATATTTATGACAATACAATTTGTCATAAATTAATATTTTTTTGTCTTTAAAAAATTTTCCTCCAAAATTTTTTAGAAAAATTTTGCCTCCAAATAAAATTGTGACGATATTATATACTTTGTCACTAAATATAAGAATTTATGACGAACGATTTTTGTCACTTATCCACGCATCTAATTAGTGACGCACTATTATTTTGTCATATAAAATTGGTATTTATGACAATACAAATGGTCATAAATTATTATTTTTTCGTCATTAAAAAAGTTCCCTCCAAAATTTCCCTCCAAAGTTTTGCCTCCAAATAAAATTATGACGAATTTGTATTTGGGGCACTAAATGTGAACATTAGTGACGAAAGTACATTGTCACTAAAGTTTAAAAATAATTAATGACAAAGTATTATGTTATCATTGAAAAAAATATTTTTGTGACAATAAATATTGTCATCAATTATTACAAAATGTCACTAAAAGGTTTCCCTCCAAAATTTTGGTGCGAAATTCTACCTCCAAAATAACTTGCGGCGAAATTTTTTTAATCGTCATCAAATGTGTAAATTAGTGACGATATAAATGATTAATAGTAACAAAAGTAAAAGTCGTCACAAAAGCAAAAGTTTTAGTGACAATTATGAATTTCGTAATTATTAATTAACAAATTGTGACAAAATTTTGTGCGTGGCAAAAATTTTCATCATAAAATGTGTGATTTCTTGTAGTGTTTTGACTCAAATACTATAGCTTAAGAATAATTATAAGCATGCTCTAAGGTTCAATTAAACATTAGACTTGTCTTGGTAACTCTGCAGCATGGCGCGACCGCGCTGCAATTATGCATTGGAGTGGCGCAGCCGCGCTACTCCCTGCTAAATCTAGAATTAAGTTTTTCTTGTTCTGCTCCTTCTCTTATCATGCTAGGTTACTCCAACTTTCAAAGCCATATATAACCGCATGCCATAAAGGTCTTTGATGAGTGCATATTATTCATTTATTTTGATTCCTTTATGTTTAGTTTTATTACATGTTTCATGTGTATATGAGCTTATTAAGGTGTTTAATGATTTCAAGAAAAATTGGAGCTGAAATGAGGGAAAAAGGGAAAATTGCAGGATTTTTAACAATAAGTTGAATGCAAGGTCTTGGCTTGGGACTTAGATTTTATTGTAAAACTCTTCCTTCACTTTCCGGAATATCTTGAATCGTCTCAATCGGAGTTCATATGAAAAAATTATGCTCTTTTTACCAAACGGACGTTGAACCTCAAAGTTTGGAAGTTTCAATTTGCATACCAGACACTTGGAACCTGATTTCGACCTTGATACAGACAGAATCTGTCAAATCTCAAAGAATAAAAGTTGTAAATCTCGTCGATATCTTCATTTTGATAGGTAGCAGGCCCCGTAACTCCTCCCAGATCAAATGTTATGCTCATTTTACCAAAGAACATCGCAGCAGAAAATGAAAATTCACCCCAACGAATTTGAGCGCGAAAATTGGAAAATCTTAGAGATTTAGAAAGTTTCTAAATGCAGATTTTTGCATATTTCAACATGGAATGAGATTATTATATCTATTAGAATCAGGATATCTTTAGACTAAGATTTTTTTTCAAATTAGATTCTATTTCTTTATAAAAACTATTTATGATTTGTAACTCCTTTTAGGATTTGAATTTTTAATTCCCACAGGATTTAGGACTTTGTCTAGCACCATAAATAGAGGATGATAGTCAAGATTTTATTCATTCAATCATCTACCATATTCTCTCATCTACAACATTGGAGGATTGAAGACATAAGCTAAGTTCTTTTTATTCAGTTCTAAGGGATATTGAACCTTATTTATAATTAATGGTTAATTGAGTATTCATTATTTATTCCTTCTCACATGAAATTCATTCTTGATAATCTGATTTAATTTCTGAATGCTATTTGGCTTAACTAATTTGATTTCTGCATGATTGAGTTGGTTAACGAATATCATATACTAGATCAAGGAATAATATTACGTGTAATTGATATTGTTTCTAATCACAAGTAGTAATTAGTAATACCTGATTGTGGACAAGATTTTGAGTATTGCTATAATTATCAGAAGACAAGTTAAATAATATGAGCTTATGTGTTTGTTGCTTGGAATAGTCTAATTCCCTAGTTCTTAATGCTGATGTTATATTAAATCTAGGGAGTTTGTTCTAGGTTATATAAGTGTTGCTTGTTTCATTGCATAAGAGATTCCTCCACGCCTGCCTTAAGGTTCAACTTAATCAACAAAACTCCATTTACATCCACTAAATTCCTTAAATCCTCGGATTTCTTAAACTTAACCCTTCTTAGACAATTTATCAAATAGGTTGGAAACATGAACTTAAAACTTCTATTTCATAAAATTTTAAATTAATATATTCCACTCCAGATTTCAATTGAAATCATTCTTATACTTTGTAAATAATTATCCAACCATTACAATAAAAAATTAATATAACTTCTTTTATATTTTTATAAAATGCGCTCAATAAATATAACTATCTAATAAAATTATTTCAATTACATATCATAATTATATTTATTTCCATAAAAATTATAATTATACACTTATAATATGTATAATTATTTCACCATAAATTATGGAATTACATTCATAATTAAAGTAAACACCTTTATTAAATTAAACATTTTGATTAAAATATTTAATATTTATTCCACTAATTATTTTAATTAACTCAAATAAATTATACAATTGTTATGTATAATTATTTAATTTCTTTTCTTCCATAAATTGTCTCAAGATAATTTATTTAATCTATACATTTAATCATAACTTAAATATTAATTTAATTTGTTAATTTTGATACCAATATTTATTATAGACATATTGGTTTTTCTCATCTCATATTCTAATTCACATACATTTAGTATAATATTAAGTATTATACCATTATATGATACATTTATTATAACAACATAATTCTCCTCATTAACTAAATGAAAGAAAATAACGTTCTTGCTTAATTCACAAGTTTTCAAATAGTGAACTAAATACCTTATTTCATATTTAATTTACAATTTTACTTAATTAACTTAAGCACTTTTTTTTGAAATCTAATTCATAATAAATCCATTGTCATACAAGGCATAATAATCAAATTAAATTATTTTATAATATAATTTAAATTTAATGAATATTAATTAATTTCCTTTGACTCTATATTCATTCCATAATCAACTCGCACCACTAGTTCAACAATTCAATTAACTCTTAACTCTTTCATTCCAAATATGAATATATTTCATATTTATATACACATTACATTTACCACATCAACATATATGACACACACACACACACACACACACACACACACACACACACACACACACACACACACACACACACACACACACACACACACACACACACACATATATATATATATATGGAGCCCTTCCATAGCAGCCGGTTGCTATGAGTACTGTGTAACACCTCCTTTTTGGACCGTTGATAAATTGAAATGATGTCTGCGATTAACTTTTCTATTTGATAAGCCGGCACAAGTAGTTGTGCCTAATTATTTACCTGTACCGGTTTCTATTTTAATAAGTAAAGTCCACGTAAAATTATATTGTCAGTATAGTTATAAAAAATGAATATTTATTATTAAAATAATCCGGTCGGTAGAGCTTGTACCGGCTTCATACTTTTTTTTTTATTTCTCCATTATGGCCGGTAGAGCTTGTACCAGCTTCATACTTTTTTTTTATTTCTCCATTATATGTCATGACTTAGCACATTAAAATGGAATAAAAAAATAAAATAAATTCCGGCCGATACAGGCTGATACGGCTTGCAATAAAAAATTAAAAAAATAGCCAGCCAGTACAGCTTGTCACGGCTGACAATAAAATATTTGAAAAAAATGATTTTATTCAAGCAATTCGCTGCTAAACAGATTCGAACTCGCAACCTCAAACTCCATACACTCGTCATATGACCACCCAAGCACCACGGGCCTAGCTGCTAATTTCAACCAAAGATATATCTTTATATTAAAACTTCATCATCCCCCAAAATCTATATTCTTGCATTATTATTATATTACGATTTATTATTATTAATAAGTCTATATAATACATATGGGGGTTTTCTATTTAGAAATAAGTTAATATCTATATTTATTAAGCAATGATTATTAGTAATGATTTTATATATTAAGCAATGATTTTATTATTAAGAAATGATTTTATTATTAATAAAACTAGTTCAATTAGTCTAATAAGTAATGATGATAATTTTTCAAGTCATTTCAGGAAATTAATTTACTTATCGAATTTATAAAAGTAGTGAAGTATTATTATAATAATAATATTGTGATTATCAATATTAGAAGTACAGATTATACCAATACTAGTACTGCATAACATTAAGAGGAATAGTATATATTACATGTTCATTTTCATAAAATAAAAAAAAAAGCATAGAATGATTAATACAACCGACGCCTATTTTTTTGGCTCAGGAATCCCTAGCACTCGATAGTGATTTCGTTTATCGTGGTCGGTTTCAAAGCCACAAATTGCACATTTTCGATGAGTCTTAGAAGAAATGATTTTCTCGAGTGCACTCTTGAATCTAGATTGTTTTTTGCGGCCCTTTATTTGAGAAATATTAGGCAGCAAAAACTCTTCTTCTTCTTCTACCTCTGCATCTTCATCGTCATTATTGTATCTCATATCATGATTTGGATCTCCAACTGTGCAATCAATGTCGTCATCTTCCAGTTCAGTAATATTCTCATCCGGATCATATTGGTCAACCAACTCTTTTCCTCGTGCATTCAGTTTAAGAACAGTTTTGTAACCTCGGACTGAGCAAGCCGCTTTGCTCGCTAACTCCTGGTAATCACCCATCAAATGATTATAGCACATTGCTTGATTTTGTTCGAAGTCAGCAGATGTGGAGTTAAAGAGTAAGTCTTCACCATTGCTTTTGTTCGCGTCTCTTGTCCACCGATGAAGGATCATGTCGGTCGGTATTTGTGAAATACTCTTTGTTATGAAATATCTCAAGATGTGCCTGCATAATTCACCAGAGTGAGAAAACATTTGGTAGTTACATGTTACCGATCCCAGTTGTCGATTGTTGACAACTTCTTTATATCTTCCACCACTTTCAGTTGCATCTGCATTATACACTGCATAAACCTTAGTATCAGTGACACACAACTCACTAAGTTTATGAACATTGTATTTCATGGAATCGATGAATTGACGTTGGAAATGTCTAAACATCTCTTTTGTGTACACTTGTGCAGCATGAACTTCTAAAGATGAACCGAGTACCATAATCCTTTTACGATGTTTTGTTATGTAGTCGGCCTTCCTCTCCTTGATAAACTGTCTTTCTACAACCTTTTGACTCTGTAGTACAAAACATAGCATACCTGTTGATGCATTAACATACTCATCAAAAAAGGCATTCATGCTCTCGCTTCTTCCAGTGGTAGTCATTCCCGCGGCAAAATATCTCTTTGTATATGCTGGAATCCATTTCTGTCGTACATCATACAAACTTTTAAGCCATTCATTAGTATACAATTCATAGGAACTTATCAGAATATGCCAATGCTCTTCAAATTCCTCGATGGACAATGAGTTATACACACAGTTGTTAAAATCATTTTTGAACGATGGGTGCTCAGAATAAACATGATGTAATTTTTCAGGAAATTTATTGCTAATATGCCAAGAACACAATAAATGATAACTAGTTGGAAGTACCGTAGCAATAGCATTACTCATGGCTCTGTCTTGATCAGTGATGATGGTTGTAGGTGCCTTATAGTCCATGGCTTCAAGCCATGTCTGTAATACCCAAACGAAAGTGTCCTCTGTCTCGTCTCGTAACAGTGAAAATCCAAACAATATAGACTGATAATGGTGGTTGACCCCGGTAAATGGAACAAACGGCATGCCATACTTATTTGTCCGGTATGTACTATCAAATGTCACAACGTCTCCGAACCGTTGATATATAAACCTTGATCGGGCGTCAACCCACAAAATACAAGCTATGCGGTTGTTTTCACCAGGTTTTACTCGGAAAAAAATTTGCTGGCACTTCCGGATGCAAGTTTGTTCAAATGATTGACGGCAGCTTGTGCATCATTTTCATCTGCAGAATCACGCCTTAAATCTCGCACCACATTCTCAACATTAGCAGTAGAGAAAGGAACATTTTTCAACCCACCTCCCATTGTGCTCAAAACATTCATCATCTTACTTGGACCAATACCAAACTTATTTAAAGTGTCAATTAAATTTCTTGCAACAGGAGTAATATTTCTTTGAGTCTCGATCAAATCTACTTTGGTGGGGGTTACTAAGTGATGATTGTGCTCTAATTCAACAGTAGATATACGCCAATTGTCTTCTTTCTTATTGTGGACAACATATATTCTAGCTTTGCACATTGTTCGTCCGATAGAGTCTCTCTGTCTAGTTATTTTATTACTACTATCTTCGTCATCAGGTAAACTCTTGCCAACAATTGGTGTACCGACTTTCTTACATACATACTGCCTAGATCTGATATCATTCATATTAGCATGTTTATGACTAGTTGCAATTCTAATCTCAAATCCATTTTTGCGAGCATATGATCTATAAAAATATTCAACCTCCTCCAACGTACAAAATAATTGACCAACGTACGGAACAATATCAGATTTATTACTTTCAACTTCACTAACAAATTCAGATGTATTATATGACATTTTGAAAAACTTACTTATGAATAATAGTGATGAATTTTGCTCGATCAGAACTTCAACTTGATTTTCTGAAGTGAAAGTGGGCAACCAGATGAAACAAATTATGAGTAGAGGAGAAAAGAGAAAATATTATCAGAGAACAAATTCTATGGAAGGATAAAAAGATGGGTGCTCAGAATAAACATGAGAAAATTGCAGCTTCCTAGACAATATTTAAAGGTAAAAAGACCAGCCGGTACAGCTTGTCGCAGTTAATGCTCAAGAAGTCAAACTAATGTACTTTTCCCATATAATCAATGTCAGCTTTTTTCTATTCCCATAGTGTTGTATTATTATGTTTGACTACTTATTTACCAGATAGTGTTTATAATAATAATAATAGTAATAATAATAATAATAATAATAATAATAATAAAATATTTAAAAGTACATAAGTCGCTAGAATATGGAACGGCTTTATACTCAATTCGTAATAATAATAGAATAATAATAATAATCGAATAATTATAATAAAATATTGAGAAATTTAATTTGGGGGGGGGAGATGGAATGTATTAAGATATATCCAAATCCAAGGTAAGATATGACAGCTAGGCCCGTGATGCTCGGGTGGTCATATGACGAATGTTTGGAGCTTGAGGTCGCGGGTTCGATTCTAGCTAGCAGCGAAAATTTGATTTATTCCCAGCCGTTATAGCCTTTACCGGCCGAACGATTTTTATTAATATTATATATATATATATATATATATATATATATATGTTTTTTATTTCCAGCCATTATAGCATCTACCGGCCGAACGAATTTATTAATAATATATATATATATATATATATATATATATATATTATTTCCAGCCGTTATAGCCTCTACCGGCCGAACGAATTTTGAGAGAAATATATATTATTTTTAATTCCAGTCGGTGAAGCCTGTACCGGCCGAACAAAGTGACAAACCTTTGTCTGCCACATCGCCTCGGGAAATGCACTGAATATTTTTTTGACCACTTTTTCTGCCACATCGCCTCGGGAAAGAACACCTGCAAGCTCGGTAAACTAAAAAGATGAGACATTTGTTTGAATTTGGTCCTAAATTAATTCATGTACCGGACATTTGCATGAGCTTATTTAAACGTCTATTGAGAACACATGTTGTTCAAACTAAAGTTCACTTGCCAAGTTAGATAAAATAAAAATAACAGAGAGTAGAGAGAGAGTATTTCGGAAGAGAGGAACAAAAAAAACTTCAACAAGTTGAAGCGGCTGGAATCCATTTATTATATTCTGAAGACACCGAATTTTTTGTAAGATATATTGTTATTGGTACTCCATTTAATATTATTATTTGCAGCATGTAAGATATTGTTATAGCTGTTATTGTTATTTGTTTTGTTTGAAATAGTTTTTATTTATTGTTATTTGTTCAATTTTTATTACATTATATAAATGAAAAAAACTTATTCCAATGTACTCAATTGTTATTATTACATGCATGTTATTACTTTTGTTGTTAATAGTTTTTCTTGTTAATGTTATTATTACATGCATGTTATTATTACATGCATGTTAATAGTTTTTTAACATGCATAATGTTACAGCCGATTTTTAATTCATGTTAATATTATTACATTATATACATGCATGTTATTATTACATGCATGTTGTTTAGTGATGACTAGTTTTTAATGCATGTTATTGTGTATTGTTATTAATGTCATTTTGCAGCATGTTACTTTCAACTTCATTTTGTCATGCAGAATACTAATATGGAATTGATGTATTTTTTTTAGGTAAAAGATGGACAGCTGGGAATATGGGCCAAGATAGGGGAAAATTAAGCTCCAGTCAATATACTGATCAGAAATATAATCAGTGGGCTTTGACAAAAGAACAAAAAATCCTATTAGATAAATGTGGATTTGGAGTATTTAGTTTTCGAGGTGTTGTATACCTAACTGAACTTGGTCTGATATCTGCCTTAGTCGAGAGATGGCGCCCGGAGACCAATACTTTTCATTTAAACTGTGGAGAAATAACAATCACGTTAGATGATGTTCACTTTATTTTTGGGTTACCGGTGGTGGGAAAATCCTTAACGGGTCCCCTTGCTGTCACCAATTTGAATTATTTTAGGGATTGTTTTGGAGATAAATTAGCTGGTGAATATTTTAGTTCAAAAAAACGCAGTGCAATTTCATTAGTGTGGTTGCACAAACATTTTAATAAATGTCCCGAGAATGCAAGTAAAGATGTTGTAGGGCGACACACAAAGGCATACATGTTGTGGTTGTGTGGGGAAATATTATTCCCTAATAGGAATAGAAATAATGTGCACCCACGATATATGTCTTTTATTGCCAACGCTAAAGATTGTGTAACTTACTCTTGGGGCCCGACAGTGTTAGCATATTTGTACAGATCTTTATATACTGCTACTAGGAAAGGAGTTAAATACATTAATGGTTGTGTTACATTGTTACAAATTTGGGCTTATGAGCGTGTAAGTATTGGAAAGCCAAACCCTTGGCCACAATCATCCTTATGGTTACCTAGGGCTTTAGCATGGTCCTATTTTGGAGCCCACAGTTACCCTGGTAGACGTGAGAATCTCCATCACCATTGGTCATTTTACCGAGGGGAGTTAGATATTAAGTCTATGTGGGATGTGGTTTGGCGGCCTTACATAATGTGGGATGATGATATCATTGGATTTAATTTTGAAGGCATGTTGTTGGGATCTGGTGGGGTCCCCTTGATCCACTTTGATATTATGGAATTTCAGTTGCCGGACCGTGTGATGAGACAGTTCGGGTTCATGCAAGGCATACCATCAACAGCCAAAAACCACGGTGACCTTAGGAAGGAGAAAAAATTTAAATTTATTGATGTCGAGGATTGCATGGCCTTGAGAGGGGAATATATTTTGATGTGGGAGGCATACATGGATCATCTCAAAGGACAACAAACTAAAATTTCTGATTATGTCCCAATAGATGATTACATGGTCTGGTATAGGAAAATTACACGTTGGAAAATTCACCGACCTCGACAGGCAAGCGACCACGACAGTTGTTATGAGCCTCGGGCCATTTACAACCAACAACACCTTATTCAAATGGTATAAAATTATATTCTTCTTTAATAAATTATGTATTGGAGTAAATACTTAATATTACATTTATTAATATTTATTGTTAATAATATTTGTTAGTGTTTATCTTACATGACAAGTTGAGAGTGCAAAGTCGTTACTTGATAAATTTTCAGTACTTACTCAGCTGCCTCCCGGGTTGGTTCTGCAAAAAAATAATTGGAATTTCCAATACGCCCTATACGACTTCGAAGCAAGAGGTAAACAAATACCTCGACAGGGGGGTCCCACAAATTTTGGACCACAGTCCCAATACACACAACTCAATGAAGGGCTTGGGAAACAAACTGATTATGTTGTACAAGAGAGCTACATACCAACCCCATAAGTAATCGAGGAGAGCTCCATTCCCACCACCCAAGCCTACGAGGAATGTTACATTCCAACCTTCCAAACCTATGAGGAGTGTTACATTCCAACCAACTCTTCATTTGCGGGACTTTCTGACGCCAAGGGATCTAGTTCACAAAAGGTATATATAGTTATGTTAATAGTGATGGTTTTAATTATTATTGCTATATAATAATAATGTACATTTGGGTCTCAATCAGGTACAAGATGCGGGAGACCACATCTCTTATGGACCAAAAAGGTCCTTATCCAAAAGACTTAAAGATTGGAAGGAGACATTTATAAATAAACATATGTTTGGAAACGTGGTGGCACCAGAAGAGAATTTATATCCTTTATCACATCCGCGCCAGTTATATGAATTAGAACACAATGCAGAGCAATCCTTAGGGTCCTGGGAGTTGGATATTCGAGCATGTCATCGACGCTTATATGTTGTTGCTACGAGACAGAGAGGAATACTATAGGTCGCGGGGAATACAAAGGTAGTCCCAATTTGGTTTCATGAATTCATTCTTCATGCATCTTAGGCAGAGCTATGTGCCCTGCACTAACGTGAATATTGTATGGAGTTTTTACAAACCGTATGTTAACCAAGATGTTGGTCCACCTTTACACGAATGCAAATACATATTCATGCCGGTGTGTAGTACCAATAAACGCCATTTTGTTTTGTTCCTATTCGCAGTTGAAGATTGGATGGTTGCCATAATTGACCCGCACTACAATGACACTATGTATATTAAGTTACATGAAATATACTCAGAATTCGTTAAAGTTGCGGTATGTTTAGTTTTTAAATATTTTAATGTTATAATGTCCTTTAATATTAAAAAATTATTTAACCAACTACTTTGTACATGCATGTATATTTGATACCATTTTGTTTGCGAAATGGTAATCCGATGCGTGAGTGGCCCAGCGGTAATCCTACTGTGCAGACCTTAGAGATTCGACCGAAACAACACAACAACTCAGACTGTGGCATTTTTGTATGCAAGTATGTTGACTGTTTTGTTAGGGCCATTGGTAATATTTCTGAAGAGAAGTGGTCCTTGGAAGATGTCACAGTCTTTCGTTACCGCGTCGCATGGGAGCTCTACAAGAAATCCGCAAGATTACTTCCGGCCTCTGAGATATAGAACATATCCAACGTTATCTAATGTACATATTAATTAATAAGAATGTCTATTTGGTTGAACTTTATGGGATTTTCAAATTCATAACTTAGTAATATGAATATTATTGAATCACATAAAACCACTTCATATTATTAATACGAAAAAAAATTATCTATTTTGTTGAACTGTATGGATATTTTTATTCGGACTAATATTAATGATCACATTATTTATATTAATATTAAAAATCATTATTAATATTATTTTTAATAATAGTAATACATGAATATAAAATCATTATTTATATTTTATTAAAGAATGATATTTTTTTTAATATATTAATAATCCTTTTATTGATATTATTACAAAAATAAGAAAAAATATTAAAGGGGATAATAATAAATATAGATATTAACTTATTCCTAAATAGAAAACCCTCATATGTATTATATAGACTTATTAATAATAATAAATTGTAATATAATAATAATGCAAGAATATAGATTTTGGGGGATGGTGAAGTTTTAATATAAAGATATATCCTTGGTTGAAATTAGCAACTAGGCCCGTGGTGCTCGGGTGGTCATATGACGAGTGTATGGAGTTTGAGGTTGCGAGTTCGAATCTGTTTAGCAGTGAAATGCTTGAATAAAATTATTTTTTTCAATTTTTTATTGTCAGCCGTGACAAGCTGTACCGGCCGGCTATTTTTTTCAATTTTTTATTGCGAGCCGTATCAGCCTGTACCGGCCGGAATTTATTTTATTTTTTATTCCATTTTAATGTGATGAGTCATGACATATAATGGAGAAATTAAAAAAAAATTATGAAGCCGGTACAAGCTCTACCAGCCGTAATGGAGAAAAAAAAGTATGAAGCCGGTACAAGCTCTACCGGTCGGATTATTTTAATAATAAATATTCATTTTTTATAACTATACTGACAATATAATTTTACGTGGGCCTTACTTATTAAAATAGAAGCCGGTACAGGTAAATAATTAGGCAAAACTACCTGTGCCGGCTTATCAAATAGAAAAGTTAATCGCATCCATCAATTCAATTTATCAACGGTCCAAAAAGGGAGTGTTACACAGTACTCATAGCAACCGGCTGCTATGGAAGGGCTCCCATATATATATATATATATATATATCCAAACTTATTACAACTCATAATAAGAATTTTATATATAAATTTCTTATTTTAATATTTTAAAAAAATTCGGGTCATCACAACACCAATGAGCCCCATGATATTTAACAAAACATGTCAAGCACACAAATGAGACATGATATCAAGCATGTGGACAAGAATCATCAAACATGGAAATACAAAAAACATATAAGGAAACCACAAAAAGCCCAAGAAAACAAAACAAAGCAATCATGGGAACAATCCCCCATAGAGGTCGGCCATAGCCTTCCCAAGGTCGGACTTAAACCTTTAGGGGTTGACCCCAAGGGAAGGGAGGGGGTTTCCATGGGTACTCTCCTTTTCTTTGCCCAATTTTAAATTTCTCTATAGACCAATCATTTATTTCTCTCTAATCGTTTAACCAACCAACATTCCTTAGAGAAGGACCCACATGAAAGCCTATAAAAACATTATTCTATCAACTTATAATCTGAGACCCCAGATTTTATGAATAAAGATTTAATTTTTTCGAAATATTTATTTTTAATATTATGGTGTGGATTTGAGATAATGTTATAGTTATGGGTAGTATTTATAAATTTTGCAAAGTATGCAAGTTGTCATATTCTATTCGATTGGTCGGGGAATATTTTATCAGGGAATATTCGTGCAACGGCACAATCATTGGTGGACCCCACAACGGAATTATTGTCTGATTGAGAAAACGACAAAAATATTTTATGAAAATAACGGCGAAAGTTTTACCGTTAATACTGTTGAACTACTCGGTAGTAAAAGTACAGTAATACGCGTGGTTGCATAGTAGCACACGGTATTGATTATTGATGCTAACGTGATAAGTCACTCATTTTTGTGTTATTGGTATTATTAATGTAATAATACAGAAAATCTTTTTATATAAAAAAGAATACTTTTATAAAGTTATTCTATAAATAGAATATATTATATTCTATTATGCATAATGTTTGCATAGTGCCTGCATAGTGTTTGCATAGTAAATATTTTTATAAAATTATTCGTTTTATTAGATTATAAATAGAATATATTATATTTTATTTAAAAGTTTATGCTTTTAATATGGACCGTCAGATTAAAGTAAATCAATATGGACCGTTAATGAGTTAGTTACTATGCAGTCCATTTTTCTATAAATAGAAGCTCATTCCTTCATTATTTCTTACGAATTCACTGAAACTCTAGAGAGATAAACTATAGAGAGAAAGAAGAAAAGTATTCTGCTACTTCACTACTCATATATCCAGTACTCTTCTTCTTAAGGTATGGAGTATTATTTCTTTTGTATTCATGAAGAGAACTTCTGTTACTCCATTCTTTATTATTCTGTTGGAATAACCTATATACGTGGACTACCCTATACTTGGTGACATTTTTATATTATTCCGTCTTTACTATTCTGTTGGAATATCCTGTCTGTGCGTTTTACGCCGGACCTGATTCGTTTTTATTATTCTGTTAGAATATCGTGTCTGTGAGTTTTAAGCCGGACCTGGTTCCGTTAATTATTATTCTGTTGGAATAACATGCCTGCGCGGTCTATCTCATGCCTGATGATTTCTTTTGTTATTTCATTCCTTATTATACTCAGTTGGTTAAAGTTTTGACTTCTATACTCCATGAAATTAGTGGAATATTCATGATATTTACGCTTCATCCAGTATCTTTTCATGAAAATATTCTTCTGAGCATTCTTGAATTTTACTGAACAAAGTAGTATCATGTTGACAATTTGAACGTTATTAGTTCATGAATAAATTAATTCTTGAACTTGTTTTATTGAATTCTTATACCATTATCATCATCCTCATGTTTATATTTTTTGAAAGTCATCTGTGGCCTGTAGTGCATAGATGGACTTTGTATGATTATGATCAGGGATTATTCGGTATAATCATGACCGTAATATTACAAATAATGTGGAAAAAGTCCTCATTGGCCCGTAGTGCATTGATGGACAGTTGTTGGCATGATCATGACCATTAATGAATACACGAATGTCCTTGGCCCGTAGTGCATGGATAATTTATGGTCATGATACTAAAGAATATCCTTGGCCGTAGTGCAGGGGTGATTCAATGATGTGGATTATTTATTAAGCTGAGTCTCAGCGATAACAGTGATGAAAAACCTTTTAAATCATAAAAGATAGTAGATTTTATTTTCTACTTGACTCTTTTAATGGATTGCTTGTTCAGCTGCAGTTAAACTTGATGTCTATTATATTTTATCAGTTTAACATTGTTGAAGACTAATGATAATTTATTCTGTATTATCTTAGTCATAATATTTCTTACTGGGCTAGTTGAGCTCACCCTTTCTTTCACTGTTCTCTTCAGGAAATGAGAATATAGCTAGGACGAGTCGAAGAATGGAGTGATGGTCCATATGATAACATTAGTAGTCCTCACTATTCTGTGAAATAGTGTGTTAATAAATGTATTGAGGACTTATTTTGAGTTTTAATACTATCTAGAAGACAATGTTTGTATTGAAACTCACAACTTATGTTGTATATTTAAAGATTGTATTTGTATTTTGTACCATGTATTTGGCAACTCAGAATAGGTGATGTATACATGTTTTGGGGGCGTCACATATAGAGCATTAAAAGATCTAATCATAAGAAAAAAGAAATTTTTTATACATTCAAGCATATAAACAACATTCATGGAAAAGAGATAAATAAATTTTATTAGAGAAAAAACCCAACTCCAATGATTATGACCAAGATATCAGTGATTCTCCACAATTGTAGCAGTTTATTTTGTGTTGTATATTTGTTTCCATATTTGTAATTGTACAGCTGCCATGTATCTTATGTCTATAAATGAATATCCTCTCATAGCATATTTTCTTAAGGCATTTCCTTTACATGGTATCAAAGCCAACAAGTCAACCCTTCACTGATTATTTTTTCCATGGCCGAATTCAATACTTCTCTGCTTTCGCTCTATACAATGGTTCACATGGTGACCATCAAACTCACTCCCATAAATTATCTCTTGTGGCGTCGTCAGTTTGTTCCCCTGCTTGAAAGTCGGGATCTTATGAGTTTTTTGGATGGGTCGTTGTTTGCACCCGCTGATCAAGTCCATGATGGAGATGATTTTGTTCCTAATCCTGCCTATAAAAAATGGAACATCGTATTTTACTCAGCCTTGTGTATGCCTCTCTCACTGAGGAATGTATGGCTGAAGTAGTTAATTGCACTACAGCTCGCGATGCTTGGCCGGCTTTTGAAGTTTTTTTTCTCATAGTTCAAAGACTAGAGAACTCCGACTAAAATATGACCTCCAACTGATGCAGCGTGGCACTCGTGGTGTTGCTAAATGTTCACGTTCTTTTCGATCATTATGTGATCAACTTAGTGCTATTGGCAAACCAATTGATGACACAGATAAGGTACATTGGTTTCTATGTGGCATTGGTTCTGATTTTCAAATCTTTTCAACCTCCATGTTGTCTCAGTTTTTGCTGCCCTCTTTTGCCAATCTGGTTCCGAACGCTCTCAGTTATGAGCTTTTTTCTTGGTCAATCCCGGGGGATTCCTCTTCCCAGTCGACTATGGTTGTTCAATATATGTGGTTCCTTTTCTGGTCGTTTCAAACCAGCAGCATCCGGCCAATCTGCTAAGACCTCTGCAATCATTTGCCAATGGTGTGGCAAAGAACGGCACACTGCCAAGAAATGTCATAAACTTGGCATTTCCTTTACAAGTTTCACCTTTTTAAGGCTAAGGAGATGAGAGAAAATAACTCCACCAAAACAACCCCAAGAACACTCGTGGATTCAAGATCTGAGCTTCCGAGAAGATTAAAGGACTTCCAAAAGAAAAACACTAAATAAAGATAAAGAAAACCATTTGTCAAGCTTGAAGGTTCATTAACAATGGTGGAAGAAATAAAGAAGAGAAAGGAAGAAGTAGGTGGATGAAAAGGATAAGACACATTTGAATATATTTAAAAGAGAAAAAAAGAAATAGACAAAGGGAAGGAAATGTCAACTTCGTAAAAAGGAAACATTTGGCAACTAGTTGTCCCTATCATGAGGGACCAATCTCACCATCAATTTAGCCCATTGACCCATTTTTTCATGGAGAAATAGTATAAAAAGTAAATTACGTATACTATTACATTTTTGAAAATAATTACAATAATAGTGTACTCATAAAATATTTACATAATTATTACAATTTCATATTTATTTACAATATTAGTGCAATTAGGATTCCTTAATTTAGGGAATTAGTATGCAATTAGAATTTCTTAATTTAGGGATTAGTTATCCTCATGACTTCTTCTCTCTCTCTCTTCATGTAGAACAACTGCATTAATTAGTCATCACTCTTCTTCTTCATTCAATGGAAAAAATCTTCTATTCGACCGTCGCCGGCAGCTGGGTTAGAAACACCGGTGGCTGAGCCACCAAAGGATGAATATTGCATATTGTTTCTTCTTATTTTCTTAAACCCAGCTGTACATTGCACTAAAACTTCTGATAGACTAATTGTCAAAAGAATCAAAGAAGATTGTGAGGGGTTATACGAATCTCTCCATTATAAACATCATCGCCATTTTTTCTCTCTCTTTTTTCCTTCTCAAGCTCCAACCCTCTGCTCTCTTTTTATAATCTCAAGTCTCAAAGTTTCTCTCCCGTTTGCTAAGTATCTGTGGCAAGGTACAAGTATTCATATATATAATAACTTAGTTACTTCAAAAATATTCTTGAACCTTCTAGAAAAAAATTATTTTTGGTTTACTTTTTATGAATATTTGGTTACCCACAAAAAGTAGAATTGTTACATTTGTACAAAGGTTTGGCTACCAACTGCACCATATTCATAATAATTTTATTTTTAAAATATTATTTATAAGTTGGTAATCAAACCTTCATAAAAAGGTAACCAATTTAGTTTTATTGGGTTACCAATTAATTATAAAAAAAATTTAAGAACAGTTTCCAACTGTTACGTGCAGATGGTATCCGAAATGTCATGTCTAAGTTTCCATTTATGTAGTTGTTAGTTACTTATTAATAACCTTTTAAAAAAAATTATTTTGAATATGGTGTAGTTGGTAGCCAAACCTTCATACAAAGGTAACCATTTTAGTTTTTGTGGGTAACCAAATATTCATAAAAAAAAATTGCTCGTGATTTCCTCTTTGTTCGGCTACTCCGAATTCGTTTTGGATCTGTTCTTGCTGGTTTGGTAACTTCGACTTCTTCTTCTTCGATTTGTTTTGGTAACTCCGATTTCTTCTTCTTCGATTTGTTTTGTTTTGGTTGTTCGTGATTTCCTCTTTGTTCGGCTACTCCGAATTTATTTTGGATATGCTATTGCTGGTTTTGTAACTCTGACTTTTTCTTTTTCGATTTATTTTGGTTGTTCGTGATTTTCTCTTTGTTTTGTTTTCAATTTTTTTTGTAACTTTGAATATTTGAATTTGAATTTCTTTTTATTGTTAGATCCAAGATATTTGAATTTGAATTATTATTTATGACAATTATTTCTCCTTGATTTTAGGTTTTCTTATTATTATGAATTGAATCCTATACTAATTCCCTAAATTAAGGAATCTTAATTGCACTAATATTGTAAATAAATATGGAAAAATTATTATTTTTGTAATTATTTTGGTGATGTACTAATAGTGTAATTACTTTTTAAATATTGTATATTATTGTAAAGGACCCTAGTATAAAACACATATACTCGCCCACAATATTGTTTAAGCAACCCAAACAGTAAATGAAGAAAATTGTGCACGCTCATCCGAACCGAAAAAGTTTGAATTCATAAATTAAGAGGTTAATTATCTTAAATAAATCATAATTAGTTATCATTAACCTCCAAATTTGTCCATATCAAGAAATACAACTTTCATTAGAAAATAATTCCCGGCAGGCCCTACCTTGGAGGTCACCCGGGCACCCTATAACACATTAACTCCCAAGGGCTTAACATTCTCATTCACATCCTTTACCATTAATCTTTAGTTCCTAAGAGAGAGCCAAGTTAAAACATTGGCCATTTCCACCCAAGAAGACCAAAATTGACAAGAAAATGGCTATGTATGGGAATTCTCACTAAGAAAACCAATATGAAGAGAGGTCTTATGACACCACAAGGAACAAAATTCACACTCCAATAAACAAGCAAGAAAGTGTGAGAAAATAGGAGGTCAAGTAAATAAGATATAAGAACATACAATCAAATGGCCAAAAAGGGAGTAATTAAGGAAAGAAGCCACTATGAGAGGGAGGCACCCCGTAGGGTCGGTCCCAACTTCCATAAGGCCGGCCCCAACTTATCCCCTTGTGGTGGGGGCTACTCTAAGTTTCTCTCATTACACCTTACCTTCAATATTTAGTCAAATTTAAGAAGGAATGTAAGACAGAGGCCAAATTGGGCAGAAAGTAAGGAAGTGACCTTCATGAGGCCAAGGCACCCCATAAGGTTCGCCCCAACCTCATGAGGGTCGACCCTAACATGGTGGGGGCTGCTCCTATGGCCTCCCATCATACCTCAAGCTCAGCACTTGGTCAAAAATCCAAGAAGGTTGCGCAAACAAGCATCCAAACAATAAGGAATCAAGGGAACACCACCATGAAGTGGGAAACAACCAAAAGTCAGCCCTAAATCCCTCATGGTCTGGCCCCAAATCCCCCATGGTTGGCCCTAACATGTCCTCCCTCACGAGGGAGCCTCACATGCTCTAGCATCTTCAAACACTTGGCCAAATACAAGAAGGTGTGCAAAGAAAGAACAGAACAAAGGAAGACCAAAGGTGATGAGGACAAGGCATGCGTGGACTCAAATAAGACTAAAAGGACGTGGGGATCAAGCAAGGCTAGAACTAAGAGGTTCAAACAATGTCTCAATGGATTGATCCAAGATATTTGGGTTGAAGCTAATGCAACAACTCCCAAAGAGAATGATGAAACACAAATTTGGGTTAATTTAATACAAGCCCAGTTCTGATCTTTCTAAGCAAGCCCATGAATTATACATGCAAAGGAAGTTTATTATTTATGTGGGTTGGTTTATTAATTTATTAATTATGATGTGGGCCGCAGCTTTTCAAGTTAACAGACTTAGCATAATGATAATGGGTATATGATAAGTGGGTTTTATACCTACCTATCAGATATCAATTCACGCGAACTATGCCTATCTTAAGTACATTTTAGTGTGTTTTTAGTTGCATTTTTGTTTGTAATGTATTGTATGTACTTAGAACTCCCTTTGGTGTAAAAGTACAGGATATTATATAAGTTGGCGATGGTTAGTGGCATGTGATCAATGAAGGCACAAGATGAGAACGAGTGGAGCAGAGAAACCAAGCGTTGGTGGACAAAAGACTGAGCAGCAGGACAGAAACAGCAGCAGCATAAAACCAGAATCAACACTGCAGAAGTCGCGCGGCCGCGCGGTTATAGAGGCTTGAGGACGCGCGCCCGCGTGATCATTCGGACTACACAAACTTGGCACACAAGCACCCGCGCGAAGAATACACAGGAGGAGTGCGCGCGATGTCTGAGGCTGCTGAGCTGTTTTATTTTAATTTTTAATTTTAAGGGTTGCAATCGATTAAAAACAATTCTGACTGGTGTCAGACGTATCATTGAGTAGTTTTACGTGTTTTTCATATTCGTAACTAGGGTTTACACTTGGAGAGTTTTCCAATTTGAAACCAATCATAGATTTCGTATTTTCTACTCCTTCTTTAGATTTCAGTAGTTGTGGATGCTTTCCATTATTGTTGCTGGATATTATTAAGGATTTGCACGTTATGTTGGTTTTGTAATCAGCAATTGCGTTTGATCGATTCTTTCTTCTCTCTTTCTCAATTGTTTGTTTATTATCCATGTTTTGCTTTGATCTCATAATGGCTTTTGGTTCAGTCATGAACTAAACTCCATTATGGGATTCTAATGGATTTTAATATGTAGTTTAATTGATTGCTTGAGTGCTAGACTATTTTACATATCATAAGGAATTTTTATCATGGTTGTTTTGCATGCATGAATGCTTGATCACCATTCGTTTTCAGTACTTGTATGGAGTTGAAAAATAATATGCGAGTATGGATTGTAATCATGATAACATGCGTATATAGGGCTGTTTTGCATAACTTTATATTTCGTGAACAAGATAGACATATATTGTTTCACTGTATGAGTTAAAGTAAGGGCTTGTGCTTAAATTCAATATGATTGCAAATTCACATAGACATATAAAGCTCTTTTGTGAGAACTAAAAAGGAGGCAACAAGTTTTTGGCACCGTTGTCGGGGAATTAATTTAATAATTATTTACCAATATTAATTTCAATCAAATTAGTCTTAATTTAAACATTTTTATTTTTATTTTTATTGTTAATTCTCTTCCTATATTTCTCTCTTTTCAGGTACCATGGATGAATTTGCGTATCAATGGTCATACACAAACATGAATCAACCAAGGGAAACAGAGATTGATGGACTTAATGCAATTTTCGCAGAGCCAGTACAAATTGAAGCAAATTCGAAGACGTTAGAGGCTATCGCAGCCCAACGGAGGCGAAGGATGGCAGTTACGTGTGACTATTATGCTGGTAACCATCAAAGTCATCAATGCACCGTCAGTTTTGAACCGGTACAATATAGTGGTGATTACCTCAATAATTATATTGTTCCTAACTATTACCAAGATTGGGGGTATCAACCGGATTTTTTATGGAGCTATAATTATGATGACCAACATTACGTTCTAAATCCATCATACACACCGGAATTTTCATGTCCACCTCTAGTGTCACAAGAGACAGATAATTCAAGGTTGGAGGAATTGTTTTCCAAGTTCGTAGCAGCAAATGAGGAGAAGATGAGTAATCAAGCGAGGTCAATTCAAAATCTTACAGATCAGATATAGCAAATGACCAAAGCCATAAGAAACATTTCTCTAAATACTTGGCTTTATGACATGGATAACGAAATTGACGGAGAACCCGAACCAAATATTCAACTGGATGAGCCACAAGATATCGAAAATGTGGAGACAATTGGGGATAATGAAATAGAGGTCGGCAAAGATCTAAATGGATCTCCACCAAAGATCAAAGAGTCAGTCAGATTTTTAAAAGCATGCCCACTTGGTAGTCATGTCATCAGCGAAGCTCTTGATGACAAAAGAGTGAGTATAATTTTTAATCCATGGTGGGACGAGACAAAGAAAATAGACGAAGAGCCCATTGTGTGTGACAAGCTTCCATGCCCCAAAGTGATCACATACACAATGGAGAAAACACCTAGATATGGGACGTTCTTGATTGAGATCATACCAATTCAGAGCATGCTAGGTGACTTTAATGCATTGGCCATCACAAATGAGAACCTACCAAAAGCTATATTATTTTCGATGGATGGAGGGTTCCTCAATTATCGAAGAGGAATTGGATAACGTTGACCATATAAAGTCAGGCTGAAAGACTGTAAATCAAGCGCTGACTGGGAGGCAACCCATGATTTTTTTTATATTTATTTTCTTTACTAGTTTATTTAGTAGATATAAATTAATTTGCTTATTAAGTTCTCTTACCAATCCAAGTGCTATTCTAATCCATGTTGTCTCTCTTCAGTGTAGGTATTGGAGGTCCAATGGACATGCAAAAGATTATGAAAAGGTTATTCAAGTCAAATTCAAGTGTGGTGCCCAATTTGTTCCATGCGCCTAATCTATTCTCTAAACTTAGCTGACAAGGAGGAGGATTGCTATATTTTCAGGGAAGTCCTCTACTTTACTTTTTTCTATTTCAACCATTGAGGACAATGTATAGTTTAAGTTTGGGGGCATTTTAGTGTCGTATTACAAATAGTTAGTTATTTACATTGTAGTTCTTATAGTTACATTTAGTTATTGTATTCACTTTCTTAAAAAAAATCAAAAATAATAGTTACTTACTATGTTCATCTTGCATGAGTTCAGCTGTTTGATAGTTTAAGTTTATTTTGGTCAATGATGAGATTGGAATTGGGTAGACAAGTATAGTACTGACTATTAGAGCTTTGATGTGATTTCTTGTTATGAATTGAGTCTTTTTCTGTTTGAAACTGGTATAATAAGGATAACACAGTAAAAATAACTTGTTGAATGATTGAGTTTAAATTGATACATAAAGGAACTCTAAAGGATAATGCTAGTTTAAATAAGAGAATGACAAGGATAGGCAGTGAAGGCGAAGAATTAGGCAAGAACCTAAGTTTGGGGGAAAAGTGGGGTATATAAGGTTCTAAAAAAAAGAAAAAGATATTAAGTTGAATAAATTGAGTCCTGTGGTGGGTCGAGAAGAAGCGTGAAGTGCACTCCTCATAAGCACAGGCGTGAGATGGAGCGTAAAACGCACTCACTATCCAAAAAAGAAAAAGAAAAAAAGAAGAAGAAATAGATGTGCAGAGGGGGGAACTCACTATGCGTGTTCATGATCAAGAGGTCACCTTTAATGTCATCAAAGCTATGAAGTTTCCAGCAGATGAAGAGGAATGTTTCTTGGTTGATTTGGTGGATCAGGTCGTAAATGATGTAGTACAGAGTCTAGTGGATGATGAACCTTTGAAGAGTATAATTGCTGAAAATTCAGATTTGGAGAACGAGGAACTTGACGAACTTGTGCAATATCTGGTGTGACGCCCCCAAAATTAGGTATACATCACCCATCTTGAGTCGCCAGATACATGGTACAGAATTCAAATACAACTTAATAATACAATTGTCGTGTACAATACGACAAAACATAAACTGTGAGTTTGAATACAAATATTGTCTACTAGAGATTATACAAACTCAAAAGGAGTTCTCATTACAATTATTATCACACTATTTCACAGAATAGTGAGGACTACTAATGCACCATCTAGGACCATCACCCTATTCCCCGACTAGTCCCAGCTACGTTCTCATTTCCTGAAGAGAACAGTAAAAGAAAGGGTGAGCTCAACTAGCCCCCTAAGAAATATTATGACTAAGATAATGCATAATAATTTATCGTTAGCCTTCAACAGTGTTAAACTGATAAAATACAATAACTATCAAGTTTAACTGCAGCGGAACAAACAATCCATTAGAAGAGTCAAGTAGGGAATAAAATCTACTATCTTCTATGATTTAAAAGGTTTTTCATCACTTTTATCGCTGGGACTCAGCTTAATAAATAATCCACATCATCGAATCACCCCTGCACTATGGCCAAGAATATTCTTTAGTATCACGACCACAAATTATCCATGCACTACGGGCCAAGGACATTCGTGTATTCATTAATGGTCATGATCATGCCAACAACTGTCCATCAATGCACTACGGCCAATGAGGACTTTTATCACATCATTTATAACATTACGGTCATGATTACACCGAATAATCCCTGGTCATAATCATACCAAGTCCATCTATGCACTACAGGCCACATATGACTTTCAACAAAATATAAACATGAGGATGATGACAATGGTATAAGAATTCAATAAAACAAGTTCAAGAATTAATTTATTCATGAACTAATAACGTCCAAATTGTCAACATGATACTACTTTGTTCAGTAAAATTCAAGAATGCTCAGAAGAATATTTCCATGAAAAGATACTGGATGAAGCGTAAATATCATGAATATTCCACTAATTTCATGAAGTATAGAAGTCAAAACTTTAACCAACTGAGTATAATAAGGAATGGAATAACAAAAGAAATCACCAGGCATGCGATAGACCGCGCAGGCATGTTATTCCAACAGAATAATAATTAACGGAACCAGGTCCGGCATAAAACTCACAGACACGATATTCCAACAGAATAATAAAGACGAATCAGGTCCGGCGTAAAACGCACAGACAGGATATTCCAACAGAATAGTAAAGACGGAATAATATAAAAATGTCACCAAGTATAGGGTAGTTCACGTATACAGGTTATTCCAACAGAATAATAAAGAATAGAATAATAAGAGTTGGGAAGTAGCATAATACTTTTCTATAAGTTCTTTTATAATTATCTCTCTAGAGTTTCAGTGAATTCGTAAGAAATAATGAAGGAATGAGCTTCTATTTATAGAAGAATGGATTGCATAGTAACTAATCCATGAACGGCCCAGATTGATTTACTTTTATACGGACGATCCAGATTTGTTTACTATTAAAACTTAAAACAACGGTCCATACTGATTTACTATTAAAACTTTAAACCAGCGATCCATATTTATTTACTATTATAACTTCCACCAGCGATCCATATTGATTTACTATTATATCTTCAACCAACGGTCTGAAAAATTAGCACATCTCCTCATGAAATAATATTGTACCAAAAAATAATTTGGACCAAAAATAAATATATCTTACGGGTGAATAGTACTCCGTGAATAGTAACTCGTAAATAGTAACTCGTGAATAGTACTCTGACACGAAAAGTGTCCCGAATACCCAATTGAACAATATATCCTCCAGACATCAATTATACTAACACAAATAAGTCCAACACAATGGAACTATAAAATTCATCTTTAATCAACACGAACTTATTCATCATTAATATTATAATTCACAATATTTAACAACCAGGTCGTTCCTAGGAAAGAGGGGGCTTTCCGATAATGATTTCTCCTTATTGGCGCGTAATTAGGTGACCAAACCTCTCTTAGACTGAACTTCTAGACATTATCAATATTGCAAATAATAATATGAATAATTTTGTCATCTCAATTATTAATTTAATAATATATCATATAATGCAGATGATACTATAACCATAATTGAATCAATAATATGAGAAATATGATGCAACAATTACTGTAGCAATAATTGAGTATAACTGAGTGACTTCTCACGTAAGCATCAATAATCAATACTGTGTGCTACTGTGCAACTATGCGTATTACTGTACTTTTACTACAAGGTAGTTCAACAGTTTGAACGCTAACACCTCCGCCATTATTTTCATAAAGTATTTTTGTCGTTTTCTCAATCCGACAATAATTCCGTTGTGGGGTCCACCAATAATTGTGCCGTTGTACGAATATTCCCTGTTAAAATGAATATTTCCCGACCAATCGAATATTATATAACAACTTGCGTACTTTGCAAAATTTATAAATATTACCCACAACTATAACATTATATCAAATCAATACCATAATATTCAAAAACATAATTCGAAAAAAATTATTCTTTATTCATAAAAGTTAGGGTCTTACATCTGGATACCACTCCACAAGTCTTTCATGTGGCTAAGAATGGTCTCCCCAGTATGATTGGTATATTTTTATCTTTCTCGTAATCCAAAATGATGAAATCAGCCGGAAAGATAAATTTGTCCACTTTCACTAATACATCTTCAACAATTCCCCGTGGATATATGATGGATCTGTCAGCTAACTGTAATGAAATGTTTGTCGACCTTGGAGCCGGTAACCCCAATTGATTGAACAATGACAAGGGCATCAAATTGATACTTGCCCCAATATCACATAAACATTTATCAAAGTTCATCTTTCCAATCGTGCATGGAATTATGAAACTGTCCGAGTCCTTCAGCTTCGGAGGTAACTTCTGCTGCAGCACTGCACTGCACTCCTCTGTCATGGCTACTGTCTCAAACTCTTCTAATCTCCTCTTCATTGATAATATACCCTTCATGAACTTTGCATAACTTGGCATTTTTTCCAATGCCTCGGCGAAAGGTATGTTGATCTGCAGCTTTTTAAATACCTCCAAGAACTTGTTGAACTGTTTATCCTCCCTCTGCTTATTCAATCTCTGCGGATATGGAACCGGAGGGTGAACTATTGGTATTGAACTCCTAGGCTTCTCCACTAAACCTGCTTTATCTTTCTCTTCATGCTGTACTTCAGAATTTCCAGATTTTCTATCTCAGTAGTCACAGTTTGCTCCTCGCGCGGCTTCCTTAGTATAATTGGGCACGGACGTGCGACTTTCAGTGTCTGCAATATTTTCCCACACCTTAATGTAATTACCTGACACTGTTCCTTGCCTTCTATACGTGGATTTGATTCTGTATTACTTGACAATGAACCATGGGGCCTGTTGTTAAGCATGTTCGCCATTTGCCCCATCTGAGTTCCCAGATTCTTAATAGCCACTGCTTGGCTTTTGATCATAACCTCTGTATTCGCCGTGTATTTCATCATCATCTTCCACATTTCTGATTTCTTTTCTTGCTGAGGTGCAGCTGGAGTGTGATGTTGTTGTTGTTGAGAAAATCCCGACGGAAAAGGTGGTCTAGGAGTAAACTATGGCTGCGTTGGATGTGACTGAAACTTATTTGTCGGCTGAAACTGATTCTGTTGATTCCCTTGGTTATTTGACCAACTGAAGTTTGGATGATTACGGTTGTTGGGGTTGTATGTGTTCTGAAACTGACCTTGGTCTTTTATATAATTTCTCACATACTGTAGCCTTCTGAGCTGATAGCACATTGATCTGTCGAGTGTGACCCCGCACAGATCTCACATACAATACAACTGTTTTCGTTTTGCCCTCGGCTATTGAATCTATTTTCTTCGCCATAGTTGCCATCTGTGCCGACAACTGAGTAATAACATCCACTTCCAACAAACCTGCAACTTTGGGTTGTGGCAGTAGAGATGTACGATTTTGAAAACCGTTTGATGCCATTCTCTTGATAAGGTTATTGGCTTCCTCATAGATCTTTGCCCATAATGCCCCTCCTGCAGCTACATCTACAATCGGTCTAGACTGCCATCCCAATCCATTATAGAATGTGTTGATCACCATCCAATCTGGCATTCCATGGTGCGGACACTTCCGTAGCATCTCTTTGTATCTATCCCATGCCTCATATAAGGATTCACCCCGCTGTTGTTCGAACTGAGAGATTGTTGTCCTCATTTTTGCAGTCTTATCTATTGGGGAAAACTTGGCTAAAAACTTCTGTGCTAAGTCCTCCTATGTAGTTATAGATCATGCTGGCAAAGAATATAAACCCAGTAAAAATGATATGGAAATTCCTTCAAAACAACGTAAAACATGCATGAATAGACATAAACAATTAAAAACATCTGAAAGATTAAGCTCAAACGCACTCAATTCATGGGTATAAAACTCACTCGTCAGTATATAGATGGTATTGGCTGATCTTGGAAAGCGTGCCATGGAGTACTAAATGATCTGATTCACAAGCTCAGCTTAAGTAGTCACGCAGCATCATATTTTATATCCATGCGGCAAGAATTTCTTTTACACACAGAAATGGAAGGATTTTTTTTAGATTTTTATAATTCTATTGTAATTAGAATTTCTTTTCCAAATTGACTTCTATTGGGGTTATAGTTTATAAATTCCTATTAGGATTTGGATTATTATGAGTAGTATAAATAGAGGTCTAAGTTGATGTAATCAAAGACATTATTCATTATTATTATTCAATATATTTGTGAGCTTATTCTCTACTTTTGGTTCTTTGAAGAATTCCTAAGAACTAGTAATTCTTAGTTATTTCTTTGAGATTCAATTTGACTTATCATACAACAATTCATAGTTGTGTGTGGCGTCTTCTACCGCATCAATCGTCGATTGTACTAAGATGACCGCTTTAATATAAGCGGGGGGTCAAGGTGTCATTGGTATCCATTCAACGCAGATTTCCAAACTCGGGCAATTGTACCAAGATTATCGTCTAAAGTATAGACAAGGGGTTAAGGTGTTGCAAGCAATTCACCTAACAATTGTGTTAGAAACGATCCGGGCGACGACCACCTCACGTAAGCGTGTCGTGGAGTCTATCATTTGGTACCAAAGCTAAGCCTTTCTTGCGAGTTACTTATCTTTAATTTTATGTCAAAATATATATTGTAAAATAATAATAATAATAATAATAATTTAATAAATTAAAAAATTTCATATTTTATTTGTGTTAACCAAACTTGTAGCACACCATTAAATCATCAAATTCCAAAGAAGAGTTCATACCGTTCCATCATCATCAATTCTGAAATGAAGCTATAATTGACAAATCTGAGGCATACCAGAGGAGTACAAGGCAATCGATCGGTGATTTTGTGGTATTCTGATAGTCACACTATCTATATTTGTGTTTCGTGATAAGTAATTTTGAATTGATTATTAAAACAAAGAATTTTGCTAGGGGAATTCAAAAAGAACCTATTAGAGAGAATATTTGAGGTAAAAGGCTTAGTGATGAGATTAGTCGAGGATAAAAGCCAATTTATTGAGAGTATACATGAGTGAACCATTGATTCGAGCGGAACACGTAAGGGAGTGGTGATGGAAATTGTTTTCTATTAACCCTTATTTTGCAGGAAATATGTCTAACTCGAAGGATAAAAGAACTTATGAGGAACAACCCTCAACAACTGAATTGAAATTCCAGATGGAAGCCATGCATAAAGAATGGGATCGAAGATTGAGAAAGACTATGGAGCAAATGCAAGAACAATTAGAAGATATGAGAGTGTCTATGGCTGAGAAATCCCAAAACACCCATGGGATGCAAAACAAGACGAGGACACAACAAACTGATGCAAGAAAGGAGGACCCTTACGGTGAGGACAGTAGTGCAGCAGAAGATCGTGAATCTAATTTTCGACATCAAAGACACGGAGGTGCTAGGGAAAGAGGAGGTCGGGACAGAGAAGATGGCAATTTGGATAGCATAAAAATGAAGATTCCAGCTTTCCAAGGCACGGGTGATCCTGAGGCTTATTTAGATTGGGTAACCAAGATGGAGCGAATCTTTGAATATCACAATTATTCAGACCTTAAGAAAGTCAAACTGGCCATTACGGAGTTTTTTGGATATTCATTGATATGATGGGATCAGTTAACAACTAATCGGAGAAGGTATGAAGAGCAGCCGATTACAACTTGGATGGAGATGAAAGCTATCATGAAAAAGAGGTTTTTACCAGCATACTATCAATAGGAGATCATTCGTAGTTTACAAACTCTTAAACAGGGAAGTCGGAGTGTGGATAAATATTACAGGGAGATGGAAATGGAGATGTTGAAGGATCGGGCTAATTTGATTGAGAACAATGAAGCAATGATTTCTAGGTTCTCGACATGATTGAACTGGGAGATTGCAGACTTGGTTGAATGACAACATTATTTAGAGTTAGAAGAACTGGTCCATATGGCTACTAAGATAGAGAAATAACTCAAGAGGCGAAAGGGACAATGAGGACAATCTAATGCTAGTTCATCATGGAGACCTAATTTGGCAAAGCGAGAGGAAACGACAGCTATGATCAAACTAAAGGTGGAACCTAAGCAAAGATCTACTAGCCGAGATATATAAGGTAAAAATGAACAACCTTCTTTTGGGAGTAATCAGGATATTTTATGCTTCAAGTGTCAAGGCAGGGGACATATTTCTAGCCAATGTCCAAATCAGAGGAAAATGTTGTTACTTGACAATGGAGATGTAAAGACCGAGGGGGAAGAGAGCAACACTGATTTTATGCCACCATTAGAGGAGATAGGTGAGGACGCGATACATGGTGAAATTCTGGTTACTAGAAGAGCACTTAGTACCCATGTTAAGGAGGAGAGTAGTGAACAGCGGGAAACTCTATTCCATACTCGATATCTTGTGAATGAAAAAATTTGTTGTGTAGTCATAGATGGAGGCAGCTGTACAAATGTGGCAAGCACTACGATGGCGGAGAAATTGGGGTTACCTACTACCAAACATCCACAGCCGTATCGTTTGCAGTGGCTCAATGACAATGCAGACATTATAGTAACCAAACAGGTGTTAGTTCCATTTGCTATTGGTCGATATGTTGATGAGATATTGTGTGATGGGGTGCCTATGCAGGCAGGGCATATATTATTGGGTAGACCGTGGCAGTTTGATAGGAGGGTTCAACATGATGGGTTTACCAACGTATATTCCTTTGTTCACGACAAGAAGAAGATCTCTTTGCATCCTTTGTCACCAGAACAAGTACATGAGGATCAAATTCATTTGCAGAAAGATCATGTACAAAGAAAAAAGAGTGCAGAAAAGAAAATTCAAGAAGAAAAAAAGAGAGAAAAAGAAATAGGAAAAAAAAGATGAGATAAAAACAAATATATTGGCAAAAAAAAAAGTGATGTGAGAAGAGCTTTGATTTCTAAACAACCTATGATTTTACTTCGGTATAAAGAGGCGCTTTTGAATAATAACGCTAATGATTTTTTGCCTAGTGTTGTTTCATCTCTCTTACAGGAATTCAAAGATGTATTTCTCGAGGAGCTTCCTCAAGGACTACCACCTATTCGGGGAATTGAGCATCAAATTAATTTGGTTCTCGGTGCAACGATTCCAAACCGTTCAGCTTATCGAAGTAATCCCGAGGAGACGAAAGAGTTATAAAGGAAAGTTGACGAGCTGATAGGGAAAGGATTTGTGAGAGAAAGAATGAGCCCGTGTGCAGTTCCGGTGATTATAGTGCCGAAAAAGGATGGAAAAAGGAGAATGTGCATCGATTGTCGAGCGATAAATATCATTACGGTAAAATATCGACATCCCATTCCTCGTTTAGATGACATGTTAGATGAATTACATGGGTCTTGCATATTTTCAAAAATTAATTTAAAAAGTGGTTATCATCAAATTAGAATGCAAGAGGGTGATGAATGAAAGCGTGCCATGGAGTACTACATGATCTGATTCACAAGCTCAGCTTAAGTAGTCACGCATCAACATATTTTATATCCACGCAGCAAGAATTTCTTTTACACACGGCAATGGAAGGATTTTTCTTAGATTTTTATAATTCTATTGTAATTAGAATTTCTTTTCTAAATTGACTTCTATTAGGGTTATTGTTTATAAATTCCTATTAGGATTTGGATTATTGTGAGTAGTATAAATAGAGGTCCAAATTGATGTAATCAAAGACATTATCCATTATTATTATTCAATATATTTGTGAGTTTATTCTCTACTTTTGGTTCTTTGAAGAATTCATAAGAAATAGTAATTCTTAGTTATTTCTTTGAGATTCAATTTGACTTATCATACAACAATTCATAGTTGTGTGTGGCGTCTTCTACCGCATCAATCGTCGATTGTACCAAGATTACCGCTTCAATATAAGTGAGGGGTCAAGGTGTCGTTGGTGTCCATTCAACATAGATTTCCGAACGCGGGCAATTGTACCAAGATTACCGTCTAAAGTATAGACAAGGGGTTAAGGTGTTTCAAGCAATTCACCTAACAATTGTGCTAGAAACGATCCGGGCGACAACCACCTCACGCAAGCGTGCCGTGGAGTCTATCAAAAGGGGAGGCCATCATGGGTTGGAGACCACACCCTAGGGTCGGCCCCAACCTCCCTAAGGTCAGCCCCAATGTTGCTCTACCCCATGGTAGAGTTTCCCTCGATCATGTTCTTCTGTACCTCTTATGTTCAATACTTAGCCAAATTATTGAAAGAAATTATACAAAAGGAGGCTAAAGCATGAAAGAGTGAGAAAGATGCCATAATGAGGAAATGAGGCACCCTAAGGTCACCCCCAACAAACCTAGGGTAACCCCAAGGCGAACTTTCCCTCATGGAGGCCCTTACACTCACCATATGATGTTAACACTTAGCCACATTTTTGAGATGTTTTAGACCAAGGGAATTTGAAGAAAGCGTAAGACAAGACTATACATAAAGACATATGACACCAAGTTCACACAAGTATGCCTGAAGTGAGCAAGTCAAGCTTTCATCCCACCATTTGGCATCATGAGCACAAGGAGAATGCTCGAGCTTTAAGAATGATGTTCTTTGCTAAGATAATGGTATCATAAGCCACCATGGTGATGCCATGCCAAGAAGATTGTTCTTTCATGACTGTTCTCGATTTAGTCGAAATGAAGAATTAATGTTAAAGACAGTTACGTCAAACAAGAAGGATTACCTCTCTAGCCTCCTAAACAAACTCAAAAAGGCAATATTCCACCTAAACTAATTATGTACGTGTAACTAAGCCATCTTGAGGATTGTGGAGCCTCAAGGGTTTAGCTATATTATCTCAATGAGTCTACCTACGATCTCTGCCCTCGCCCATCACTCCGGTGATGTGATGCCCCCAAAATAGGTATACATCACCAATTTTGAATCGCAAAATACAAGGTACAGAAACAACTACAACTTCATTAATACAATTGTCGTGCAAAATACGACAACACATAAACTGTGAGTTTAAATACAAATATTGTCTTTTAGACAATATCCACACTCAAATAAGTCCTCCTTACAATTATTGATACACTATTTTACAAAATAGTGAGGACTATTAAAATAACTGTCTTGAACCATTACTCCACACCCCGACTAGTTCCCGCTATATTCTCGTCTCCTGAGAAGAAAAATGGAACAAAAAGGAAAATGGTGAGCTCAACTAGCCCAGTAAATAATATTATGACTAAGATAATGTACAACAAATTATCCTTAGTCTTCAACAGGGAAAAATCTGATAGAATACAATAGACAACAAGTTTTAGATCAACAACTGCAGCGGAAACAGCAATTCATTAGAAGAGTTAAGTATAGGAAGAAATCTACTATCATCTATTAATTTAAAAGTCCATCATCGATATTTTATCCCTGTAACATCAATCAATATACATCATAAATCAAATATTCATCTTTGCACTACAAGCCAAATATATTCACTAGTTGGTCATGTTCATCTAAATACGTGTTCATCTTTGCACTATGGGCCAAAGATATTCATCATAAAATCATTTATCTTTGCACTACGGGCCAAAGATATTCAGTTATATCATCATTTAGGACGGAGGATGATGAAAAATATTTTAAAGAAAACGAATCCAGTGAAACAAAAGAATAAATATTAGGAATTCGTATTTCAGCTATTCCATGTCCAAAAATACCTCATAAATAATCATAGTGGAGTAAAATTCAAGAATGATAAAAACATCGATACAATCAAAGCTAGTATCCATAATAGATATTTTGGACGAAAAATGAAAATTTAATTTTTTTGTGAATAGTACCGTATTCGTGAATAGTGTCGTATACGTGAATAGTAACTCCGACACCAAAAGATAGAAATTCCATAAGAAAATCATCATGCTTTGTGAATAGTAACTCGTGAATAGTAACTCATGAATAGTAACCCCGACATGAAAAGTTTTAAATTTGATAAAAATTCAGACCAATATTTCGGCATAATGATATTGAAGAAATAATATCATTTACGAATAAAATAACATCCCTTACCTCAGAAAGAATAGTATTTCTGACTGAAATACTGGATATAGTGCTAAAAGAACTTGCACCGTATAGCAATACTTGAAGTACTAAAATACTCACAAAAATACGCTCGATATATAGAGAGAGAAAGAGAGAGAAATCTGTAGTTTCTGGTGTGATTTTCAATTCTAACCTAAGCACCCTATTTATAGGAAATTGCTTAGAACACCAAAGCAGAAAATATAATATAATAATATTATATATAAACAAATTTCTTACGCCCACTTATCAACTGATCTCAGCCACCTTGCACATGATAAAGATTCCCACAAAACAAACAAAAAATGTTTTTCTTAATAAACATAATTAAAACTTCCAAAAATCAATTATTCTGGAACTTCGAAACTTCAATAATTCATAATAAGAAGCCCTTTTATCAGAAAATTCGAATCTCGCGACTATTTATAGGAAATTCAATTCTCTACAACTTTGCAGAAATTTTTTTTTCCAAATTTCAAACAGAAATTGACCAAAATCCACATACGGACGATTTTACACGCTATAATCAAATTTCAGTCAAGAAATGGGTCCACCAACATGTTTATCATGTTTTAAACAACTTTTGCAACAAAAATACTCTTCCTCCTCATATACTCATATATCCCACATTCATTATAAAAATATCACCATTATTATATTATAATAATATAATAAAATATTATTTTATCAGAAAAGATAAAATATCAATTTTTAACAATTGTCACTTTAAAAATTTTCTCCATCTATATCCACATAAAATCAATATTTTTCTCATCATATAAATCAATAATTAATTATTCACAAATAATATTACAGAATCACAATATTGACAACCAGGCAGTTCCTAGGAAAAAGGGGGCTTTCCAATAAGAATTTCTCCTTACTAGCTAGCAATTAGGTGACCAAACCTCTCCTTAGACAGAACTTTCTAGACATTGCCAAAAATATTATCTAATAATATTATTCAGATAATATGAATTATTGGTTCGATAATGGAAAATACTGTGTAGTGACAATTATTGAAACAACAGTAATATAAAATATCAACGCAACAATTATTGAATCAATAAAATAAAATACTAAACAGTAATTACTGTAACAATTATTGAGTAGTGTCTTCTTACGTAAGAATCAATAATTGGTGCAATACCGTGTGCTACTGTGCAACAACGCGAATTACTGTGTTTTAACCACCGGATATTCCAACAGTATTAACGGTAACAACTACGCCGTTATTTATAAACAACTTATACTTGTCGTTTTCTTCATCCAATCGCTTTCCATTATGGGCCCACACAAGGTTGCGCCGTCGTACGAATATTCCCCGACAGCAAGAATATTTCACGACCAAACGAATATTCTCCGACAACAATGAGTATTTTATAATCACTTGCTTATTTAAAATATTTGCGCATTTTACCAATAACTAACCACATTAATCAAATCAAGCATTACTATTTTAAAATGATAAATAGAGGAAATTAAATTTTATTTATTAATATTTTGGGGTCTTACAAGTGAGTCTTGCATGCTTTCATGGAATTCTCACCTCACCCGATCAATCAACGAACCCGATAGCAACATAATTGTAATAGTATAGGTCATTGGTGTATTATACCCCAAAGTTATATTCAACATTTTAATTATCATGATTGATGAAAGTATTGTTTATTTGTTAATCTTGTTCATTTTGTTGTCTAAGTCATTCTTTATATTTTTCGATCCTACAACCGATAATTGCTATTGTGAGTATTTGATATGAATTCGAAATTATTGGGTATATTTTTTCTAATATTGATTTTTTACTCAATATCCTTGTACTAATTTTAGTTGATGATTCATTCATATGGTTATTGTCAAATGTTATCAACAATTATCAAAGTACTATCAAAATAATTAATTATGTATTACTTAGTTTATCGTATTAAAAAATTTAAATGTTTATAAAATAACAATTCATGATTGATTCAATTACTAAGCACAAATTTTCAAGTATGCTATTAATAATAATAACAAATAATATTGTATACTTTGTATGGACAATAAGTTATTTTAGTTAAACTAAACACGTAGACAAAAAAACCAAAATATTAAAAAATAAATATAAATTATATGACTAATAAGGATATTTATATCCCAATTATTAAATATAAATATTATTTTTGTCTAAATAATGAATTTCAAGATGACCACTACATGGTACGTAATCTCAAATTACCACCTATTTTTTGGCCATATGATTACCCGTAATCTTAACATTGTACTCGATATCTAATTACCGAAAATATAAGATTATCAATGTAATATACACCATCTATAAAAATGTCTAGCTCACATCACTAGGTATTTAAGATAACCATTTTAAATGACCTGTAACAACGGATCCGGATCCTCTATGAGGATTTCTTTGTGAGGATCTTGTTGTGGGATTGACAACACATTAAAAATGAGATCAAATGGCTCACAATTCCTTTCTTTGTCTGTGTATCAAAACGACGTTGTTTTGACAAGATTTTTTTTTTACAAGTTGACTTCGTTTGTTTGCTAATTCTTGTTAGTTATGAGGGACATGACTTTTTTCATGATTGTAATGGGTTGGGTGTTAATTTAGTTGGGACGTTTTATTAATCATTTTTTTGGTACTTTGGAATTGATAGGGTTATTAATCTTTGTATCTTTGTCAAAGGCTAATAATATTATTCTTTGCTCTTCAAAAAACAAATCCAACAGATAATTTTTATCCTATTAAAAAAATTGTGTTTCCATTGTGATTCTTTAAGCCAATTGAAAAAATTAAAGAAAAAAAATTGGGGTAAACAATCTGGGAAAAATTTGAATAAAGGAAAAAAGACCAATTGAAATTTGGTTAATCCTAAACTTTGGCATGCTCCGGGAAGAACAAGAAACGAAGCAAAGAAGGAAAGGAGAGAAAACAGAAAAAATGAAGCAAAAAAGCGAAGTAAACGGCATTTAAGGGTTTTCAATTTTCTGTCAACTTGTAAAAAAAAATTATATCAAAATGACGTCGTTTTGATACGCAGACAAGTAAAGGAGTTGTGAGTCATTGAATCTCCTTTTTGTTGAGTTGTCAACTTCACAACAAAACCCTCACAAGATCCTCACAGAAAAATCCTCATAGGAGGATCCGGATCCGGATCCTGTAACAAACGCCCCCAGAGTATTTTTTTTGTTTTTTTTATTAAACATCCAATGTATCCTTTGTATTAGTAATACTTTAACATTTTATTCAAACATTTAGTTTTGAACTTACCAATGATATTTTGTAGTATTTGAACATTTAATTTTCTTAATTCATGAACCTAATTAATATCAAGTTATCTCATTTTTCTTATAAACAAGACTCACTACACATCAAATTACATGCAAAAAAAATTTACTTGTTCGTATGGATCAACAATCTCTTGGACTAACTATTTTCTATAAATGATGATCTTACTATACAAAAAATGATTGTCAACACTTAACACACTAGATGAAGAGATATGCATTATTATTATTATTATAAATATTCCATTAAAGTTTTGCATGAGTTGTCAAACTTGTACAATCAAATATATAAAATTGACTCGTACAAATACAATGAAAGGCCGTTAGTTGTGTTATTATAATAAGTAATAGTAATAGATAATAAATTAATGAGATTGTGAAGCACAAAAGATAATGTTTACACAACCACTAAAAAATTAGTCATACTTAAGTGAAGCTTTAGCATTTATAAATTTCATATGATAAAAATATTATTAATTGTTAAAGTTTAAATTTAATATTATTGTGAATATTACGAGGGTGAGTTCGTTAGAAGTGAGACTGTGCTAGTGAATAATTCAAAATCAAGAGAGGGATAATTGGCTAAAATGAAGGAGTAATTCTCTTATTTTGCAAGAGATCTTCCCATTTTGTAAGATGTCCTAAGGCCAATTAATTATATTAAAAGTTTAGATCTTTTATGAAATAATTCAACCCTAATTAAAGGTAAATTTTATGAGTACATTCCTGCACGACGTATTGAAGGTAAATTTTTCCCCTAATTCTTTAGAACTTAAATATATTATCCCTAAAATTGAATTAGTTTATGTTCTAAAGAAAAATGTAGAATATTTATATTTTCTTTTTAAATAATAGAGATTATAAAACAATAATCTACCCGTCTCAAAATATAATATAATATTAGTTTGACAATGTTTAGAGTTCATAAAAATATGAATTTACTCAATTTTAGTCAATACAACTATTAATATGGTAAGTTATTGAAAGTACAAAAACTAATTGCAAGATTTATTACTTTTGCAGTTCAAAAGAATTACTTTTAATTTTGAATATAAAAATTTATCAATTGATAACATGAATTTATAATTAATATATAAATGTAAATGCGCATGTGCATGTGAAAAATTGGATAAGGTAGAATGTGAGCAACAAGTTAGAGGAATATTCTCCTTAATTCCTTTATATTCTCATTCAATATCATTAACAGTTGTAAATAGATTGATGTAATTAACCACAAGAATTAATTAGGGTTTGGCGGGAAAAATCAATAATTTCTTTATTTTTTTATTTCAAATTCCGACATATCAATTAGTACATATTTTGAAATCAAAGTTTTCCAAAGGAAAAATATTAAAATCACAAATTGTTTAAATTAACCAAAATCAGGGACTAAAATTTCTCAAATCATATCAAAAAATCAAATCTTCACAATAAGCTGGTGATTGAATGATTGGTGGCTTAACCCCTATATATAATTGCATGCATGCAAGACTGAGATTTATTAAGAAACATAATTACTTAGAATCAGTAAGAGAAGAAAAAAATGGCTTCAATGGTGATTTTCTCTACTCTTCATCTTTTAACGGTGTTCACATTGTTGTGCATCACTAATGCTATCAGTGCTCCGTTTTTCAAAACCTTCAACGTCCAAAGTTATGGTGCTGTTGCCGATGAAAAGACCGATAACTCTAAGGTAGTCGTTATTATTTTTGAACGTCAATTTAATATATATTTTAAAACTTAGAATTGATAAATTTTATTGTTAATACTTTTGTGATAGCTTACGATACTTCTCATTATAATGATTATAATTAACTAAATTAGTTTATGTTAATTATACTTTTCTAGGCATTTTTGGAAGCGTGGAGTGATGCATGCCAATGGAATGGAGGTAGTTGGGTACTTATCCCATGGGGAACGTACATGCTCCATCCGGTTGTTTTTCTTGGGCCATGTAAGGGTTCCATTGGAGTTATGATTAAAGGTACTCTAAAGGCTTCATCTGATCCTGCTATTTTCTTTACTGATCATTGGATTAGCTTTCGACATGTGGATCAGTTGGTGGTGGAAGGTGATGGTTATTTGGATGGCCAAGGTGCTTCTGCTTGGCCGTATAACAATTGCAAGAATAATCCCCAGTGCAAGCGCCTTCCTCCTGTACATTTCTCACTGCATGATTCTGCTTGAATTTGAATTTCTATTTTAAATATACTAACAATGTTTTTTTCTTTTTTTGGTTTAATCAGACGATGAGATTTGAGTTTGTCACCAATTCAAACGTTCACAACTTGACATCCATCAACAGCAAAAATGTTCATTTCAACATTTTAGAATGCAAAAACATGAGCATTAGTCACTTGAGACTGTCATGCCCCGGCGATAGCCCAAACACCGACGGAATTCATCTTTCCAAATCCACCGACATCAAGATCGAAAATTGCGTTATAGGCACCGGCGATGACTGCATCGCCATGACCGCTGGTACCCAAAATGTTGACATATCCAACATTTCTTGTGGCCCCGGTCATGGCATAAGTGTTGGTAGTCTCGGACAAGACGATAATGATGTTGTTACTGGAATAAACGTACGCAATTGCCATTTTAATGGCACGCAAAATGGGGTCAGGATCAAGACGTGGGCACCCTCCTTGCCCGGCTCTGCTTCGAATATTGTATTTCAAAATATTACGATGCAAAATGTTGAGAACCCGATTATTGTTGATCAAAACTATTGCCCGCGTGATTCTTGCAATCTCCAGGTACAAATTTATTCTTCAATTTTATATTACTGGAGTACTATTTTTTAAGCGTAATTCATCCTAATAATTACTAACCTGATTAATCTTTGATTTATAGGCGCAATCAAAGGTTCAAATTAGCAATGTAACACTAACAAATATTTGGGGCACATCAAGTTCAAAAGTGGCCGTAAGTATCAAATGTAGCGGAGTTGCGCCTTGCAAAGACTTTAAGCTTGAGAATATCAATTTAGTATCAAATGACACCAGGATACAAGTAACATCCTCGTGTTCTAATGTAAACGGACAATTAATTGGAACGCAACAGCCATCGGGATGTTTATAGTCAGTCATTAATTTCTATGACATAATAATCAAAAATTGATATTTTTAATATTTCTTGTGTTAGTATCAATTTTTTATTTAGTACTACTTGCTCGGTGCTTTTTTTAACATGTGTGATTATTTTGGGTTTGGATTTAATTTACACATCATGAAATACAATTATTATGTCAAATTTATCGCTAAAAGTACAATTATATCCATAATTATGCAATTTGGGAATTATACACTTATCAGGAGAGAATAAATGAATAGGATAATATCATCGTTAGTGCATTAAGAAATTCAAATCCTTTTGTTAAGGTTGACCTAATTTCCAAATACATTAAGAAATAGTTTGGATGCTTCGAGTTGATTTATAGAACAAATAGAAAATTGATTTCTTTAATTTCAATTATCATTATAAGCTTGGAGCAAGTCTGAAGAAAAAAAGAAGAAATAAACTCCTATAGTTAGCTAGCATTATTATTACTTTTGATTTAAAACTGATGGTATTATAAGATTAACATGTTTATGGCCATCTTACTTTTTATAACATGTTCCTAGTGAAAAATGTTGGATACATCTTATTACAATGCATGATTTAGCTTGCCTCCAATACACACACCCTCAAATTCTACATAATAAGCTATATTTTTATAATTTTAAATAGTATAATTGAAATCAACAACGATCAGTTAATTTATGTTATTGAGTAGTATAATTGTTTCAAAAATAAAAGTAATCCAATATTTTTTCACCGTTTGATGAACATATAGATTTTTTCATCAAAATTTCAATGGTTGAAAATCTTTTTATACTTTTAATGGTCAACAATTCAGCATCATTTTCTTTTTGACCAAAAAATAAAAATAAAAAAATTATAGAAAATATAAATTTATTTGGATAACCAACCTATGTTAAAAACAAATGAACATATAAATGAGAGGTGCCCTACATGGGTTCGTTGGAAATTAAGTTTATGCCTAATAAGAACAAAATATATGAAAATAAATAACTCAAATTTTAACATGATGCCTCAATTAGTACTTAAACACACAAGAAGTCTTAATGCTGTTAAGACACTTCAACTAACAGTAGTGACCATATATACTATTTATAGATGATTTACATAATTTGTTACATGAAGATACAGATGAGCCTTATCCTAAAAGTGAGCAGTTACACCAATCTGGATACATGGGGATAATCTGATAAGGCTATAACCTTTGGATAACAAGTAACATACAGATAGGACTCTAGTAATACTTGTGTTAATACTCCCCCTCAAGCGAAAGGTGGTGCAACAACATTGAGCTTGTCGCGTAGGAACTGAAAACGCTTTTTGTGTAGAGCCTTTGTCAGAATATCTGCAATTTGGTCTTTCGTTGAGATGAAGCGAACAACGACAGCACCAGTACTAACTTTTTCCCGAACGAAATGAAAATCAATCTCTACATGTTTGGTTTGAGCATGAAAAATTGGGTTTGCATCAAGGTATGTAGCACCAACATTATCACACCATATAGTTGGGGAGGGAATATGTCGAACACCCAATTCATGCATCAGAGACTTCAGCCATGTAATTTCAGCAGAGGCATCCGTAAGGGCCTTGTATTCAGCTTCCGTTGAAGAACGAGCAACAGTTCTTTGTTTCTTAGCAGATCAAGAGATGATGTTTCTACCCAAGTAAATGGCATAACCACCGGTGGAGCGTCTATCATCGTGGTCACCTGCCCAATCTGAGTCAGTGTACGTATGGAAGTGGAATGGAGAAGTAAGTGATTGTAGAAATAGACCATGCATGGAGGTGGATTTAAGATAGTGCAACACCCTTTTCGCAGCAACCCAATGAGCCTCACGCGGTTCATGCATGAATTGGCACAACTTATTAACCACAAAGTAAAGTTCAGGCCGTGTAAGAAGTATGTATTGCAGTGCCCCAACAAGCTGGCGATACTTGGTTGTATCAAGAAACAATGGGCCATCAGACTTTGTCAAGGGTGTTGAAGGGGACATTGGCGTTGCAACATGATTAGCATCATGCATACCAGCCTTAGCCACAAGATCATCAATGTAGCGCTTTTGAGAAATAAATACACCAGTAGAGGAGCGCTGATCTTCCAAGCCAAGAAAAAAATTCAAAGGACTCAAGTCCTTGAGGGCAAATTCCTGGCTTAGGGATGAAATCAAGTTGTTAATAGCGAACGCACTTGAACCAGTGATAATTATATCATCAACATACACTAAAATATATAAATGAATATCATGTTGACTGAAAATGAAGATGGAGGTATCACATTTGGAAGAATGGAAGCCTTGCTTGATAAGAAAAGTTGATAAACATGAATACCACGCACGAGGTGCTTGCTTGAGGCCATAAAGCGACTTTTTGAGCAGGCAGACATAATCTGGTTTTGTTGGATCCCGAAAACCTGGAGGTTGAACCATGTGGACAGTTTTAAGTAAGGCCCCATTAAGAAATGCATTATTGACGTCTAGTTGACGTATAGGCCAAGAGTAAGATAGAGCAAGTGAGAGAATAAGTCGAATGGTAGACAGTTTCACCACTAGACTGAATGTCTAGTCATAATCAATACCATGTTCTTGATGAAATCTTTTGGCGACCAAACGCGCCTTGTAGCGGTCAATATCACCATTAGCTTTCCGTTTCAGTTTGTACACCCATTTACAGCCAACAACATTCATGTCGTGATGAAATGGAACAAGTGTCCAAGTGTCGTTTTTCATGAGTGCATCAATTTCTTGGGACATGGATGTACGCCACTGTGGTGACAGATTTGCACTAGTAAAGGATGATGGTTCAAGTAGTTTAGACGTGGAAGTCGTGAGAACTATTGGGGGAAGACCCATGCTACGAGTATGAGGCCGAGTAGGAGGTGGAGGTGTGTGTTGATGGTCGACAATGAGGTCAAAGCCACTACTTCCCATCAAATTTGGAGTATCTTGTATCAAACTTTTGCCTCTTCTTCTAATACCCGCATACTACACCTCAATTTACAACTCCATCAACTGAAACAAGGAGATGACAGTGTTACTATCTTTCTTTATAAGGCAAAATCTATAGCTGACAATCTTGCAGCGCCTGGTAAGCCTATTTTCGATACTGATTTTAATATTAATATTTTTCGTGGCTTAAGAACATAATTTTCTAATATTGTTTCCACTCTCGCTACTCGTGATGAGCCCATTCCTTTTGACAAACTTGTACAAGGAATGACTCTTGAGAAAAGGTAATATTTGGGCTCGCCACATAAGGTAGTTTGTAGGACCAAGCTTGTGGGAAAGGAAGGAATTGGTCATGCATGGGTGGAATAACAAGGAAGGCTGCGTGTGAATTTGGGAAAGTCTCTGTTACATGATATGAGGCAGAGGAAGAAGACATTGTGATGGAAGATTGATAAGTTTATAGCTTTGATACCATAAACACACAAGAAGTCTTAATGCTGTTAAGTCACTTCAACTAACAGTGGTGACCACATATACAATTTATAGATGATTTACTTAATCTGTTACATGAAGATACAGATGAGCCTTATCCTAGAAGTGAGCAGTTACACCAATCTGGATACATGGGGATAATCTGATAAGGCTATCACCTTTGGATAACAAGTAACATACAGATAGGACTCTAGTAATACTTGTGTTAATACTCCCCCTCAAGCGAAAGGTGGTGCAACAACATTGAGCTTGTCTCGTAGGAACTAAAAACGCGTTTTGTGTAGAGCCTTTGTCAGAATATCTGCAATTTGGTCTTTCGTTGAGATGAAGCGAACAACGACAGCACCAGTACTAACTTTTTCCCGAACGAAATGAAAATCAATCTCTACATGTTTGGTTTGAGCATGAAAAATTGGGTTTGCATCAAGGTATGTAGCACCAACATTATCACACCATATAGTTGGGGAGGGAATATGTCGAACACCCAATTCATGCAACAGAGACTTCAGCCATGTAATTTCAGCAGAGGCATCCGTAAGGGCCTTGTATTCAGCTTCCGTTGAAGAACGAGCAACAGTTCTTTGTTTCTTAGCAGATCAAGAGATGATGTTTTTACCCAAGTAAATGGCATAACCACCGGTGGAGCGTCTATCATCGTGGTCACCTGCCCAATCTGAGTCAGTGTAGGCATGGAAGTGGAATGGAGAAGTAAGTGATTGTAGAAATAGACCATGCATGGGGGTGGATTTAACATAGTGCAACACCCTTTTCGCAGCAACCCAATGAGCCTCACGCAGTTCATGCATGAATTGGCACAACTTATTAACCACAAAGGAAAGTTCAGGCCGTGTAAGAAGTATGTATTGCAGTACCCCAACAAGCTGGCGATACTTGGTTGTATTAAGAAACAATGGGCCATCAGACTTTGTCAAGGGTGTTGAAGGGGACAGTGGCGTTGCAACATGATTAGCATTATGCATACCAGCCTTAGCCACAAGATCATCAATGTAGCGCTTTTGAGAAATAAATACACCAGTAGAGGAGCGCTGATCTTCCAAGCCAAGAAAAAAATTCAAAGGACTCAAGTCCTTGAGGGCAAATTCCTGGCTTAGGGATGAAATCAAGTTGTTAATAGCGAACGCACTTGAACCAGTGATAATTATATCATCAACATACACTAAAATATATAAACGAATATCATGTTGACTGAAAATGAAGAGGGAGGTATCACATTTGGAAGAATGGAAGCCTTGCTTGATAAGAAAAGTTGATAAACATGAATACCACGCACGAGGTGCTTTCTTGAGGCCATAAAGCGACTTTTTGAGCAGGCAGACATGATCTGGTTTGGTTGGATCCCGAAAACCTGGAGGTTGAACCATGTGGACAGTTTTAAGTAAGGTCCCATTAAGAAATGCATTATTGACGTCTAGTTGACGTATAGGCCAAGAGTAAGATATAGCAAGTGAGAGAATAAGTCGAATGGTAGACGGTTTCACCACTAGACTGAATGTCTAGTCATAATCAATACCATGTTCTTGATGAAATCTTTTGGCGACCAAACGCGCCTTGTAGCGGTCAATATCACCATTAGCTTTCCGTTTCAGTTTGTACACCCATTTACAGCCAACAACATTCATGTCGTGATGAAATGGAACAAGTGTCCAAGTGTCGTTTTTCATGAGTGCATCAATTTCTTGGGACATGGATGTACGCCACTGTGGTGACAGATTTGCACTAGTAAAGGATGATGGTTCAAGTAGTTTAGACGTGGAAGTCGTGAGAACTATTGGGGGAGGACCCATGCTACGAGTATGAGGCCGGGTAGGAGGTGGAGGTGTGTGTTGATGGTCGACAATGAGGTCAAAGCCACTACTTCCCATCAAATTTAGAGTCACTTGTATCGAACTTTTGCCTCTTCTTCCAATACCCGCATACTACACCTCAATTTACAACTCCATCAACTGAAACAAGGAGATGACAGTGTTACTGTCTTTCTTTATAAGGCAAAATCTATAGCTGACACTCTTGCAGCGGCTGGTAAGCCTATTTTCGATACTGATTTGAATATTCATATTTTTCGTGGCTTAAGAACAGAATTTTCTAATATTGTTTCCACTCTCACCACTCGTGATGAGCCCATTCCTTTTGGCAAACTTGTACAAGGAATGACTCTTGAGAAAAGGTAATATTTGGGCTCGCCACTAAGGTAGTTTGTAGGACCAAGCTTGTGGGAAAGGAAGGAATTGGTCATGCATGGGTGGAATAACAAGGAAGGCTGCGTGTGAATTTGGGAAAGTCTCTGTTGCATGATATGAGGCAAAGGAAGAAGACATTATGATGGAAGATTGATAAGTTTATAGCTTTGATACCATAAACACACAAGAAGTCTTAATGCTGTTAAGTCACTTCAACTAACAGTGGTGACCATGTATACTATTTATAGATGATTTACATAATCTGTTACATGAAGATACAGATGAGCCTTATCCTAGAAGTGAGCAGTTACACCAATCTGGATACATGGGGATAATCTGATAAGGCTATCACCTTTGGATAACAAGTAACATACAGATAGGACTCTAGTAATACTTGTGTTAATAGTACTTCACACCAACCCCACTATCATAATCTTAATTGTATAATTTGCAAATTGATTTTTTGATATTTCCACAAGTATAACCCACATATAGAAATGATAAGACTTGTGTTGTGTGCTAATGAGAATTTCATATTGTATTGCGTGTTTAGAATAATAAGACTTTAAACAAGGGTTATAATTAACTAAGATGGTGATTAAGCTAATGAAGTGGGTGTTAATGTAACTAACTATGGTGATTATCCTAAATGGTACAAGTGGGATATTTTTGGGATCGAGTATTGTAATTTTATAGCTTACGCACGAGGCAAGTTTTTGAACTCAAATATTTATTTAAGCAAGCTCCTAAACCTTACTTTTATGTTGTGCAAGTTTTCAAGTTTACATATTATCATACAAATTAACTATCATAATTGGTACTTTCAGAAGTCATATGTAAAATATATACACTGTAATTTACTTTTCGTTATTTTAAACGTAATTAGCATAGTAATCATTGTCTAAACACTAGTTCTAGCATCACCACACATACAACCACCATAATTCAGCTATATAACATCAATTTGAAAGAAATAGAATTCACAGAACTTAAAACTTCATGCCGTAAAACTCATATATATATATATATATATATATATATATATATATATATATATATATATATATATATATATATATATATATATATATATATATATATATATATATATATATAATAATAATAAAGCTATGAATAATACCTTCAATTAGCTTGATAATCATTGCTAAACACTGAAGTTGCTATGAAATTCTAAGGTTTCTTTCAAATTCTCTCTCAAGTTCTCTGAATTCTCCTCTTTCTCAGTGTCACGTAAAGCCAACTAACTCTCAAGCGCAACTTAATAAACTGATAGGCTAGCCATAATACGTATACTTATTATAATATCAGTTACAAGATATAACGCTTAGGTTATAATTATATTATATTTATTAATTTATTTATTTTATTAATTTGATTTATTATAATAAAATTCAAAAGTCATAAGGCTTTGTTTAGCAACAACTCTTTAAAATTTAAAGACTTAATATCTTTAAGCATTATTTGGTTAAATCAATTTAAAACTCCTTTAATTTATTTTAATAAACAATTTAGTTTATAATCACATATTATTTATTTGGATTACTATATCCAACAGTAATAAAATAATTTAATTACACATACTATATTTTAAAAAACTTTCCACTTAATCAAATATCACAAAATTATAATTTCATTATAATTTTATTTAATAATTTAACATACCCTTTTAAATTATTAAATTAAAACAATAATATAACATCTCATGTTATTTACAACTCTCTAAATTATAAATTAAATTAATTTAGAATATTATTAATTCATAAATATTTAATAACAACAATCACATCAATAAAATATTTATTTCATTTAATATATATTTTAAATTACAATATAATAAAATCTTAAATTGTTACACTAGCTGTTAATAATTTTCAAGGATTAATATTTATATCAAAACATGAGATTGAATGTATATATTTGTTATTCAAAGCTGAGTCCTATTATACATTCAATCAATCAGGGACTCTTGTTTTATGTTAAAGGAGCGAGTTTTTTTTATATAAAAAATAGAACATATTTTAAGTTAAAAAGAAAAAACATAATTACCCTGGTATATAAAGAGACTAAATAAATAAGATTTTAATGCATAAAATATTGGTTTTTAATAAATAAAAAATTAAAAAAGAAATAATAGAAGTAAATAAGATTTTAATGCATAAAATATGATATTGTATCTTAAATTCATACCATCAATACAAGACTAAATACTCTATAATTTAGTAAATACAGAAATAATATGTCCTTAAAATTCATAAAATTTGAAATGAAGATTCTTTTTGTGAAATAGAGTGAGCAATATTATGATTATAATTTCTAATTTAAATTAATTCCCATAGTTTTAAATTTTTACAATTTTGAAATCTATTCCAAAAAGTCAAAATGAAACTCATTCAGTGAAATGAACAAAATATTATTTATTAAGAATATATATACAAAAAAATTCAAATCCCCTAAAAGCGCGGACCGACCGTATAAGGGATCAATTTTTTTTATTTTATGAATGTTTGCTTAATTATTCTTTTTTTTATACTGCATCTCATTTAAGTAATTTATTTTTTCCCGACATTCAGACGTGGGTCTCAATCATGTTTTTGTCCTTAATATAACATTTCTTTATCAAAATTAACTTTTTCAAAAAATTAATTAGACATTTTCATTTTTTTTATATAAAAAAAACAAGACCGCGAAACTTTGTCTACTTTGTCGGTATTGGTGAGTGGGGGAAAACTAAACTGTGACGGTTGTGCTCATTTAAGCAAACTTATAAAATTATTATTGTTATTATTACTATTATTATTTTGAAATTATTATTATTATTATTTCGAAGTTATTATTATTATTTTAAAATAATAATAATTATTATTCTTAATATTATTATTATTTTGAAATTATTAATATTATTATCATATAAAGGTCTGACAAAATTCAGACTCCAATATCAAAGTATCATATAAAGTGATATGGTAGACCAAAAGAGTTCCGTTTGAAAACATGCATATATGTATACTTTTTTTATATATCTATCTTTGAAATAATTTATTGTTTACTTAATAGTATGATAATAAAATTATGATGAAAAAAATTAAGAATATAATTTCGTTTTATATTTATCATCAAATTAAATAAAAAAAATGAGACGGTATCTTACTTGATTGAAGCCTTCAAATCTTTTATTTCATTGTTAAACCTCAACAACCTTAATAAATAAACCCAAATTCATATAATAAATAAAGTAAAAGAAGAACAAAACAATCCAGGATTAAACAGATGATATAAACAAATTTTTTTTAATGTTAGGCAAGATGAGGATCTGTGTAGTATTTTAATTTTTTGGGGAAAATGAAATATTTTGATATAAAGATTAATTTTTGCACAATATTATCAGTTGATCTAGTTGCTCCAGCGGTCATGTGACCAAAGTTTCAAATGTGAGGTTGTGAGTTCAAATGAACAAAATATAATAGAAGAAGCAAAAATATCACAGCTATGTTTGATGTAAGAACCAGAATTTTCAGAGATTATTAAAAAAGAATTGGAACCCATATATATATATATATATATATATATATATATATATATATATATATATATATATATATATATATATATATATTAATAACTTATATTCAATAATTAATAAGTCACATATATATAAATTAATTAATTATATATATATATATATGGCAATATGTATATACACAGTTGTGTATTAAACAGTAGGCCTAAGACGACAGATTTTTTGGGTTATAGCGACGGTAAACTGTCGTCATAGCCCAGAATAGCTATGACGACGGGTGAAACTGTAGCATCCCCGAATCCGGGTCCCAAATCGTCGCGGATCCGGTATACTATTTCTATCACTAATGCGGAAGATATAAACATACATTGTTTATACATTAAACTTTTACACCTCAGTCCCAAGGTCTACAACCTTAACTTAATACATACCTTCAATATTAAAAAGGTTTACAATGCTATTTTCAATAGAAAATTTATAGATTTAACTGCAACATAAATTAATCTTGCACTTTGACTTTGCTTCTGTCCTTATTCAAGCTTTCTCCTTAATCTGAAAATTTTATCATGATATAGCAAGGGTGAGCAACAAATTTGCCCAGCAAGTTTTACATACATTGAAGATATATATCATGATTGAAAAGAATGAATAAGCTTTCAAGTTTTCAACAATATAATAATTGTGAAATAACATGAATCAAGTTTCAATGATTGAATGACTGAACCAATAATATTGGATGTCAACAATGACTATGAACAATTTAACTGAACCTTATGGTAATGAAGGTGATCAGCCATTCATACCTGATGAACATATGCAACATGCACTTAGTGCGAATCAATAATCAGTATAGACGTGAATAATCATCAATAATCATTCACTAACATGCTTTGTAATATAACTCGAGTTTGAGTTAAGGAAACTTGCCTGCATAGTCGATTATCGCTAAGCAATCTAATTTAATCTCTCGGGAAAGACCTATCAGTATAAAATTGATCTTTTAATCAGTATAACATACTTGTTAGCTCATAATGCTATTACTTAAGCCATAAATTATCTAACACTTAATCAAATATTAGATAACATCTTAACCCATTAGTATTATTATCATTTTATAGTATTTAGATTCTTTACTAATATTATTAATCATTTAATAATATTTTAATCACCTTCTAATATTATTAATCATGTAATAATATTTTACTTATTTCATAAATAATAAAGGTCTCACACATTTTAAGATACAAATATTTTACATCTTGAAACTTAAAACATTTAAATTCATTTCAGAAATATCTTTTATCTCTACTCGCAAATATGGAGTTTAAACAGCTAATGCGTAGCTTTTATAGTAAGACTCAATTTACTATATTATTTTTCTATCATTTGTCCAAACACATAATATACTTCATTGAATATCAATTTCAATAATTACATAGAAAAATAACATAAATCTCTCATTTAAATCTCCCGTCGAATATTATTAATATATAATAATATTTTACACTAAGGTTGTCAACCTTTTAATAACATTCTAGTCCAATACTACTAATAATATCTCAATACAATATTATTAGTCACATAAATAATTTATGACATTAATCACATAAATAAACAATTTATTTCAATTGTTTTTCCTTTCCGAAATCAATAAACTCGTTTAAACATTCTAAAATGTCATAAACATCATAACACTATAAACCTGACCCAAAACTTCATCAAAATCTGCATAAAACATGCTCAAGGGTCTCACGTCGGAAAAATTTATTTTTCCATATTTCTAAATTTTACCCAGCTTCGTTCAAACAGTCATAACTCTCTCGTTTTAAAACCTTTTTGAGCGATTCTTGAGCCCACGTGAAGATAACTTCCAGGGCTACAACTTTTGTCTCACGACATTTTTCCAAAATCAGAACACAACAGTTTAAAAAAATTAGACAAAGGAGGCTGTTCGGAATTTTGGACAGTTTTACATACTCTCCTTCCGAATGCCATAACTACCTCATCCGGAGTCGGAATTAGTCCGTTCCGGAGTCTATGGAAAACTAAAACAGAGTACTACAACATATCAAAAGCCCATAATTTTTAAAGCACAAAAACCGGACCGAATTACCCTCGTCTTAGACTGTCCCGAATCTGCCCTTTTTTTTTATAAAAACTGGACTGTTTTCACCAAATCAGCTACTACACCATGAAAACTCAATATTTTTGAGTCCTACCACTTGGGTTTACTACTACACACATATATTTAACATCCCTTTTTGACGGATTGCGAAAAGAAGTCATAGATTTAAAATGGTGAAATTTCAAAGTATAAAGAAATTTCGGTTCCCAAAACTAGAAAATAAATTTTCTTTATTCTTTTGATTCACCCAAATCAACATCAAAATGAGTAAATCCATACATGAATCCATATATATCACATAGATCTTAGGGTTTTAAACCTCCAAATCAAAAACCCTCATCATCAATAAGCAGTAGCATGGCATCATAGCATCAACACAAAGTAGTTCCAATGGCCACTCAAGCATTTTCTTACTAGTTTCTAAAAACATATACATGGGTCATGGCTTACCTCTTGCTGCAAATTTCTTCTTATAGATGGAGATAGCTACTGATCTCTCCCTTCTTGCTTGCTTGATTATGCTCCTCAAATTCGTAGACAACCTTGACCCACTCTCAAACTCTAATCCTTTCTTCTCTATTTTTACTCTCTTAGTTGTAATGTTGCAAAGTGAATGAATGCTTGAGTTTGGGTGTATATATATATATATATATATATATATATATATATATATATATATATATATATATATATATATATTATTATTATTAAGACTGATATGCTCAGCCCCTTCACCTCTCCAACCATCAGTTATATATTCATGGATCATTATACACTGGTTAATGGTTATAAGGGAGGGAGTTAAGAACATGGAAAGCCTTTGCCAAATAATTATAACCTCCTCTTTCCTCACACTCTATATTATACGTATATACACTCCCTCCTTGTCCCAATATACTTGTCACGTGAGACCCACCAGCTGTTGTCTTGTATAAAATTAAAATAATAATCATTTAATCAATTAACAAGTCATTTTGACCATTTTGCCCCTTGCAGTCAAATGTGTCGATACTTATATCGATTCCTACTAAAGTCGACGTCCCGGACGTCATGGAACTCCCCGTTTCATCAAAATCAACTTCAAAATTCGTAGTTGACTTTTCCACCAAAAAAGTCAACCCATTGACTTTGACCAAAAAGTCAACCATGGCGCATTTTCGTGGTTACAGTCTATCCTGACTAATTTCGACGTTCCAGACTCAAATACGCTGTATGCGTCTCTAAATTCCGCTCCGAACTCAAAATCATGTTTTAAATGTTGGCTTTCCCTCCTTTGTGGGAACTATATATTTCTTAATTACAGTATTTAGCATGCACCTTGGTAATATGTATGATTTTATTTTTGGGTGATTTTCCCATGCATGACTCTTGGTATTAACAAGGCTTGGCTTGGAGTCTTCAAGAAGATACAAATCCTTATAAATCTGAGACATGTCCTATTTCTTTACAAATCCTTATAAATCTGAGACATGTCCCATTTCTAATAGAGGTAGAACATTCATTTTTGATACATTCTCCTATTTTGATAAATTTGTTCTTGGAGATTTGTTTTCTCATTGGTGAGGTATTTTCCTCTTGTGATTTACACCTGTGGGAAAGTCATATTTTTTTTTTCCAACATTAAAGTCATCCCACGAAATTAATTAAAATTAATTCCATACTTAGCCAAATTGAATAGCTGACTCAACTGAAATAACCATTCCAAAACATCTTATCACATAACATATAATAAAAATAAATAATTCATCTAACAATAATTGCCATCTAAAAATAACTGTCACATACAAACATAACTAAATTATTATACCACAATTTCATAAATTATTTATTTTTCTCAATAAATAAATTATTTAAAATATTTATTTAATTTAATAAATATTTAAAATTAATTACCAAATTTATTTATTTTCTTCAATATTTAACTTAACTATTGAACATCACTTTTCCAATATATGAATATATATTTCTTTTCACACCAGATCACATATTTAAAAATATATATCATGTATATATAAATACTCAAACTCAAAATATCTCATAATAAGAATTTTAATTATTAAATTCTTATTTTAATAACTTATAAAAATTCGGGTTGTCACAGAAACCGTCGTTATAGCCCAAAAAATCGTCGTTATAGCCTACTGTGTAATACACAGCTGTGTACACACATTTTTTCCATATATATATATATAGGTATTAGCTTGTTACAAATTTTGTACTTTCAAATTTTAATTGCGATAATAGGAGGCAATAACAATGGATAATATAATTTTATTATTAAAATGTGTTAGGTTCGAATTGAATTAGAATTAATGAACTATACTTTAAAATTCATTAATTTTTTCTTATTCTATTTATAATTGTAATTAGAGCATTCATTTTAAAATTAAAATTTAGAATTTTAAAAATGATGAAAAGTTATTTGAATTGTAATTTAGATTATTGATTATTGTATTTATTAAAAATAAATAAATTAATATTCATTTATTAATGCTATACTTTAAAACTCATTTTTTTTCTTATTCTACCTATAGTTGTAATTAAAGTATTCATTTTAAAATTTAATATTTCAAAAATGATAAAATCTTACTCAAATTATAATTTAAAACATTAATCATTATATTTATTAAAAATAATAAAATTAACATTCATTTATTAATAAACTGTACTTTAAAAAAACACGAAGGTTTTGATAAATGAAACTAGACAGACTTTTATGCCGATACCCACCCAAAAAAGAACTCTCCCAGCAAAATAGAACGCTCTCCCTTCTCCCCAAACTCATCTTCCTCAGTATCCCTAACCTAGCTCTCTCCCGTCTGGCTATGGATTAGATTTGCATAGTGGTTTTGAATATCCCCTTCATCGGATGTAAATCTGTCTCGCTTTGGGTATGATTTTTATAGTGGTTTTTCATCTATTGGGTTAGATCAACTCGAAAGCTTTAAATCTGTTTCTATTATTGAGCTCTTGAGATTTTAGTTTAGGTTTTTCAATGGCACTAAGGCTTGTGCTTACCTCCCCTGTATGAGTTAAACCAGAGAACTTGCTTCGTGCCTCAACCGATGTACAAAGGGTAAGGGTAAGTACTTTTTCTAAAGGATTTCTAGTTCACACTTTGTTTTTCTTTTGATTGAACAATTTCTTCACTCTAGAAGTAATTCTTGGGGTCCTTCGCATGCCTTTGGTTTGCCCAGATGGTGATGTTGTTGCATATGCTCGGAAACATCAACTTGCTGGTCAGGCCGGTGCATCTGTTGTTGATCGGACCGGCTGGTGCATCTGGTATCTACTTTTGTCTCTTAATATTAACTGAGCTAGTGTTCAGCGTTTTAATTTGATGGAATTCTTGCTAGGAAGATCCTACTAACAAAAAGGTGTATTACTTACGAACGCTAACATGAACATAATAAGTTCTAAAAATCCCACAACTAAATCAAGGGGATGCATATGTGTCCATCTGCATGCTATGTTTGACAGTATTTGGTTTTCATGTTACCTTCTCTGTTGTAGTTCTGTAAAAGAAAGAAAAATTAAAAAAATTAAACATTCAAACAGAGCTCAATGGTTGTCCAAACAACTGAATGATTAATTAGCAAAGTAGGCTTTGACAGTTTGACTAGAATGATTAGTAGCAGAATAATTCATTCCCGAGCGTAATCCAATTTTGTCGGTAGGTGGTGCTACTTGTGAACTATTAAAAATTATGGACGAGAACTAACGACATACCTATCTTTCGTACAAATGGTGCCTAGTGGAATAATGCTAAACTATGAGAGGGAATGAAAATTTCCCAAAACTAGCAATACACGACTTTGTACCTATTTTTAAAGAGATCATTGACATCCAGACATGAATTAGATCAAGGTTGACCACCTGTTTCATTTTAATTGAAACTTTCAACTGTTGTGAGGGACTTGAGAGGTTCTCTTTCTATGGTCAAGTAAAGTGCATCCTTTAATGGCAATCAGATTATAACATCACAAGTTCAAAACTAAAACCACCACAATGTGCTGGTAGTTGTTCTCCTCTGTGAAGTTTATTGTAAAGGTTTATAGATGTTTAGTAATCCAAAATGATGTTACATATCAGCAGGTGTATTATGCCTAAAGTTATGTTACTTACTAGCTAGTAACACTAATGACTAATTGACTATTGCTTTATCTTATATTATACTAACTGAGCTCATGATTAGAGATAATTTATGTTGTTGTAATCACCCGCTTGATGGACACATTTGATGAAGTTTTGTTTACCGACCAAAATCATCGATGATGTTAAAACAATTTTACTGATTGTATGGGTGAATTCATTAATTTGCAAGAGCATTTCTTTCTTTTCTCTCTCTAGAATTGCTTATGAACTATGTTCTACATGTTTCTGAATGTTTGCAGGTTGGCTTTGAAGGCATTTACTAATCAGAAGAGGCGATTCTTTCCTCATCTGGATGATGGCAGTGAAACTGAATCAGTGTTGAAGAAACGATGTGGTAACAAACCATCGACTGCCAGAAATGAAGAGGAGCTTAGTAATTTGGGAACAAGTATTAGATATTCTATTGTGCCTAGGGAAAAGAAGTACTGGATGTAAAAACTTTTACATATCAGCGGTTGGATTGGCTAAAACTGAGCAGGCCTTGCTACCCACTTCGTCCAATGAGACATCGATAGAATCATCAGAAGAGCATGACTTTCATAGTTCAAATGATTTAAGAAAAGGAGTGGTGGAGGATGATGATGCAGATAAGATTGATGTAATTGAGTTGTTGTTTCCTTCTGTTTTTAGAGCTGTAATATCATTGCATCCAGTTGGTTCTGTTTATCCTGATGATGTAGCTTTCTTTTCACCTGATGAGGTATTTTTCCTTTTTTGGTGGAACAATTTATTCCTTTTTAATTTCTTTAGGTAAAAGCTTTCTTTATTCTTATGATTAGCCTATTCTAGAATTTTCCTTGATTACTTAAGTTGGTTCACTTTTAGAATAATGTTACATTGGCAGAGGTCTTGAATGTTGCTAATGATAAGAGGAAATTATTCTTTTTCATGAGACTAAAAGTCAGACACTTTGAGATATCATTTGAAGCTTTCAGTCCTTTATCATATTATCAAATAGCCAATAATTATAATTTTAGTTAGGTTAGAGTCAAGCGGCAGGGGTCACACTAAGTTTTGTAAAACAGAATGATCTAATGTATCTGAGCGGTTGAATTTTGTATGTGCTTCTTTCTTCTTTAATATTTTAGACATTTGTGTGGGAGTAGTTTGTTTGGTTCAAGCCATTTTATATGCATATTTTCATCATTTTGCTTTCAGGTTGAATTAATTATGTGCTTCTTTCTTCTTTAATATATTTGACATTCAGTGTGAGAGTAGCTTATTTGGTCCAAGCCATGTTATATACATATTATCATCATTTTGCTTTTGTTTTTTGCTTTCTCCTTGTAAGCTACTCTTATGCATTACCCTTGTGACATTCATCTTAAGGGCGGCAACTTTATACATGCAAGGGGGTTTTCTGTTCATCGTGTATTCAGACACATCACGGTAATAGCTTTTGCAACCTTAACTACATCTATGTATATTTCTAAGCTCATATGGTTGATGCCCAACATGGTTAAGTTTTACACATTTCTCGTTATTACCCTATTGTAGGAACATGCTGCTATGGCACTACAGTATTGGACAAAGGACTATGGCATGAACAAATATTGGTATTGATTTATGTTTTTAAGTGCCAGTTATATTCTGTAGCACATGTCATACAATTTTTTGGGATAAGATTTATACATATCTGACAATTTGGTGTCACTTTTTTTCACCTCTTTGATTAAGCTCCTCTTTACTAAACTGCAGTATAGATTTAGATTGTGCTATTAACATGTTTACTTTTTTAACAGATAGATCAGACTGGAGAATGTGTGGTTTCCCTTGGGCCCTCAATTGCAGGTAATATGTGATCTTCCTCTCATTGACGAGTTCCTAGTTGGAATGAGATATCTGTCTCTACAATAGTACTTGAGATTCTTATCAATTTGACTATCAAGTTGTTGAATTTTTTGGAGCGAAGAAAATTCTTTGAAGTTTGAGTAGTTTTTCCTTCATAGTATTTATGGAACAATGTTACTTGTATTGGTTAAATTTCTTTTAGCTAGTTTGTCTGATGCCCATGTCAAATTTTAGACATGAATCTATTTATCTTAAAGTAAAGTTTGGAGGTCACACAGTTTATTTCTTGATATTGACATTCACACTGCTTCCAGTATCATATTGTTGACATTTTTTTTATTCCTGCAGTATAAAAGAGAATGTTCCAGAGCAGCCAAGTTGTCTTGTGGGTGGGAAACTTAGAGAGTTTATTTTTCGTTGCAATAACTGATTCTGTTTTCTTAAAAGTTCAGTGCCTTTTTTTCCTTATTGATGTTCTCCTTTTTTTTCTCTAGTATTGCAATATAAGTTGCGTAAGGTGTTAACATAGAATAGTTTCTCTTTTCATCCACTATTTTGAGTTGTTTTTTTAACTATAGTGGCTGGTTTCACTATATAATAATCATTTGAATGGAATTCTTGCTAATGAAATGGGGATGGGTAAAACTGTCCAGGTATGACAAGTGTAGAAGTTTAGGCCTCTAAAGGAATATCATAATCAATTTTTCCTCCTAGACATTATAATTATCAAGTCTTGTTCAAATTAACCACTTATTAAAAAATTAAGGGTGAAAAAGAAAAGTTGCATACTGAATGATCATGTTGTTTCCTTCTAATGATTTGAACTGATATTTTTAGTCAGATTTAAGCTAAGGATGATCTATTAGTCTATTTGTAGTAGTTGTACCTTCCTCGGTTTAACATATAAAGTATATGCAAAATTACATATAATTATTTATGTGTTTCATCTATTTTTCAATATAGTTGAGGTGAAGAGCAGTTCTGATGGTTTCATGATCAAAATGAGAGATGGTCGACATTTAAGATGTGATCATACCAACCCTCAGGGACTATTCTTCATCTAGGACTATTCTTATACGGACCTAATTATGAAGGGGAAGGAACTTATCTCCCTGACCTGGGTATGTTCTGCCCTTACCACTTAAAAATTCTCAAGTTATCAATAAATGTGTCTTTCCAATGTCTGCTGCAACATGTTGAATTCTCGGTAAATAAATCTATGATGTCTGTGATTATAGCTAGCATCTTTGGGGAATATACTGTATGGAAATTTTTCGTCTCAAGAAAAGTTTTTCCACATTGACATATAGCCTCAACTTTTCCATAATTATTGTCCTTTCTATATAGAAATCTAAACATTGTTATTTAAGATTGTGTGATGCTTGTGGTTGTTGAATGTGAATGAATTCTGACTTGAGGTCAACATATAATAATAATCTACAAGTCTTGTAACAGAAAATATGTTTACCTACTATGCTTACTGAAATTAATTCAGTGAAATGGCCTAGTGTGAACCTAAGTCATATACCATAGTCTTATATGACTTCATCTAGACCTTTTACCAAAATCTAATTGTATATATGGAAAGAGCACGAATAATATGAGAGAACATGAAATTTCATTCAGTTCAAGGTTGTGGAGCATGATTATTATTACCACATAAAACAAGTATATTTTTTTGACACTCTAGATTTATTTATTTTTCATTGATAAAAAGGCACTGATACACATCACCAAATAATACTCCCTCCGTCCCAGGATAAAAGTCATTATTACTATTTTAGGTTGTCCATGTTAGCTAGTCCTCTTTCTTTTAATAACCAAACTTTTACACATTTTTTCCTATTATGCCCGTAGCATTAAATATCTCATACTTTTTCTTATTCTAATTCTCTCTCCATATTTAATGACATTATTATGGGCAATTTTGTCATTTTATTCCTCTTCTTAATATGCGTAAAAAGTCCACCAGAACTTTTATCCTGGGACGGAGGAGAGTAGGAAAAATAACAAACCTGACTAGATTGCTTAGTTTAATAACATGCTGGCTTCAGCACTGTGCATCACCTGTGAATTGGTTGTCTGTGTCAAATCCTTCGAGTCCAAATTGGGAACTGTATCTGGAGCTTCCATATTAACCCCCATCCTTGAGACACTCATTCCCGTGGCTATATTTTGACACGTTATTAGTAAAGAAGTAGAGCTATATAGATTGTTCAAATTCTTCAAGAAATAGAAAGCAAATTAAATATCAATAAATCCAAGGAAATTTAGAAAAATAACTTGTACTTGAAGTTGAAGAGGTATAAGGAATACTCTGTTTTATATATTAACTATGTTGTTCATAATACACATAAGAGGTAGTCTATATATACATGTATGGTAACGGTAATATCTAGAATCAAGGGATGTACATGATCCCTTAAGTTATGGTTAGGTAATTGACAGAAGTGAAGATTTGTAGGAGATAATTAAGGGATTCCAAATAATGTCCTAACTAATAGCTAATTGCTAGTTGGTGTTAATATTCCCCCGCAAGCGAAAGGGTATCCGTGGAAACACTTTGAGCTTGGATCGGTTGTGCGAGAAGCAGCTGGGTGGTAGAGGTTTTGTTAGAGCATCGGCAACATTATCTTTGGAAGAGACAAACTCGATAGAGATTTGTTTGGAGGCAACCATTTCACAAACAAAGTGATAGTCTATCTCAATGTGTTTTGTACGCGCATGAAAAACAGGATTTGAAGCAAGGTAGGAGGCACCAAGATTATCACACCATAACACAGGAGGATGATGAAGAGGCAGTCGTAATTCCTGGAGCAGCGAAAAAAACCATTTTAGGTCAGCAACAAGCATCAGCAATGGCTTTATACTCAGATTCAGTGGAGGAGCGTGCAACTGTGCGTTGCTTACGCGAAACCCAGGAGATTAAGTTGTAGCCTAGGAAGATTGTATTGCCAGCAGTAGAACTTCCGATCATTGATGTCCCCTACCCAGTCGGCATCGGTAAAGGCATGAAGGGTGTGGGTGGCGCCAGCCGAGAGGAATAAGCCATGGGACATGGTGCCTTGTAAATATCGTAGAATCCTGTTTGACAGCAGCCCAATGAGCATCCGTTGGTTTATGCATGAACTGGTATACTTTATTAGCAGCAAAGGAGATGTTGGGCCGAGTAAGACTTAGATATTGAAGAGAGCCTACAATTTACCGGTAGAGAGTAGGATTGTTAAACATGGTGCCTGAGGAGGCGGAGAACTTGGCGGAAGAAATAGGAGTGGACTGGGGTTTACTGGTGGACATAGAGGCACGTTGTAGAATATTTTTGGTGTATTGTTTCTGAGAAAGGAGAAGGCCAGCTGTAGTGCGTTCAACTATAACCCCCATAAAATAGTGCAAGGGTCCTAAGTCCTTGAGGGAGAATTCAGCACCTAAGATCAAGAATCAGCCTCGAAAGAGATTTATCTGAATTACCTGTAATTAAAATGTCATCAACATAGACAAGAACAAATAGGTAAGTAGGAGAATCATTATAGATAAATAAGGAGGTATCATTGCAGGACTGGGTGAAATTATGAGTTAGAAGAAAAGTTGAGAGACAGGAAAACCAGGCCCTGGGTGCCTGTTTTAGTCCATAAAGGGACCATTGTAGTTTGCACACAAAATTCGGATGTGTTGAGTCACTAAACCCTTGCGGTTGCTGCATATAGACAGGTTCTGTTAAAAAACCATTTAGAAAAGCATTATTTACATCAAGTTGGAGAATGGACCATTGTCTTGTAATTGCCAAGGATAAAATTAGGTGGATGGTTGTTGGTTTAATAACTGGACTGAAGGTGTCGAAGTAGTCAATCCCAGGTTGTTGGTGAAAGCCTTTTGCAACGAGGCGGGCCTTGTATCGGGCAATAGAACCATCAGCATGTGTCTTGATGCGAAAGACCCACTTATTAGCAACAATATTCATGAGAGGAGATTTGGGGACAAGTGTCCAAGTTTGGTTTTTGTAAAGAGCAGTGAGTTCGTCTAGCATTGCTTGACGCCAAACTGGGCTATTGTTTGCTGCGTGGAAGGAGGTGGGCTCGGTTGTGAAGACAGAGGCAGTATTGGCTTGATGACAACTACGGAGAAACTATGTGATGGATGTTAGTGTGAAGGACTTGTGTTGGTAACCGGTAGAGGGGGAGGAGTGGTGGAAGACGAGGTAGGGTTTGATGATGATAGGGGGGATGGGTAGGGGGAAACGGCTATTGGAGATACCGACAAGGTAGCGATGTCTAAGGATGAGGGGACGGAAGCAGAGGGAGAGGGTGGCGCTGAAGGGGAAAGTCCAGGCTGGGTAGAGAGTGCATTCGAGAGAGAAGTGGTGCGAGCATAGATGTCGCGTAAGCTAGCAGTCCGAACGCGTGGGACAGTAGAAGGTGGGTGTATAGAGGAAGGAGTGGTTGTGAGATTTTCGTGGGACTCAGATGTGAAAGAAGTGGGCTGGCGAAAGGAGCGGGCAGGCGGTGGGGAGTGGACGGCAGACTGACTTAGTTGTGTAGAAGAGGAACCTGGTACAGTGGGCGCAGGGGGTAATATGACCCATGGTAGACTAGGAGTAGCAGATGTGAAGGGAGTTGGAGGGGTGGAGAACAAGGAGGAAGGGACGGAAGGTTGTGGGTTAGAGAAGGGAAATTGACGCTCGGAAAATTTCACATAGTGGGCTTGATATAGTTTTTGTGACTTTGGTTCGAAGCAGTAGTAGCCTAAGTGAGTAGCACTATAACCTAAAAAAAATACATGGAAGCGAGCGGTATTCTAGTTTGTTTAGATTATACGACCTTAAGTAAGGAAAACATAAGCAACCAAATATTTTCAAAAAATTATAGTTTGGTGGTGTGGAAAATAATTTGTGAAAAGGAGAGAGATTATGGTTAGCGGAAGAAGGCATATGATTAATAAGATAAGTGGCGCATTCAAAGGCAAAGTCCCAAAAAATCCCTGGTATGGAGGCGTGAGCCAATAAGGTGAGGCCAGTTTCAACGACGTGACGATGACGTCTTTCAACAAGGCCATTTTGAATCGAAGTGTCGGGACAGGAAAGACGATGGATAATACCATTATTAGAAAAATGTGATTTAAGTGGTAAAAAATCCTTTGCACCGTTAGTTTGGAAAAAATTAATTTTTGAGTTAAAAAGGCGTTCTACCATGGATTGAAAGTGCAAAAATGTAGAGGCTACCTCACTGCGTAGTTTAATTAAATAGATCCATGAGAATTTTGTATATGTATCAACAAAAAGAACATAATATTTATTTCCACGGAGGGAAGGCAAGGGAGCAGAGCCCAAAACATCACATACTATTAATTCAAGAACATTGTGTGCAGAAAAGGAGCTACTGTGAAGAGGAAATTTGAAGGCCTTGCCCATGTGACATGTCGTACACACATGATTGGTTTTATTGAAAGACACACTTAAACTATTTTTAGAGATGATCTGACGGAGGACACGATCATGAGGATGGCCCAGGCGACGATGCCAATCAGATAAGGAGACCCGGGAAGTAGAAAGAGCGGTGAAGGGGGGTGTAGCTGCCAAGGTGTAGAGGCCGTTATTAGTTGTTCCGCTGAAAATAGTGCATTTGGTGACGGGGTTCTTAACATGAAAACAAGACGAGTGAAATTCAAAAAAGACGTTATTGTCGTGACAAAACTTATTGACAGAGAGTAAGCGTTTTGAAGCAGAAGGAACATGCAAGATTGGAGAAAGTTGGAAATTTTGATTGTTATAATTGAAATTGCTGGAACAGATATTAGTTATAGGGGCATGGTTTCCATTGGCAACTTGAAGATGATCAGAGTCGGTATATTCATCCACATGATTGATACCTGCTAAGTCGGGAGTAACATCGTGGTTAGCCCCTGTATCAGGGTACCAGTTGAGAGAAGGACAGGGATGTCGAACTGGGGGTAGAGAGGTCGTGTAGTGGGAGCAACAAAGTGAGCAGCAGGAGAAGGATGACTAGGAGGTGGTCCAAGGAGCCCATCAGACGTGTATGTTGGAGGACGAAAGTATACAGCGGTACGAGTTGTGATTAGAGCCACCACAGAATATACACCTTGCACGTTGGAAGGAGAACTGAGAGGTGGGTGGTCGAAAGTTGCCTCGCCCGCGACCACGAGTTCCCCGACTGCGACCACGGTGAGTGTGGAAGCGGGGAGTAGGAGTGGTGGAAGTGCTGAACTGTATTGGCCGATGGTGGTGGAAGTGAGAGACGAATCAACTAAGAGAGACTGATTCGGTGAGGAACTCATGGTTGAGACATTTGCTAAGGAGCATCGAGAAGGGTAAAGGGTGATCAAGCATAGATAAGGCTGATTTTAGGGACACAAATTCGGCACGAAGGCCCTTTAACACAGCAACCATGAAGTCAGACTGGGAGATGGGTCGGGCAGAGGCAGCTAGTCCATCGGAAATACGTTTCAAACGATGGAGGAAGGCAGTCAGGGATTCATCATGTTTTTGGGGAGAGTGAAGTTCCATAGATAGGTGTAACATACGAGTATTAGAGGGACTAGAAAACGCAGCAGAGAGAGCACTCCAGATTTTGGCAGAGGATGTGAGTCCAATAACAAGAGGTATCACATCTTCACTAAGAGAGAAGATAAGGAGACTCATAAGTAATTTATCATGTGCATCCCAGAATTGTGCCGCTGAATTGACAGATGAGGAGGTAGCAGAGTCGGTGGAGAAAGGGCTAGATAGGAGAAAGGAAGGAGGCCGGGCAAACTCACCGGTAACATAACCAAACAATTGTTAGCCCTGCAGGTATGGACTGATTTGTGTATGCCAGAGAAGATAGTTGGAGGGGGTTAATTGTAAGGTGATATAATGATGAGCTTGAGAGAGGAGGACAGACATGGTGAAGGAGAGTTAGGGATGACTGTAGAAGAGATAGAACCAGAAGCCATGGATGACATGTAGAAAGAAAAGAAGGAAGGGGTGTTGACCGAGAATGGCTCTGATACCTAGAATAACTTACAAGGAATACTCTGTTTTATATATTAACTCTGTTGTTCATAATACACATAAGAGGTAGTCTATATATACATATATGGTAACGGTAATATCTAGAATCAAGGGATGTACATGATCCCTTAAGCTATGGTTAGGTAATTGACATGAAGTGAAGATTTGTAGGAGATAATTAAGGGATTCCAAATAATGTCCTAACTAATAGCTAATTGCTAGTTGGTGTTAATAAAGAGTCTTCAAGTATGCAATTGCCTCATCAAGCATCGATGCTTTGTCCACCTTATAATAAGTAAATGAAATTGTTAGTATAATAGGGGAATAAACATCACAAAAGAGCATGTATTAATTGCCCAATTTATTGTTACAAAGAAGTTAACCACTACTACTATTTAAAAACTAGAATGAAATCCAAGTTTAGATGGCAAATGAAATTAATGGGAACATGCAAATATTAGATGAAACATTAATATAAGAGTGTTGTACCTTATTGTAGTTGGGTATGAGTTCTTGTAGTGCTCGCATCTTTTCATTAATCCTGTCTCTTCACCTCTGTTGTAAACATCATACATGAGTATCAGTTATCTCTTTACAAATGCAAAGCAAGATGAGAAAAAAATCGTAGTTATTATCATTGTCTAGATGGCTCTCACCTTTTCAGATAAATTATGCACTTCTGTTGCTTGGCTTCTCTTGGAACCTGAACCTCCTCGAGCAGGAGCTTCTTTCTTGACACCCACTGATTCTTTTTCTACATCCCGCACTACAAAGAAATCGGCTATTTCCGACGGACGTCTCTTCGACGGACGATATTCGATCGAAATAAGCTTAATTCCGAGGGAATAATGCGTCGACTATAAGTCCCTCAAAAATAGCATAATTCTGACAGAATTTCATCAGAATTAGAACTCTACAAATGGGGCCAAGATTCTCGCCAGCGTAAAAACTAATTTGGACGAACTAAAGTTAATTCCGAGGGAAGTTTCGTCGAGTTTAAGGTTTTTCCAAGGGACATATTATCGACGAAAATTCCATCGGAATTAACAACTAAAATATATTCACCTTCTACAGCTGATCCTTTGATCATTTCACACACTTAGTTTCTCTCTCTTAATCTCTCTCTCACTCTCCTTCCCTTTCTCATCCCCCCCACCCCCAGCCCATCCGGTCACTGGTACCCCCTACCCCTCCCCCTACCACCGGTCCCCCCCACCTCTCCCCCAGCCAGCAGTTCCCCCCCCCCCACCCGACCCCACCCCTCCCTTTCCCCCGGTTTCCCCCCACCCCCTGATCCCCCCAATCCCCTCCATAGTCACTCCCACCCCCTCCGTTTCCCCCTGGTTTCCCCCCACCCCTTGGTCCCCCACCCCTAACGGAGGCCTAGAGGCTGCAACCACATACCACTGCCCAGATTCACTACAAGAAAAAGGGCCATCGGCGACTAATGATATCAGCGACCGCCCTATTCGGTCGCTGATAATATTATTAGTGATCGCTATCTGCGATCGCCACGAAATCTAGTCGCTAGTATATATCAGCGACTGTATGCGGTCGCTTAGAAGAATTTCCCTCCCAAAATTTGGTGTTAAACTTTGGCGCGATGACCAATCTATATCAGCGACCGCTAGCGGTCACTGATATGTCCACATCATTAAAAACTAGCGACTGCATGCGGTCGCTGATGCTTATAACCTTAATCAGATTCAGGCATTCACTCGAACCAGTCGACAAGGAAAAAAAGAGAGGGAGAAACTCAGATGAGGGAGAAGAGGGAGTAGGGGGAGAAGAGAATAGGAACCACCAACATCCGGCCGGCCGACGCCTTCACCACCACCGTACCACCGCCGGTAACCCCTTTAATCTTTCTTTCATAATTCATTGTATATTACAATCTTCCTTTCATAATTTATTAATTTCTTCGTTCCAAAATTACGGGTAGCTGATATGAAGACTAATTTACTTTATTGTATACTATGGGTATATTCGTTTCAAAATTATGGGTATATTATGGGTAGCTCATATTTGGTTGGAGACTAATTTTGTTGGAGAAGTTCATATTTCCTTATGAATATGAAGAAATTCATATTTTGTTAGTAACTGATTCCCAAGTTCTACTAAAATGGAATGAGGAAGAACAATTGATTCCCAAGTTATATCAATTGTTTTCACTAATAATTGTTTAAGAGCCTGAAATCATGTTCTTTTAAAAAGCAGTAGGGAAGGACATTTGAAATGTTGTAAGTGTTCTAGAAATGATTTTCTGTTCTCGTCTAGTTGTTTTGGTTGCTGCAATTTTGAAGACTTCGATTGATTCAGATTTCAAAACATTTAAATGCCATTTTATTTTTCCAGATTTTATATATTAAAAAAGCTTTGTCCATCTGAATTCTCCATTGCTTTGTAGGGAAATCTGCTAGCCTGTGTTGTACATAATACATAGTTGCCCTTCCCTTGAAATTTGTTGTCAATCTCACTGGGTTTGGCACTTTCTTTAAAAAACATGTCAGACACATGAACCAATTCTTTCCAAGTGTGTAGTCATCACTTTTTTAATTAAGATTCATATTAATAATTCTAATTTGCTCAACTAATCTTTCCCTAATCATTAAATTTTGATTAGGTAAACTCTAAACACGAGTTATCTTAATTAATCAAGGTTAGTACTAATTAATCATGCTTAAAGTTGATCAAACCAAATGTGACCTTTTAGCAGTCAAGGGAAAGAATTACAATGCTCATAGCTATGATGATAATATTCTCGACAGTTTTTGTTGTGTTTAGATATGGACCCTGGAATATATAAAGGCAATGAGTATATGTTATATTATGTTAATTGCTTATACATTCTTGTTGCTCTTATATGCCTACAAATGGTCAAGTATGCATGCCCTCGTGCATGTGGATAGTCCATATTATAGGGGAGACTCTGTCGAAATTTTTTCATTGGTCGGGTAATTTAGACATTGTCCCAATGCATATGCAGACCATGCATGATGCAATGATTCATATTCTACCCCTAGGAATCTATTGTCTTTAGGTTGGTGTCAGTTAAAATATGTAGGATGACATAAGACCATACCTCATTCTAATTTAAGATCCATAACAATATACCATGCCTTTGGATAGTCGATCTCAAGCTGTGTAAATTTTTTTTGGCATGTATACATCCTTGTTCAATTCCCGAAGAATCATATATGATGCACACTCATGTTATATATGTACATATACATCTATAGGTATATATAAGAATCATAAATGGCATTGAGCTGAATTGTAAATCTCTAACAAGGGAATGAAATAATTCATCAACATAAGTAACGTGGAATCATGGACCTCTATTCAGACCGTAGTTGGATGGAATGACGAAAGTCAAGTGCCAAGATAGGTGCCACAGCTGAATTTAGAGCTGGTTGCTAAGTGTTTTTAGATTATGCGTATAGTCACCCGAAATGTATGAATGATCAGTCGCAGATACGATGTCCATGTTTGAAGTGTAAAATGTAAATTATATGGACATAGACGTGATAAACTATCATATACTTGTTTCTGGGTTCATGAGAAATTACGAAGAATGCTGGTGGGCACATGGGCAGAGAAGAGATGGTGGCATCACAGAAGTACACAATTCGGGCAGTAGTACTCATCGTATGAATGAAATGGTTCATGATATTGCAGGGCCAGATTTTGATTGGGAACAAGGCAGAGAGAAACCTATGAATTTTGATGCCAAAGACTTCTTTAAGTTGTTAGACGAGGGTAGCGAGCCATTATGGCATGGTTGCACCAAACACACAACATTGTCTGCAGTGGCGACATTACTTAACATCAAGGTTGATCACAACATGATTCATGAGTGTTTTGAGTCACTCTTGAAGGCCATTAAGAGTATGTTGCCTGACGGTGAGAAATTACCCGGTAACTATTACTTTTGTAAGAAAATGGTGAAGAAGTTGGGTCTTGGATACCAAAAGAAAGATGCATGTCCCAACGATTGCATGTTTTTTTATAAGGTAAATGAACAGTTGACAAGGTGGATGTTTTGCAGTTATGATCGATTTTGGCCTAATAAAGAGGGTGTGACTACAAAAAAATCAAGTATACCGTTTAAGATTCTAAGGTATTTTCGAATAACACATCGGCTAAAAAGATTGCACATGTCTTCAAGAACAGCTGAACATATGAGTTGGCATGCGAAATCTCCATCTAAAGATGAAGAACTAAATCATCCCGCAAATGGCCAGCCTTGGAAAGATTTCAACTTAGCACATCCTGGGTTTGCATTGGAACCTAAAAATGTGAGGCTTGGATTGTCCACCATTGGTTTCAATCTGTTTGGCCACTCAGCTGTTCCGTACTCATGTTAGCCTGTGATTGTTACTCCGTACAACTTGCCTCCTTGGATGTGTACGAAACAACTATACTTGCTTCTTTCACTCGTGGTTCCTAGTCCTAAGAGTCCTGGAAAGAACTTAGATGTTTACTTGAGACCTCTTATAGACGAGTTGAAGGTATTATGGGAGGATGGAGTACAAACTTGGGATGTTGCAATGAAAACAAATTTCAACCTTAGGGCAGCGGTTATGTGGATTATAAGTGACTTCCCAGCTTATGGTATGTTAGCTGGATGGAGTACACATGGGAACTTGGCTTGTCCGTATTGTATGGAGCATACAAAGTCGTTTAATCTATCAAAAGGTCGAAAGCCTTGCTGGTTTGACTGTCATTGTCGGTTCTTGCGGGTAGATCACCCGTTTCGAAGAAATAGAGAACACTTCAGGAAAGGGAAAGTAGACAATAATATGCCTGCACCGCGATTGTCGGGAATGGAGATGCGAGATCGTGTGATAAGATTGTCGGTTATCCCATTTGGTAAGATTGATGCCACAAACATAATTAATGGGTTTGGCGAATCTCATAACTGGGTTTGGAGAAGCATCTTTTGGGAACTGCCTTATTGGTCTACAAATTTAATTCGTCATAATCTAGATGTGATGCATATTGAGAAGAATGTGTTTGACAATGTGTTTAACACCATGATGAATGTTACGGGGAAGACAAAAGATAATGATAAGTCACATTTGGACATGAAAGATATTTGTAAGCGTCCTGGATTAGAACTTTATGAATCTCCTAATGGTAAGATTGTCAAACCGCATGCAAGGTACGCATTATCTAAAAAGCAAGTTGAAGATGTGTACGCATGGGTTAGGTCTCTGAAACTACCAGATGGATATGCATCAAACATTGCAAGGTGTGTTAGGGGTGGGAAATTGCAAGGGATGGAGAGTCATGACTGTCATGCGTTCGAGACTCATGCCTATAGCATTTCGGGATCTGCTTGATAAACCAATATGGGATGCTTTGACGGATCTTAGTCGTTTCTTCAAAGACTTATGTTCAAAATCATTAAATGAGAAGGACATGTCTGTACTTGAGAAGAACATCATAGAGATCACGTGTAAACTGGAAAAAATATTCCCACCTGGTTTTTTTGACTCCATGGAGCATTTGCAAATCCATCTTCCCTATGAAGATCGTGTTGGGGCTCCAAGTTCAATATAGATGGATGTACCCTTTCGAGAGGGTGATGGGAAACCTTAAGAGGAAGGTGAAGAATAGAGCTTATGTCGAGGGGTCGATATGTGAGACATACAGTTTTGATGAAATATCTACGTTTGTCTCAGACTATTTTCCGGACTAAGTCTTGACAAAGGCCAATCGAGTATCCAGATATGATGATGGGGGAAATGTTGAACTAAATGGTCGGCTCTCTGTATTTGGTCTATCGGGCCGTGCTTATGGAAAAGGGAAGCGCATATTCCTCTCTGAGCAAGAATTACATGCTGCACATACTTACATTCTTCTCAATTACGAAGAGATTGACGAATTTATGAGGTACACATGTAAACTTGATAATTTATCTTTTAAGTTGAAAATTTATTCCAATATGTTAATGTTTTTAACATGGTATAGATTGTACGATGACGAGTTAAAAGTGAAGCATCTCGGCATAACTGATAAAGATATTCAAATCAACCGTGATAAACAATTTGCACTTTGGCTAAAGGACAAAGTAAGTTCAATTTTTTAAGCACGACATATATATATACTCCATATTAACTTTGACTTCATTTAATAAGATGGATTTTTTGTAGGCTTTGACTGAGGGATCAACGATTCCGGCTAATGTACAAGTCCTAACTATGGGACCAGACAGGGACCAAGTCAGTCGCAATGGTTACAAAATAAATGGTTGTGAATTTCAGACAAAGGCATATGGGCGCGGTAAAAGAACATCGAACTCTGGAGTGTGTGTCCAAGGAGATTGTAACAATTAGCTTGGTCTTGCCTTTTATGGGGAGTTGGAGGAAATCGTAGAGTTGTCGTACAAGGGCACGTACGGGGGTCATATTCACTTGTTCAAGTGTCGTTGGTTTGATTCAGAAAAAGGGATATGTGTTGACAGACATGGAATTATCGATATTGACCTCCATAGGTCTGCGTACTCCAACGAACCGTTTGTTTTACCAACTCAAATAGTACAAGTATACTATACTCCTAGTCCTATTAGGAAAAGGGATAGACCGCCTACAGATTGGCAAGTTGTAATTCATACTCCCGCGCGTAGTCGTGCAGAAGTAGTTGATGGGAAGATTTATCAATAGCAGATGCTTCATAGTTAAACTATAATAAATGTGGAGGACGAAAATGAAGTAATCCAATTAGATGGTGGAGATGAACCATATGAATTAGATCTTGAGTAAATATTTGTGTCAAATGACATTGATTTTGAGGAGGAAGAGTTATTGACTGAATCTGACACTGAATCTGAAGTAGATGATGGTTATGAATCTGCAACATGTATACAAGATGATTATGAATCAGACACTTGAACAAATGAAATGTATGTTTAGCATTGTCATGTTTATGTACTTAACTATTTAAATTCAATTTTTGTTTATTGTCATTTTATATATTCATATATACATGTTTATATCACTGTCATGTTTATTATCATTTTATATATTCATATACATGTTTATATCACTGTCATGTTTATTGACATTTTATATATTCATATATACATGTAATCAAATATAACTTATATATACATCTTGAAATTTATAATATACAGGATGGCTTCTGAAGCAGCGCAGAAAAAGCACGGGTTGGGTAGGGAGACCTAATCATATGCCCAAGGCCCCTACTAATCAGATGAATCGAATTCTTATTCAGATTCGCCCTCCTCCGAATAGCACGTACGTCTCGCATCATTTATATCTAAGCATTTTAGATTCCATTTATACATGATATATAGAACTTAGATGTAATTTGCTTTAATATATCTACTTATCGTTGATGTAAATTGTTGTATACTATAGTGATTTTTTAGATAATAAGATCGTCAAGTGCATATCACATCTGTGTTTACCAAATTAGCCTACACCTGTGATTACGTGGGCAAGCACACCTATCGCCCACAAGGATGCTGTTTGGGCTAAATTTCAGGTATGTTTTTTTTAATTATGGCAGATAATATAATATTCTAATTAAGGATAATTGTTTAGTAATGTTATTATTGTTGTTTTATTTATAGAAAAGGTATAGATGGGAGGACGCACATGCTTCAGTGATTCAGCCATTATTCTGGCAGAAGTGCGCCGTCCGCACCAAGGATAATTTGAACAAAGAATGAAAAAAAGCCCTTCACAATGCCGAGATCAACCATCCAGGCCAGGGAGAGGATTACATGCACGAGCATAGCCCTTGGTGGTGCACCCAGTCCATATGGGCTGAGATGTGCGACCAATGGAGAGCTGAGAGCTGGGTGAAAAGACGAAAGACTGTCGCCACCAACAGATTCTCGGGTGTACTCGATGGCGAAAAGGCTAAAGAAACATACAAGGGCAGCAGTATTTCACAGTTGCAGTATATAACTGTCAGGGTACGTATTTACAAGTTTTAATATGTTTAAAATCATGAATTGTAGAAAATATATCACATTTTTATTTAGTAATATTGTGTTATTTTTTGTATAGGAGTCTCAGTCTCAAGGTCAGCCTATCCATTGGCTGGATGTGTACGTGGCCACCCGTGATGGTCTGCCTGATGCTATCCAGATAGCGGTAATAAGTTTTAACAACTTGATTTTGTTTATCAATGCTTACAGAATTTATTTTTAACTATTTAATTGTTAACATAATGACAGGATACTTATAAACGTTTATTGAATGAGTGTTATTCTGAACATAATGAGTGTTATCAATCTACGTTCGCCTATTGATCAAGAGTTATGGGAGAGGGCGTCTGTTGTGAAGAAGAACTACATTAAAGGTCACGAAAAATGATGACGCCCATCCTTCTGTGGCTCAGGCTGCTCTTCTACCCAGTCTTCACAGTCATCGAGTCATCCAGTTGTTCATACTCTGGCTGACTGTGTGAGATCTATATGTCGAGATCGAGATCTTCTGAAGATACTGGGCGGGCATCTGGGGTCTCTGAGTCCTGATGAGTTAGCTGAAGCAGTAGCGGCGGCAGCAGCAAGACAGCATGGGGATGGCGACGAGGTATAAAATCAATTTGTTGTATATATTGTCATAATATATACCAGTATCAACATAGTTACTATATTTGTAACTTGTTTTATTATTTTGTTAATTACAAGGTGATCAAGGAGGCGATGATGCTTGACGTACCTGCTTTAGTGTTGTTTTGTAGTTATTTGATAAGCTTGTACTTGTATATTCATTCTGCAAAATAGTGATGTATGTTACTTAAACAATATTAGATTTGTTTATTTTTATTCAATTCATATTGGTTTTTAAAGGTTTATTTAGGGTTTTAGGGTTTAGGGTTTAGGGTTTAGGATTTAGGGTTTAGGGTTTAGGGTTTATACTAGTTTGGTGCATGTGTCGGTGGACGATGGATGTTTATATTGTTGTGTATGTGTGTTAGGATAAAGCAGGTACAAAACAGGTACATGTTTTTGAGAATTCTGCAAAACAACAAAAATCTATTTTTCATTTTTTGCAGATCAGCAATCGCATGCGGTCGCTGATAGTTATTAGCGACGGCTAAACATTTGAGGGTATCCGCGACTGCATGCAATAGCTGATAACAGTCGCTAACACGTGGACCACGTCAGCTTTGGCCTTGGACCATGCTGACTCAACTTAGCGACCGCATTTGTTATGTCGGTCGCTCATATCGGTCGCCGATATGTCGGTCGCTAGTAGTGGTCGCTAATGTACATCCCAGCGACTAGATTTTATGTGACGACTATCAGCGATCGCACTCGGTCGTGGATAGCTATCTGCGACCGGATGCGGTCGCTGATAGACGGTCGCTGATAAGCCTTTTTCTTGTAGTGATTTTCCTCCTCGTTCAAGGTAAGTGCTTTCCAAATTTTTTTATGGTTCATATATATTTGATATAATTGCTGAAATTTGGATGAATTTGTGAGTTGTTGATATAATTGCTAAATTTTGGATAAACTTATGGGTTATAGATATAATTGTTGAAATTGGGTGTATACTTAAATTAGGAAAGTGATTTTGGAGTTGTTTTTCTGTTGTTGAAATTGGGAAGGGTGTTGTACTGCAAATTGGAGTTTGGGGTTGTTGTTTTGTTGTTGAAGTTAGGTTTTGTTGCTGAAATTGGGAAGGATTTTGTTGCAAATTGATATTAAGTACTTTTAGGTTTATTTTGTGCAATATTACATCTTCTGCAAGTGTATATCATCCTATGTATTGTTTGAATTTGCTTTTCGTTATGCAATTCTAGCTTATAGTGTATTTTGGTTGATATTTTCGACTAAATTTCCCACGAAAATTCTATTAGAATTTTGGAGATGCAAAATTTATGGGCCCTACAAACTATTTATATATATGTTACTTAATTTTCTAATACTAAAATTCAATAATTAAGTAGCATTTACTTAATTATTTTTCGACTAATAAAATAAAACAAAATAAAAATTTACTAAAATAATATATAATAAAAAAGAAATAAAATTAAATTAAGCAACTTAATTAAGTAAATATATTTAATAATGGATTAAATTAAATTTACTAAAATAATATAATACAAAATAAAGAAAAATACAATAAAATGATAAATTAAATTAAATTGAATAAAATAAAATAAAATAAAATAAATTTGAATTAATTTAATAAATAAATTAAATTTAATAAAAAATATATAAAAATATATAATATAATATTCATAAAACGTACTCAACGTGTTGGCACTAGTGACGAGACTAAGCCAATAACGGGATAAAAGCCTTACCCATGTCCTGTACAGTGGAGATACTAGGTAAATCCAATTCATGCATGAATATCCAAATTAACTGAATGCGTCTTCTGTGTAGTTAAAAATGTCAGCCGACCGGAGTTGGTTGTATCGTAGGATACCCAGTGATGAGAAGGGATTAGTCTCAGCTTACCGTGTTGGGGTGTCAGATTTCTTGAACAAAGAAATAGAACATACGGATGATCCGAACGGGAAGATGCGATATCTGTGTGTCAAGTGTAAAAACCTGATTAGAAGAAAGTCGATGAGATTAAATTCGAATTATTTTCCCATGGATTTGTGGATGGGTACTTCATATGGACTCATCACAGGGAATCAGAAGTGACTGAAAAAATTATGGAGCAACCAATTCTACTGGATTTATACGTCGATAACTATGATCCAGTGGAGATGTTGGTCGATGCTAATTGTAAGACCCCAACTTATTATAAATAAAATCAAATTTCTCTATTTATTATTGTGAATAATAAGGTGTTAATTTGATATAATGCTTTGGTTATGGGTGAAATGTGCAAATTTTGCAAAATAAACAAGTGGTTATAAAATATTCATGTTGTCGGGGAATATTCGTTTGGTCGTGGAATATTCGTACGACGGCGCAGCCATTTATGGGCCCCATAATGGAAAACGATCGGATGAAGAAAATAACAAGTTGAGTTTTTATAAATAACGACATAATTGTTACCGTTAACACTGTTGGAATACCCGATGGTTAAAATACAGTAATATGCGTAGTTGCACAGTAGCACACAGTATTGCACAGTATTTTTGAATTATTGATTCTTTCGTAAGAAGACACTACTCAATAATTATTACAGTAATTACTGTTCAATATTTTATTTTATTGATTCAATAATTGTTGCGTTGATATTTTATATTATTGTTGTTTCAATAATTGTCATTTCATAGTATCTCCATTATCAGATCAATAATTTATATTATTTGAATAATATTATTAGATAACATTATTGGCAATGTCTACGGAAGTTCTGTCTAGAAAAGGGGTTTGGTCACCTAATTGCGCGAATAAGGAGAAATCCTTATCGGAAAGCCCCGTCTTTCCTGGGAATGACCTGGTTGTCATAATTGCGATTCTATAATATTATTTGTGAATAATTAATTATTTATTTATATGATAAAGAAATATTTATTTATATGGATATAAATTGTGACGCCCCCAAAATAGTTATACATCATCCCATCTTGAGTCGCCAAATATATGGTACAAAATTTAAATACAACTTAATTATACAACAGTCGTGTAAAATACGACTAAACATAATCTAAGAGTTTTAATAAGAATATTGTCATCTAGACAATATCCACAATCAATGGAGTCCTCATTACATTTATTGTCACACTATTTTATAGAATAGTGAGGACTACTAAAACAACCATCTGGACCGTCAATCCGTTCCCCGACTCGTCCCAGCTATATTCTCATTTCCTGAAGAGAACGGTGAAAGAAAGTGTGACGCCCCCAAAATTAGGTATACATCACCCATCTTGAGTCGCCAGATACATGGTACAGAATTCAAATATAACTTAATAATACAACTGTCGTGTACAATACGACAAAACATAAACTGTGAGTTTGAATAAAAATATTGTCTACTAGAGAGTATACAAACTCAAAAAGAGTCCTCATTATAATTATTATCACACTATTTCACAGAATAGTGAGGACTACTAATGCATCATCTAGGACCATCACTCCGTTCCTCGACTCATCCCAGCTATATTCTCATTTCCTGAAGAGAACAGTGAAAGAAAGGGTGAGCTCAACTAGCCCAATAAGAAATATTATAACTAAGATAATGCAGAAAAAATTTATCGTTAGCCTTCAACAGTGTTAAACTGATAAAATATAATAACTATCAAGTTTAACTGCAGCGGAACAAGCAATTCATTAGAAGAGTTAAGTAGGGAATAAAATCTACTATCTTCTATGATTTAAAAGGTTTTTCAACACTTTTATCGCTGAGACTCAGCTTAATAAAAATTCACATCATCAAATCATCCATGCACTACAGGCCAAGGATATTCTTTAGTATCACGACCACAAATTATCCATGCACTACGGCTAAAGATAATCATGTTTTCATCAACGGTCCTGATTATGCCATAAAATAATTCATCTTTGCCCTACGGCCAAAGAGAATCCATAGCCATAATCATACCAAAAATTGTTCATCAATGCACTACGGGCCAATGAGGACTTTTTCCACATCATTTGTAACATTACGGTTATGATTATACCGAATAATCCCTGGTCATAATCATACCAAGTCCATCTATGCACTACAGGCCACAGATGACTTTCAACATAATATAAACATGAGGATGATGACAATGATATAAGAATTCAATAAAACAAGTTCAAGAATTAATTTATCCAGGAACTAATAACGTCCACATTGTCAACATGATACTTCTTTGTAGAGTAAAATTCAAGAATGCTCAAAAGAATATTTCCATGAAAAGATACTGGATGAAGCGCAAATATCAAGGCTATTCCACTAATTTCATAGAGTATAGAAGTCAAAACTTTAACCAACTGAGTATAATAAAGAATGGAATAATAAAATAAATCACCATGCATGCAGTACTTCACATAGACATGTTATTCCAACAAAATAATAATAACGGAACCAGGTCAGGCGAAATTCACACCGATAGGATATTCCAACAGAATAATAAATAACGGAACCAGGTCCGGCGTAAAACGCACAGATAGGATATTCCAACAGAATAATAAATAACGAAACCAGGGCCGGCATAAAACGCACAGATAGGATATTCTAAAGAATAATAAAGAATGGAATATTAGAAGAATTTCACCATGTATGCAGTACTTTGCATAGACAGGTTATTCCAACATAATAATAAAGAATGGAATAACATAAGAATTTCACCAAGTATAGGGTAGCCCGCGTATATAGGTTATTCCAACAGAATAATAAAGAATGGAATAACAGAAGTTCTCTTCATAAATAAGAAAGAAAGAGTACCCCTTACGAGTACAACAAATAATATTCCCTACCTTAAGAAGAAAAGTACTGGATATAATGAATAATGAAGTAGCAGAATATTTTCTTCTTTCTCTCTATAGTTTATCTCTCTAGAGTTTCAATGAATTCGTAAGAAAATAATGAAGGAATGAGCTTTTATTTATAGAAAAATAGACTGCATAGTAACTAACTCATGAAAGGTCCAGATTGATATACTTTAATTTGACGGTCCATATTTAAAGCAAAATCTTTTAAATAAAATATAATATATTCTATTTATAATCTAATAAAACGAATAACTTTATAAAAGATTTTACTATGCAAATACTATGCAGGCACTATACAAATACTATGCATAATAAAATATAATATATTCTAATTATTGTCTAATAAAACAAACAACTTTATAAAGGTATTTTGTTTTATATAAAAAGATTTTACTATGCAAAATACTATGCAAACACTATGCAACACTATGCATAATAAAATATAATATATTCTATTTATAGAATAACTTTATAAAAGTATTCTGTTTTATATAAAAAGATTTTACTATGCAAAACACTAATGCAAATACTATGCAACAATATGCATAATAAAATATAATATATTCTATTTATAGAATAACTTTATAAAAATATTCTGTTTTATTACATTAATAATATCAATAAAACAAAACTGAGTGACTTATCACATAAACATCAATAATTAATACCGTGTGCTACTATGCAACCACGCGTATTACTGTACTTTTATCACCGAGTGTTTCAACAGTTAACGGTAAAAATTTCGCCGTTATTTTCTAAAGTATTTTTGTCGTTTTCCTAATCCGACAATAATTATGTTATGGGGTCCACCAATGATTGTGTCGTCGTACGGATATTCTCTGATAAAAAGAATATTCCCCGACCAATCGAATATTATACAACAACTTGCATACTTTGCAAAATTTATAAATATTACCCACAACTATAACATTATATCAAATCCACACCATAATATTCAAAAAAATTATTTCGAGAAAATTAAATCTTTATTCATAAAATCTGGGGTCTCACAGAAAGGGTGAGCTCAACTAGCCTAGTAAGAAATATTATGACTAAGATAATGCAGAATAAATTATCCTTAGCCTTCAAGAGTATAATAATTGATAGAATATAATAGATAACAAGTTTTAGATCAACAACTGCAGCGGAATAAGCAATCCATTAGAAGAGTCAAGTAGAGCATAAAATCTACTATCTTCTATGATTTTAAAAAAAATTATGACTAGGATAATGCAGAATAATTTATCGTTGGCCTTAAACAGCGCAATAAGCAATCCATTAGAAGAGTCATGATTACACCGAATAATCCCTGGTCATAATCATACCAAGTCCATCTATGCACTATAGGCCACAAGTGACTTTCAACATATTATAAAATGAAGATGATGAAAATAATATAAGAATTCAATAAAACAAGTTCAAGAATAAATTTTTAATGATTTATAATTTTAATTTATCCAGAAATCAATAATGTCCAAATTGTCAACATGATACTGTTTTGTGGAGTAAAATTCAAGATTGCTCAGAAGAATATTTCCATGAAAAGATACTGGATGAAGCGCAAATATCCATGACATTCTACTAATTTCATGGAATATAGAAGCCAAAACTTTAATCAATTGAGTATAATAGAATATATGAAACTGCAAATGGATTTTTGCCCGCCATGCAGTAATCCACGTAAATAGATCATTTCGACAATTTAATAAGGAATAAATACGAAGGATCATTCACCATGCATGCGGTAGTCCACATAGACAGGTTATTCCAATAGAATAATAAAGAATAGGAATAATAAAAGAATTTACTAGGCATGCGATACCGCACAGACAGGTTATTCCAACAGAATAATACAGAATTAAATAATTAAAGAATTCACCAGGCATGCGATAGACCGCACAGACATGTTATTCCAACAGAATAATAAAGAATGAATAACAACCCTTACGAGTATTGAAAGAAAATAACTCTCTTCATGAATACGAAATAAATAATACCCCTTACCTTAGAAGAAACTGGATATTGGAATAGTGAGGTAGCAGACTTCTCTTCTTCTTTCTCTCTATAATTTCTCTCTATAATAATTGCTCTTGTGAGACTTAATGAATTGGTGAGAATGAAAGAAGAATGAGCTTCTATTTATAGAATTTTTTTTTCTATAATTGCACGTTTTGGGGCTCAAAATATTATAGTATAATACCTTCCTCTTTTTTTTCATTTTTAATTTAGTCCTGCAAGTATTATCAAACTTGCACCACCTCCCCTAATAGTAAATAATGTGAATTAATAGTTCATTCATGTGACTTAATAGTATAATCGTGTGAAAAAACTAATTACAGTATATTACCTTCATCTATACCTCTATTTTTAATTTAGTCATGCAAGTATTATCAATCTTGCACCACCTCCCCTAACAGTACATTAATGTGAATCAATAGTACAAACATGTAAATAAATAGTTATAAGCATATGAAATAATAGCAATTAATTGCACATTTATCCGATTAATTACCCGATTGGTCAATATAACCTCCAAACATCAATTATTATCGAAATAAATGTCGATTTCCACTAACACTAATAATCCCAACACAATGGAACTATCAATTTTATCTTTGATCAACACGAATTTATTCATCATTAATATTATAACTCACAATATTTAACAACCAGATCGTTCCCAGGAAAGAGGGGGCTTTTCAATAAGGAATTCTCCTTATTGGCGCGCAATTAGGTGACCAAACCTCTCCTTGACAGAACTTCTAGACATTGTCAATATTGCAAATAATAATATGAATTATTTTGTCATCTCAATTATTGATTTAATAATAATAAATATTATGCAGATGATACTGTGACAATAATTGAATCGATAATATGAGAGATATGATGCAGCAATTACTGTAGCAATAATTGAGTATAACTGAGTGACTTCTCACGTAAGTATCAATAATCAATACCGTGTCTTACTATGCAACCACGCGTATTACTGTACTTTTACTACCGGGTAGTTCAACAGTTTAACGGTAAAACTTTCGCCGTTATTTTTATAAAAAGATAATTTTGTCGTTTTCTAACTATGATAATACTTTTGTTGTGAGGTCCACCAATGATTGTACCGTCGTACGAATATTCCCTGTTAAAACGAATATTCCCGACCAATCGAATATTATATAACCACTTGCTTTCTATGCAAAATTTATAAATATTACCCACAACTATAACATTATATCATATCCACACCATAATATTCAAAAATATATTTCGAGAAAATTTAATCTTTATTTATAAAAGTTGGGGTCTTACAAAATACATGGTACAAAATTCAATTACAACTTAATAATATAAATGTCATGCAAAATACGACAAAACATAAACTAAGAGTTTTAATATGGATATTGTTTTCTAGACAGTATTCAACTCAAATGGAGTCCTCAATACATTTATTATCACACTATTTCATAGAATAGTGAGGACTACTAATGCTATCATCTGGACTATCACTTCGTTCCCCGACTAGTTCCAGTTACGTTCTCATTTCCTGAAGAAAACAATGAAAGCAAAAGAGTGAGCTCAACTAGCCCAGTAAGAAATATTATGACTAAGATAATGCAAAATAATTCATCGTTAGCCTTCAACAGGTGTTAAACTGATAAAATATAACAAACATCAAGTTTAACTGCAGCGGAACAAGCAATCCATTAGAAGAGTCAAGTAGAGCATACAATCTACTATCTTCTATTATTTAAAAGGCTTTTCATCACTTTTATCGCTGAGACTCAGTTTAATAAATAATCCACATCATCGAATCACCCCTGCACTACAGCCAATGATATTCTTTAGTATCACGACCATAAATTATACATGCACTACGGGCCAAGGATATTCGTGTATTCATCAATGGTCATGATCATGCCAACAACTATCCATCAATGCACTACAGGCCAATGAGGACTTTTACCATATCATTTGTAATATTACGGTCATGATTATACCGAATAATCCCTGGTCATAATCATACCAAGTCCATCTATGCACTACATGCCGCGGATGACTTTCAACATAATATAAACATGAGGATGATGACAATAATATAAGAATTCAATAAAACAAGTTCAAGGAATAAATTTTTAAAGATGTATAATTTAATTTATCCAGAATTCAATATTGTCCAAATTGTCAACATGATACTGCTTTGTGGAGTAAAATTCAAGAATGATAATGTATCAAAAATGATTTGACCGAAAAAAAAATCAATTTTTGTTATGAATAGTACTCCGGGTGGAATAGTACCTGAGTGAATAGTACCCTCGTGAATAGTACTTTTATGAATAGTACCATATAAATGAATAGTACTCATGATAGTACTCTGACATGAAAAACTTAAAATTTAACTAAGAATGTGCAGAAAATATCCTTGTGAAGCGATACTAGATGAAGCGCAAATTTCAAGGATATTCTACTAATTTCACGGAGTATAGAAGCAATATTTTAACAAAATGAGGGTATAATCAGGAATATGAGACGAAATAATATTACTCACATACTACATAGTATGTAAGAAAATATTATTCCTTATGAATACTGAAAAAAATTAATATCCCTTAACTCAGAAGAAGACTGGATACTGGAATAGCGAGGTAGCAGACTTCTCTTCTAATTTCACTCTAAGGCTTCTCTCTCTATAAATACTCTTGTGAGTCTTAGTGAATTGGTGAGAATGAAAGAAGAATGAGATTCTATTTATAGGAAAATACAGTTTCGATAATTGCACATTTTGGGGCTCGAAATATTACTAGTATAATACCTTCATCTTTTTCTTCATTTTAAATTTAGTCCTGCAAGTATTATCAAACTTGCACCACCTCCCATAATATTACATCTTGTGAATCAATAGTACAATCATGTGAAAAAAATAATTATAGTATAGTACCTTCATCTATACCTCCATTTTTTATTTAGTCATGCAAGAATTATCAATCTTGCACCACCTCCCCTAATAGTACATGAATGTGAATCAATAGTACACACATATGAACACATAGTTATAAGCATAGTGAATTAATAGCAATTAATTGCTCATTTATTCGATTAATTACCCTGATTGATCAATATAACCTCCAGACATCCATTATTATCGAAATAGATGTCGATTTCTATTAAAACTAATAATCCCAACACAATGAAGCTATCAATTTCATCTTTAATAAACAAGAACTTAATCATTATTAATATTATAACTCATAATATTTAACAACCAGGTCGTTTCTAGGAAAGAGGAGGCTTTCCGATAAAGATTTCTCCTTATTGGCGTGCAATTAGGTGACAAAACCTCTCATTGACAGAACTTCTAGACATTATCAATATTGTAAATAATAATATGAATAACTTTATCGTCTCAATTATTGATTTAATAATATAAAATATTACGCAGTTGTAAGACCCCAACTTTTATGAATAAAAGATGAATTTTCTATAAATATCATTTTTGAATATTATGGAATGAATTTGATATAATGTTATAGTTGGGGGTAATATTTATAAATTTTGCAAAGTACGCAAGTTGTTATATAATATTCGATTGGTTGGAGAATATTCGTTTTAACAGGGAATGTTCATACAACGACACAATTATTAGTGGACCCCATAATGGAATTATTGTCGGATTGAGAAAACGACAAAAATACTTTATAAAAATAACGGCGGAAGTTTTACCGTTAACTGTTGAAACACCCGGTGTTAAAAGTACAGTAATACGCGCGCGTAGTTGCACAGTAAGCACACTGTTTGATTATTGATGCTTATGTGATAAGTCACTCAGTTTTGTTTTATTGGTATTATTAATGTAATAAAACAGAAAAGTTTTTTATATAAAACATAATACTTTTATAAAGTTATTCGTTTTATTAAGCTAATAGTAAAATCTTTTTATATAAAACAGAATACTTTTATAAAGTTATCTGTTTTATTAAACAATAATTAGAATATATTATATTTTATTATTCATAGTGTTTGCATAGTGCCTGTATAGTGTTTGCATAGTAAAATCTTTTATAAAGTTATTCATTTTATTAGATTATAAATAGAATATATTATATTTTATTTAAAAGATTTTTCTTTAAATATGGACCGTCAGATTTAAGTAAATCAATCTCAATCGTTCATGAGTTAGTTATTATGCACTCCATTTTTCTATAAATAGAAGCTCATTCCTTCATTATTTCTTACGAATTCACTGAAACTCTAGAGAGAGAAATTATAGAGAAGCTATAGAAAAGTATTATGCTCCTTCCCTACTCTTATATTCAGTTTCTTTTACGATAAGGGATATTATTTGTTGTACTCGTAAGGGGTATTATTTTTTTTGTATTCATGAAGAGAACTTCTATTATTCCATTCTTTATTATTCTGTTGGAATAACCAGTATACGCGGACTACCCTATACTTGGTGACATTCTTCTAATATTCTGTCTTTATTATTATTATTCTGTTGGAATATCTTGTTTGTGCGTTTACGCCGGACCTAGTTCCGTCTTTATTATTATTCTGTTGGAATATCCTGTCTGTACGTTTACGCCGGACCTGGTTCCGTCTTTATTATTATTTTGTTAGAATATCATGTTTGTGCGTTTACGCTGAACCTTGTTCCGTCTTTATTATTATTCTATTGGAATATACTGTCTGTGCATTTACCCCGGACCTGGTTCTGTCTTTATTATCCTGTTGGAACAACCTGTCGGTGCGAATTTTGCCTGACCTGGTTCGGTTACTTATTAATCTTTCGGAATAACCTTTCTATGCGAAGTACCGCATGCATGGTGATTTATTTTGTTATTCCATTCGTTATTATACTCAGTTGGTTAAATTTTTGACTTCTATACTCCATGAAATTAGTGGAATGTCCTTGATATTTGCGCTTCATCCAGTATCTTTTCATGGAAATATTGTTCTGAGCATTCTTGAATTTTACTCTACAAAGCAGTATCATGTTGACAATTTGGACGTTATTGGTTCATGGATAAATTAATTCTTGAACTTGTTTTATTGAATTCTTATATCATTGTCATCATCCTAATGTTTATATTATGTTGAAAGTCATATGTGGCCTGTAGTGCATAGATGGACTTGGTATGATTATGACCAGGGATTATTAGGTGTAATCATGATCGTAATGTTACAAATGATGTGGAAAAAGTCCTCATTGACCCATAGTGCATTGATGGATAGTTGTTTGCATGATCATGACCATTAATGAATACACAAATATCATTGGTCCGTAGTGCATGGATAATTTGTGGTCGTGATACTAAAGAATATCCTTGGCTGTAGTGCAAGGGTGATTCGATGATGTGGATTACTTATTAAGTTGAGTCCCAGCGATAAAAGTCATGAAAAACCTTTTAAATCATAGAAGATAGTAGATTTTATTATCTACTTGACTCTTCTAATGGATTACTTGTTCCGCTGCAGTTAAACTTGATGGTTGTTATATTTTATCAGTTTAACACTGTTGAAGGCTAATGATAATTTATTCTGCATTGGCTTAGTCATAATATTTCTTACTGGGGTAGTTGTGCTCACCCTTTATTTCACTGTTCTCTTCAGGAAATGAGAATATAGCTGGGACGAGTCGGGGAACGGAGTGATGGATCAGATGATAGTATTAGTAGTCCTCACTATTCTGTAAATAGTGTGACAATAAATATAATAAGGACTTATTCTGAGAGTGGATATTGTCTAGAAGACAGTATTTGTATTAAAACTCACAGCACTCTTGTTGTATATTAAAGATTGTATTTGTATTCTGTACCATGTATTTAGCGACTCAGAATAGGTGATGTATACCTATTTTTGGGGCATCACAGTTGGTATCAAAGCTTAGGGATATGATCCATGGCTAAGATGTGAGAATAGAACAAGGAGGGGAGAGACGGGGAATTCCTTCGCTAGTATGACCTACCTAAGTTTTTTTTGGTATTTAATTGGTCGGTCAGAATATAGGGATAATATGTTACATGTCAATTAACCTTTTGTTTTGTGGCAGTATCTGAAAATGACATCCTAGAATGTTGAGAATAGCAATGGAGAACAGGTAACCGTTGATTCACCACATATCAATAATCAGGATAATGTGCATCAGGAAGGCGACAATCCTCATGTAAACAACAACACTGACCAAATGATGAATGATGGAATTTTTAGAGGCTTTATGCAATTCATGCAACAGCAGGCGAGAGCGGCTCCTGTCCAAAATGTAGGTGAAACCACTGGAAACTCTCGGACGGTCACCACTAAACAGTTCAAGGAGCTGGGACTACCAGAGTTTATTGGAGAGACAAAACCACTTAAGGTGGAAGCATAGATATAGCAGATCACCAAGATATTTGATGTCTTGGGATGCTCCGAGGAGAAAAAGGTTCCCTTTGCCGCCTTTATGTTGCGAGGAGAGGCAGATTACTGGTGGGAATCGGTAAAGCGTACTCAACCTACCGCACTGAAAATGTCTTGGGAGAAGTTCTAAGAACTATTCAACGACAAGTACTTTCCCGAAAGTATTCGTCACATGAAGGAGGTGGAGTTCATCAAGTTGGAACAGAATAATATGACCGTGTCGCAGTACGAAGCAAAGTTTGCCAAGTTGTCCCGGTTTGCGTTCCACTTGGTGGATAATGAAGAGAGAATGACACAGATGTTTTTAAGAGGTTTGAAGCCGGAGATACGTCATCATCTTATTTCTCATAAACTATGTTTGTATTCAAATGTTGTAAATAGGGCTCAGTTAGTGGAGCGCGATAACGAGTCAACGCAACCAAAAGAGAGCAGCCGGCAAAATGATAATACCAGCGAGAGCAGTCATCGAAGCTGTGACAACAAGCGTGGAGGGAATCAACAGGCCAGAAATGGTAACCACTTTGGTGGTAATCAGGGCCAAAACAATAAGAATGGACATTTTTAAGAAGAGGAGATTCAACAATAATGGAAAGACGTCAGCACCAGCACCCGTTGTTAAGGAAGGAGAACGACCACCTATCATATGCTTCAAATACGGAGGGGAGGGACACATCAGTCCAAACTGTAAGATGACGTCCAAAACATGTTATAATTATGGAAGAGAAGGTCACCTAGCCCGATTTTTTCATTCACCGAAGACAAGTTCAACTAGGATGGAGGCACCAAAGGCCGTCCCAGAAAAGTCAAAGCCGGTAGTGCAAGGGAGAGCATTTGTTGTGACCTCCCAGAAAGTAAGGAACCCGAATGAGGTCATCACGGGTAAGCTTATCATAAACTCTAGAAAAGTCTATACCTTATTTGATACCGGTTATACCCATTCTTTTATTTCTCCTACTTGCACTCAACGATTAAAATTGACTCCGGAGAAATTAGACTTTGACTTATCTGTGGAAACTCTGTTGGGAGAAACCTTCATTACATTCACTGTTTATAAGTCTTGGTTGGTTCAAATCGGTAAACACACGTTACCTGTCGATCTTATCTCCTTAAAAATACTTGCATTTAACGTCATTCTAGGGATTGATTGGTTAACTACTCATCATGCTAAAATTGATTAGTTTTCGTAAGGTTGTTAGCTTTAATATTCATAATCAACCTATTATGCGAATTCAAGCGACCAAACCATTAAAATCAATCACGGTCATCTCAAGCCATAAAGCTATTCGTTTATTGAAAAACTGATGTCAAGCTTTCTTAGCTCATGTCACAGATTTAAACAAAAATACGTCAGATTTGAATGATATTTCTATTGTTAATAAATTCCCTGACGTATTCCCCAAAGAACTTCCTGGCCTACCCCTGGAGCGAGAAATCGAGTTTGGTATCGACCTTGAACCCGATACAAAACCCATTTCCAAAGCCCCATATCGAATGTCTCATATTGAACTTCAGGATTTAAAAACCCAACTACAGGAATTATTAGACATCAGTTTCATTCATCCTAGTACGTCTCCTTGGGGTGCTCCTATTCTATTCGTGAAGAAGAAAGATAGAAGTATGCGACTTTGTATTTATTATCGGGAGTTGAATCATGTCACCATCAAAAATAGGTACCCATTGCCTCGCATTGATGACCTGTTTGACCAGTTGCAAGGAGCCAAATTCTTTTCAAACATTGATCTTCGTTTCGGATATCATAAATTGAAGATTAAAACTGATGACATTCCAAAGACTGCTTTCAGAACTCGGTACGGGCATTACGAATTCCTAGTCATGTCTTTTGGATTGAATAAAACTCCTACTGCCTTCATGGATATGATGAACCGAGTATTCAAAGAATATTTGGATCACTTTGTGGTCGTGAAGATCATGAGCAACACTTGAGGCTGATACTCCAAAAGCTTCGTGAAAATAAGTTATATGCAAAGTTGAAGAAATACGAGTTCTGGCTTGAGGAAGTAGCATTCCTTGGGAACGTGATATCAAATCATGGAATATCTGTTGACCCGGCAAAGATTGAAAGTAATTCAAAGCTGGAAGCAACCTAAGTCAGTGACCGAAGTACGTAGCTTTCTTGGCTTAGCTGGTTATTATCGAAGATACGTAGAAGTATTTTCTCGAATCCCTACTCCATTAACTCAGCATACTTCGAAAAGACACCAAATTCGGTTGGAGCGAGGAATGTATGAAGAGTTTTCAAGAACTCAAGAGGAGGATTATTTTAGCACCTGTTCGATAATACCATCTAGCTCGAAGTGATTTGTCATCTACAGTAATGCTTCAGGAAAAGGGTTAGGATGTGTTCTCATGCAACATGGGAAATTCATAGCCTATGCCTCGCGATAACTCAAAGAATATGAGAGAAATTATCCTACTCATGATCTAGAGTTAGCAGCTGTCATTTTTGCACTTAAGATTTGGAGGTATTACCTGTATGGAGAGAAGGTGGAGATCTATACGGATCATAAAAGCCTCAAATATTTCTTCACTCAAAAGGAACTCAACATGCGGCAACGACGATGGCTTGAGCTATTGAAAGATTACGATCATATCATTCAATACCATCATGGAAAAGTGAACGTAGTAGTTGATGCATTGAGTAGAAGATCATATGCGGGTACGAGTGCATTATTGTTAACGCAAAGGCCCATTTTATATGACTTACAAAGGATGGAGATAGAGTTAAAGACTCCAAGGACCCATGTGATGATGGCAAATATACGAGTAGAACCGACTTTAATCGATAAAGTTAAAGCTGCTCAAGCTACAGACCTGGAGCTGATGCGTATGAGGAAGAAAATGCAAGAAGGTGCTATTTCAGAAGCAAAAATTGATGAAGAAGGAATACTTCGAGTCAACTCTAGACTTTGTATTCCTAACGATTCTGACTTAAAGTATAAAATCATGATGGAAACACACAACACACCATTTGCAATCCATCTTGGGAGTACCAAAATGTATCGTGATCTTCAACATACATTTTGGTGGAGCAATATGAAGAGAGATATAACGGGGTTTATCTCAAGGCGTCTAACTTGTCAACGAGTCAAGGCGGAGCATCAAGTGCCAAAAGGTTCATTGCAACCACTTGAAATTACAGAATGGAAGTGGGAGCACATTACCATGGATTTTGTTATCGGTCTTCCTAAGTTTTCTCAAGGCATAGATGCGATTTGGGTCATTGTTGATAGATTGACCAAGTCTGCTCATTTTTTACCAATACGAGAAACTTATACACTTGAACGTCTTGCTAGTATGTACATAAACGAGATTGTAAGATTGCTTGGTATGCCAGTATCCATAGTTTTTGATCGAGACCCAATATTCACTTCAAGATTTTGGGTTAGTTTGTAAAAAGCTATGGGCACGAATTTACGATTTAGTTCGGCATATCATCCTCAAAAGGACGGGCAGTCGGAGAGGACTATTCAAACTCTTGAAGATTTATTAAGACTCTGTGTCTTCAAAGGAAGTTGGGACAAGTTCTTACCATTGGTGGAGTTTTCCTACAACAACAGTTATCAAGAAAGTATTGGCATGGCTCCATTTGAGGCGTTGTATGGAAGAAAGTGTCGTTCACCAGTATGCTGGGATGAGGTGGGTGAAGCAAAGTTGTTGGGACCGGAGTTAGTACGTATAACTACAGAAAAGATTCAAACGATCCGACAACGTATAAAAAGCTCACAAAATCGACAAAAGAGTTATGCTGATCTTCATCGAAAGGACGTGGAATTCAATATTGGAGATCATGTGTTGTTCCATGGAAAAGAGTTATGAGATTTGGAAAGAGAGGAAAGCTCAATCGTTGATTCATTGGCCCATTTTTAATCCTCGATCGAGTAGGAACTGTGACCTATAGACTCGCCTTACTGCCAAGTATGTCTCGTGTTCATAACATTTTTCACATATCTATGTTACGTAAATATATGAAAGACTCGAACCACATTATTGAATTAGAACCAGACGAGATAGCGGAAGATTTGACGTATGAAGAGGTTCCTGTTCAAATCTTGGATAAAAAGGAACATATTTTACGCTCCAAGGTTATACCTCAAGTTAAAGTTTTGTGGAGAAACCACGATGTTAAGGAAATGACCTGGGAGTTAGAATCTGAAATGAAATCAAGGTATCCTCGCCTCTTCGACATACCAGGTACGTACCCTAATTTCGAGGATGAAATTTCATAAGAAGGGGAGGTTGTAAGAACCCAACTTTTATAAATAAAGATTAAATTTTCTTGAAATATATTTTTGAATATTATGGTGTGGATATGATATAATATTATAGTTATGGGTAATATTTACAAATTTTGTAAAGAAAGCAAGTGGTTATATAATATTCGATTGGTCGGGGAATATTCATTTCCAACAAGGAATATTCACACGACGGCACAATCATTGGTGGACCCCACAACGGAAGTATTGTCGTAGTTAGAAAACGACAAAATTATATTTTATAAAAATAACGGCGAAAGTTTTACTGTTAAACTGTTGAACTACCCGGTAGTAAAAGTACAGTAATACGCGTGGTTGCATAGTAGCACACGGTATTGATTATTGATGCTTATATGAGAAGTCACTCAGTTATACTCAATTATTGCTACAGTAATTGTTGCATCATATCTCTCATATTATTGATTCAATTATTATCACAGTATCATCTGCATAATATTTATTATTATTAAATCAATAATTGAGATGATAAAGTTATTCATATTATTATTTGTAATATTGACAATGTCTAGAAGTTATGTCAAGGAGAGGTTTGGTCACCTAATTGCGCGTCAATAAGGAGAAATCCTTATCGGAAAGCCCCCTCTTTCCTGGGAACGACCTGGTTGTTAAATATTGTGAGTTATAATATTAATGATGAATAAGTTCATCTTGATTAAAGATGAAATTGATAGTTCCATTGTGTTGGGATTATTAGTATTAGTGGAAATCGACATTTAATTCGATAATAATTGATGTCTAGAGGTTATATTGACCAATCAGGTAATTAATCGGATAAATGAGCAATTAATTGCTATTATTTCACATGCTTATAACTATTTGTTCACATGTGTGTACTATTGATTCACATTCATGTACTATTAGGGGAGGTGGTGCAAGATTGATAATACTTGCATGACTAAATTAAAAATAGGAGGTATAGATGAATGTACTATACTGTAATTAGTTTTTTCACATGATTATACTATTAAGTCACATGAATGAACTATTAATTCACATTATTTACTATTAGGGGAGGTGGTGCAAGTTTGATAATACTTGCAGGACTAAATTAAAAATGAAAAAAATGAAGGTATTATACTATAATATTTCGAGCCCAAAACGTGCAATTATCAAAATTATATTTTTTTATAAATAAAAGCTCATTATTCTTTCATTCTCACCAATTCACTAAGTCTCACAAGAGCAATTATTATAGAGAGAAAGAATAAGAGAAGTCTGCTACCTCAATATTCTAGTATCCAGTTTCTTCTAAGGTAAGGGATATTATTTCTTTCGTAATCATGAAGAGAGTTATTTTCTTTCAATACTCGTAAAGGTTGTTATTCCATTCTTTATTATTCTATTGGAATAACCTGTCTGTGCGGTCTAACGCATGCCTGGTGAATTCTTTTGTTATTTCATTCTTTATTATTCTGTTGGAATAACCTGTCTGTGCGGTCTATCGCATGTCTGGTAAATTCTTTTGTTATTCTATTCTTTATTATTCTGTTGGAATAACCTATCTGTGCGGTCTATCGCATGTATGGTGAATTCTTCTGTTATTCCATTCTTTATTATTATGTTGGAATAACCTGTCTATGTGGACTACCGCATGCATGGTGAATGATCCTTCGTATTCATTCCTTATTAAATTGTGGAAATGATCTGTCTACGTGGATTACCGCATGGCGAGCAAAAATCTATTTGCAGTTTCATATATTCTATTATACTCAGTTGGTTAAAGTTTTGGCTTCTATACTCCATAAAATTAGTAGGATATCCTGGATATTTGCGCTTCATCTAGTATCTTTTCATGAAAATATTCTTCTGAGCATTCTTAAATTTTACTCCACAAAACAGTATCATGTTGACAATTTGGACGTTATTGATTTCTTGATAAATTAAAATTATAAATCTTTAAAAATTTATCCTTGAACTTGTTTTATTGAATTCTTATATCATTATCATCATCCTCATATTTATAATATGTTGAAATTCATTTGTGGCATGTAGTGCATAGATGGACTTGGTATGATTATGACCAGGGATTATTCGGTAAAATCATGACCGTAATGTTACAAATGATGTGGTAAAAATCCTCATCGGCCGTAGTGCATTGATGGACAGTTATTGGCATGATCATGACCATTGATGAATACACGAATATCCTTGGCCCGTAGCGCATGGATAATTTGTGGTCGTTATACTAAAGAATATCATTGGCCGTAGTGCAGGGGTGATTCGATGATGTGGATTACTTATTAAGTTGAGTCCCAGCGATAAAAGTCATGAAAAACCTTTTAAATCATAGAAGATAATAGATTTTATTATCTACTTGACTCTTCTAATGGATTGTTTGTTCTGCTGCATTTAAACTTGATGTTTGTTATATTTTATCAGTTTAACACTGTTGAAGGCTAACGATTAATTATTCTGCATTATCTTAGTCATAATATTTCTTACTGCGCTAGTTGAGCTCACCCTTTCTTTCATTGTTCTCTTCAGGAAATGAGAATATAGCTGGGACGAGTCGGGAAACGGATTGACGATCCAGATGGTTGTTTTAGTAGTCCTCACTATTTTATAAAATAGTGTGACAATAAATGTAATGAGGACTCCATTGAGTGTGGATATTGTCTAGATGACAATATTCTTATTAAAACTCTTAGATTATGTTTAGTCATATTTTACACGACTGTTGTATAATTAAGTTGTATTTAAATTTTGTACCATGTATTTGGTGACTCAAGATGGGTGATGTATACCTATTTTGGGGGCGTCACAAGCAAAGATGAATATTTGATTCAAGATGTATATTGATTGATGTTACAGGGATAAAATATTGATGATGGACTTTTAAATCTTAGAAGATAGTAGAATTCTTTCTCTACTTGACTCTTCTAATGGATTGTTGTTTCCGCTGCAGTGGTTGATCTAAAACTTGTTGTCTATTATATTTTATCAAATTTTTCCCTGTTGAAGACTAATGATAATTTGTTGTATATTATCTTAGTCATAATATTCTTTACTGGGCTAATTGAGCTCACCCTTTTCCTTTTTATTTCATTTTTCTTCTCAGGAGGTGAGAACATAGCAGGAACTAGCCGGGATTTGGAGTGATGATTCAGGATAGTTGTTTTAATAGTCCTCACTATTTTGTAAAATAGTGTATCAATAATTGTAATGAGGACTCCTTTTGAGTTTGTATATTGTCTATTAGACAATATTTGTATTCAAACTCACAGTATATGTGTTGTCATATTTTGCACAATAATTGTATTACTGAAGTTGTATTTGTTTCTGTACCATGTATTTGGCGACTCAAAATGGGTGATTTATACCTATTTTGGGGGCGTCACACTAATGGCCCTACTAATATTAACTGGGCTGAAAATGAGCCTTCTTCAAGCAGTGTTAAGCAAGTGCCAAATGATACAGCTCCTGCCTTTTACAAGTTGCTATCTGAATCTGGGGTCACGTTGTATCCGGGAAATGATACGAACACCAAGCTTTCTGCAGTGACGATGCTCTTACACTTCAAGAATAAGCACGACTGTAGTGAGAGAGGTTTCAATGATTTGTTTTCTATAGTTGGACAGTTCTTACCCAAGGATCATACTCTTCCTGCGAATTATTACGAAGTGGAGAAGATGGTCAAGGGGTTAAATATGGGGTATCAGAAAATCGATGCTTGTGAGTAGCTTTTATGCAGAACGTCTTGCGGGAGTTCCATGTAAGTTAAGAATATTATATTAATTACTACTTAGGTGTATTAGGATGACGAAATCAATTGTTCCTAATTTTAAAACTTTAGTTATAAGTTTATTATAGATTTGACCCGAGCATCTCTCAGTCAGCTGGCGACGATGTGATTGAGCATCATGTCGCTAGTGAATTACTCCGGTTAGGCTGTATGAGATGCGACGAAGGGCAGCCCAGGCAGTTGAGGACCAGTCCGGGACCACCATCAGAGTTCATCAGCCCTGCATAGTCTCTGATTTAGCCTGGGAGGCTATGTGTGCGCACTAGGAGGCTGATGACTTCAAGAAAAAGTATGAGCAGGTGAAGAAGAACCGTGGTCAGCTCCAGATAGTACACACCACTAGTTCGTCAGTCATTCAAGGAGGCGAAGACGGTAAGTACGTTATATTTAGTTATTTAGTTATCAAGTTCCTTGGGCCGAGATCCTACCATTTTAGAGTTTTGGGATCGAGCCCACACTCCTAAGGCCGAACGTGCTTTGTCTCAGGCGGCTTTAGCTATACAGGTAAAATTCATCTTACTATTTAGCTTTTAGTAATATTCAATCGTAAATAAAATGATATAATTCATATACGTATACAAAATAAATTACAAGACTGATTTCAGAGGCTTCGGGACGAGCGTATAAGCTAGGTTGGAGGCTATTATGAGCAGGTTCTGAGCCGTTAGATTCCGCCACCCATCTTTCCGATACTATATTAGACCGGGATGAGGAGCTGAGATAATGGGTCGTGTCTCAGGATCCCCCTACTAGTAGTAATGATAGATATCGAGTGTTGGGTCTTCCGAGGATACCTGCATATACACTTCCTGGAAGTAATATTTTTTATGTTTCACGCAAATTATCCTGAATTTATCACATTATATAAATTATTATTAGTAATCGAATTTGTATCTTTTTATAGGCTCCAGCCAGTGCCAGTGCAAACATCAGCGCCCGAGAGCACATGTCAGGACCATCTCATACGGGCACTGGCTTGGATGACGATATCTTCCTGGCAGCTGATAGGGGCCGTGTCAGATAGGTTCCGTACCGATCCGGTCTTTCGGCGTCAGCAGTTACCTTCCAGTTCTCGTCTTCACCATATTGCTCAGGATATTATAGCAGGGGCCTCCGCAGAGAGTGTGAGATTACCGCGGGACCTAGTTCGACGCTTGGAGCGGCGAGATGCTCCGGATGGTGATTACCCTCTTGGAGGAGGCTTTTCGTCCGCCCCCGCCTACTCAGGTATTCTTATTGTTTATGTTTTTTTTTAATTAAGGCTAGCTTATTAATTCTCACATATATATTTACGGACTAATGATTTATATTTTTGATTCTATCAACAAGGTGGTGATGTTGAGCAGACTGGACAATGACTAGCATGCAGACTGACACTGATTTCCATACACCAGAGCAGCGTCGTTCACCTCCACCTAATGATGATACTTTTACTAGTTTATAGTTAATGTATATACATGTTATTGTAGAACATTTGTATATATTGTAGTGTCTAATTGTGTTTGTATAAGTATTGTAAATTATATTGTTTATCATTTATGGAACATTAGCTTATATTTGTAATTGGTTAGCTCAGTAGTGTTGATGATAATGAGTTGAAGATTACGTTTTGGTGGATATTTGAATGTGAATGATAATGAGTTGAAGATTACGTTTGGGTGGATATTACGTTTTAGCGCTACGTTGAATATTTGAATGTGAGATACAAGTTTATATTATTGTGTATTAGGGGTATGACAGGTTACATGTACATAAATGGGTTTAAACATCTGAAAACTGAACTTTTCAAATCTGTATTAAAAAATAGTGAATTCCGACGGAATAAGGTATTTTCGACAGAAATTCCATCGGATTTAATAATTAGCCATTTTTTAATAAATACCGATATATTTTAATTTTCAGTCGAAAATAGGTTACTTCCGAGGGAATGTGTCCGTCGAAAATGAGGTATCTCCAACGAACATTCAGTCGGAGTTAATAACTAGCCATTTTTAATAAATACCGATTTATTTTAAATTTCAGTCGAAAATTGGTTAATTCTGAGGGAATGTTTATGTCGAAAATAAGGTATATTATACTCGACAGAAAGTTTCGTCTTATTTATTCAGTCGTAGATAGCTTATTTTCGATAAAATTCCGTCGGAGATAAATTCTTTGAAGATAAGATAGGTTCGAGGAAATTTGTGACGGATCTTATCTTCGACGCGTATATATACGACCGAATTTTCGACGAAAAATAACCTATTTCCAATCGAATAGGCTAATTTTCGAGGGAAAATTCCATCAAAATAAGGTTTTTTCTTGTAGTGCTAACATTAATCGGTGTACTTATTATTATGGAATAATTGGGAAATATAAAGAAATTAATTATATAAACTCGCGCACACACACAAAGACTTGTAGTTCAGTAATAACTTACTTCACTTTAACTCCTCAACTGGCAACAATAACCCATTATAAACAACAAAATTAGCTGAAGTACAAGCACATAAAATCCCATAAAATCTGAAACTCCTATACCTCCTTTTCACCGCCACTTTCTCCCTCCTCCTTCTCGTTCTCCTCCGTCCGCCGCTCCATCAATTTCAGGGGAATCGATGGAACTGATTTTGAATCAATCACTAAACGCCTCTTCAATTTTAGGTTTCTAAAGTCAGATCCCCAAATTTTTTGTCGATTGGACTTGGAAAAAAATGTTAAATGCTTACAACACATATTCAAATCCAAAATTACAAATTAAAAACTGCATAATCGTACAATTTCATCATTTAAACTGACTAATCAGAGCAAATTAGACAAATCGTAACATACTTTTTCACTTTCTCTTTGTAGATTCTCTTTCTAGGTTGAAACGGCTGAAAGTGAGAAAGACTATGAGGGAGAAGGTGGTGGAGATAAAGAGAGTGTGACAGAACAATTACATGGTAGGAGTATCGGATGGAATAGCATTGAGAGCAACTTCTTTTTTGAACGCCATGGTAGGTTTGGGTTGGGTTAGAGACGAAAGTATATTAGGAGAAAAAATGGAGAGAAAGGTTGGATCTGGAATATTTTCTCAGAATTGCCTAAATTATATTCAACTTTCTCAATTATATCTATTTTGTTCAAATTTTCTTGGAATAGGCTTCTTAACCAAATTAATTAATTTAAGAAAAAATTTTATAAATAAAAAGACTTTAATTTTTTTAAAAAGATTTATTTTTAAACGAATATTTTTTAAAAAATAAAAACTTCAACGACTGCCGTTGGGAGTAAAAGCTCTCACATCTAATTTAGGAAAAACTACTAAACGCCATTTAAAATGGCGTTGAATTTTTGGATTTTTTTGGCTAAAAATCAGAAAGGCAACCAACGCCACTTTAAAAAATATTTTTTTAAAAAATGAATTTTAAAAAAATATCTAACTTTTTTTTAAAACTGATTTTGTTTTTTAAAAGAAAGTTGAAAAAAATAAAAATGTGATCTAATGCCAAACTATCTGGCATTGTAACTTTTTTTAAATTTTTTTATAAATAAAATTTATAAAAAAGAAGAGTAAGATGTAACATCACTTTAACTGACGTTGGAATCTCTCTTTTTTTTTTTATTTCTTTGATCTCTTGTACTTGTTTACAAACATCAATATTTTTTTATGTTTCTTCTCTGTCATCGGCATTGGAAATGAAGGATTATATAAGACTTCAGCTATTAAAAAATATAAATAAAAATTCTAACGCCAATTAAAGTGACGTTGCATCTTACTCTTCTTTTTTATAAATTCGTTTTTTTTTAAATTAAATAAATTAGGGATAAAATTGATATTACATTAATATGGGTCAAACTAACTTATTAGGAATGACTTATAAGTCATTTTTAAATAACTTTATTCTGTTTTAGTTCATAAAACATATTAAATTTTTCCTCATCTTTTATGTTTTCTCTTAGAACTGATAGTGTTATAATTTAATTTTATAATATATTTGGAAAAAAAGGTAAAAGGAGAACTAGAAATAGCTAGGGGTATACCATTACTATTAATTCTTCTTTTTATGTTTTATTTTTGGACTTAAAAATATATTCATGATTTAAGTTACTCCCTCCGTCTAAGAATAATAGTTCTTATTGTTTTATGTAATCTCAAGTTAAATATTTACTTATATTAATTATTAAATAATCTATTCTTTTACAATAATTTGTGTGTAATATCCTTAGTATTAAATGTCATACTTTTATTATTTATAAATATTTATATAATATCACTAGTCATGTATAAAAATATATGCAATTAGATGAGAATTTAAATATGAATAATTTTATCATTTAATTTTTTTTTAAATTCGCATAAAATCAATTATCACTTTCATTCTCGGAGTGAGGGAGTACTTGTAAGTATATCCTACTTCTATCTACAAATAAGAAACATTGGAAAGCATAGATATAATAATCAGATTTGATGAGGTTGGGTTTATTTAGGTCGGAGACCCAGAACTAACATGCTTGTCAATCGGTTGTCACGGGAACTATTTCAACAACCATAATCTATACCGTTGATCGCAACATTGGATGACACGGATTGAAATAGATTTCCTCCTGCCGCTACAGGTTGTAGCGACATGAGAAATTACTCATTTGCCTCGCATTTGCTCATGTGCTACACTGTCTACCGCTACAAGTTATAGCGGTAGTTTAGTTAACTAATAAATTATAATGGGTTAGTGGTAGCTTAATGGCCCAATAACCCATAGGTCTTAGGTTTGAACCTAGTTGTGATATTTTTGCTTCTTATGTTATATTTTTTGTATATTAGATAAATTCTATTACCATCAATATATATATATATATATATATATATATATATATATATATATATATATATATATATATATATATACCGTCTTAAATCTCCACAGTAAACTAAATATATAAAATAACTATAAATATTTATATAACGTAACTATGAATATTTTAATATATATATATATATATATATATATATATATATATATATAAATTTATCTCTAAATATTCATATAAATTGAGAGACCCCAGATTTTATGAATAAAGATTTAAATTTCTCGAAATATTTATTTTAATATTATGGTGTGGATTTGATATAATGTTATAGTTGTGGGTAGTATTTATAAATTTTGCAAAGTAAGCAAGTGGTTATATAATATTCGATTGGTCGGAAAATATTTTTTTTGTCGGGGAATATCCGTACGACGGTACAATCATTGGTGGACCCCATAATGAAAGTATTGTCGTATTTAGAAAATGGCAGAATTATCATTTTATAAAAATAACGGCGAAAGTTTTACCGTTAATACTGTTGAACTACTTGGTAGTAAAAGTACAGTAGTACGCGTGGTTGCATAGTAGCACACGGTATTGATTATTGATAGTTACGTGATAAGTCACTCAGTTTTGTTTTATTGGTATTATTAATATAATAAAACAAAAAAAAATTATATAAAACATAATACTTTTATAAAGTTATTCTACAAATAGAATATATTATATTCTATTATGCATAGTGTTTTGCATAGTAAAATCTTTTTATATAAGACAGAATACTTTTATAAAGTTATTCTATAAATATAATATATTATATTCTATTATGCATAGTATTTTGCATAGTAAAATCTTTTTATATAAAACAGAATACTTTTATAAAGTTATTTTATAAATAGAATATATTATATTTTATTATGCATAGTGTTGCATAGTGTCTGCATAGTGTTTTGCATAGTAAAATCTTTTTATATAAGACAGAATACTTTTATAAAGTTATTCGTTTTATTATATTATAAATAGAATATATTATATTTTATTTAAAAGATTTTGCTTTAAATATGGACCGTCAGAATAAAGTAAATCAATCTGGATCGTTCATGAGTTAGTTACAATGCAGTCCATTCTTTTATAAATAGAAACTCATTCATTCATTATTTCTTACGAATTCACTGAAACTCTAGAGAGAGAAACTATAGAGAGAAAGAAGAAAAGTATTCTGCTACTTCACTACTTCTATATCCAGTACTCTTCTATCTAAGGTAAGGTATATTATTTGTTGTACTCGTAAGGGATATTATTTATTGTACTCGTAAGGGATATTATTTGTTGTACTCGTTAGGGGTATTCCTTCTTTCTTATTAGTGAAATTCTTTTGTTATTTCATTCTTTATTATTCTGTTGGAATAACCTGTATACTTGGTGAAATTCTTCTGTTATTCCATTCTTTATTATTATGTTGAAATAACCTGTTTATGCGAAGTACCGCATACATGGTGAAATTCTTCTAATATTCCATTCTTTATTATTCTGTCGGAATATCCTGTCTGTGCGTTTACGCCGGACTTGGTATGATTATGACCAGGGATTATTCGGTATAATCATGACCGTAATGTTATAAATGATGTGGAAAAAGTCCTCATTGGCCCGTAGTGCATTGATGGACAGTTTTTGGTATGATTATGGCTATGGATTCTCTTCGGCCAAGGGTACAAAGATGAATTATTTTATGACATGATCAGAACCGTTGATGAAAACATGATTATCTTTGGCCCGTAGTGCATGGATAATTCGTGGTCGTGATACTAAAGAATATCCTTGGCCTGTAGTGCAGGGATGATTTGATGATGTGGATTATTTATTAAGCTGAGTCTCAGCGATAAAAGTAATGAAAAATCTTTTAAATCATAGAAGATAGTATATTTTATTCTCTACTTGACTCTTCTAATGGATTTCTTGTTCCGCTGAAGTTAAACTTGATGTTTGTTATATTTTATCAGTTTAACACTGTTGAAGGCTAATGATAATTTATTCTGCATTATCTTAGTCATAATATTTCTTACTGGGCTAGTTGAGCTCACCCTTTTATTTTTATTATTCTATTCAGGAAATGAGAATATAGCTGGGATGAGTCGGGAAACGGAGTGATGGACCAGATGATAGTATTAGTAGTCCTCACTATTCTGTTAAATAGTGTGATAATAAATGTATTGAGGACTTATTTTGAGTTTTAATGTTGTCTAGAAGACAATGTTTGTATTAAAACTCACAGCTCATGTTGTATATTTAAGATTGTATTTGAATTTTGTACCATGTATTTGGCAACTCAAGATGAGTGATATATACCTATTTTAGGGGCGTCACAGTTGGTATCAAAGCTTAGGGATATGATCCCTGGCTGAGATGTGAGACAAGAACTAGGAGGGGAGAGACGGGGAATTCCTTCGCTAGTATGACCTACCTAAATTTATTTGGTATTTAATTGTTCGGTCATAGTATAGGGATAATATGTGATATGTTAATTAACCCTTGTTTTGTTACAGTGTTTGAAAATGGCATATGAAAATGCTGATATAAGCAATGAAGCACATGAGACCGTTGTGTCAGCTCAACCAAAAGGTAACGACCAACAACACGATAATATTCATACCGGTGGTAACGGCCATCGGAACAATGATAACCATCGTGGGGGAAATTAACATGCTAAGAATGGTAACCACTTCGGTGGTAATCATGGCCAAGATAATAGAAGTGGAAATTTCAAGGAGAGAAGGTCATTTAGATCGATTTTGTCGTATAGTGAAGTCAAGTCCAGCTGGGACGGTGGTACCAAAGGCGGATATGGACAAAACAAAGTCGGTGGTTTTAGGAAGAGCGTTTTTCGTGACTTCTCAATAAGCGAGTAACCCGAACGAAATTAGCACGGGTTAGTTAATTATAAATTCTTGCGAAGTCTATACCTTATTAGATACCGGTTCTACCCATTCTTTTATCTCTCTTGCTTGCGCTCAACGTTTAAATTTGACTTCGGAGAAATTAGACTTTGACTTATTGGTTGAAACTTCGATAGTAGAAACCTTCCGTTACCTCCAATATTTATAAATCTTGTTTAATTCAAATTAACACTTTCACGTTACGTGCCAATCTTATCTCTTTGAAAATACTTGCCTTTGATGCAATTTTAGGAATTGATTGGTTAACTACTCATCATTCTCTTCGTAAGGTTATTAGCTTTCATATTCCTAACCAACCTGTTATGCGAATTCAAAAAACCAAACCGCTAAAGTCAATCACTGTTATATTAAGCCATAAGTAAAGAGCCCTGAGCCTTTCGCTGGTCTCTTTCTTGTGTGGAATGCACTGAAGCCAGACTTTCTGTATGCGATGTCGTGAATGACGATGGCAAGTTGATAGGTATCAATGTGACGTACTATCCAAGTCTTGGATGAGGGTCATAGTTTTGAATGATATTTCTATTGTTAATAAATTTCCTGACGTATTCTTGAAGACTTCTTCGCCTACCCCTAGAGCGTGAAATCGAATTTTGTATTGACCCCAGTACAAAACTCATTTCTAAAACCCTCAAATATTTCTTCAACTAAAACGAGCGTATAACATGCCAAAAACATTGCATCAGTTTCAACTAAAACGAACGTATTAGTAGTCATCACCATTCTATTAAATAGTGTGATAATAAATGTATTGAGGACTTATTTTGAGTTTTAATGATGTCTAGAAGACAATGTTTGTATTAAAACTCACAGCTCATGTTGTATATTTAAGATTGTATTTGAATTTTGTACCATATATTTGACGACACAAGATGGGTGATGTATACCTATTTTGGGGGCGTCACATAAATATTTATAAACAAATATTCATATAAATTTATCTTTAAAATTTATAAACAAATATTTATTTATAAATATTTCATCTAAAATTTATAAAATTTAGATATGAATATTTTTTTATAAATATTTATATGAATATTTAGGGATAAATTTATAAATATTTATATGAATATTTGTTTAAATATATATTTATATATATATATATATAAATAATCATAGTTACTTTATATATATTTAGTATAATGTTTAGATTTATTTAGTATTTTATTTAATTTAACAAGAAATTTTGAAAAGAATATGTGTGTGTGTGTGTGTGTGTGTGTGTATATATATATATATATATCAGTAGAATAAATTTAAAAATATTAGAGACTACAAAAACACTTTTTTTGTAAAGAGAAATATATAAATATATATATATATATATATTAGTAAATTTTATCTAATACATAAAAAATATAGCACATGAAGCATGAAAAAAATGTAATAATGACTTATAACACTACAAAAAAATGGGGCTTCAGCAACAACCGAATTTTATTGCTAAAGGTGCCAAATTTCGTTGCAAAAGGGTTTTGGCAACGACTTTACTGTCGTTGCGTCTTTCGTTGCGCAATGAACGTTTCTAATTGTTCCGCAACGAACGTATTTTTTTCGTTGCCAAATGTAATACATTTTGCAACGAAATTGGTTTTCGTACAGAGACATCTATCATTTAGCAACAAAATGTATTGTTGCAGAATAATTAAAATTTCGTTGCTAAAAACTCCATTTCGTTGCAAAAGCTTGCTAATTGGCAACGAAATGAACTCTTTTTTTTTTGCAACGATCATGCATTTGCGTTGCAATTGACACCATTTTACAACGACATTTTTTGTTGTAGTAAATTATAAAAATTATTACCTAAACTTGCTTTCGTTGCGGAATGTAAACTTTTTAGTAACGATTTTCGTTGCTGATTATATTATTTGGCAACGACATTATGCTGAATCAGAAACGAAAATGTTTATTGTTGGTTATTTTTCAATAGCAACGAAAGTCGTCAATTAGCAACGACATTATATGTTGCCATTTCTTTATATGTGTAACGAAAGTTGATATGATTTGTAATGGTAAAAAATGTTACCTTTTATTTTAGTATTAGCAACAATATCCTCTCCGTTGTTATTAGGTTAATTTTTCGTTGCCAAATATTATATTTTTAATGCCATTAGCAACGAAAATTTGTTGCTAAATGTATAAAAAATTGTTGCTATATTAAAACTTGTTCAATGCTTTGGTAACGAATTATATTGTTGCCAAATTAAAATTTGACATTCTTTTTGTGTACCTGGTTGGCTCAATGTCCCCATAACAAATAATGACAAAAATACATAAAACTAAAATATTATTAACTTAATAAAATCATCCACTACATAATCATTCATTATCTTTACAATTAACCATCTAAAGCTACCACAGTTCTTCAATCAAAGTATATATCTACATATATAGAGAGAGTACACTTCATAATTTCGTCCCTTGTCTTCCGTAAACGTGACACGAAAATTCATCATTTAAAAGATGCAATGTAGTATTGAAGGAAGTAGCTATTTCATGATCATCATCAACATCTAAGTATTCAATCCTGCAATTATGCTTCAAAAAGTTGTTTAACTATAATAAAATTTTACTCTAGATATTTGAGTGCTAAACTTTGAAATCTATTACTTTGACTCAACTCCAACTTACGGGGAAAAGGGGTGGGGGAGTGAAAGCATTAAAATAGAAGTTATAAGGTTTTAGAATTTCTTGGGCTAGAATGAGTCTTTAGTTGTGCCTTCCAATTGTTCATAGGGGACATAAATGTTGAATATAGCAAAATCTTAGATATACATTTTTTTAATTTGATATTCAATAAAGCTATGCTATTTTGTTTAACAAAAAGATTTACATTTTATCCCCCATAGAATACCACAACGTGAACCGTGAAATATGATTTGTACGAAAATTCATCATTTAAAAGATGTAAGGCATTATTGGTCAATATTTTTTTATTTTTACTTTTTATAAATAAATTGAATAAATTGTTTATTAGGTGATTGACATTTGAATTCGGATATTTGAATAATTAATTTATTCGAATAAAAAATGGAAACGAATATGTTCCGCATTTTGGACATAATTTTTAAATACTAAATACGAATATTTTTGGACAATTCTCCGAATACCGAATATAGTCTTACAAAAATATGCTTATTGGGATTATCTTAATTTAAGGCAACATTTTAATTGTCATTGCAAAATGTTGTATAAAATATGCAACAAAAATAAAAATTGTTGCCAATGAACGTGGTCCATATTAGGCAACGAAATATAGCAATAACAAAACTTTTGTTGCCCACGATGAGGAGAAATCAAGTGGTTAGAAATTTTGCAACGAATTTCTAACGAATTTGTTTCCAAATTTTGCAATGAGTTATGAATTTCATTGCAAAAAGTGAAAGCCTGACACAAGTTGCAACGAAGGATAAGTTTCGTTGCTAAACATACACTTTTAGCAACGACACCTGAAAAATCGTTGCTAAAGCCCCATTTTTAGCAACAAAAAAACTTTCGTTGCCCACAATAACGGGAAATTAAGTGGTCGAAAATTTTGCAACGAATTTCTAACGAAATTTATTCCCGCCAATGAATTAGCGACGAAATTTTGCAACAACTTATGAATTTCGTTGCAAAAAATGAAAGCCTGACACAATCTGCAATGAAGGACAAATTTCGTTGTTAAACATATACTTTTAGCAATGACTTATAAAGTCGTTGCCCGAAAAATCATTGCTAAAGGTCCATTTTTTTGAAGTGAAAGAAGTTGGAGTACCAAGGGAGAACAAGCAACTCTCTATCATTTTCTTCAATAATCAAGGATAAAGGTATAATCTACTCTAATTTTAATTTTTAGTTTTGTAATTTCTATTCTCTGTGAATTGGAAGTAAGATATTGATTATATGTATGTTTAATCTTGTAGAATCTGTTAGTTATCATCTACAAATAATTTATAGTGATTAAATTCGTAGAAATCATTATTTAAAATGAAGAAATAGGAAATATGAGATAGTATGTATATTTTGGTTCAATTTGAGACTAATATTGGTTAAGGGTTCATGATAGAATTTGTAAATTGATTGTAGATTGTGTTAATACATTCAGAAATGAAAACAACGCAATTGAAATGGTGTAATTTAATTAAGAATTGGAGATTTGGTGATTGAATTCGCTAAATGTGTTGAAAATGGAGAAAACAACAAAAACATGGTTTTGATCCTTTAAAGTTTAGGTTGTTTTGTTGTTAGAAGTATTATATCTATGCTTAGCAATGTTGTAGTAAGTTTATAGCTTTTGGGTTTGGTGAATTGCTGTAGAAATTAAGTAAAAGTGGAGTTTGGATTGTAACAGGGGAAGCTGCTGCAATTTATGTCTGCGTACTGGCGCAGCTGCGTCGGTACTAAAGGCAGAAACAGCGCAGCTGCGCCTGTTGGCTTTCTGAGGTCGAGAACCAACGCAGCTACGCCGGTGCCAAGGCTTGGGGCGCAGCTGTGCCGTACCCTGTGCAGAAGCAGTGTCTTTTTTTTAAATTGCAGCATGTGATGTGTTGACATAACCTAGTCTAGTATGTATAATAAGATGTTAATCATACCATAAGATATAATAACAGATTGTAATATATTGTAATACCAAAAACGAAGATTTGTAAGTAATTACTTAACAAGTTATATAATGCTTGAAAATGTTTGTAAGAGTTAGAGGTGAATGCTAAAGCTTTATATTATATGATAGTGAGTTGTCATATTCGTGTTGTGTGGTTAATCAATATGGTTAGACTTTAAGTTAAAGGTTATGAGAATTGAACCAAACCTATAAGGTTAATGATAGTATAGCTAACCGATGGTGTAACTCTAATGGTATATGTAGGGTGTTTGGTGAACATTTATTAAACTTGTGTAGCTTACGCCCGAGGCAAGTTTTCTAACTTCATTCTCTTTATAATGAATGCAAGTTTCATAACTCTATTTATCTTTTGTTTTCAAGCAAGTTCTATTACCATAATTTATCATTATGCAAGTTCCTAAACCTTATATTTAAGTTGAACAAGTTTATTGATTCCATCTCGTTTATGATTATGCAAGCTCTTGTGTTCTAATTCTTTACATTGAGCGAGTTCCATATTCCTAACTGTTGTTCTTGCTATTTAAAGCATAAATTATTCAAGATCATTGTCCCAAATGAGTTTTTAACTCTTTTGGATGTAATACTTTGTACATACCATGTCTATTCAATTGTATGTTGTTATTATTCAATCTTAACTTAAATATCATTGTCAATCTTATATTATTGTGTTGAACCTTCGAATAGCAAACAAACTTTTATTGATTGGACTAATCTATAGTTGATGAGTGTTCTAAAATTCTAGAACTACTAATAAGCTAGTTCCAAACTAAATTTTATTTAGTGCGGAAATTCTAAAGTCAAACTGAGATGAACAACCCTAGTATAGGAGATTATGTACGCGTTAGCGTTTAGATGTTTATGCACAATACATGGTATGAAGGGTTGATCCCCCTAAGTACGTAAAGAAGGGTCTGTATAGTCTAAACGACTAAGAGATTGGGGTAAAAATACCTAATTACCGGGGACATAGTTCGTGGTCTTAAGACCCTCAAATATAAATCTTGAGCTTGTTTTCTATTCTTGATTCATAGAACAAGTTCTCTATTATTCAGTATTCATTATTTACCCTTATGTTGATGCTATTATCATTCTTTTTATTAGTGAGCAACTATTTGCTCACTCTTCCGATTAACACTGCAGCTAAGTTGAGAAAGTTGATGAGCAGTCTTCTAGCAAATGAAAGGGCAAGATGTTCAAGTGATGAAGACTTATTTGAATTTACTTAACTGAATTTATGTTATAAAACTTATGTTATTTTGTGATGCATTCCGCAGACTTATGTAATAGTTTAAGGTTAGATTACTTGGGATTGTTTAAAGTTGATGTAACCCTTTAACGGGGAAGATTATTGTTTAAGTTATTTTAGTTATGTCTTTATCGTAGATTATGGGTAGTTAGATGTAATTATTTTGGATAGTGAACACAAAATCATGTGAGAATGAAGTACCCGAATTTGGGGATGTCATTGTGTGATTTTCTTTAGTTTTAATATTAGATATAAAGTGATTTGATAATTTTACCCTCTAATGTATAATAAATGTGGAAAAATATATATTAAAATAACTTTTTTTTAATTACACATAAGATACAGATGGGTCAACTCAGTATTCCACAACATCAATTTTTGACGTGGTCGATTTAATTGAAAGAAAGTGAAAAAAAAGATAATTTAATAATTTAATTGAAAGGTAAATCATTGAAGTAGATAAAATACAATAGTTTAAGATAATAATTTATATTTAAGCCAATAAAATAATAAAAAGAGAAAATCGAAGAAAAAGGAAGATCAGAGAAAAATTCACTTTCTTTTCTTCAACTTTTTTTCTCAAAAAGTGAGAAACTTTTGGGCCCAAATCTAACATTTTTTTTTCAACTTTCCGTAACTTTCTATTCTGACATTCGGAAATACAAACACAAGATGAATTCTCCACCATTTTACCATTCCACTATATTTAATTTTAATTTTAAAATTAATTAATGTTAAGTAAGAAATTAGGTACACAAAGAGACAGAAAATTTGGGGACAGAGGATCTGCTCTCTCCTAAATATAGATACTTCTTATGTTGCTTATCCAAATAAATTTGTTTTGTAGTTTATGCCATCTTTTTGCATCATAGCCATTATCAAATGTGTCAAACAAAACTTAAAGAACTTTTACAGCTGGGCCTCCTTAATTAGATTTTGCGTGTGGTTTTGTATTCTTTTAGATCATTTTCGTAGGATGGATGTATCCAAATATTTTTCACTAGGATCAAAGTCGGTCCTGGGTTTTTCAAGGCCCAGGATAAAAAAAATTATTTTCTTGAAACTAATATTTTCTTAACAAGTTTTTTCTTGAAAATAATATTTAATTATAAAAATTATTAATTTCTTTTTTGAAAAAATTGAATCAATTTTTTTATTTATCATTTACTATTTTATTAATTTTAATTTCTATTTTTAGTTTTTTTTAAAAAAAATTCTAATATTAAGAATGGGTCATTCTGTTAAAAAATTAAGTAGATATTAATTTAGTTTAAAATCACTTTAATTTATTTGAATCTATATTTTATGAAACTCTACTCATTTTATGAAGAAAAAAAGTTTCTAATAATTTTTAATTAAAATAATAATAGTTTTTTAAAATATTTAAATTAATTATTTTTATTGGTTTGATGAGGTAATTTGAAAAATTAAAAGTTCAATGGTGTAATCAGTAAAATGTGCCAACTACAATGGGTAATTCATTAGTTTTGTAGATAGAAAATTAGCGTCCGTTTATTTTTTTAACGAAATGACCCAATTTCAAAATAATAATTAGTTTAGTGGTGTAATTTAAAAAATTAAAATTTCAATGATATAATGAGTAAAATCTACCAACTACAGTGGATATTTCTTTAGTTTTGTCGAATGAAATCTAAACCACAAAACATCATTTAAAATATCTTATTGTTACACTTTTAGATGCAAAATCATCAATTATACTATCATATTTAATATTTTCTAACATACCATTTTTAATACATAATATCGTTAATCTTTTTATTATATTATTTTTTATACACATAAATACATAAATTTATAAAAAAAAATTGGGCTCTCTCAACTGTGGGCCCTGGGCGGTTGCCCTGGTGGCCCTTGCCCAGGGCCGGCTCTGACTAGGATCTTGTTATAAAATGTATGATTGTCACATTAACATGTGAATCATAATTATCAATTCGGTTATCATTAAGTTAACTTCAGTGGTAAGTTGGTCAATTGATAAATACAGTGCTGACACGCAGAAAAAAAGATCACTTCACGGCCTGCGTGTCGTGTCGACATTGTATTAGTCAATTGACCAAAGTTAACTTCATTTTAACCACTAACGAATCTTATACTACCATCAACAATAAATCAAAAGTAATAATCATGGTAGCTAAGTGTAGCACTTTTAATTGTTTTTTTTCTTTTAGATTTGCTCTAAGGTTCTAATGATAATTGCAAGTAAAGAAATCAATTTTCTATTTGTTTGTTCTATGAATCACAAACTTTTTCTTAATGTATTTGGTATTTGGTATTTGGTATTTGGAAAGAGTGTCAACCTTAGCTAAAAGATAAGAATTTAACACCTCACATGTTTTAAGTAAATTTAATCAATTATCCTAGGGGGATCGGGAATTCCGATCGGTCTAACAACTTGTCCAAATTTTATTTTATTTTTTGTTTTGACTCTAAAAAAATGTATAGTATTTTTTAACTGATTTTTTTAACAAAATTCAGTGATTTGGTGTAATTTGAATAAATATAAAAAATAGTGTTATACAGTCTGTGCAACACTGCTTTTTATATGTATTCAAATTATACCTAAATCACTGAATTCTATAAAAATTTAGTTAAAAAAATATTATACATTTTTTAGAAGTCAAAAAAAAACAAAAATTCTAGGCCGACCGGCTTTTAGTGACATTCTCATCGACCGTTTTTTTTTGTAATGTCTCCTAAATAATTTATAAGATTTATTAGAACTAAAATTTTTACAGAATAAAGCGATTTGAATGTCATTTGGATACATGTAAAAAAATATGCCTGTACAGTCTGCACAGACATATTTTTTATATGTATCCAAATGACATCCAAATCACTTTATTCTGTAAAAATTTCATTCTTAATATATTTAACAACGATATATCATATAGTAACAAATTATTCTACTATTATATCATAATTATTCGCAAACTAAAATATTGAAACAAAAGTAAACTATATTAAGCTGGAGCAAATTGAATTAATATTTACAACATAATTATTATAATATATACAGATATAGTAAAATATACAATCGTAATAATTAAATAGGATTAATGTTGACCTTGTCATATTTTATCCTTAAGTTTTGATGATGAATTATTCGTATGCTAAATTGTTTTATGGCATTTCAGGTATCTGATGATAAGGAATATTCAAGTGGGTGAAGAATTTCTCTTTATTAGGAAACAAAAGTGTAAGGTCAATTGCATAATAATTGATTTTTCATTCAAATGCTCTAGGACATATCATTTACATTTTGTTATATGTCTTAAATGAAAAATGTTTTAAAAGTTTTGAAAAAGGTTTTCCTAACTACTTTAAAACATGTTATCAAGTACAAATGTTTTTAATGCATTATTACTTGATATATGAATGTATGATATACGTGGATATATGAGCATGGTTAGTAACAACACGGTCGACATGGTAAGTGCACGATTTTCAAGGAGTAATGATAATGATTATCTTGGAACTTTGAAAACATTGATTATTGAAAAAGTTGTTTAATGATCTACGCCACCTTTTATGCAAAACGTCACTTTAGTTGTTGCATGCTACTTAATGTTTGGAGAGATAAAGCCAAAGTTGTTTAGTGGTTTATTTATTTAATAGGTCTTTTGATTTATCCAAACCGAATAACTAACAAAGAGTTTGATGTGCTAAACTAGATAAATATTGTTTTTCATTTCTTTACCATTGTGAGTTATCTCTAAGATATTATCATATCATTTGATTATTTGAACTAAAACAGAACAAATCTCTTAATTAACGATAATATCTTGTGTGCTATAAATTAGTATTTTCATTGATGGAAAATTACAAGTCACGAAAATATTTCTTGCACTTATCACGGTTATTATCGAGCAAATTGATTTTATCAGTGCAACCTTTGAGAAGCTAAGCAATTAATTTTTTGAAATTATTTAAGGTGGTATTTGGTAAGAAATTAATTAATTATTTATTTTGTGATAATTGATCATTACATATAGTTGAGCCTTTAATTGTTAAATTGATTATTCTTGCATTGATCATAGACCTCTATATTTGTATTGAATTTCTATTTTAGACTAAGTGTAGTCTAAATGTGACGCCCCTAAATTAGGTATACATCATCCATTCTGAGTCACCAGATACATGGTATAAAATTCAAATATAACTTCATTTATACAATTGTTGAGCTGTCGTATAGAATACGACCACAGTTAACTGTGAGTTTTAATACAAATGTATGTAACTCTCATGGTGCCTCGACCACAATCTTACAATGGTATTTTACATAAAAGTATAGTCAAAAACTGTTTTAAAAATTAAAATCTTTGTGAAGTGCTCAAGGAAACCTTCGTACATGGGAGGCCTTGCGTCTAGGTTATAATAGATATCATATGTCCACATAATTATCCTTGGTTGACCCAATAGACCCCAAAGAAAAACGAGAAGATTACTATCATCTTCTTTCTAATGGTGAGTCTTCTCTTGACATATAACTATCTCCATTGTCTCCAAATGAATATTATATTTCAAATAAACTCCAAGATCATATAGGTAGTGCCCGTAGATATTCTCAGCAAGTGGATGCGCACAACCCTGTCTTATGATAACATGAGGTGGTATGCCATTAGACATCTTGTATGATAGTGGCAAAACACCCTTCCAAAGTTGGGTTCGCCTCACCCTATTTGATTCACCAAATATAACTACTAAATGTTGTATAGAATACAACACACTTTTCTATACTGTTTAGGGAGAACCTCCACAGCTAGAGACCACTGTTCTATTCTCCTGTTATCCCTGCTCGACCCGGCAACACTCTTACGGCAACACTCTTATTACCTGAAAGGAATTGTGAAGCAGAAAGGGTGAGCACAACTAGCCCAGTAAAGAATATCATTACTAAATATAATTACATTATAAATAGCTTTCATCAATAATAAATTAGAGATTTAGAACATATGATAGATCATAAAACTTTTCAACCATAGTTGCAGCGGAACGAGCAATCCATTAGAAGAGTCAAATAGACCATCAGGTCTATTATATTCTCCATGTTAAAAGTTCACCAATAATGTTTTATCCCTGAACATCAATCAACAATTCCTGTACACAATCATATGAATAACTCATAATCATAATTTTGATTCTAAATTCCTCTTCGCGCCCAGGACTAAGATAATTTTTATCACCTATCTTCACCTGAAATATCAAAATTAATGGTTATACCAAATCACAATTCTTGTTCATAATCATACTAATAAATTCATCTTTACATTATAACCAAAGATATTCATTAACAATTCATCTTTGCACTACAAGCGAAAGACATACAACTGTATTTTAGAAGAGTCAAGTAGAGCATGATATCTACTATCATCTACAAATTAAAAGTGTATAATAAATATTTTATCGCTGATACTCAGCTTAATAAATAATTCACATCATCTAATTATCCATGCACTACGGCTAAGGATATTCGTTAGTATCACATCCATGAATTATCCATGCACTACGGCCAAAGATATTCATTATTATCACATCCATGAATTAATATTTCATCGCTGAGACTCAGCTCAATAATTAATCCACATCATCGAATCACCCCTGCACTACGGACCAAGGAATATTCATTAGTATCACGAGCACGAATTATCCATACACTACGGGCCAAAGATAATCGTGTTTTCATCAACGGTCCTGATCATGCCATAAAATAATTCATCTTTGCACCCTTGGCCGAAGAGAATTCATAGCCATAATCATACCAAAAACTGTCCATCAATGCACTACGGGCCAATGAGAACTTTTTCCACATCATTTGTAATATTACTGTCATGATTATACCTAATAATTCCTGGTCATAATCATACCAAGTCCATCTATGCACTACAGGCCACAGATGACTTTCAACATAATATAAACATGAGGATGATGACAATGACATAATAATTCAATAAAACGAGTTCAAGAATTAATTTATCCAGGAACCAATAATGTCCAAATTGTCAACATAATACTTCTTTGTAGAGTAACATTCAAGAATGCTCAGAAGAATATTTTCATGAAAAGATACTGGATGAAACACAAATATCAAGGATATTCCACTAATTTCATGGAGCATAGAAGCCAAAACTTTAACCAACTGAGTATAATAGAATATATGAAACTGCAAATGGATTTTCGCCGCCATGCGGTAATCCACTTAGTCAGGTTATTCCAACAGAATAATAAAGAATGGAATAACAGGAGGATTCACCATGCGTGCGATAGACTGCACAGACAGGTTATTCCCAACAAAATAATAAATAATGGAACCAGGTCAGGCGAAATTCGCACCGACAAGATGTTCCAACGGAATAATAAAGACGGAATCAGGTCCGGCGTAAAACGCACAGACAGGATATTCCAACAGAATAATAAAGAAGGAACCAGGTCCGGCGTAAAACGCACAGACAGGATGTTCCCAAAGAATAATAAAAAATTGAATAACAGAAGAATTTCACCAAGTATAGGGTAGCCCGCATATACAGGTTATTCCAACATAATAATAAAGAATGGAATAAAAGACGAATTTCATCATGTATGCAGTACTTCGCATAGACAGGTTATTCCAACATAATAATAAAGAATGGAATAATAGAAGAATTTCACCATGTATGCAGTACTTCGCATAGACAGGTTATTCCAACATAATAATAATAATAATAATAATATCCTTTACGAGTACGACAATTATATCCCCTACCTTAAAAAGAAAAGTATTCCGACTGGTAAGGCGGGAATATACTTGAAGAAAACTTGCACTACGCTCAAAGCTTTCTTAAACTCTAAAGAAATACGCTCAAGATTATAGAAGAACTCTATATAGTTTCTCTCTCTAGAGTTTCAGTGAATTCGTAAGAAATAATGAAGGAATGAACTTCTATTTATAGAAAAATGGACTGCATAGTAACTAACTCGTGAACGGTCCAGATTGATTTACTTTAATCTGACGGTCCATATTTAAAGCAAAATCTTTTAAATAAAATATAATATATTCTATTTATAATCTAATAAAACGAATAACTTTATAAAAGATTTTACTATACAAATACTATGCATGTACTATGCAAACACTATGTATAATAAAATATAATATATTCTATTTATAAAATAACTTTATAAAAGTATTCTGTTTTATATAAAAAGATTTTACTATGCAAAACACTATGAAGACAATATGCAACACTATGCATAATAGAATATAATATATTCTATTGATAGAATTACTTTATAAAAGTATTCTGTTTTATATAAAAAGTTTTTCTGTTTTATTACATTAATAATACCAATAAAATAAAACTGAGAGACTTATCACGCAAACATCAATAATCAATACTGTGTGCTACTATGCAATCACGCGTATTACTATACTTTTACTACCGAGTAGTTCAACAGTTTTAACAGTAAAACTTCCGCCGTTTTTCTCATAAAAATATTTTTGTCGTTTTCTCAATCCGATAATAATTCTGTTGTGGGATCCACCAATGATTGTACCGTCGTACGGATATTCCCCAATAAAAAGAATATTCCACGACTAATCGAATATTCCCCGATATAACGAATATTTTATATCAACCTGCTTACTTTGAAAAAAAATTTACATATTACCCTTAACTTTAAACTTTTATCAATTTAACTATTTACCAAAATAGAAAAATTGAATACTTTTATTTCATAAAACTCGGGGTCTCACAATCACCCATCCTTATGAAATTTCGCCCTCAAAATTTACGTACGTACCTGATATCCGAAGAGATGAGAATACATTGCTTTCTTTTCGGATTGTACATTCCCAGTTATATCCTTTGTATCATGATTTTTCCATTGCTCATCTCCTGTATTTCAGATATCATTCTAGAATATATCTTCAAAACAAAGGTTAATTGACATATCATAATTTGCCAACTTATCAAGTAAACAATTTCAGCTTAGGTAAGTCACACACTAGCGAAGTATATAACTCGTCTCTCCCCTCCTAGTTCTAGACTCTTATCTCCGCCAGCGACCATATCCCTAAGCTCTGATACCAAATATGACGCCCCCAAAATTAGGTATACATCACTCATTCTGAGTCGCCAGATATATGGTATAAAATTCAAATACAACTTCAATTATACAACTGTTGAGCTGTCGTATAGAATACGACCACAGTTAACTGTGAGTTTTTATACAAATGTATGTAACTCTCATGGTGCCTCGACCACAACCTTACAATGGTACTTTACATAAAAGTATAGTCAAAAACTGTTTTAGAAATTAAAATCTTTGGGAAGTGCTCAAGGAAACCTTCGTACATGGGAGGCCATACGTCTAGGTTATAATAGATATCATATGTTCACATAATTATCCTTGGTTGACCCAATAGATCCCAAAGAAAAACGAGAAGATTACTATCATCTTCTTTCAAATGGTGAGTCTTCTCTTGACATATAATTATCTTCATTGTCTCCAAGTGAATATTATATTTCAAATAAACTCCAAGATCATATAGGTAGTGCCCGTAGATATACTCAGCAAGTGGATGAACACAACCATGTCTTATGATAACATGAGGTGGTATGTCATTAGACATCTTGTATGATAGTGGCAAAACACCCTTTCAAAGTTGGGTTCGCCTCACCCTATTTGATTCACCAAATATAACTACTAAATGTTGTATAGAATACAACACACTTTTCTATACTGTTTAGGGAGAACCTCCACAGCTAGAGACCACTGTTCTATTCCCCTTTTATCCCCGCTCGACCTGGCAACACTCTTACGGCGACACTCTTATTACCTGAAAGGAATTGTGAAGCAGAAAGGGTGAGCACAACTAGCCTAGTAAAGAATATCATGACTAAAGATAATTACATTATTAATAGCTTTCATCAATAATAAATTAGAGATTTAGAACATATGGTAGATGATAAAACTTTTCAACCATAATTGCAGCGGAACGAGCAATCCATTAAAAGAGTCAAATAGACCATCAGGTCTATTATCTTCTCCATGTTAAAAGTCCACCAATAATGTTTTATCCCTGTAACATCAATCAACAATTCATGTCCACAATCATATGAATAACTCATAATCATAATTGTGATTCTAAATTCCTCTTCGCACCCAGGACGAAGATAATTTTCATCACATATCTTCACCTGAAACATCAAAAATCATGGTTATACCAAATCACAATTCTTGATTCATAATCATACTAATAAATTCATCTTTGCACTACGGCCAAAGATATTCATTAACAATTCATCTTTGCACTACAAGCGAAAGACATACAACTGTATTTTAGAAGAGTCAAGTAGAGCATGATATCTACTATCTTCTACAAATTAAAAGTGTGTAATAAATATTTTATCGCTGAGACTCAGCTTAATAAATTATCCACATCATCGAATTATCCATGCACTACGGCTAAGGATATTCGTTAGTATCACATCCATGAATTTTCCATGCACTACGACCAAAGATATTCATTATTATCACATCCATGAATTAATATTTCATCGCTGAGACTCAGCTCAATAATTAATCCACATCATCGAATCACCCCTGCACTACGGCCAAGAATATTCATTAGTATCACGACCACGAATTATCCATACACTACGGGCCAAAGATAATCATGTTTTCATCAACGGTCCTGATCATTCCATAAAATAATTCATTTTTGCACCCTTGGCCGAAGAGAATCCATAGCCATAATCATACCAAAAACTGTCCATCAATGCACTACGGGCCAATGAGAACTTTTTCCACATCATTTGTAATATTACGATTCATGATTATACCGAATAATTCCTGGTCATAATCATACCAAGTCCATCTATGCACTACAGGTCACAGATGACTTTCAACATAATATAAACATGAGGATGATGACAATGACATAATAATTCAATAAAACAAGTTCAAGAATTACTTTATCCAGGAACCAATAATGTCCAAATTGTCAACATGATACTTCTTTGTAGAGTAAAATTCAAGAATGCTCAGAAGAATATTTCCATAAAAAGATACTGGATGAAGCGCAAATATCAAGGATATTCCACTAATTTCATGGAGTATAGAAGCCAAAACTTTAACCAATTGAGTATAATAGAATATATGAAACTGCAAATGAATTTTTGCCACCATGCGGTAATCCACTTAGACAGGTTATTCCAACAGAATAATAAAGAATGGAATAACAGGAGGATTCACCATTCGTGCGATAGACTGCACAGACAGGTTATTCCCAACAGAATAATAAATAATGGAACCGGGTCAGGCGAAATTCGCACCGACAGGATGTTCCAACAGAATAATAAAGACGGAACCAGGTCCGGCGTAAAACGCACAGACAGGATATTCCAACAGAATAATAAAGACGGAACCAGGCCCGGCGTAAAACGCACAGACAGGATGTTCCAACAGAATAATAAAAAATGGAATAACAGAAGAATTTCACCAAGTATAGGGTAGCCCACGTATACAGGTTATTCCAACATAATAATAAAGGATGGAATAATAGAAGAATTTCATCATGTATGTAGTACTTCGCATAGACAGATTATTCCAACATAATAATAAAGAATGGAATAATAGAAGAATTTCACCATGTTTGCAGTACTTCGCATAGACAGGTTATTCTAACATAATAATAATAATATCATTTACGAGTACGACAATTATATCCCCTACCTTAAAAAGAAAAGTATTCCAACTAGTAGGGCGGGAATATACTTGAAGAAAACTTGCATTACGCTCAAAGCTTTCTTAAACTCTATTGAAATACGCTCAAGATTATAGATAAAGAACTCTCTCTATAGTTTCTCTCTCTAGAGTTTCAGTGAATTCGTAAGAAATAATGAAGGAATGAGCTTCTATTTATAGAAAAATGGACTGCATAGTAACTAACTCATGAACGGTCCAGATTAATTTACTTTAATCTGACGGTTCATATTTAAAGCAAAATCTTTTAAATAAAATATAATATATTCTATTTATAATCTAATAAAACGAATAACTTTATAAAAGATTTTACTATACAAATACTATGCATGTACTATGCAAACACTATGCATAATAAAATATAATATATTCTATTTATAGAATAATTTTATAAAAGTATTCTGTTTTATATAAAAAGATTTTACTATGCAAAATATTATGCAGACACTATGCAACACTATGAATAATAGAATAACTTTATAAAAATATTCTGTTTTATATAAAAAGTTTTTCTATTTTATTACATTAATAATACCAATAAAACAAAACTGAGTGACTTATCACGTAAACATCAATAATCAATACCGTGTGCTGCTATGCAACCACGCGTATTACTGTACTTTTACTACCGAGTAGTTCAACAGTTTTAACAGTAAAACTTCCGTCGTTATTCTCATAAAAATATTTTTGTCATTTTCTCAATCCGACAATAATTCCGTTGTGGGATCCACCAATGATTGTACCGTCGTACGAATATTCCCCGACAAAAAAAATATATTCTCCGACTAATCGAATATTCTCCGACACAAAGAATATTTTATATCAACTTGCTTACTTTGAAAAAAAAATTCACATATTACCCTTAACTTTAAACTTTTATCAATTTAACTATTTACCAAAATAGAAAAATTGAATACTTTTATTACATAAAATTCGGGGTCTCACACTAAAGGTTTTAATCCTAGTGGATTAGAGAAAAGGTTTACAAATAGGTTCAAGAAAACAAATGTGCTTAAAGAGTGCATAGGTGCATAAGGAGTAATAGTGCTCAAGAGAAATTAATTGTTAATTAATTTTTGTAAGAATCTATTTTGTAATCGGTGTTTATTTATAAAGATAAATAAAGTGAGTCTCCAATACTAGTTAGTATTAGACGTGGACTAGACTATTATTATAGATGGTAATAGCTGAACTACGTAAAAAATCTTGGTGTTGATATTACTGCTTGCTTTACTTTGATTACTCACGCAAGTCATTTAATTATCTTAATAATTAAAATTTGAATATTTGCATTATATTTAGATAATTCTTTAACACCAAGTATTTTAGTTAAGTTATAAATTCAGCAGGATATTTAGTCAATTTAGTAGACTATATTAATTCAGCAAACTGAATTAATCAATATAATAGCTTAATTTAATGTTTAAAAATTTATCATAGATAGCCCCTACACTTATTCAACCCCCTTCTAAGTGTGCCTAGTTAAATTTCATTTGGTATCAGAGCTTGGCTCTACTTATCTTGGTCTTAAAGTTGACTTGTAGGGAAAGATTCTAAAATGGCACAGTTCGGGAACAACAATCAAGAAGGTCAATTAACCAATAGACCTCCTTTGCTATTTGGCACAGAAAATTATAACTTCTGGAAATTCTAAATGAGGATCTATCTTAAAAGAGATCCTTGGGAATGGTGGGTTGTGGAGAACGGACCAGTTGTTCCACTGAAGAGATGATGGGACACCAAAGATTTTGTTAGAAATGGATTCAACCGAAATCTACATGGTCCCATATGATTCAAAGGCTATGAACACACTTCTCAGCGGCATGGTACAATCCGATATAGATAAAGTCTCTTCATGCAACACTGCCAAAGAGATGTGGGATACTTTAGTGGTAAGTCATGAAGGTACTTCAAAAGTACGAGAAGTCAAGCTAAGCATGCTTATGCACGATTATGAAATGTTCAAGCTCGAAAAAGATGAAACCATTAAGCTAGCTCAATCAAGATTTCTAGTCCTTATAAACTCCTTGAAATTGTTGGACAAGATTATTCCTCAAAGTGAGATCAACCGTAAGTTGCTTCCGACTATGCCCAAAAGGTTTGCTTCTAAAATCACTACTCTTCAAGATTCTGCTACTATTTCTTCCATGGATACTTTAACCTTGTTTGGTGAACTAAAAGAATATGAACATCAGTTAAAGAGATATGATGACTGAGGAGGAAACTCCTCGAAGAAAGGTCTTAGATCTTACTGCAGATAATGAGGAGGAACTTGATGATAACTCCGATGAAGAAATAGCTATGATGTCAAGGAAACTCAAGGGGTTACTACAAAGGAAAAATAAGAGGAGAAATACTTTCAATTCTAATAAAGTCAAAGGAAAGCAAACTGAAGAAACGTGCTTAGAATGTGGATGTCCTAGTCACTTCAAGAAAGACTATTTTCAACTAAAGAATAAAGGGAAGACAAACTACAAAGACAGCAAGAAGAACAAAGCCTTTATTACTTGGAGTGATGAAGAATCCGAAGTGAAGATCGATGCTAAAGATGAGATAGCACAAGTATGTTTCATAGGAGTTGAAGGTGAATCGAATTAGGTATTTACTAATGAACTAAATTCTTTAGAACAAGAAAACAAGAAGTTAAGAGAAAAGAATGCATGCTTAAAAGGATTAGTTAGTACATTAATGGATGAAGTAGATTCACTAATAGATGAAAATAAAGAAATTGAAAAGGAATCCACATGTCAAGAAGAAAAGATTTTGATTGCAAAGATTGATTATTTAGATAACTTTAATAAAATACTTTTCAATAAAGTGAAGTTCTTAAGTAATGAAGTCCAAAAATTGACTAATGAGTTAAAAATGAGAGATGTATGTATTGATGCATTTAGTGATAAATCTCCTATTAAAACATGTCCTAATAATGAACTTCAAAAAGAAATAGACTCACTAAAATCGTCTCTTGCTAAATTTGTTCAAGGTGAAGAAAATCTAAATGTCATATTAAGAAAACTAAAACCTAGTTTTGAAAGACAAGGAATTAGTTTTAATTCTATGCATAAAAAGAGTAATATGAAAATATTAAACTCAAAATCACGTTTTAGTTTAAATTATTGCTCTCCTTTCACAACTTGCAAACATTGTGGTATTAAAGGTCATTTAGATATATATATTGCTTTAATAAACGAAATAAGGTTAAAATGGTATGGATTAAAAACAGTGATTTACTTGCTACTAACATAAATGGACCCAAAAAGATATAGGTACCAAAAAGATGAACTATCTTTTCTTGACAGGTATGTTTAAAAGCAAGAGTTCCATCTCAAAAATGGATTCTTGATAGCGGTTGTTCTCGTCACATGACTGGTGACAAAACAAAGTTCGTGGAGCTAAAAATCAAGAAGAAAAATGGTACAGTTACATTTGGAGATAATCGAACCTGTGAGATAATAGAAAAAGGTAAAATTGAAAATGGTAAGGTAAATATTGATAATGTACACCTTGTTAATGGACTTGAAGTTAATCTTATTAGTATCAGTCAATTAATGGATAATGGTCATCAAGTTAGTTTTGATAAAGAAAAATGCACTATTTCTAATGGTACTAACAATATTACTCTAGTTGCACAATGAGAAGGAAATATATATACTATTGATTTTGAGCAACAGGATGAAGAATTATGTCTAGCTTCTGTACAAGATGAGTGTGATGCCCCCAAAACAGGTATACATCACCCATTCTGAGTCGCCAATACAATTCAAATACTGTTGGGTTTTGGCACAGAAACGCACATCGGAAATTAAAATTTTAAAGCAATTTTCGAAACCCTAAAAATAGGATCCGTGCGAAAAACAATTAATTCAGTGGTTTAGATAATATACCGATTATGAAAAAGTTCTGAAATAGCTTCGAATCCTTTACGCAATCCAATTAGAACCACGTCTCTACGGTATCCACACGAACGCCGCACGAACCGTTGAACGATTCTACAATAAGAGGGACTTGCAGTACTAGCCACCAAAGGAACGATTATGAAACTGTTTTCTCTATAGTCTCTCTCTAAGAGCGGCTAGGGTTTTCTATTATGATGTAACCCTAAGTAGCTGCTATATATCATATATATAGTAGTTAAAAGGAATTAATCAAATCAAAATCTAATTTCATAAAATCCGAATTTATATATATATATATATATATATATCTTAATTAAGTCTTACTTAATTAATATACATATATATACAAATTATCCTTTTAATTTAAATTCGTGATTTAAATAATATTAATCATATTAATATATTTAAATCCTTAAAATTTAAATTCTTTCCCTTTTAAATTACGTTCTATGTGTATGACCCTATAGATTATTATTACGTTGTCAATAATTTTATAATCATATTATAAAATTATAAACAGTGAGCGACATCTAGTAATGCATCACTGCTACCCAAGTAATAATAAGATCGATGATTCGATGCAACTTTTTCAGTGACCAATGTTTCAATGTAATTTAATCCTTTTAACCTTAATATCATAGATTAAACTCGAGTCATGGAATGTGTCATACTCTTCATAATTTAATCTGATTTTTTTGATCAATGAGTAGACTATATGAAACAAATCAATATTTGAGCATGGCCATGCATTTCATAGTCTTACTCAATCAAGAGGCCTATGGATATCAACCCTAATATATAGGATGGTTAAATTCTATCTAGATCACTCATATTCCTCACACGATTTATGATGTACCCAATAATCACCTTTATAGTCCACCCTATTAATGGTGACATTTGATGATATCAAAGTACATAAATTCTCGTGTAGTAATATAGTGATTTCAGGTCGGAGGACCATTACATCATTGTCACAACTGAGAATCGCTAATGATAATTTGCATAATGTTCCACGTAGAATTCTCATGGTGGGTTTGTCCAGTACATCGTTCTCTAACACATACCTATGCATTGACTTAATATCTCATATATTTATGACCAATGAGATTTGGTCATCAGTCAATCTACATACTAGTCTCAATACATCATTGTTGTCCTATCAAAAATGGTACTCGACTAGGGACATTTAAGAGCAATGATACTAATTGTAATTATATAATCTCATGTTCAAGTCACATACTTGAAACTATATAAATTGTATCACTATTCTAAGGAATTTTATTATGTTAACATTTATATAACGCAGTAAATAAAACCATAATAAAATTATTAATTTATTCAATAAAATATAATATCAAAATGTTAAGCAATTATATCAAATAATTGGCCACTAGGGCATAAACTCTAACAAATACAACTTAATTATACAACAGTCGTGTAAAATACGATAAAACATAATCTCAGAGTTTTAATACGTATATTGTCCTCTAGACAGTATAAAAACTCAATGAAGTCCTCATTACATTTATTATCACACTATTTCATAGAATAGTGAGGACTACTAATGCTATCATCTCGGACCGTCACTCCATTCCCCGACTAGTCTCGGCTACGTTCTCATTTGCTGAAGAGAATAATGAAAGCAAAAGGGTGAGCTCAACTAGCCCAGTAAGAAATATTATGACAAAGATAATACAGAATAAATTATCATTAGCCTTCAACAATGTTAAACTGATAAAATACAATAGATATCAAGTTTAACTGCAGCGGAACAAGCAATCCATTAAAAGAGTCAAGTAGAGAATAAAATCTACTATCTTTTATAATTTTAAAAGGTTTTTCATCACTTTTATCGCTGATACTCAGCTTAATAAATAAACCACATCATCGAATCATCCCTGCACTACGGGCCAAAGATATTCATTAAATCATCAATGGTCATAACTATACCGAATAATCCTTGGTCATAATCATACCAAAAACTGTCCATCAATGCACTACAGGCCACTTAGGACTTTCACCTACATCATTCATCACATTACGGTCATGATTATACCGAATAATCCCTGGCCATAATCATATCAAGTCCATCTATGCATGTAAGCCAAAGATGACTTTCATCACAATATAAGTATGAGAATGATGACAATGATATAAGCATTAATCAAACGAAAACAAGGATAAATATTAAAGAATTTTAATTTATCCAAATATTATCAATCACTTAATAAACTCATAATCTAATATTATTATTATTATAACAATATTTTAATCACTTAATTGTTTATACTTTAACAAATAATGCATTTAATCATTCAAAAATGCCATACTCATAAGATTTCATCACCAATGATCAAATCCCTTATCAAAAATCGGCATATACCCTATATAGGATTCCAAGCTGTAAAATCCTATTTTCTAATTTTGTTACTTCACATAACATATTTAACTCATATATTCGTAACTAAACCATTTTCATAAAAAATTACCAAATCAACTTGTTATTTTTCTATCCTTTGTACAAACATATATACATATATTTCATACACAACAAGTATTTTTTTATAATTTTTCAACTCCCTTAAGTATTTTTCAAAAATTAATTACTAATTAATTCCTTAAGAAATTAGCTACCTCAAGTTTAACTCCAGAAATTCCCAAATCTTAGCAGGATCTTACACATGTTAATGTGAGCTTCTAGTTAAAATTTTATGGTCATCGGAGTTATAGAACTCCGGTTATAGCATTTTTGTCAGAAAACCTAAATATTGAAATAGTCATAACTTGCTCATTTTAAGTCGGAATGAGCTCATTTTTGGACAGGATATACTTTATACCATATATTTTCATGTCCCAAAAGGCCAGAATTTATTTCACAAGATAAGTGGCCAAAAATGCCCTTTTAACTTCTGGGCAGTAGTTTTTTTGGGTAATTTGCAATTTTTGACTTCTTTGCTAAAATCAGTCCACACGAAAATCTACAACACCCTTTCCAGTGATTCCACTTGGATGCGTTAGAAAACTCATAGATCTAATTCTAGAACTTGACCACACTCAAAAATTCAAAATATAATAAGAGATATGGTCAATTGAATTTCATACTCCATTTTTACCAAAATATGATTTTCAACCCTTTGTGATTTTTAAGAAACTTTCATGTTTTGACATAATAACCAACATAACTCATCATGACAATGACATAATAATTCAATAAAACAAGTTCAAGAATAAGTTTTAAAGATTTATAAGTTAATTTATCCTGAAATTAATAATGTCTAAATTGTCAACATTATACTACTTTGTGGAGAAAAATTCAAGAATGCTAAGAAGAATATTTCCACGAAAAGATACTGGATGAAGCGCAAATATCTAGGATATTCCACTAATTTCAAGGAATATAGAAGCCAAAACTTTAACCAACTGAGTATAATAGAATGTATGAAACTGCAAATGGATTTTCACCCGCTATGCGGTAATCCACGTATACATATCATTTCCACAATTTAATAAGGAATGAATACAAAGGATCATTTACCATGCATGTGGTAATCCATTACAGACAAGTTATTCCAATAGAATAATAAAGAATAGAATAACAGAAGGATTCAACATGCGTGCGATAGACTGCACAGACAGGTTATTCCCAACAGAATAATAATTAATGGAACCAGGTCCGGCGTAAACGCACAGACATGATATTCTGACAGAATAATAAAGAACGGAATATTAGAAGAATTTCACCATGTATGCGGTACTTCGCATAAACAGGTTATTCCAACAGAATAATAAGAATGGAATAACAGAAGAATTTCACCATGTATGCGGTACTTCGCATATACAGGTTATTCCAACATAATAATAAAGAATGGAATAACAGAAGTTCTCTTCATGAATACGAAAGAAATAATACCCCTTACAAGTACAACAAATAATATCTCTTACCTTAGAAAAACTGAATACTGGAGTAGTGAAGTAGCAGAATATTTTTCTTCCTTCTCTCTATAGTTTCTCTCTCTAGAGTTTCAGTGAATTCGTAAGAAATAATGAAGGAATGAGCTTCTATTTATAGGAGAATGGACTGAATAGTAACTAATTCATTAACCGTCCAGATTGATTTACTTTTAAACGGACGGTCCATATTGATTTACTATTAAACTTAAAGCAACAGTCCATACTGATTTACTATTAAAACTTTAAACCAGCGATCCATATTGATTTACTATTATAACTTTCCACCAGTGGTCCATATTGATTTACTATTATATCTTCAACCAACGATCCATATTGATTTACTATTATAACTTCAACCAACGGTCTGAAAAATTATCACATCTCCTCATGGAATAATATTGTACCCAAAAATGATTTGGACCGAAAAGAAATATATTTTTTGGGTGAATAGTACTTCAGGAATAGTACTTCGTGAATAGTACCCCGACACAAAAAGTATCTTAAATACCCAAGTGAATAATACTAGAGTGAATAGTAACCGGGTGAATAGTAACCCATGAATAGTACTCTAACACGAAAAGTGTCCCAAATACCCGAGTGAACAATACTAGAGTGAATAGTAACCCATGAATAGTACTCTGACACGAAAAGTGCCCCGAATACCCGATTGGTTAATATAACCTCCAGACATCAATTATTATCGAAATAAATATTGATTTCTACTAACACTAATAATTTCCACACAATAGATTTATCAATTTCATCTTTAATCAACACGAACTTATTCATCATTAATATTATAATTCACAATATTTAACAACCAGGTCGTTCCCAGGAAAGAGGGGGCTTTTCGATAAGGATTTCTCTTTATTGGCACGCAATTAGGTGACCAAACCTCTCCTTGACAGAACTTCTAGACATTGTCAATATTGCAAATAATAATATGAATAACTTTGTCATATCAATTATTGATTTAATAATATATCATATTATGTAGATGATATTGTGACAATAATTGAATCAATAATATGAGAGATATGATGCAACAATTACTGTAGCAATAATTGAGTATAACTGAGTGACTTCTCACGTAAGCATCAATAATCAATACCGTGTGCTACTATGCAACCACATGTATTACTGTACTTTTACTACCGGGTAATTCAACAGTTTTAATGGTAACACCTCCGCCGTTATTTTTATAAAAAGATAATTATGTCGTTTTCTAACTACGACAATACTTCCGTTGTGGGGTCCACCAATGATTGTGTCGTCGTACGAATATTCTCTGTTAAAATGAATATTTCTCGACCAAACAATATTTTATAACAACTTGCATACTTTGCAAAATTTATAAATATTACCCACAACTATAACATTATATCAAATCCACACCATAATATTTAAAAAAATATTTCGAGAAATTTAAATCTTTATTCATAAAATTTGGGGTCTCACAATGAGGCTAATTTGTGGCACAAGAGGATGGGACATGTTCACATGGATTTAATCAAGAAATTATCCTCAAAGAATCTCGTCAAAGGATTGCCGAAAATAAAATATGAAAAGAAGGGAATTTGCGTTCCTTGTTAACTCGGGAAACAAGTAAGAACATCATTTACGGCAAAGAACATGGTATCAACCTCTTCCCCTTTACAACTACTTCATCTTGATTTATTTGGACCAGAAAGACATTTTAGTATTAATGGTAAATTTTATACATTTGTAATAGTTGATGATTTTTCTAGATTCACATGGGTATTATTCTTAAGAACTAAGGATGAAGCATTTAAAGAGTTTGAAAGATTAATAAGAAAACTTGAAACAAAATATAATTTCAAACTCATTAGAATTAGAAGTGACCATGACACTAAATTTCAAAAAGATTTTATAACCTTTTGTGATCAAAGAGGTATTAGCCATGAATTTTCAGTACCAAGGACTCCTCAACAAAACGGGGTGGTGGAAAGGAAAAATAGAACTCCACAAGAGACAGCTAGAACTCTATTACAAGAAAGTAAGCTTCCAAAGAAATTTTAGGCCGGAGCAGTAAGTACATCTTGTTATGTTTTAAATGGAGTACGCATTCGTCCTATTATTTTGAAAACACCATATGAGCTTTTAAATAATAAAATTCCCAACATAAGTTATTTCAAAATATTATGTTCTAAATGTTTCATTTTAAATACAAGTGACAATTTGAGAAAATTTGATGCTAAGTCATATGAAGGAATATTTGTTGGTTATTCTCAAAATAGTAAGGCTTATCGCATTTTTAATATTAAAAATTCATGTGTAGAAGAATCTGTTTATATCACTTTCAATGAGACTAACAATGATCTTCCAAAAGAAAGTGAAGATGATGCAGGAAATTCGGAGATAGTTGATAAGTAGGTTTTATACCTACTTATCCGGTATCTTTTACTTGAATTAGTTGCTTATATTCATGTGTCTTAGTTACTTTTCATGCATTTTGTGTTCGTTTTGTAGGTTATACATTTGGGAGCGGTGTGAGCGACTATTGGGAAGGAAAATGCAAGGAAAAAGCAATCCGGACATCGTTTATGCTTTCATGTTCAATTCATGTTCTTGGCTTGGAGCTTGGACTATATTGTAGAGCGTTTTCTTAGCTTTCTGAAACATCTTGAATCATTCAAATCGGAGTTCGGATGAAAGAGTTATGACATTTCTACCAACGGACGTCATTGAACTTCACCGTTTTGCGTGGTCATTTACATAGCAGTCACTTCCAGTCCAATTTCAACTTTCATGCGTTTGTTATTTCTCAAAGATCAAAGGATTAAAGTTGTATATCTCGTCGATAGCTTCGATTTGATAGGTCGCGGGACTCATAAATCCTCTCGGTTTAGACGTTACGGCAGTTTTAGCAGAGGAGGTTCCAGCAGAAAATGTATTGGCAGATTGGTGTCCAGCCGGGGCTGGACGTTTTTGTGCCTTAGGACCCAGCCGGGGCTGGGGTCCTGGGTGTTTTAGCAGTCCACTACCCAGCCGGGGCTGGGTTTTTGCAATGGAAAAGTCCAGCCAGGGCTGGCCTATGCGAAAATGAAGAGATTTTGTCCGAATTTGAGTCCGAAAAGGATTGTTTTGAGTTGTTTGATTCAAGGACTTCCAAGAGAACTAAAAGACATGTACAAAGGCTTATAAAAGGAGGGGAATAACACAGATTAGAGGATATGAGGAGATTATTAGGAGATTAGAGAGCATTCTATTAAATTAGATTAGAGTAAATTAGAGAAAAACACTAGTTCTAATTAGATTTGGAGATTGAAACAACTTGGAGACCATTGAAGATTTGAAGTAGGAGCAAGAAGGGAGCGTCAAATCTACTGACAATAGATTATTTCTTCTCATGTTCTTCTATCTTTATCTTTTAATGTGTATTCAATTGTGGATTCTTAGTTTTAATTCAATAATTATGAACTAATTCTTTGTTTGAGATTACAATGGATCTTATTGTGTAGTTTATTTTAATATGCTTCGTTATCAATTAGTATTTTCTATTGTGAGAATTGTCTATTGTGATTTGGCATTATTGTTTAATTGATTGGCCATCAATTACCGTAATAATCTATATGAACTCGAGAGATGAAGTATTGATTTAGATCTTATCATGATAGCATGTGTTCAGGATTTTGTTAATAGCTTAAACTTGATGAGTGTTAAGGTAGAGATATGCTTGACATCGCATGTAATCGGATAGAGAACTTAGTCTTCAACCTTCTTCAATTGTAATTCACATAGAGATATAGTGGGTTAGTTGATTAAGGTGTTTAACGAATTTCTATCTTAATTGTGGATTGACGTTAATACGGTATTAGTGCATCGAGAGGTGGTTAATATTACTTTCGTGTTCTTGATTAACAATTCGGGATAGAGAATAATTGATGAGAAGTGTGTTAACCTAAATGAAGCAATAAGTGAAGTTGTGATCTTAAATCTCTATAATCTGATTTTTAATTAGTGGTAATTAGAATTAGTTTAGTTAAATATTTTAATTTATAACATTAAATTCATTTGCTTAAATAAGATTGAGTTGGTTACGAGTTAGTACTTGGTGATTTTTATTAAATAATTCTCTGTGGGAACGATACTCAACTTATCACTTTATTACTTGTTGACCACGTATACTTGCGTGTTGTGCGTATATAGATTTTACCCAACAATAGTCAGAATTTCAGCAAAAGGAAATGAACAAACCAGGAGACCGAATGAACAAATTCAGCAAACTGAAATGAATGACCAGCATAAACGTGAACCTGAAGATTTGCAAGATGATGAAGATGAGTCTAATGATCAAGAGGAATTTATGCACAATATCCAAATGCCAAGAATAGCTAGATACATCAAGAATCATCCTCCAGAAAATATCATTGGAGATATCAATAAAGGTATAACCACACGAAGAGGTTTATAAAATCACTATGCATTCTCTGCATTTTTGTCACAGGTTGAGCCAAAGAATGCCAAGGATGCTATACTTGATGATAACTGGCTATTGGCAATGCAAGAAGAACTTCAACAATTTGAGAAATGCCAAATGTGGGAACTTATGTCTCCTCCAAAAGATGTTTCCATCATTGGTACTAAATGGGTCTTCAAGAACAAGCTTGATGAGCACGGGACAATCATTCGTAACAAATCAAGGTTGGTAGCTCAAGGATACAACCAACATGAGGGGATCGACTATGAAGAAACTTATGCACCAGTAGCAAGGCTGGAATCAATCCGAATTCTGTTAGCTTTTGCTTGCTACAAAAAGTTTAAGCTTCATCAAATGGATGTAAAAAGCGATTTCCTTAATGGATACATCAACGAAGAAGTTTATGTCAAACAACCTCCTAGATTCAAGCACGAAAAGTATCCTAATCATGTGTACAAGCTAAAGAAAGCTCTTTATGGCTTGAAACAAGCTCCAAGGGCTTGGTACGAAAGATTGAGTAAGTATCTCTTATCAAACGGGTTTTTTAGAGGTAAAATAGATTCTACATTATTTATTAAGCATAAAAATATAGATATCATTATTGTTTAAATATATGTAGATGATATAATATTTGGTGCTACTAATGATTTTCTTTGTGAGTGGTTTTCTAAGTGCATGCATAAAGAATTTGGCATGAGCTTTAATGGGAGAGCTTAATTACTTCTTGGGACTACAAATCAAGAAAACGAAGGAAGGAATTTATATCCATCAAACCAAATACACAAAATAACTACTCAAGAGATTTGACTTTGAAGGATCTAATTCGAAAGGTACACCCATGAGCACATCAATAAAGCTCACTACTGATGAAAAAGGTATTGATGTAGATATAACAAAATATCAAGGTATGATTGGATGCTTACTATACTTAACTGCCTCTAGACCTGATATAATGTATAACGTTTGTCTATGTGCAAGATTTCAGGCTAAACCCAAAGAATCACACTTAAATGCTGTTAAAAGAATTTTGAAATATTTAAGTGGTACTATTAATTTAATCCAAATTCCAATCATTTTGAACTAATAGGTTATTCAGATGCAGACTATGTAGAGTGTCAAATTGATAGAAAAAGTACGAGTGGTGCTTGTACTTTCTTGGGACAAAGTCTCGTATCATGGCATAGTAAAAATCAAATCTCAGTGGCTCTTTCAACTACTGAGGGTGAATACCTAGCTGCAAGAAGTTGATGTTCATCGATTTTATGGATGAGACAAACTCTATGTGATTTTGACATATTATGTTATTGTGTGCCTATCTATTGTGATAATTCTAGTGCTATAGATATATCCAAAAATCATGTGCTACACTCACGTACAAAACATATTGAAGTGAGACATCATTTTTTACGTGATAATGTGTCAAAAGGTTTTATAAAATTAATCTTTATTCCTACTGAAAATCAAATTACAGATATTTTTACAAAACCATTAAGTGAAGATAGATTTTGCATGCTGCGAAAAGAACTTGGGATGTGTATCGCTTAATTTTTTAAACTACATTATCGTTATACATGCATATCTTAATAACAGCTAAAATCTGGGATATTCGGTATTATAAGTTTTCGGCTGCCCATTAAATGTTCTTAAATCCTGGACACGGTATTCCAAATATTTGTCATGATGATTTTTTGAAATTCGAAAAGACAAGTCAGTTGAGTCTCTTGAGAGACTTAGGCATGTAGAGATACATGAATTGTATATTTTATCTCTCTCATCTAATTATGGTTTTAACGTAAATTGAGGACGCAAGATTCTAGGAACCTCTCATAATGACTTTGAAAATCGAAAAGACATAATGACTGAGAGATGTTGAAAGACGTAAACGTGTAGGAGTGTACAATGTACTTTCATTAGTCCTTTTATAAAACTTTCTGTCTCTCTCTCCATTATCTTTACATCTCAAATCTGTTTCTGGCTTCATTTCTCTCCTGCTCTATACGTTCATCTTTCTCAATAATAAACCTCGAGCACTATGAGAACCAGAACACATAAGAGATCATTGATAGATTCTGACGACGATCAGACGCTGGTACCTCCTAAATCAACTACCGGTCCTTCACGCAAGCAATGAAAATTGAAGAAGGTCGTGCCTGGAGAAACAGAGTATGTGGACTCTTCGTCTTCTGATTAGTCAACTTTCAGTCCTTCTTTGCCGAAATCATCTGGACCTTCTCGGCGACGTCCATCAACGACTCCATCCTTTAAGCCAGAGGTTACCCCTCCTCCGGTTTCGGTAAACCCTAACCTCTCCTCTGATCTTCCTGACAACTTCTTTCAAAGTAATGCGTATGAGGTGCGTTTCAAAACAATCATTTTTCCCGAACAATTTGTCTATGAAAAGTCTGTTGATCAGATTTTTTTTCAACAATCTCCTTTGAGACCACTGTTCGAGTCTTGTGGTATTTCTTCAATGTTTTTTCCTCCATCTGTGGCATACCCTAGACTTGTCCAACAATTTTACACAAATCTAGAATGTCATGGTGATTTTTATACCACTTTTGTCAAAGGAAAATTGTTATATTTTACAGTCGTGGATTTTGGTAGTATTTTGAATATTCCATCTTCTAGTGTGTATCCTTTTACAAAAAAGGGGCTGTTCATTTTCTATTTACTCCTCTGGAACAGTTACAAATTGTGATGAACAACAATTTATTGAATAATATTTTTACTCCTAAAACAGTGGATGTCTCTCCTATTTTTTGTGTCCTCCATCATCTTGTTAGATACAATCTGTTGCCTCGTTTAGGTGGAGGAGTAGATTTTACCTATCAAGATTTGATAGTTGTTGCCATGATATTAAGAGGTATTTCTTTTAACTTTTCTGAAATGATGCTTCATCATATGACTACCTGTTTAAGAAAAACAAAGACATGTTTGCCTTACAGTGCTACTCTTACTACTCTATTCAAACATTTTAAAGTTTCTTTTGAAAATGAAAATTATGTTTCTATTACTGATTCCATCAGTGTTGGGCCTCTGAAAATGTCGCGTATTCTTTTAATTTATGGTATATTTGTTTGTATTAATTTTGAGAATCCTGCTCCTCCAATCTCAATTCCATCCTCTCCTGTTCAGCCCCCCACTCAATCTTCTCCTGAAATCATTGACATGTTGAAACTGGTGCTTAGTAATCAAGAAAAAATGCAAGCTGAAATGTCTGGCCTTCACACTCGTATGACTCAGTTGGAAAAAGGCAAATTACCTTTGGGTGCTCCTGAAATTAACAAACTTTATCACAATCTTGAAGATGAGTTTATTGACTTACAGGCAGGTTTTAAACTACAAACCACTGCTTTGGCAGAGGTTATGCAGTGAAGGCTTAATCGAAATTCTTGTCAGTTAAGTCAGGAGATTAAGTTTGTTAGCAATCAGGTTGGAGAATTGGCTGATTTTATATCTACACATTTCAATGATGTGGGATCGAAGCTCCATATGCAGCGTAAACATTCTACAGTCATAGAATGGGTTCATTGTAACTGGTTGGCTGAGTACATTGGTGAATTCCTTGGCGTGCCCTTACCCCCTGGAACTTTTATTCCAAGACCTCATCAGTTTGCTACTGACTTTACTCTTGCTAAACAGATTCACCGTGCCCTTCATCATCCTTACTTCACCAAGAGGGATGAACAACGTGCAGCAGTGGTAGAACTCGAGTGATGGCTCTTTCCCTTTTTGGTTGATGACAAAGGGGGAGAATTTTAGGGGCTATTGGGTTTATTTATAGAATGAAAAGACTTGGATTTATGATTCACCAGACGTTTGTTTAAAGTTTTTATTTTATGTTAGCAGTTTGATATTTGATATATGTTGAACTAACATGATTGCAGGTACATATCAGATAATAGGGTTGTTTAAAATTTCAGTTTACTGAAATTAAATTTGAATTTCAGTTAGTATGAGATTCTTGAAATGATATTGATGCATGAATTTAGGGGGAGCTAATTATATGATATGCATAAACATAGGGGGAGCTAATGAGAATTAAAAGGTTTTTGGTTGTCATCATCAAAAAGGGGGAGAATGTTGACCTAGTCATATTTTATCTTTAAGTTTTGATGATGAATTATTCGTATGTTAAATTATTTTATGGCATTTCAGGTATCTGATGATAAGGAATATTCAAGTGGGTGAAGAATTTCTCTTTACCAGGAAACAAAAGTGTAAGGTCAATTGCATAATAATTTATTTTTCATTTAAAGGCTCTAGGACATATCATTTACATTTTGTTATGTCTTAAATGAAAAATGTTTTAAAAGTTTTGAAAAAGGTTTCCTAAATACTTTAAAACATGTTATCAAGTACAAATGTTTTTAATACATTATTACTTGATATATGAATGTATGATATACGTGGATATATGAGCATGGTTAGTAACAAGACGGTTGACATGGTAAGTGTACGATTTTCAAGGAGTAATGATAATGATTATCTTTGAACTTTGAAAACATTGATTATTGGAAAAGTTGTTTAATGACATACGCCACCTTTTATGCAAAACGTCACTTTAGTTGTTGCACGCTACTTAATGTTTGGAGAGATAAAGCCAAAGTTGTTTAGTGGTTTATTTGTTTAATAGATCTTTTGATTTATCCAAACTGAATAACTAACAAAGTGATTGATGTGCTAAACTGGATAAATATTGTTTTTCATTTCTTTACCATTGTGAGTTATCTCTAAGATATTATCATACCGTTTGATTATTTGAACTAAAACAGAACATATCTCTTAATTAACGGTAATATCTTGTGGGCTATAAATTAGTATTTTCATTGATGAAAAATTACAACTCACGAAAATATTTCTTGCACTTATCACGGTTATTATCGAGCAAATTGATTTTATCAGTGCAACCTTTGAGAATCTAAGCAATTAATTTTCTGATATTATTTAAGCTGGTATTTGGTAAGAAATTAATTATTTATTTATTTTGTGCTAATTGATCATTGCATATAATTGAGCCTTTAATTGTTAAATTGATTATTCTTGCATTGATCATAGACCTCTATATTTGTATTGAATTTTTATTTTATACTAAGTGTAGTCTAAAGGTTTTAATCCTAGTAGATTAGAGAAAAAGTTTACAAACAGGTTCAAGGAAGCAAAGGTGCTTGAAGAGTGCATAGGTGCATAAGGAGCAAGAGTGCTCAAGAGAAATTAATTGTTAATTAATTTATGTAAGAAACTGTTTTGTAATCGGTGTTTATTTATAAAGATAAATAAAATGAGTCTCCAATACTAGTTGGTATTGGACGTGGACTAGGCTATTATTATAAAGGGTAATAGCTAAACCACGTAAAAATTTTAGGTGTTGATATTACTACTTGTTTACCTTAATTACTCAAGTAAGCCATTTAATTATCTTAATAATTCAAATTTGAATATTTGTATTATATTTAGATAATTCTTTAACACCTAAGTATTTTAGTTAAGTTATAAATTCTGCAGGATATTTAGTCAATTCAGTAGACTATATTAATTCAGCAAACTGAATTAATCAATATAATAGCTTGATTTAAAGTTTAAAATTTTGTCATAGATTTCTCCTACACTTATTGTGACGCCCCCAAAATAGGTATACATCACCCATCTTGAGTCGCCAAATACATGGTACAAAATTTAAATACAGCTTAATTATACAACAGTCGTGTAAAATACGGCAATACATAATCTAAGAGTTTTAATAAGAATATTGTCATCTAGACAATATCCACACTCAATGGAGTCCTCATTACATTTATTGTCATATTATTTAACAGAATAGTGAGGACTACTAATGCTATCATCTGGACCGTCACTCCATTCCCCGACTTGTCCCAACTACGTTCTCATTTTCTGAAGAGAACAATGAAAGAAAGGGTGAGCTCAACTAGCCCAGTAAGAAATATTATAACTAAGATAAAGCAGAATAAATTATCATTAGCCTTCAACAGTGTTAAACTGATAAAATATAATAAACATCAAGTTTAACTGCAGCGGAACAAGTAATCCATTAAAAGAGTCAAGTAGAGAATAAAATCTACTATCTTCTATGATTTAAAAGGTTTTTCATCACTTTTATTGCTGAGACTCAGCTTAATAAATAAACCACATCATCCCTACACTATGGCCAAGGATATTCATTAGTATCACGACCACAAATTATCCATGCACTACGGGCCAAGGATATTCGTGTATTCATCAATGGTCATGATCATGCCAACAACTGTCTATCAACGCACTACGGGCCAATGAGGACTTTCACCACATCATTTGTAACATTACGTCATGATTATACCGAATGATCCCTGGTCATAATCATAGATGACTTTCAACAGAATATAAACATGAGGATGATGAAAATGATATATGAATTCAATAAAAACAAGTTCAAGAATTAATTTATCCAGGAACCAATAACGTCCAAATTGTCAACATGATACTGCTTTATGGTCTAAAATTCAAGAATGCTCAGAAGAATATTTCTATAAAAAGATACTGGATGAAGCGCAAATATCAAGGATATTCCACTAATTTCATGGAGTATAGAAGTCAAAGCTTTAACCAACTGAGTATAATAACGAATGGAATAACAAAAGAATTCACCAAGCATGCGATAGACCGCAAAGACATGTTATTAAAACAAAATAATAAATAATGGAACCAGGACATGCGTAAACGCACACACAGGATATTCCAACAGAATAATAAATAATGGAACCTGGTCATGCGTAAAGCACAGACAGGATATTCCAACAGAATGATAAATAATGGAACCAGGTTATGCGTACAGCACAGACAAGATGTTCCAACAGAATGATAAAGAATGGAATAATATAAGAATTTCACCATGTCTACAGTACTTCGCATAGACAGGTTATTCCAACATAATATTAAAGAATGGAATAATAGAAGAATTTTACCAAGAATAGGGTAGTCTGCGTATACAGGTTATTCCAACAGAATAATAAAGAATGGAATAACAGAAGTTCTCTTCATGAATACAAGAGAAATAATACCCCTTACCTTAGAAAAACTTGATACTGGAATAGTGAGGTAGCAGATTTCTTTTTTTCTTTCTCTCTATAATTTCTCTCTATAATAATTGCTCTAAAGCTTTTGAAAATTGGTGAGAAATGAAGGAAGAATGAGCTTCTATTTATAAAAAAATATAGTTTCGATAATTGTACGTTTTGGGGCTCGAAATATTATAGTATAATACCTTCCTCTTTTTCTTCATTTTTAATTTAGTCCTACAAGTATTATCAAACTTGCACCACCTCCCCTAATAGTAAATAATGTGAATTAATAGTTCATTAATGTGACTCAATAGTATAATCATGTGAAAAAACTAATTACAGTATAGTACCTTCAACTATATATCCATTTTTAATTTAGTCATGCAAGTATTATCAATCTTGCACCACCTCCCCTAATAGTACATGAATGTGAATCAATAGTACATAGATATGAACAAATAGTTAAAAGCATGTGAAATAATAGCAATTAATTGCTCATTTATCTGATTAATTACCCGATTGGTCAATATAACCTCCAGACATCAATTATTATCGAAATAAATGTCGATTTCCACTAACACTAATAATTCCAACACAATGGAAATATCAATTTCATCAACACAACTTATTCATCATTAATATTATAACTCACAATATTTAACAACCAAGTCGTTCCCAGGAAAGAGGGGGCTTTCCGATAAGGATTTCTCCTTATTGGCGCGCAATTAGGTGACCAACCCTCTCCTTGACAGATCTTCTAGACATTGTAAATATTGCAAATAATAATATGAATAACTTTGTCATTTCAATTGTTGATTTAATAATAATAAATATTATGCAGATGATACTGTGACAATAATTGAATCAATAATATGAGAGATATGATGCAGCGATTATTGTAGCAATAATTGAGTATAACTGAGTGACTTCTCACGTAAGCATCAATAATCAATACCGTATGCTACTCTGCAACCACGCGTATTACTGTACTTTTACTACTGGGTAGTTCAACAGTTTTAACGGTAACACTTTCGCTGTTATCTTTATAAAAAGATAATTCTGTCATTTTCTAACTACGACAATACTTCCGTTGTGGGGTCCACCAATGATTGTGCCGTCGTACGAATATTCCCTGTTAAAACTAATATTCCCCGACCAATCAAATACTATATAACCACTTGCTTACTTTACAAAATTTGTAAATATTACCCACAATTATAATCTTATATCAAATCCACACCATAATATTCAAAAATATATTTCAAGAAAATTATTCTTTATTCATAAAAGTTGGGGTCTTACAACCTCCCCTTCTTATGAAATTTTGTCCTCAAAATTAGGGTATGTACCTGGTATATCGAAGAGGTGAGGATATCTTGACTTCATCTCAGATTCTAACTCTCAGGTCATTTCCTCAACATCGTGGTTTCTCCACGAAACTTTGACTTAAGGTATAACTTTAGAGCATAGAATATGATCCTTCTTATCCAAGATTTTAACAGGTAACTCTTCATACGTTAAATCTTCCTCTATCTCGCCTTGTTCTACTTCAATAATGTGGTTCGGGTCTTTCACATATTTACGTAACATAGATATGTGAAAAACGTTATGAACACGAGACATACTTGGCGGTAAGACGAGTCTATAGGCCACAGTTCTTACTCGATCGAGGATTAAAAATGGGCCAATGAATCGAGGGTTGAGCTTTCCTCTCTTTCCAAATCTCGTAACTCCCTTCCATGGAGCAACACGTAACAACACATGATCTCCAATATCGAATTCTACGTCCTTTCAATGAAGATCATCATAACTCTTTTGTCGATCTTGTGAGGTTTTTATACGTTGTCAGATCGTTTGAATCTTTTTCGTAGTCATACGTACCAACTCTGGTCCCAACAACGTTGCTTCACCCACCTCATCCCAGCATACTGGAGAATGACACTTTCTTCCATACAACGCCTTAAATGGAGTCATGCCAATACTTGCTTGATAACTGTTGTTGTAGGAAAACTCCTCCAATGGTAAGAAATTGTCCCAACTTCCTTTAAAGTTAAGGACACAGTGTCTTAATAAATCTTCAAGAGTTTAAATAGTCCTCTCCGACTGCCCGACCGTCTGAGGATGATATACCGAGCTAAATCATAAATCCGTGCCCATAGCTTTTTGCAAACTAACCCAAAATATTGAAGTGAATCTTGGGTCTCGATCAGAAACTATGGATACCGGCATACCATGTAGTCTTACAATCTTGTTTATGTACATAAGAGCAAGACGTTCAAGTGTATAAGTTTCTCGTATAGGTAGGAAATGAGCAGACTTGGTCAATCTATCAATAATTACCCAAATTGCATCTATGCCTTGAGAAACCTTGGGAAGACCAGTAACGAAATCCACGGTAATGTTTTCCCACTTCCATTCTGGAATTTCAAGTGGTTGAAATGGACCTTTTGGTACTTGATGCTCCGCCTTGACTCGTTGACAAGTTAAACACCTTGAGATAAACTCCGTTATCTCTCTCTTCATATTGCTCCACCAAAATGTATATCGAAGATCACGATACATTTTGGTACTCCCAAGATGGATTGCAAACGGTGTGTTGTGCGCCTCCATCATGATTTTATACTTTAAATCAGGGTTGTTAGGAACACAAAGTCTGGAGTTGACTCGAAGTATTCCTTCTTCATCGATTCTTGCTTCCAGCATATCACCTTCTTGCACTTTCTTCCTCATATGCATCAGCTCCAGGTCTGTAGCTTGAGCAGCTTTAACTTTATCGATTAAAGTCGATTCTACTTGTATATTCGCCATCATCACATGGGTCCCTGGAGTCTTTAACTCTATCTCCATCCTTTGTAAGTCATATAAAATGGGCCTTTGCGTTGACAATAATACACTCGTACCCGCATATGATCTTTTACTCAATGCATCAGCTACAACGTTCGCTTTTTCAGGATGGTATTGAATGGTATGATTGTAATCTTTCAACAACTCAAGCCATCATCTTTGCCGCATGTTGAGTTCCTTTTGAGAGAAGAAATATTTGAGGCTTTTATGATCCGTATAGATCTCCACCTTCTCTCCATACAGGTAATGCCTCCAAATCTTAAGCGCAAAAACGACAACTGCCAACTCTAGACCATAAGTAGGATAATTCCTCTCATATTCCTTGAGTTGTCGTGAGGCATAGGCTATGACTTTCCCATGTTGCATGAGAACACATCCTAACCCTTTGCCTGAAGCATCACTGTAGATGACAAATCCCTCCGAGCCAGATGGTATTGTCAGAACAGGTGCTGAAATGAGTCTCCTCTTGAGTTCTTGAAAACTCTTCTCGCATTCCTCGCTCCAACCGAATTTTGTATCTTTTCGAGTCAGCTGAGTTAATGGAGTAGCGATTCGAGAAAACCCTTCTATAAATCTCTGATAATAATCAGCTAAGCCGAGAAAGCTACGTACTTCGGTCACTGATTTAGGTTTCACCCAGCTTTATATTGCTTCAATCTTTGCCAGGTCAACAGATATCCCATGATTTGATATCACGTGCCTAAGGAATACAACTTCCTCAAGTCAGAACTCACATGTCTTCAACTTGGCATATAACTTGTTTTCATGAAGCTTTTGGAGTATTAGCCTCAAGTGTTGCACATGGTCTTCACGGGTTTTGGAGTATATGAGGATGTCATCAATAAAGACGACCACAAAGTGATCCAAATATTCCTTGAATACTCGGTTCATCATATCCATGAAGGCAGCAGGAGCAATAGTCAATCCAAAAGATATGACTAAGAATTCATAATGTCCGTACCGAGTTCTGAAAGCAGTCTTTGGAATGTCATTAGTTTTAATCTTCCACTGATGATATCCGGAACGAAGATCAATCTTTGAAAAGAATTTGGCGCCTTGCAACTGGTCAAACAGGTCATCAATGCGAGGCAATGGGTACGTATTTTTTATGGTGACATGATTCAACTCCCGATAATCAATACAAAGTCGCATACTTCCATCTTTCTTCTTTACGAATAAAACAGAAACACCCCAAGGAGACGTAATAGGACGAATGAAACCGATGTCTAACAATTCCTGCAATTGGGTCTTTAACTCCTGAAATTCAATAGGAGTCATTCGATATGGGGCTCTGGAAATGGGTTTTGTACCGGGTTTAAGGTCGATAAAAAATTCAATTTCACGCTCTGGGGTAGGCCAGGAAGTTCTTCAGGGAATACGTCAGGAAATTTATTAACAATAGAAATATCTTTCAAATCTGACGTATTTTTGTTTAAATCTGTGACATTAGCTAAGTAAGCTTGACATCCGTTTTTCAATAAACGAATAGTTTTATAGCTTGAGATGACCGTGATTGATTTTAATGGTTTGGTTGCTTGAATTCGCATAATAGGTTGATTAGGAATATAAAAGCTAACAACCTTACGAAAACAATCAATTTTAGCATGATGAGTAGTTAACCAATCAATCCCTAGAATCACGTCAAATGCAAGTATTTTTAAAGAAATAAGATCGAAAGGTAACATGCGATTACCGATTTGAATCAAACAAGACTTATAAACAGTGGATGTAATGAAGGTTTCTCCCAACGGAGTTTCCACAGATAAGTCAAAGTCTAATTTCTCCGAAGTTAAATTTAATCGTTGAGTGAAAGTAAGAGAAATAAAAGAATGGGTAGAACCGATATCAAATAAGGTATAGACTTTGCTAGAGTTTATGATAAGCTTACCTGTGACGACCTCATTCGGGTTCCTTGCTTTCTGGGAGGTCACAACAAACGCTTTTCCTTGAACTACTACTTTTGACTTGTCTGGGACGGTATTTTGTGTCACCGTTCCAACTGGACTTGTATTCGGTGCACAATAAAATCGGGCTAAGTGACCTTCTCTCCATAATTATAACACGCTTTGGATGGCATCGCGCAGTTTGGACTGATATGTCCCTCCCCTCCGCATTTGAAGCATATGATAGGTGGTCGTTCTCCTTCCTTAACCACGGGTGCTGATGCTGACGTCTTTCCATCATTGTTGAATCTCCTCTTCTTAAAATGTCCATTCTTATTGTCTTGGCCATGATTACCACCGAAGTGGTTACCATTTCTGGCATGTTGATTCCCTCCACGTTTGTTGTCACCGCTTTGATGACTGCTACCACTGGTATTATCATTTTCCCGGCTGCTTTCTCTTGGTTGAGTTGACTCGGTATTGCGCTCCAATAACTGAGCCCTATTTACAACGTCTGAATACAAACACAGCTTATGAAAAATTAGATATTGACGTATCTCGGGTTTTAAACCTCTTAGAAACATCCGCATCATTCTCTCCTTATTGTCAACCAAGTGAGACGCAAACCGGGACAACTCGACAAACTTAGCTTCGTACTGCGACACGGTCATATTGTTCTGCTCCAACTTGATGAACTCTACCTCTTTCATGTGATGAATACTTTCGGGAAAGTACTTGTCGTTGAATAGTTCTTGGAACTTCTCCCAAGACATCTTCAGTGCGGCAGGTTGAGTACGTTTTACCAATTCCCACCAGTAATCTGCCTCTCCTCGCAAAATAAAGGTGGTAATGGGAACCTTTTGCTCCTCGGAGCATACCAAGACATCAAATATCTTGGTGATCTTCTTAATCCACGTCTCCGCCTTAAGTGGTTTTGGCTCTCCAATAAACTCCGGTGGTCCCAACTCCTTGAACAGTTTAGCGGTGACCGTCCGAGAGTTACCAGTGTTTCCACCTGCATTTTGGACAGGAGTCTCTCTTACCTGATGGTGTACGAATTGTAGAAAGCTCCTTAATATTCCGTCGTTCGCCATTTGGTCGGTATTGTTGTTCACCTGAGGATTATTGCCTTCCTGATGCACATTATCCTGGGTGTTGATCTGTGGTGACTCAACGGTCTCCTATGCTCCATTGCTATTCTCAACATTTTTGAAAGTCATTTTCAAATACTGTCACAAAACAAGGGTTAATTGACATGTCAGATATTATCCCTATACTCTTACCGACCAAATAAATACCAAATAAACTTAGGTAGGTTATACTAGCGAAGGAATTCCCCGTGTCTCCCCTCCTAGTTCTTGTCTCACATCTCAGCCAGGGATCATATCCTTAAGCTTTGATACCAACTGTGACGCCCCCAAAATAGGTATACATCACCCATCTTGAGTTGTCAAATACATGGTACAAAATTCAAATTCAACTTAATTATACAACAGTCGTGTAAAATACAACAAAACATAATCCAAGAGTTTTAATAAGAATATTGTCATCTAGACTATATCCACACTCAATGGAGTCCTCATTACATTTATTGTCACACTATTTAACAGAATAGTGAGGACTACTAATGCTATCATCTGGACCGTCACTCCGTTCCCCGACTAGTCCCAGCAACGTTCCCATTTCCTGAAGAGAACAATGAAAGAAAGGGTGAGCTCAACTAGCCCAGTAATAAATATTATGACTAAGATAATGCAGAATAAATTATCATTAGCCTCAACAATGTTAAACTGATAAAATATAATAAACATCAAGTTTAACTACAGCGGAACAAGAAATCCATTAGAAGAGTCGAGTAGAGAATAAAATCTACTATCTCCTATGATTTAAAAGGTTTTTCATAACTTTTATCGCTGAGATTCGGCTTAATAAATAAATCACATCATCCTTGCACTACGGTCAAGGATATTCATTAGTATCACGACCACAAATTATCCATGCACTACGGGCCAAGGATATTCGTGTATTCATCAATGGTCATTATCATGCCAACAACTGTCCATCAACGCACTGTGGGCCAATGAGGACTTTTACCACATCATTTGTAACATTACGGTCATGATTATACCGAATGATCCTTGATCATAATCATACCAAGTCCATCTATGCACTACAGGCCACAGATGACTTTCAACATAATATAAACATGAGGATGATGACAATGATATAGGAATTCAATAAAATAAGTTCAAGAAATAATTTATCCAGGAACGAATAACGTCCAAATTGTCAACATGATACTGCTTTGTGGTGTAAAATTCAAGAATACTCAGAAGAATATTTCCATAAAAAGATATTTGATGAAGTGCAAATATCAAGGATATTCCACTAATTTCATGGAGTATAGAAGTCAAAGCTTTAACCAACTGAGTATAATAACGAATGGAATAATAAAAGAATTCACCAAGCATGCGATAGACCGCACAGACAGGTTATTCCAACATAATAATAAATAATGGAACCAGGTCATGCGTAAACGCACAGACAGGATATTCCAACAGAATAATAAATAATGGAACCAGGTCATGCGTAAAGCACAGACATGATGTTCCAACAGAATGATAAATAATGGAACCAGGTTATGCGTACAGCACAGACAGGATGTTCCAACAGAATGATAAAGAATGAAATAATAGAAGAATTTCACCATGTATGCAGTACTTCGCATAGACAGGTTATTCCAACATAATAATAAAGAATAGAATAACAGGAGAATTTCACCAAGTATAGGCTAGTCCGCGTATACAGGTTATTCCAACAGAATAATAAAGAATGGAATAACAGAAGTTCTCTTCATGAATACGAAAGAAATAATACCCCTTACAAGTACAACAAATAATATCTCTTACCTTAGAAAAACTGAATACTGGAGTAGTGAAGTAGCAGAATATTTTTCTTCCTTCTCTCTATAGTTTCTCTCTCTAGAGTTTCAGTGAATTCGTAAGAAATAATGAAGGAATGAGCTTCTATTTATAGGAGAATGGACTGAATAGTAACTAATTCATTAACCGTTCAGATTGATTTACTTTTAAACGGACGGTCCATATTGATTTACTATTAAACTTAAAGCAACAGTCCATACTGATTTACTATTAAAACTTTAAACCAGCGATCCATATTGATTTACTATTATAACTTTCCACCAGTGGTCCATATTGATTTACTATTATATCTTCAACCAACGATCCATATTGATTTACTATTATAACTTCAACCAACGGTCTGAAAAATTATCACATCTCCTCATGGAATAATATTGTACCCAAAAATGATTTGGACCGAAAAGAAATATATTTTTTGGGTGAATAGTACTTCAGGAATAGTACTTCGTGAATAGTACCCCGACACAAAAAGTATCTTAAATACCCAAGTGAATAATACTAGAGTGAATAGTAACCGGGTGAATAGTAACCCATGAATAGTACTCTAACACGAAAAGTGTCCCAAATACCCGAGTGAACAATACTAGAGTGAATAGTAACCCATGAATAGTACTCTGACACGAAAAGTGCCCCGAATACCCGATTGGTTAATATAACCTCCAGACATCAATTATTATCGAAATAAATATTGATTTCTACTAACACTAATAATTTCCACACAATAGATTTATCAATTTCATCTTTAATCAACACGAACTTATTCATCATTAATATTATAATTCACAATATTTAACAACCAGGTCGTTCCCAGGAAAGAGGGGGCTTTTCGATAAGGATTTCTCTTTATTGGCACGCAATTAGGTGACCAAACCTCTCCTTGACAGAACTTCTAGACATTGTCAATATTGCAAATAATAATATGAATAACTTTGTCATATCAATTATTGATTTAATAATATATCATATTATGTAGATGATATTGTGACAATAATTGAATCAATAATATGAGAGATATGATGCAACAATTACTGTAGCAATAATTGAGTATAACTGAGTGACTTCTCACGTAAGCATCAATAATCAATACCGTGTGCTACTATGCAACCACAGTGTATTACTGTACTTTTACTACCGGGTAATTCAACAGTTTTAATGGTAACACCTCCGCCGTTATTTTTATAAAAAGATAATTATGTCGTTTTCTAACTACGACAATACTTCCGTTGTGGGGTCCACCAATGATTGTGTCGTCGTACGAATATTCTCTGTTAAAATGAATATTTCCCGACCAAACAAATATTTTATAACAACTTGCATACTTTGCAAAATTTATAAATATTACCCACAACTATAACATTATATCAAATCCACACCATAATATTTAAAAAAATATTTCGAGAAATTTAAATCTTTATTCATAAAATTTGGGGTCTCACAATGAGGCTAATTTGTGGCACAAGAGGATGGGACATGTTCACATGGATTTAATCAAGAAATTATCCTCAAAGAATCTCGTCAAAGGATTGCCGAAAATAAAATATGAAAAGAAGGGAATTTGTGTTCCTTGTTAACTCGGGAAACAAGTAAGAACATCATTTACGGCAAAGAACATGGTATCAACCTCTTCCCCTTTACATCTACTTCATCTTGATTTATTTGGACTAGAAAGTCATTTTAGTATTAATGGTAAATTTTATACATTTGTAATAGTTGATGATTTTTCTAGATTCACATGGGTATTATTCTTAAGAACTAAGGATGAAGCATTTAAAGAGTTTGAAAGATTAATAAGAAAACTTGAAACAAAATATAATTTCAAACTCATTAGAATTAGAAGTGACCATGACACTAAATTTCAAAAAGATTTTATAACCTTTTGTGATCAAAGAGGTATTAGCCATGAATTTTCAGTACCAAGGACTCCTCAACAAAACGGGGTGGTGGAAAGGAAAAATAGAACTCCACAAGAGACAGCTAGAACTCTATTACAAGAAAGTAAGCTTCCAAAGAAATTTTAGGCCGGAGCAGTAAGTACATCTTGTTATGTTTTAAATAGAGTACGCATTCGTCCTATTATTTTGAAAACACCATATGAGCTTTTAAATAATAAAATTCCCAACATAAGTTATTTCAAAATATTATGTTCTAAATGTTTCATTTTAAATACAAGTGACAATTTGAGAAAATTTGATGCTAAGTCATATGAAGGAATATTTGTTGGTTATTCTCAAAATAGTAAGGCTTATCGCATTTTTAATATTAAAAATTCATGTGTAGAAGAATCTGTTTATATCACTTTCAATGAGACTAACAATGATCTTCCAAAAGAAAGTGAAGATGATGTAGGAAATTCGGAGATAGTTGATAAGTAGGTTTTATACCTACTTATCCGGTATCTTTTACTTGAATTAGTTGCTTATATTCATGTGTCTTAGTTACTTTTCATGCATTTTGTGTTCGTTTTGTAGGTTATACATTTGGGAGCGGTGTGAGCGACTATTGGGAAGGAAAATGGCAAGGAAAAAGCAATTCCGGACATCGTTTATGCTTTCATGTTCAATTCATGTTCTTGGCTTGGAGCTTGGACTATATTGTAGAGCGTTTTCTTAGCTTTCCGAAACATCTTGAATCATTCAAATCGGAGTTCGGATGAAAGAGTTATGACATTTCTACCAACGGACGTCATTGAACTTCACCGTTTTGCGTGGTCATTTACATAGCAGTCACTTCCAGTCCAATTTCGACTTTCATGCGTTTGTTATTTCTCAAAGCTCAAAGAATTAAAGTTGTAGATCTCGTCGATAGCTTCGATTTGATAGGTCGCGGGACTCATAAATCCTCTCGGTTTAGACGTTACGGCAGTTTTAGCAGAGGAGGTTCCAGCAGAAAATGTATTGGCAGATTGGTGTCCAGCCGGGGCTGGACGTTTTTGTGCCTTAGGACCCAGCCGGGGCTGGGGTCCTGGGTGTTTTAGCAGTCCACTACCCAGCCGGGGCTGGGTTTTTGCAATGGAAAAGTCCAGCCAGGGCTGGCCTATGCGAAAATGAAGAGATTTTGTCCGAATTTGAGTCCGAAAAGGATTGTTTTGAGTTGTTTGATTCAAGGACTTCCAAGAGAACTAAAAGACATGTACAAAGGCTTATAAAAGGAGGGGAATAACACAGATTAGAGGATATGAGGAGATTATTAGGAGATTAGAGAGCATTCTATTAAATTAGATTAGAGTAAATTAGAGAAAAACACTAGTTCTAATTAGATTTGGAGATTGAAACAACTTGGAGACCATTGAAGATTTGAAGTAGGAGCAAGAAGGGAGCGTCAAATCTACTGACAATAGATTATTTCTTCTCATGTTCTTCTATCTTTATCTTTTAATGTGTATTCAATTGTGGATTCTTAGTTTTAATTCAATAATTATGAACTAATTCTTTGTTTGAGATTACAATGGATCTTATTGTGTAGTTTATTTTAATATGCTTCGTTATCAATTAGTATTTTCTATTGTGAGAATTGTCTATTGTGATTTGGCATTAATTGTTTAATTGATTGGCCATCAATTACCGTGATAATCTATATGAACTCGAGAGATGAAGTATTGATTTAGATCTTATCATGATAGCATGTGTTCAGGATTTTGTTAATAGCTTAAACTTGATGAGTGTTAAGGTAGAGATATGCTTGACATCGCATGTAATCGGATAGAGAACTTAGTCTTCAACCTTCTTCAATTGTAATTCACATAGAGATATAGTGGGTTAGTTGATTAAGGTGTTTAACGAATTTCTATCTTAATTGTGGATTGACGTTAATACGGTATTAGTGCATCGAGAGGTGGTTAATATTACTTTCGTGTTCTTGATTAACAATTCGGGATAGAGAATAATTGATGAGAAGTGTGTTAACCTAAATGAAGCAATAAGTGAAGTTGTGATCTTAAATCTCTATAATCTGATTTTTAATTAGTGGTAATTAGAATTAGTTTAGTTAAATATTTTAATTTATAACATTAAATTCATTTGCTTAAATAAGATTGAGTTGGTTACGAGTTAGTACTTGGTGATTTTTATTAAATAATTCTCTGTGGGAACGATACTCAACTTATCACTTTATTACTTGTTGACCACGTATACTTGCGTGTTGTGCGTATATAGATTTTACCCAACAATAGTCAGAATTTCAGCAAAAGGAAATGAACAAACCAGGAGACCGAATGAACAAATTCAGCAAACTGAAATGAATGACCAGCATAAACGTGAACCTGAAGATTTGCAAGATGATGAAGATGAGTCTAATGATCAAGAGGAATTTATGCACAATATCCAAATGCCAAGAATAGCTAGATACATCAAGAATCATCCTCCAGAAAATATCATTGGAGATATCAATAAAGGTATAATCACACGAAGAGGTTTATAAAATCACTATGCATTCTCTGCATTTTTGTCACAGGTTGAGCCAAAGAATGCCAAGGATGCTATACTTGATGATAACTGGCTATTGGCAATGCAAGAAGAACTTCAACAATTTGAGAAATGCCAAATGTGGGAACTTATGTCTCCTCCAAAAGATGTTTCCATCATTGGTACTAAATGGGTCTTCAAGAACAAGCTTGATGAGCACGGGACAATCATTCGTAACAAATCAAGGTTGGTAGCTCAAGGATACAACCAACATGAGGGGATCGACTATGAAGAAACTTATGCACCAGTAGCAAGGCTGGAATCAATCCGAATTCTGTTAGCTTTTGCTTGCTACAAAAAGTTTAAGCTTCATCAAATGGATGTAAAAAGCGATTTCCTTAATGGATACATCAACGAAGAAGTTTATGTCAAACAACCTCCTGGATTCAAGCACGAAAAGTATCCTAATCATGTGTACAAGCTAAAGAAAGCTCTTTATGGCTTGAAACAAGCTCCAAGGGCTTGGTACGAAAGATTGAGTAAGTATCTCTTATCAAACGGGTTTTTTAGAGGTAAAATAGATTCTACATTATTTATTAAGCATAAAAATATAGATATCATTATTGTTTAAATATATGTAGATGATATAATATTTGGTGCTACTAATGATTTTCTTTGTGAGTGGTTTTCTAAGTGCATGCATAAAGAATTTGGCATGAGCTTTAATGGGAGAGCTTAATTACTTCTTGGGACTACAAATCAAGAAAACGAAGGAAGGAATTTATATCCATCAAACCAAATACACAAAATAACTACTCAAGAGATTTGACTTTGAAGGATCTAATTCGAAAGGTACACCCATGAGCACATCAATAAAGCTCACTACTGATGAAAAAGGTATTGATGTAGATATAACAAAATATCAAGGTATGATTGGATGCTTACTATACTTAACTGCCTCTAGACCTGATATAATGTATAACGTTTGTCTATGTGCAAGATTTCAGGCTAAACCCAAAGAATCACACTTAAATGCTGTTAAAAGAATTTTGAAATATTTAAGTGGTACTATTAATTTAATCCAAATTCCAATCATTTTGAACTAATAGGTTATTCAGATGCAGACTATGTAGAGTGTCAAATTGATAGAAAAAGTACGAGTGGTGCTTGTACTTTCTTGGGACAAAGTCTCGTATCATGGCATAGTAAAAATCAAATCTCAGTGGCTCTTTCAACTACTGAGGGTGAATACCTAGCTGCAAGAAGTTGATGTTCATCGATTTTATGGATGAGACAAACTCTATGTGATTTTGACATATTATGTTATTGTGTGCCTATCTATTGTGATAATTCTAGTGCTATAGATATATCCAAAAATCATGTGCTACACTCACGTACAAAACATATTGAAGTGAGACATCATTTTTTACGTGATAATGTGTCAAAAGGTTTTATAAAATTAATCTTTATTCCTACTGAAAATCAAATTACAGATATTTTTACAAAACCATTAAGTGAAGATAGATTTTGCATGCTGCGAAAAGAACTTGGGATGTGTATCGCTTAATTTTTTAAACTACATTATCGTTATACATGCATATCTTAATAACAGCTAAAATCTGGGATATTCGGTATTATAAGTTTTCGGCTGCCCATTAAATGTTCTTAAATTGTGGACACGGTATTCCAAATATTTGTCATGATGATTTTTTGAAATTCGAAAAGACAAGTCAGTTGAGTCTCTTGAGAGACTTAGGCATGTAGAGATACATGAATTGAATATTTTATCTCTCTCATCTAATTATGGTTTTAACGTAAATTGAGGACGCAAGATTCTAGGAACCTCTCATAATGACTTTGAAAATCGAAAAGACATAATGACTGAGAGATGTTGAAAGACGTAAACGTGTAGGAGTGTACAATGTACTTTCATTAGTCCTTTTATAAAACTTTCTGTCTCTCTCTCCATTATCTTTACATCTCAAATCTGTTTCTGACTTCATTTCTCTCCTGCTCTATACGTTCATCTTTCTCAATAATAAACCTCGAGCACTATGAGAACCAGAACACATAAGAGATCATTGATAGATTCTGACGACGATCAGACGCTGGTACCTCCTAAATCAACTACCGGTCCTTCACGCAAGCAATGAAAATTGAAGAAGGTCGTGCCTGGAGAAACAGAGTATGTGGACTCTTCGTCTTCTGATTAGTCAACTTTCAGTCCTTCTTTGCCGAAATCATCTGGACCTTCTCGGCGACGTCCATCAACGACTCCATCCTTTAAGCCAGAGGTTACCCCTCCTCCGGTTTCGGTAAACCCTAACCTCTCCTCTGATCTTCCTGACAACTTCTTTCAAAGTAATGCGTATGAGGTGCGTTTTAAAACAATCATTTTTCCCGAACAATTTGTCTATGAAAAGTCTGTTGATCAGATTTTTTTTCAACAATCTCCTTTGAGACCACTGTTCGAGTCTTGTGGTATTTCTTCAATGTTTTTTCCTCCATCTGTGGCATACCCTAGACTTGTCCAACAATTTTACACAAATCTAGAATGTCATGGTGATTTTTATACCACTTTTGTCAAAGGAAAATTGTTATATTTTACAGTCGTGGATTTTGGTAGTATTTTGAATATTCCATCTTCTAGTGTGTATCCTTTTACAAAAAAGGGGCTGTTCATTTTCTATTTACTCCTCTGGAACAGTTACAAATTGTGATGAACAACAATTTATTGAATAATATTTTTACTCCTAAAACAGTGGATGTCTCTCCTATTTTTTGTGTCCTCCATCATCTTGTTAGATACAATCTGTTGCCTCGTTTAGGTGGAGGAGTAGATTTTACCTATCAAGATTTGATAGTTGTTGCCATGATATTAAGAGGTGTTTCTTTTAACTTTTCTGAAATGATGCTTCATCATATGACTACCTGTTTAAGAAAAACAAAGACATGTTTGCCTTACAGTGCTACTCTTACTACTCTATTCAAACATTTTAAAGTTTCTTTTGAAAATGAAAATTATGTTTCTATTACTGATTCCATCAGTGTTGGGCCTCTGAAAATGTCGCGTATTCTTTTAATTTATGGTATATTTGTTTGTATTAATTTTGAGAATCCTGCTCCTCCAATCTCAATTCCATCCTCTCCTGTTCAGCCCCCCACTCAATCTTCTCCTGAAATCATTGACATGTTGAAACTGGTGCTTAGTAATCAAGAAAAAATGCAAGCTGAAATGTCTGGCCTTCACACTCGTATGACTCAGTTGGAAAAAGGCAAATTACCTTTGGGTGCTCCTGAAATTAACAAACTTTATCACAATCTTGAAGATGAGTTTATTGACTTACAGGCAGGTTTTGAACTACAAACCACTGCTTTGGCAGAGGTTATGCAGTGAAGGCTTAATCGAAATTCTTGTCAGTTAAGTCAGGAGATTAAGTTTGTTAGCAATCAGGTTGGAGAATTGGCTGATTTTATATCTACACATTTCAATGATGTGGGATCGAAGCTCCATATGCAGCGTAAACATTCTACAGTCATAGAATGGGTTCATTGTAACTGGTTGGCTGAGTACATTGGTGAATTCCTTGGCGTGCCCTTACCCCCTGGAACTTTTATTCCAAGACCTCATCAGTTTGCTACTGACTTTACTCTTGCTAAACAGATTCACCGTGCCCTTCATCATCCTTACTTCACCAAGAGGGATGAACAACGTGCAGCAGTGGTAGAACTCGAGTGATGGCTCTTTCCCTTTTTGGTTGATGACAAAGGGGGAGAATTTTAGGGGCTATTGGGTTTATTTATAGAATGAAAAGACTTGGATTTATGATTCACCAGACGTTTGTTTAAAGTTTTTATTTTATGTTAGCAGTTTGATATTTGATATATGTTGAACTAACATGATTGCAGGTACATGTCAGATAATAGGGTTGTTTAAAATTTCAGTTTACTGAAATTAAATTTGAATTTCAGTTAGTATGAGATTCTTGAAATGATATTGATGCATGAATTTAGGGGGAGCTAATTATATGATATGCATAAACATAGGGGGAGCTAATGAGAATTAAAAGGTTTTTGGTTGTCATCATCAAAAAGGGGGAGAATGTTGACCTAGTCATATTTTATCTTTAAGTTTTGATGATGAATTATTCGTATGTTAAATTATTTTATGGCATTTCAGGTATCTGATGATAAGGAATATTCAAGTGGGTGAAGAATTTCTCTTTACCAGGAAACAAAAGTGTAAGGTCAATTGCATAATAATTTATTTTTCATTTAAAGGCTCTAGGACATATCATTTACATTTTGTTATATGTCTTAAATGAAAAATGTTTTAAAAGTTTTGAAAAAGGTTTCCTAAATACTTTAAAACATGTTATCAAGTACAAATGTTTTTAATACATTATTACTTGATATATGAATGTATGATATACGTGGATATATGAGCATGGTTAGTAACAAGACGGTTGACATGGTAAGTGCACGATTTTCAAGGAGTAATGATAATGATTATCTTTGAACTTTGAAAACATTGATTATTGGAAAAGTTGTTTAATGACATACGCCACCTTTTATGCAAAACGTCACTTTAGTTGTTGCACGCTACTTAATGTTTGGAGAGATAAAGCCAAAGTTGTTTAGTGGTTTATTTGTTTAATAGATCTTTTGATTTATCCAAACTGAATAACTAACAAAGAGATTGATGTGCTAAACTGGATAAATATTGTTTTTCATTTCTTTACCATTGTGAGTTATCTCTAAGATATTATCATACCGTTTGATTATTTGAACTAAAACAGAACATATCTCTTAATTAACGGTAATATCTTGTGGGCTATAAATTAGTATTTTCATTGATGAAAAATTACAACTCACGAAAATATTTCTTGCACTTATCACGGTTATTATCGAGCAAATTGATTTTATCAGTGCAACCTTTGAGAAGCTAAGCAATTAATTTTCTGATATTATTTAAGCTGGTATTTGGTAAGAAATTAATTATTTATTTATTTTGTGCTAATTGATCATTGCATATAATTGAGCCTTTAATTGTTAAATTGATTATTCTTGCATTGATCATAGACCTCTATATTTGTATTGAATTTTTATTTTATACTAAGTGTAGTCTAAAGGTTTTAATCCTAGTAGATTAGAGAAAAAGTTTACAAACAGGTTCAAGGAAGCAAAGGTGCTTGAAGAGTGCATAGGTGCATAAGGAGCAAGAGTGCTCAAGAGAAATTAATTGTTAATTAATTTATGTAAGAAACTGTTTTGTAATCGGTGTTTATTTATAAAGATAAATAAAATGAGTCTCCAATACTAGTTGGTATTGGACGTGGACTAGGCTATTATTATAAAGGGTAATAGCTAAACCACGTAAAAAATTTTGGTGTTGATATTACTACTTGTTTACTTTAATTACTCAAGTAAGCCATTTAATTATCTTAATAATTCAAATTTGAATATTTGTATTATATTTAGATAATTCTTTAACACCAAGTATTTTAGTTAAGTTATAAATTCTGCAGGATATTTAGTCAATTCAGTAGACTATATTAATTCAGCAAACTGAATTAATCAATATAATAGCTTGATTTAAAGTTTAAAATTTTGTCATAGATTTCTCCTACACTTATTGTGACGCCCCCAAAATAGGTATACATCACCCATCTTGAGTCGCCAAATACATGGTACAAAATTTAAATACAGCTTAATTATACAACAGTCGTGTAAAATACGGCAATACATAATCTAAGAGTTTTAATAAGAATATTGTCATCTAGACAATATCCACACTCAATGGAGTCCTCATTACATTTATTGTCATATTATTTAATAGAATAGTGAGGACTACTAATGCTATCATCTGGACCGTCACTCCATTCCCCGACTTGTCCCAACTACGTTCTCATTTTCTGAAGAGAACAATGAAAGAAAGGGTGAGCTCAACTAGCCCAGTAAGAAATATTATAACTAAGATAAAGCAGAATAAATTATCATTAGCCTTCAACAGTGTTAAACTGATAAAATATAATAAACATCAAGTTTAACTGCAGCGGAACAAGTAATCCATTAAAAGAGTCAAGTAGAGAATAAAATCTACTATCTTCTATGATTTAAAAGGTTTTTCATCACTTTTATTGCTGAGACTCAGCTTAATAAATAAACCACATCATCCCTACACTACGGCCAAGGATATTCATTAGTATCACGACCACAAATTATCCATGCACTACGGGCCAAGGATATTCGTGTATTCATCAATGGTCATGATCATGCCAACAACTGTCTATCAACGCACTACGGGCCAATGAGGACTTTCACCACATCATTTGTAACATTACGTCATGATTATACCGAATGATCCCTGGTCATAATCATAGATGACTTTCAACAGAATATAAACATGAGGATGATGAAAATGATATATGAATTCAATAAAAACAAGTTCAAGAATTAATTTATCCAGGAACCAATAACGTCCAAATTGTCAACATGATACTGCTTTATGGTCTAAAATTCAAGAATGCTCAGAAGAATATTTCTATAAAAAGATACTGGATGAAGCGCAAATATCAAGGATATTCCACTAATTTCATGGAGTATAGAAGTCAAAGCTTTAACCAACTGAGTATAATAACGAATGGAATAACAAAAGAATTCACCAAGCATGCGATAGACCGCAAAGACATGTTATTAAAACTAAATAATAAATAATGGAACCAGGACATGCGTAAACACACACACAGGATATTCCAACAGAATAATAAATAATGGAACCTGGTCATGCGTAAAGCACAGACAGGATATTCCAACAGAATGATAAATAATGGAACCAGGTTATGCGTACAGCACAGACAAGATGTTCCAACAGAATGATAAAGAATGGAATAATATAAGAATTTCACCATGTATACAGTACTTCGCATAGACAGGTTATTCCAACATAATATTAAAGAATGGAATAATAGAAGAATTTTACCAAGAATAGGGTAGTCTGCGTATACAGGTTATTCCAACAGAATAATAAAGAATGGAATAACAGAAGTTCTCTTCATGAATACAAGAGAAATAATACCCCTTACCTTAGAAAAACTTGATACTGGAATAGTGAGGTAGCAGATTTCTTTTTTTCTTTCTCTCTATAATTTCTCTCTATAATAATTGCTCTAAAGCTTTTGAAAATTGGTGAGAAATGAAGGAAGAATGAGCTTCTATTTATAAAAAAATATAGTTTCGATAATTGTACGTTTTGGGGCTCGAAATATTATAGTATAATACCTTCCTCTTTTTCTTCATTTTTAATTTAGTCCTACAAGTATTATCAAACTTGCACCACCTCCCCTAATAGTAAATAATGTGAATTAATAGTTCATTAATGTGACTCAATAGTATAATCATGTGAAAAAACTAATTACAGTATAGTACCTTCAACTATATCTCCATTTTTAATTTAGTCATGCAAGTATTATCAATCTTGCACCACCTCCCCTAATAGTACATGAATGTGAATCAATAGTACACAGATATGAACAAATAGTTATAAGCATGTGAAATAATAGCAATTAATTACTCATTTATCTGATTAATTACCCTGATTGGTCAATATAACCTCCAGACATCAATTATTATCGAAATAAATGTCGATTTCCACTAACACTAATAATTCCAACACAATGGAAATATCAATTCATCAACACAACTTATTCATCATTAATATTATAACTCACAATATTTAACAACCAAGTCGTTCCCAGGAAAGAGGGGGCTTTCCGATAAGGATTTCTCCTTATTGGCGCGCAATTAGGTGACCAACCCTCTCCTTGACAGATCTTCTAGACATTGTAAATATTGCAAATAATAATATGAATAACTTTGTCATTTCAATTGTTGATTTAATAATAATAAATATTATGCAGATGATACTGTGACAATAATTGAATCAATAATATGAGAGATATGATGCAGCGATTATTGTAGCAATAATTGAGTATAACTGAGTGACTTCTCACGTAAGCATCAATAATCAATACCGTATGCTACTCTGCAACCACGCGTATTACTGTACTTTTACTACTGGGTAGTTCAACAGTTTTAACGGTAACACTTTCGCTGTTATCTTTATAAAAAGATAATTCTGTCATTTTCTAACTACGACAATACTTCCGTTGTGGGGTCCACCAATGATTGTGCCGTCGTACGAATATTCCCTGTTAAAACGAATATTCCCCGACCAATCAAATACTATATAACCACTTGCTTACTTTACAAAATTTGTAAATATTACCCACAATTATAATCTTATATCAAATCCACACCATAATATTCAAAAATATATTTCAAGAAAATTATTCTTTATTCATAAAAGTTGGGGTCTTACAACCTCCCCTTCTTATGAAATTTTGTCCTCAAAATTAGGGTATGTACCTGGTATATCGAAGAGGTGAGGATATCTTGACTTCATCTCAGATTCTAACTCTCAGGTCATTTCCTCAACATCGTGGTTTCTCCACGAAACTTTGACTTAAGGTATAACTTTAGAGCATAGAATATGATCCTTCTTATCCAAGATTTTAACAGGTAACTCTTCATACGTTAAATCTTCCTCTATCTCGCCTTGTTCTACTTCAATAATGTGGTTCGGGTCTTTCACATATTTACGTAACATAGATATGTGAAAAACGTTATGAACACGAGACATACTTGGCGGTAAGACGAGTCTATAGGCCACAGTTCTTACTCGATCGAGGATTAAAAATGGGCCAATGAATCGAGGGTTGAGCTTTCCTCTCTTTCCAAATCTCGTAACTCCCTTCCATGGAGCAACACGTAACAACACATGATCTCCAATATCGAATTCTACGTCCTTTCAATGAAGATCATCATAACTCTTTTGTCGATCTTGTGAGGTTTTTATACGTTGTCAGATCGTTTGAATCTTTTTCGTAGTCATACGTACCAACTCTGGTCCCAACAACGTTGCTTCACCCACCTCATCCCAGCATACTGGAGAATGACACTTTCTTCCATACAACGCCTTAAATGGAGTCATGCCAATACTTGCTTGATAACTGTTGTTGTAGGAAAACTCCTCCAATGGTAAGAAATTGTCCCAACTTCCTTTAAAGTTAAGGACACAGTGTCTTAATAAATCTTCAAGAGTTTAAATAGTCCTCTCCGACTGCCCGACCGTCTGAGGATGATATACCGAGCTAAATCATAAATCCGTGCCCATAGCTTTTTGCAAACTAACCCAAAATATTGAAGTGAATCTTGGGTCTCGATCAGAAACTATGGATACCGGCATACCATGTAGTCTTACAATCTTGTTTATGTACATAAGAGCAAGACGTTCAAGTGTATAAGTTTCTCGTATAGGTAGGAAATGAGCAGACTTGGTCAATCTATCAATAATTACCCAAATTGCATCTATGCCTTGAGAAACCTTGGGAAGACCAGTAACGAAATCCACGGTAATGTTTTCCCACTTCCATTCTGGAATTTCAAGTGGTTGAAATGGACCTTTTGGTACTTGATGCTCCGCCTTGACTCGTTGACAAGTTAAACACCTTGAGATAAACTCCGTTATCTCTCTCTTCATATTGCTCCACCAAAATGTATATCGAAGATCACGATACATTTTGGTACTCCCAGGATGGATTGCAAACGGTGTGTTGTGCGCCTCCATCATGATTTTATACTTTAAATCAGGGTTGTTAGGAACACAAAGTCTGGAGTTGACTCGAAGTATTCCTTCTTCATCGATTCTTGCTTCCAGCATATCACCTTCTTGCACTTTCTTCCTCATATGCATCAGCTCCAGGTCTGTAGCTTGAGCAGCTTTAACTTTATCGATTAAAGTCGATTCTACTTGTATATTCGCCATCATCACATGGGTCCCTGGAGTCTTTAACTCTATCTCCATCCTTTGTAAGTCATATAAAATGGGCCTTTGCGTTGACAATAATACACTCGTACCCGCATATGATCTTCTACTCAATGCATCAGCTACAACGTTCGCTTTTTCAGGATGGTATTGAATGATATGATTGTAATCTTTCAACAACTCAAGCCATCATCTTTGCCGCATGTTGAGTTCCTTTTGAGAGAAGAAATATTTGAGGCTTTTATGATCCGTATAGATCTCCACCTTCTCTCCATACAGGTAATGCCTCCAAATCTTAAGCGCAAAAACGACAACTGCCAACTCTAGACCATAAGTAGGATAATTCCTCTCATATTCCTTGAGTTGTCGTGAGGCATAGGCTATGACTTTCCCATGTTGCATGAGAACACATCCTAACCCTTTGCCTGAAGCATCACTGTAGATGACAAATCCCTCCGAGCCAGATGGTATTGTCAGAACAGGTGCTGAAATGAGTCTCCTCTTGAGTTCTTAAAAACTCTTCTCGCATTCCTCGCTCCAACCGAATTTTGTATCTTTTCGAGTCAGCTGAGTTAATGGAGTAGCGATTCGAGAAAACCCTTCTATGAATCTCCGATAATAATCAGCTAAGCCGAGAAAGCTACGTACTTCGGTCACTGATTTAGGTTTCACCCAGCTTTATATTGCTTCAATCTTTGCCAGGTCAACAGATATCCCATGATTTGATATCACGTGCCTAAGGAATACAACTTCCTCAAGTCAGAACTCACATGTCTTCAACTTGGCATATAACTTGTTTTCATGAAGCTTTTGGAGTATTAGCCTCAAGTGTTGCACATGGTCCTCACGGGTTTTGGAGTATATGAGGATGTCATCAATAAAGACGACCACAAAGTGATCCAAATATTCCTTGAATACTCGGTTCATCATATCCATGAAGGCAGCAGGAGCAATAGTCAATCCAAAAGATATGACTAAGAATTCATAATGTCCTGTACCGAGTTCTGAAAGCAGTCTTTGGAATGTCATTAGTTTTAATCTTCCACTGATGATATCCGGAACGAAGATCAATCTTTGAAAAGAATTTAGCGCCTTGCAACTGGTCAAACAGGTCATCAATGCGAGGCAATGGGTACGTATTTTTTATGGTGACATGATTCAACTCCCGATAATCAATACAAAGTCGCATACTTCCATCTTTCTTCTTTACGAATAGAACAGGAACACCCCAAGGAGACGTAATAGGACGAATGAAACCGATGTCTAACAATTCCTGCAATTGGGTCTTTAACTCCTGAAATTCAATAGGAGTCATTCGATATGGGGCTCTGGAAATGGGTTTTGTACCGGGTTCAAGGTCGATAAAAAATTCAATTTCACGCTCTGGGGTAGGCCAGGAAGTTCTTCAGGGAATACGTCAGGAAATTTATTAACAATAGAAATATCTTTCAAATCTGACGTATTTTTGTTTAAATCTGTGACATTAGCTAAGAAAGCTTGACATCCGTTTTTCAATAAACGAATAGTTTTATAGCTTGAGATGACCGTGATTGATTTTAATGGTTTGGTTGCTTGAATTCGCATAATAGGTTGATTAGGAATATAAAAGCTAACAACCTTACGAAAATAATCAATTTTAGCATGATGAGTAGTTAACCAATCAATCCCTAGAATCACGTCAAATGCAAGTATTTTTAAAGAAATAAGATCGAAAGGTAACATGCGATTACCGATTTGAATCAAACAAGACTTATAAACAGTGGATGTAATGAAGGTTTCTCCCAACGGAGTTTCCACAGATAAGTCAAAGTCTAATTTCTCTGAAGTCAAATTTAATCGTTGAGTGAAAGTAAGAGAAATAAAAGAATGGGTAGAACCGATATCAAATAAGGTATAGACTTTGCTAGAGTTTATGATAAGCTTACCTGTGACGACCTCATTCGGGTTCCTTGCTTTCTGGGAGGTCACAACAAACGCTTTTCCTTGAACTACTACTTTTGACTTGTCTGGGACGGTATTTTGTGTCACCGTTCCAACTGGACTTGTATTCGGTGCACAATAAAATCGGGCTAAGTGACCTTCTCTCCATAATTATAACACGCTTTGGATGGCATCGCGCAGTTTGGACTGATATGTCCCTCCCCTCCGCATTTGAAGCATATGATAGGTGGTCGTTCTCCTTCCTTAACCACGGGTGCTGATGCTGACGTCTTTCCATCATTGTTGAATCTCCTCTTCTTAAAATGTCCATTTTATTGTCTTGGCCATGATTACCACCGAAGTGGTTACCATTTCTGGCATGTTGATTCCCTCCACGTTTGTTGTCACCGCTTCGATGACTGCTACCACTGGTATTATCATTTTCCCGGCTGCTTTCTCTTGGTTAAGTTGACTCGGTATCGCGCTCCAATAACTGAGCCCTATTTACAACGTCTGAATACAAACACAGCTTATGAAAAATTAGATATTGACGTATCTCGGGTTTTAAACCTCTTAGAAACATCCGCATCATTCTCTCCTTATTGTCAACCAAGTGAGACGCAAACCGGGACAACTCGACAAACTTAGCTTCGTACTGCGACACGGTCATATTGTTCTGCTCCAACTTGATGAACTCTACCTCTTTCATGTGATGAATACTTTCGGGAAAGTACTTGTCGTTGAATAGTTCTTGGAACTTCTCCCAAGACATCTTCAGTGCAGCAGGTTGAGTACGTTTTACCAATTCCCACCAGTAATCTGCCTCTCCTCGCAAAATAAAGGTGGTAATGGGAACCTTTTGCTCCTCGGAGCATACCAAGACATCAAATATCTTGGTGATCTTCTTAATCCACGTCTCCGCCTTAAGTGGTTTTGGCTCTCCAATAAACTCCGGTGGTCCCAACTCCTTGAACAGTTTAGCGGTGACCGTCCGAGAGTTACCAGTGTTTCCACCTGCATTTTGGACAGGAGTCTCTCTTACCTGATGGTGTACGAATTGTAGAAAGCTCCTTAATATTCCGTCGTTCGCCATTTGGTCGGTATTGTTGTTCACCTGAGGATTATTGCCTTCCTGATGCACATTATCCTGGGTGTTGATCTGTGGTGACTCAACGGTCTCCTATGCTCCATTGCTATTCTCAACATTTTTGAAAGTCATTTTCAAATACTGTCACAAAACAAGGGTTAATTGACATGTCAGATATTATCCCTATACTCTTACCGACCAAATAAATACCAAATAAACTTAGGTAGGTTATACTAGCGAAGGAATTCCCCGTGTCTCCCCTCCTAGTTCTTGTCTCACATCTCAGCCAGGGATCATATCCTTAAGCTTTGATACCAACTGTGACGCCCCCAAAATAGGTATACATCACCCATCTTGAGTCGTCAAATACATGGTACAAAATTCAAATTCAACTTAATTATACAGTCGTGTAAAATACAACAAAACATAATCCAAGAGTTTTAATAAGAATATTGTCATCTAGACTATATCCACACTCAATGGAGTCCTCATTACATTTATTGTCACACTATTTAACAGAATAGTGAGGACTACTAATGCTATCATCTGGACCGTCACTCCGTTCCCCGACTAGTCCCAGCAACGTTCCCATTTCCTGAAGAGAACAATGAAAGAAAGGGTGAGCTCAACTAGCCCAGTAATAAATATTATGACTAAGATAATGCAGAATAAATTATCATTAGCCTCAACAATGTTAAACTGATAAAATATAATAAACATCAAGTTTAACTGCAGCGGAACAAGAAATCCATTAGAAGAGTCAAGTAGAGAATAAAATCTACTATCTCCTATGATTTAAAAGGTTTTTCATAACTTTTATCGCTGAGATTCGGCTTAATAAATAAATCACATCATCCTTGCACTACGGTCAAGGATATTCATTAGTATCACGACCACAAATTATCCATGCACTACGGGCCAAGGATATTCGTGTATTCATCAATGGTCATTATCATGCCAACAACTGTCCATCAACGCACTGTGGGCCAATGAGGACTTTTACCACATCATTTGTAACATTACGGTCATGATTATACCGAATGATCCTTGATCATAATCATACCAAGTCCATCTATGCACTACAGGCCACAGATGACTTTCAACATAATATAAACATGAGGATGATGACAATGATATAGGAATTCAATAAAATAAGTTCAAGAAATAATTTATCCAGGAACGAATAACGTCCAAATTGTCAACATGATACTGCTTTGTGGTGTAAAATTCAAGAATACTCAGAAGAATATTTCCATAAAAAGATATTGGATGAAGTGCAAATATCAAGGATATTCCACTAATTTCATGGAGTATAGAAGTCAAAGCTTTAACCAACTGAGTATAATAACGAATGGAATAATAAAAGAATTCACCAAGCATGCGATAGACCGCACAGACAGGTTATTCCAACATAATAATAAATAATGGAACCAGGTCATGCGTAAACGCACAGACAGGATATTCCAACAAAATAATAAATAATGGAACCAGGTCATGCGTAAAGCACAGACATGATGTTCCAACAGAATGATAAATAATGGAACCAGGTTATGCGTACAGCACAGACGGGATGTTCCAACAGAATGATAAAGAATGAAATAATAGAAGAATTTCACCATGTATGCAGTACTTCGCATAGACAGGTTATTCCAACATAATAATAAAGAATAGAATAACAGGAGAATTTCACCAAGTATAGGGTAGTCCGCGTATACAGGTTATTCCAACAGAATAATAAAGAATGGAATAACAGAAGTTCTCTTCATGAATACAAAAGAAATAATACCCCTTACCTTAGAAAAATTGGATACTGGAATAGTGAGGTAGCAGATTTCTCTTCTTCTTTCTCTCTATAATTTCTCTCTATAATAATTGATCTAAAGCTTTTATGAATTGGTGAGAAATGAAGGAAGAATGAACTTCTATTTGTAGGAAAATTTAGTTTCGATAATTGTACGTTTTGGGGCTCAAAATATTACAGTATAATACTTTCCTCTTTTTTCTTCATTTTTAATTTAGTCTTGCAAGTATTATCAAACTTGCACCACCTCCCATAATAGTAAATAATGTGAATTAATAGTTCATTCATGTGACTTAATAGTATAATCATGTGAAAAAACTAATTACAGTATAGTACCTTCAACTATACCTTCATTTTTAATTTAGTCATGCAAGTATTATCAATCTTGCACCACCTCCCCTAATAGTACATGAATGTGAATCAATAGTACACACATGTGAATAAATAGTTATAAAAATATGAAATAATAGCAATTAATTGCTCATTTATCTGATTAATTATCCGATTGGTCAATATAACCTCCAGACATCAATTATTATCGAAATAAATGTTGATTTCCCCTAACACTAATAATTCCAACACAATAGAAATATCAATTTCATCAATACAACTTATTCATCATTAATATTATAACTCACAATATTTAACAACAAGGTTGTTCCCAGGAAAGAGGGGGCTTTCCGATAAGGATTTCTCTTTATTGGCGCGCAATTAGGTGACCAACCCTCTCCTTGACAGAACTTTTAGACATTGTCAATATTACAAATAATAATATGAATAATTTTGTCGTCTCAATTATTGATTTAATAATAATAAATATTATGCAGATAATACTGTGACAATAATTGAATCAATAATATGAGAGATATGATGCAGCAATTATTGTAGCAATAATTGAGTATAACTGAGTGACTTTTCACGTAAGTATCAATAATCAACATCGTGTGCTAATATGCAACCACGCGTATTATTATACTTTTACTACCGGGTAGTTCAACAGTTTTAACGGTAACACTTTCGCCGTTATTTTTATAAAAAGATAATTATGTCATTTTCTAACTATGACAATACTTCCGTTGTGGGGTCCACCTAATGATTGTGCCGTCGTACGAATATTCTCTGTTAAAACGAATATTCCCGACCAATCGAATATTATATAACCACTTGCTTACTTTGCAAAATTTATAAATATTACCCACAATTATAACCTTATATCAAATCCACACCATAATATTCAAAAATATATTTTGAGAAAATTATTCTTTATTCATAAAAGTTGGGGTCTTACACTTATTCAACCCCCCTTCTAAGTGTGTCCTAGTTAAATTTTAATTAACTTATAAAGAGACATAAAGATAGTATTTTATGAGTGCTTAGTATAAAGAAACATTATTTTTAATATTTTATTTCTTTATATATGATGTTTATAAATAACTAAATTTCACAAATTAACTTACTATTGGTATTATAATGATTACAACATTTTCTTTACAAAAAATAAAAATAAATACAAACCACGTACAATTGTCTACTATAATTAATATTATATTATTTTATGAACAATTTTATTCTTTATAAAATTCATTTAGCTTATTAATCATACATTTTCAATTAAACATTGGCATAGCAATAGTAAGTTAATTTATGAAATTTTAAAAAAAACATTTCAATTCCTTATTATATAAAATGAATAACAAATTGAAAATTATGTTATTTTTATAATTTAAGGTTTTTTGCTCTTTGGTATATATTTAGAATTTAACTACAACTAATACACTTTTTAAACACTCTCTAAATTTATTTTAAAACAATCTAAATAACTATTAATAAAACCTAAACTTTTGGTTGATTTTTGTAATTGTCGTTCAACCCCAACTAAATATGGTCATGGCTTAACATTATAAGATTTTAATAATAAACAATAAAAAAATAAACTAAATTATATGCAATTAGTAAGTTAAGTTGTGAAATTATTAACTATTAAAAATAATTAATAGTTAATGTTAGAGAACCAAAATTCTTTTTATGGTATTGCAAACTTTAGTGTTAACTTATTATTCCATAATAATTTTATAATATAGTTCTTTAATTACTTATTCATACAATAAATTTATCTTTTTAGAATTTTACTTTACTCAATTTTAGAATATAAATAACTAAGTATAAAAAATATAGGAATAAATAAAAATATTATGATTACATAATAATTAATATAGGAGACATTTAGTTGATTAATGTTAAAAATAATTATGACTTATATATTGTGATTAAACTTTAGTTAACTTTTAAAACTTAAAGTCATAATGGTAACATATTATTCTACAACAATTATTCCAAAATAAATATATATTAAAAATATAAAAAAAATTATGAGAAAATAATAATTAATATTTAAAAGTATAATATATATTACAAAATATATTAGTGATTAAACTTTAATTACAAATTTTATTCAGATAGGAGATCTTTATAACTTAATCAATGATAGAAACAAATCTCACTTATATATATTTATTAAAATTTAAGTTACCATTACAAAAATTTAATACAAAAATTTAAGTTGTTATGTCTCGAATGCATTCATGTTTATTGCTAATTCCTCTTTTATTATTCATCTAATATGAGATATATTCCAGTGTATTCGTCAAATCTTTCTAGCCACAGTTGACTTTTTAAAAGACAATTTAAAATATTTTAAGTTTAAAATTGAGATAATTCGTTAAAAATTATGAAATGAAGACGATATTATTCCAGAATACGAACTCTTTTATTATTATGGTAAATGAAGACGATATTCATTTATACAAATGTTGAAAAGTTGCACAAAGACAACAATCAAATGATCACTCATATATATAGTGTCTTTTTCGCCATGATCAAGTTGTTGGGTACTTTTAGTTAGCTATACGATGGAGTACCACATTTTATCTTCCTGATCCGCAGGAACCAGGAGGACAGTTTTTCCAACAATTTTTGACGCACTCCAAATTGATATTCCCAAGAGGAGCTGTGCAAGGAAAATAACATTCCGCGCAGCAGTTTTGAGCGGCTTTCCCCATAGTGGCCAAAGCCAACACCAACACCACAACAAATATCAAAGAAATTATATTTTTCCCCGCCATACTTGATAAATTGGTAAACGATACACCGACAAAAGAGCTTAACAGAAAGAATAAGTGATTGTTTTTGTAGAATTCTTTCGTGGATATATCATTCTCAACTATCCCTAGACGCTATTTATAATTAATAACTAACTGCGTGCATGGTATGGTACGGTATATAGGTACTAAATTTGAATGTCATATCGTATATATCGGTTGTGTGAGAGCTCTCCTCCTTAGAGTTGAAGTTTTTGTCCTGATCATACGTTTGGAAGGACATGATGCATTGACGAGCTTGTTTAATTTAGGGCCAAGCCCTTCGGGATAGGGGATTCTTCCTTATATGTTATTCGATGTGTGGGATATATGTAATGCTGAGTTTTTAAAATACACTTCCTACATTTAATAGTCTTATTTTGACTTTTTGAAAATTTATTTATAAAATTTAAATAAATTTATTTAAGTTTAAACATTATAATTAATGCTCGCTCCATTTCAAAAGCAGAGATTCATTTTGGTTTTGTGAAATTCTAATATTCAAAATCGATATAAACTTGTGCACATTTTGAAAGCAATGAATATAATATTGTATTAGTAATTCTTAGCTAATTAAATACACAATAGTTATTTGATTCGTATTTGTTAATTTCCCCGACCAATCGAATATTATATAACCACTTGCTTACTTTGCAAAATTTATAAATATTACCTACAATTATAACTTTATATCAAATCCACACCATAATATTCAAAAATATATTTCAAGAAAATTATTCTTTATTCATAAAAGTTGGGGTCTTACACTTATTCAACCCCCTTCTAAGTGTGCCTAGTTAAATTTCAAATAACTTATAAAGAGACATAAAGATAGTATTTTATGAGTGCTTAGTATAAAGAAGCATTATTTTTAATATTTTATTTCTTTATATATGATGTTTATAAATAACTAAATTTCCAAATTAACTTACTATTGGTATTATAATGATTACAACATTTTCTTTACAAAAAATAAAAAAAAATACAAACCACGTACAATTGTCTACTATAATTAATATTAATTATTTTATGAACAATTTTATTCTTTATAAAATTCATTTAGCTCATTAATCATACATTTTCAATTAAACATTGGCATAGCAATAGTAAGTTAATTTATGAAATTTTAAAAAAAACATTTCAATTCCTTATTATATAAAATGAATAACAAATTGAAAATTATGTTATTTTTAAAATTTAAGGTTTTTTGCTCTTTGGTTTATATTTAGAATTTAACTACTACTAATACACTTTTTAAACACTCTCTAAATTTATTTTAAAACAATCTAAATAACTATTAATAAAACCCAAACTTAATAAGACTCTTTTATATATGTTCCATAAAAATTTTGGTTGATTTTTGTAATTGTCGTTCAACCCCAACTAAATATGATCATGGCTTAACATTATAAGATTTTAATAATAAACAATAAAAAAATAAACTAAATTAATGTTAGAGAACCAAAATTCTTTTTATGGTCTTGCAAACTTTAGTGTTAACTTATTATTCCATAATAATTTTATAATATAGTTCTTTAATTACTTATTCATACAATAAATTTAACTTTTTAGAATTTTACTTTACTCAATTTTAGAATATAAATAACTAAGTATTAAAAATATAGGAAAAATATTATGATTACATAATAATTAATATAGGAGACATTTAGTTGATTAATGTTAAAAATAATTATGACTTATATATTGTGATTAAACTTTAGTTAACTTTTAAAACTTAAAGTCATATTGGTAACTTATTATTCTACAACAATTATTCCAAAATAAATATATATTAAAAATATAAAAAAATTATGAGAAAATAATAATTAATATTTAAAAGTATAATATATATTACAAAATATATTAGTGATTAAACTTTAATTACAAATTTTATTCAGATAGGAGATCTTTATAACTTAATCAATGTTAGAAACAAATCTTACTTATATATATTTATTAAAATTTAAGTTACCATTAAAAAAATTTAATACAAAAATTTAAGTTGTTATGTCTCGAATGCATTCATGTTTATTGCTAATTCCTCTTTTATTATTCATCTAATATGAGATATATTCCAGTGTATTCGTCAAATCTTTCTAGCCACAGTTGACTTTTTAAAAGACAATTTAAAATATTTTAAGTTTAAAATTGAGATAATTAGTTAAAAATTATGAAATAATAAATTTTATAACGATCCGTACTTTTTGATAGTTTACAATATTTATCATTTTATTGGCAAATATTAAAAATAATAATTTATATTAATTTTTTAAATTTGAAAATATTTTAAGTTAACTTTAAAAAGTCACTTATAATTATATATATTTAGAGAACTATGTATAACAATTAATTTGGCTTAGAGTCTGTTTGTAAAAACTTAAAAGTTAATTTTAGAAGTTATTAAAATTAACTTAAAAGTTAATTTAGTAATATTCGTGTTTGACAAAAATTGGTTCAAATTTATAAGTAACTTATTAGCCAAAAATAAAAGAAGAAGCAAAATCTTACTTATCAAGTTTTTCTTATAAATTTCTTTTAAGATAAGTAAGCTTCACCAAATTAAAGGACATTATTTCCCTTTGTCGTTTAAAATATACTTTTTCCTTTAACAAAATTCTTTCTCTTCTCACTTTTTCTCTCTAACAAGTTTCTTTTACATGTTTATAATATATTGCCTAAATATGGATTAATATTCTGAATTTTTAATATTTTTTTCACTTTGGTGATTGTCTTCTAAATTTTTACAATTAAATAATTAAACTTTTATTTATTTTTTTCTACTTTGAGGATTGTCTTCATAATTTTTTCAATTAAGTGATTAAACTTTTAATTTCTGTACTCATATATTCAATTATTTAACTTAAAAGTTACTATTGTCTGTTAAATAAAGGTTAATACTTATCAAACTTTTTCACAATTTGTATAAGTGATAATATAAAATTCTAAACTAATATTTCTACTATTAAGTACTCTTTTCATTTCAAATTATAAGATTATTATTGAGTTTTAAAAGTCAATCTGAAATATTTTAAAACTTAATAATTGACACGATTCATTCAAAAATTACGAAACAATAAATATTATAATTAGCGGTACTTTTTAGGCAACTAGTTTACAATATTAAATTAATCAATGTCAATTTTGAATTTGGAAAATCTTAAGTTGACTTTAAAAAAATAATAATAATTCTCTCTTAAGAAAAGTCTTAGGATAAAAGTACTTATTACTATTTTGAGTAGTCTCATGTTAAATGTCCACTTTCTTTTAATAACCAAACTTTTACACATTTTTTCATATTATGCTCGTAGCATTAAATATCTCATATTTTTCTTATTCTAATTCTTTCTCCATATTTAATGACATTATTATGGACAATTTTATTATTTTATTCTTCTACTTAATATGCGTAAAAAGTCTCCCACGACTTTTATCAATATAGCTCAAAACCACCAAATGAATACTGTACTCCACCCTTATTTATTACTCCTATTTGGTAACAATTTCTTTGTCTTCACCAACCTTTACACACACACACATATATATATATACACCCTACTAGAACAAAACCATTAGTATTATTTGCTTCACTGTAGTTCCTCTCAAATATTTATAGGCTTTCTTAATTAGTTTACTACTTTTTGTGCCACTGTGAGAGAATTTTTGACAAAGATATGAAGATGGTGTTTGCAAGTCTCCTATTTGTGGCCCTTGTCCTCTGCTCTTCTCTGCATCAGACCACAATGGCTGGTTCAAGTAAGATAACAGTTTGACAGTAATGCCAAACAGTTGGGCAAACGATAGTTATGAACATCGTGTGCACAACTGTTTGACATATTGGCTAAAAAACCTGTTGTCATAGCTCGATTGTGTAATACACAGCTGCTGTGTTCATACATTTTTCCCATATATATATATATAGTCTGGATCTTAAGCTCACCCCTTATCCAACTCACCCGACCTCACCCCCTTTAGCGACGGACCCGGCGACGGTTCGGTCATACAACCGTCGTCTATACTTTTAGCGACGCTATATGTTGTCCGTCGCTAAAAGTATAAACAACGGTTGTATGACCGAACCGTCGCCAGGTCCGTCGTTAAAAGGGTAATCTCGGGTGAGTTGGATAATGGGTGAGCTTAAGATCCGAACCGATATATATATATATATATATATATATATATATATATATATATATATATATATATATATATATATATATAACAAATATTACATTCTTGAATATGTAAGTTTGTTCAAAATTTGGAATATACTAATTTGTGAAGTTGTAATTGAAATTAATAACAGGTTTCTGTGATACAAACTGCGATCGGAGGTGCTCAAAAGCAGGGGTGAAAGACAGATGCTTAAACTACTGTGGGATATGTTGTGAGGCCTGCAATTGTGTGCCTTCAGGGACTTATGGAAACAAGGATGAGTGCCCTTGCTATAGGGACATGAAGAATTCCAAGGGCAAGTCTAAGTGCCCTTAATTCAAACTGATTGTTTCTATTATCAACAGTGCTTTTGCCTATATAGAATACTACTACTATAATATAGTAGTAGCTAGTACAAGTACTTCATATGTTTGTGTTTATGCCTCATGTTTGATTTGGAGACTTTGATTCTCTTTTATCTACCATTTTAAATAAATGAGAATCTCCTACCTACTTTCAAGCTTTAATTACTTCCATACTCTTGATTTTGTCCTTGTAGTTGACATTGACATAGTATGTGTGGGACCGGTTTGAATTTTTCGCCGAGCTTTTCTAGGCGACATGATAATTGACACGAGTGTATTTGAATTTCATCATATTTGTATTTTTACCCACCATTGGGGGTCAAAATATAAATAAGTGAAATTTAAATGGGAAAAGGGTCAAAAAAGCCCCTAATGTTTACCTCAATGTCTCACTTGCACCCTAAACTAATTTTTTTTTAAAAAGTACCCTTAACTGTTATATTTTTGGGTCATCCGTGCCCCTGCCATTAACAAAAGACAAACGAGGTTAAATGTGATGACGTGGCAGGCTTAAATATAAAATATATTATAAATAAAACAATACATATCATTTAATCAAAACAAAAAATACTAAAATTCAAAATAAAAAAGCATAACATATTTACATCATTTAATCAAAATAATAAAATTCAAATTATTTTATTAACTAATCAAAACAACTAATTAAATAAAATAAGTTGTATAACATATTTACATCATTTAATCAAAATACTTAAATTACTAAAATCATAATACTAAATAATATTTTTAAAATTCAAAACTAGAGTATTATGATTATTTTAGTAATTTTTAATACTAATTTTTAAAATCATATCAATTTAAAAATATTATGATGTAATTTGAATTTTTAATACATTTTTTAAAATATTATTACATCATCAAATTATAACATATATTGTTATGTATAGATTATTACATCATCAAATTATTTATATTATTTATAACATATATAGATTATGTATAGATTATTACATCATCAGATTTTTATATAGTTTAAAAATATTATTTAGTATTATGATTTTAGTAATTTAAAAATTTTATATCAATTAGTATTTAGTATTATGATTTTAGTATTTTAATGATGTAATTTGAATTTTTGTTGTTTTGATTAATTAACAAAATAATTTGAATTTTAGTATTTTTTTAATTTGATTTTTTTAGTATTTTAGTATTTTTTTAAATTAGTATTTTAGTATTTTTTTTAAATTAGTATTTGATGTAAATATGTTATGTTTTGAATTTTAGTATTTTGATTAAATGATGTAAATATGTTATACAACTTATTTTATTTAATTAGTTGTTTTGATTAGTTAACAAAATAATTTGAATTTTATTATTTTGAATAAATGATGTAAATATGTTATGCTTTTTTTATTTTGAATTTTAGTATTTTTTTTGTTTTGATTAAATGATATATATTGTTTTATTTAGAATATATTTTACTATTTAAGCCTGCCACGTCATCACATTTTAACCCCGTTTGTCTTTTGTTAACGGCAGGGGCACAGATGACCCAAAAAATGTAACGTTAAGGGTAATTTTGGAAAAAAATTAATTTAGGCTGCATGTGGGACATTGCGGTAAACATCATGGTCTTTTTTGACCCTTTGCCCGAAATTTAAATATACTCATGTCCAATTTTTATATCCACATAGAATTTTTGTAATTTTGAATTAAGGTGTAGTAATAAGTACATCGAAATACTATGATTAAAGAAAAAGGAAGATCGCAAAGGGTTTGAAGCCTAAAATATATAGGAGTATAAGAGAACAACTTATCAACTTAATTTATATTTGATCCTTGATAGGGCTCCCAAAAATATAGGGGAACAACTTGCTAAATATATTAGAGAACAGCTTTAGTTTGTCTTGTTTGTAAACATTAAAATACAGTGCAAAAATAGTTGAAAAGAGGAGAGAAGACTGCTTTCTCACTTATTGCTTGGCATGTTGGGAAAAAATAGAAGAAAATATTAGGAAATTTGTTTATATTTTTATCAATATACAGCATAAAATGGAAAAGAAAGTAGCAAAAATTAGGAATAATAAAAAAGTTGTTTTTCTCTTTAGAAACATCTAGTTTAGAGAGAGATTAGTACATACACAAATATCATTAACTTCACACTGTATGAGTACAAATTTCATAATAATTAATATAATTTTAAATTATATACTTCAAGAAAATAAATAAAATTGTGTTTAATAGTCAAACAGTTTATAATGATTTTAATTGCATTAGTCAAAATTAAGTTTATTCATAATAATATTAAATTTTAGAATTCTAATAATTAATATAAGAGTCCTGCTATGTATTGCAATAAATTTGCGTCCCACTTATTACACATCTCTCTAAAAAAAAAAATTACTCAATACATATCATTTTTCTTAATATAAAAGCCAAAGAATAAGGGCTATTTCTAATGTGACAGAAATTTTAAGCCTACTTAAAATTTTAGATGACAGAAATTATATGGTCCATATCTGTGATACTACTATATCATGTAATGACCAAATCATTTTACCCCAGCAAAATTAACAAAAGTTGATTATTTTCAATAGCCAAAAAACATTATGTTACACCCTGTTTATAAGATAAAACAATCAACAAGTGGCAACAAAAACTCGGAATATACAGTTAAAGCACACACAGCTAAAAACCCTATATCCATCCCCCTTTACAATACTCATCTCCCTGCAAGAGGCTTGTATTACAGTAACAAACATAATATCCCAGAATAGCAGTTGGCTGATTGTTCACTAGCTTCCGATTTCCTGGCTTTCGAGAAATAAACCCTTTCGAGTATATACTATACTGCAGACAGCTAAACTACTACACTACAAACTGAACTATTTCGACAACCTACAAATGCCTCAAAGGTATCTTGAAGAGAGTTCGACCAACGAGCCAATTAAAGAACAACAGAACAACATCAGTTAATCCGGGAGACTAGAAACACCTTGACCTAATATCTAAACTAGTTGAATCTTCTTCTTCTCAAGAAAGGCGATGACCTTTTTTCCATATAGATTGCTCCGCATGGAAGAAGCATTTGCTCGAACTAGATGGAGCAGAGCTTTGCGTGCGAGCCCCTGCTTTTGCAAAAGGACAAACAACAGGTCACCATGCAAACAAAAGTAAGTTGGACGAAAAAGGCTTAAGCTTGAGCACCAGTTCAATCATCCAAAATGTTAAGAGAAACTAGCAAAAATATTGTAGTTACAATATCATGAGGCCTATATTTATGGAAATAACTGTTGCCACTAAAAGGTCTGATCAATATCAAGAAAACTGCCAATAGATTGATGATTGGGGTAATAGATCTTCTGATTAAAAATAGAAAAAGAAGAGTAATGTAAACACTGATGCAAAAAGTAACCCGAAAATGTGAACTGGACATAGTTGCACACTATAGCAACATATTAATTCCATGTCTTACCAAAGGGATAAACTTATATGGTGATGGTCCATATGACGTATGAATGATGTATTTGTGCCAACAAATATTTTTGGTATACCTTGCATAATTGCTGGAACGAGGGCAACTGAGTGCTCAAACATGAATTTAATTTGCACCTGATGGTACTTGAAGCCAGTTTTTTTTTTGCAACAGAATGAGTTATCATGTAAAGGGTTTTTACATGGGAGTTATTTCACACAAGTACTACAAATGAACCCATATATCTATTAATACTTGGGCATGGTTTCTCTTATTGGTATAGGTGTTGAATGTAAAACTAACTTGATGATAGGACCTCGTTTGAACACTATGGTTGGAATTTGAAAAATGCAGGAGAAAGGAAAAGGGTAAAAATAATTAAATCAAAAAAAAGAAAAGAACTATATTGATTAAAAACAGTCTAATCATTAATGCTTCTAAAAAATAATATCAAATACTACTTCCATAAAAAAGAGTCGCATGTTTTTCTTGACATTTTTTTTTCTTTCAAAAATCAAGGTTTATATAGGACAAACAGATATTATTTTCCTAAAATAAAATCTAGTTGTTAAAGTTTGACAATATAATCATCGAAAATAATTACGTCATAATGTTTTTTATGTAAACCTCAATATTCATAAAAACAATATAGTAAAAAGGACACTTTTTTTGAAGAGTGGCAGAAATAATGTTAAAAGTTCAGTGTTAATTAAGGTTTATGGAGCTCCAATAAATCATAGACTTTATTGCATTTTCCTTTCTTTCGCTTACTTTTTCCATGTTCCAAACATAATCGAAGAGACCTCAAGATCCCCCTTCATGTATTCAAGTGCAAGGAAATTTTGGTGCAAATTCAAACTGCCCAACCTATGCATTAGTTGCTAACTAATCCGCCTTAGTAGTTCAGTTAAAAGAACAAAAATTAAGATGTATACAGGAGTTATGGTTTACAAACGTTTGTGTATAAGTTAGCAGCAACTGGGTTCAGCCTAGCTATCTACAATATAAATTTGTTGCTTACACTAGTCAACTGCAAACAAACTTGCTGAATACAGCAGATGAACTAACCTTGGAAACAGCTAATGCTGACTGGATGACATAGTTCCCAAAAGGATCCAATAAAATCATGGAAGCATTGGGATTTCTAACCAACTCCATTATAATTCTTGTGGTTTGCTCTTCTCCTGCTTCAATCAGACATTTCTCCACAACATTACTCCCATATTTATTGCAGGAGATAGACACATATTCCCCTGCCAGCTGTCTCAGAAGATCTGCTGTGATATCCGGTTCCCTCAGCCCCAGCATATGTTGAAGCACATAATTGCTACGTGTAAAGAAAAGTAAAAAACAAGTTAGTTTGGGATCACATTTACATTCAAAAAGAAGAATACACAAAGAATTACAGAAACAAACCCATAAGCATTTTCCGAGAGGTGCAGTGCGTTAGCTATTATCTCAGAGACTAGACGTTCTCTAGGTTTTCCCTTAGAGTTCTCCACGCATATCTGCAGCACACAACACCCACTTCTGTTGGTGGCAACCCCGTAGCAGTTGTCTGCTATGTTATTAAGAAGAAGCTGCCAGTGACAAACCAAAGTAAGACAACTCACTGAATCAGACACCTACCTCATATATGGCTTGGTATTAGATTACAAAGAGCAGTTGACTAAATTATAAAAGACAAAAACCAGAACTTCGGTCACACACATGCCAATTGAAAATTCTGAAATAAAAGGGATGATGATTTGATGATGGGAGTTTTCAAACCATGCAATTACAGTACAGTTCGTTGTAAAAAAAATACATATAAATTGACTATTACACCTGATGACTTTACAATTAAATTAACACCACCCCTGTCTTGTACTTTGGTAAATATAGATATCGACTATATTGTGTCACAATAGATATTTAACTAATATATATACATAAAGGAACAAATCAACATAGGTGTTAACGCCAAGTTTCGTCGGTGCGTCCAATCACAGAATCCACGCGCTAGAACCTGCACAATAACTGATCACACAGAAGCTTGACGGCTTGTGCCGCCGGGGGATAGCTCCGGTGTGAGAATGAGTACAGGTCGTTACAAGGTTTTAACAATGGAGGCTAAGTGTTTAGTGCTCAAAAGTATGAATTACCTCCTAATTGTAACCCTGGCCTGACATTTATAATAATCTCACCGCCTTAGACTCCCTCTCCTAGTCGGTTAAGGACTCCTAGCTATGGTAGTTACCATAACTTGGGTCCAACACAATCTCCTTGAAAGATGCAAGTAGAATCCAATCTAATCACTACCTTTGGAGTAACCGTATTTAATTATAATTGGGACGTCTAACTCTGCACGTAGGAAGGCCCACTGTACAGGCCCAAACTATCCCACTGTCAGGTCTAGGCTTCGGCCCAAAGGACCCGAAGGCCCGACCCCCAATAGCACACAACAGGATAAGGCTCCGACCCAAGGGGCTCGGATGCCGAACCCGAAGACATCCACCAAAGTGAGGGTCCGGCCCCGAAGGACTCAGACGCCGACCCGAACGCCTCGAAATCCACCATGGGCTTCGGCCCAATGAACTCATACGACTCTTCTGATGTCGGGCCTTCAGCCCAAGTGAAGGTCAGCAGAATGCTCCCGAACATTGCCCCCCAGTCTTCAATTATAAGGTACTTATGATTAGAGACTTGAAAGGTCAGGTATTCGAAAGGTCATGACAGCTAATAATGAACTGTCTGGGAAAACCAAACGGTCCATTCCTGATATTTGAAACGTTGCACACCTTTTCACGCCTGGCCCCACCTTAAGCATTTAATAGCCGCCCTGGGGTTTCGTGCCGTACTCCCTATAAAAACCCTTCTTCCCATTATCCCCTTTACTGACTCCTCTCCTCCAAACTCTCTGTTTTTCATTATTTCCGGCAAGGCGATTTCCGGCGAGCTCATTTCTTTCCCAAACTCCCCAAATTTTTTACCACTTTGCAGATATTTGAGTTCTATTCTAGATCATCTTTTCTTCGAAACTTCTTATTTGCATCCTATTTCTTTCCAATGGCCGATTTCAGCCCTATTCCGGCCACTGAGCCAATCAACGTCACCTCCACCGTTACCACCAGCGACCTACTAGAGGTCGAACTGCCGAATGCCACTGCTGCTACCACACTTTCGATCCTGCCTAGTCCGAAAGACGCCGAGGCTAGGGTTCGAAATGCTTACCACTCCTCAGAAGAGTTTTCTCGCCTCCATACTCCTTCCACTATCACCCCCTCCCAGATCTCTGACATCCGAACCCTCTTTAAAATTCCTAAAAAATACCAGCTCCGAGTACCGACGTCGGATGAGAAGATGTTCTGGCGTCCAGAGGGCGAGTGGGTAGCCGTCCCCTTGTACGTTCTGAAATACGGGGTTCGGTTCCCACTTCATGATTTCATTTCCTCTTTCCTGAGCTTCGTGGGAGTGGGGTTCGCGCAACTTGTGCCGAACGCGTACATCCACTTAGTCTCTTTTATAGCCATCTGCCAAGAGGTGGGCATCACTCCCGGGCTCGATCTATTCTTCGCCCTGTTCACCGTCGGTGGGTCGAAAGAACCCGGTCTTCGGCAACTCAACAAACGCCCCAACCGCACAGTCCCGATCAAAACCCCTTCAAGCAACAAGGGGTGGCACGAACAATGGTTTTTTGCCAAGGGATCCGACCTCCAACTCCTTCCCTCCTGGGCCCATCCAACCGACCAGGCGGCTAAGGTTTCGAAGTTCCCGAAAGGTCGGGCCGATGCCTTCAGGACGTTCTACAAGCAATGGCAAAAGACCCAATGGAATCTGGGGCTTCTGATGGACGAAGCCTGGTTATACAAACACGTCTGTAAGTATCCTTATTTTTTCTCCTATTCTCTTAAGCGTTCCACGCCTTAACCCATTTGTCCCCGTGAAGTGACCATTTTCAAGCCGGAGGGCGTTGTCGACGCCTTCATCCCCACCACCATCACAACCGGGTTCATCCGACCCCCAGTGACTGACGACGCTCCTGAGGAGGATACGGTCCCTATCAGCGAACTGTCTCTGGGGTCCACGTCGGGGCCCGAGCTCCCGACCACACAAAAAGGTGCGTTGAAGATGAGCCGCGTGAAGAAGGCGGCTTTGCTGAAGAAATCCAAAAAGCCCTCCAAGCCGACCATCAAAGCGCCTACCAAAGTCCCTCCACCTTCCCTACCGAAGCCGACTCTGCCACCGCCCCCTCCTTCGACCAAGGTGGTCGAGGATTCGGAGGATACTGAAGAGGTTCATCCCGAACCCCGATCCAAGAGGCCTCGATTGTTGGAGGGTTCCGATCAACCGACGGGACAGATGGTGGTCCCTGGTCCGGACCGTGCCTCCCCTCCTTCTAGCGCCAATGTTAACGTCAAGTTTCGCCGGCGCGTCCAATCACAGAATCCACGCGCTAGAACCTGCACAATAACAGATCACACAGAAGCTTGACGGCTTGTGCCGCCGGAGGATAGCTCCAGTGTGAGAATGAGTACAAGCCGTTACAAGGTTTTAACAATGGAGGCTAAGTGTTTAGTGCTCAAAAGTATGAATTACCTCCTAATTGTAACCCTGGCCTGGCATTTATAATAATCTCACCGCCTTAGACTCCCTCTCCTAGTCGGTTAAGGACTCCTAGCTATGGTAGTTACCATAACTTGGGTCCAACACAATTTCCTTGAAAGATGCAAATAGAATCCAATCTAATCACTACCTTTGGAGTAACCGTATTTAATTATAATTTGAACGTCTAACTCTGCACGTAGGAAGGCCCAAACTATCCCACTGTCAGGTCTAGGCTTCGGCCCAAAGGACCCGAAGGCCCGACCCCCAATAGCACACAACAGGATAAGGCTCCGGCCCAAGGGGCTCAGATGCCGAACCCGAAGACATCCACCAAAGTGAGGGTCCGGCCCCGAAGGACTCAGACGCCGACCCGAACGCCTCGAAATCCACCATGGGCTTCGGCCCAATGAACTCATACAACTCTTCTGATGTCGGGCCGAAGCCCAAGTGAAGGTCAGCAGAATGCTCCCGAACAATAGGCCCATGTACTTATTTCTAAATGTACTCAAGGAAAACACGAATGAGACAGTTCTTTGTCTAAAGGTAGAGATCAAATAAGACTTGAGAAGGAAATCGACTAGAACTTGAGAAGAAATAGAAAAGGTTATAGTAATTAAACATGTAATATTGGTAAACTCCTCAAAGTGGGAATAAAGCACCCAGGCTATATACATGCATTTTGTGAAAGCAGTTAACTGCACCATTTGTTTCAGTCTCCAACTTCGTGCTCCATGACTCCAGAAACATGCATAATAACAAAAGACAGAATCTGTTCTGGATAATAATAGTTATAGCGCATTTGAGGGACAATATAGTGCTTCTGAAAGGAAAAGCTAAATATATTTTGGTTATATTACTGCTCAGTGCTCACAATACCAGCTGAGTTATTGATTTAACATTGCAGTGAAAGGGAAAGACAGTAATGGTGGCTCTATAGGCGAGGACTCTTTAGTAGTGGCAGGAGCAACTATTGCCAGATGCAGGGATGAGAATTATTGTATAGTGAGGTGGTGATAGAGAAGGAGGAGAGGAAAAGAGGGGGGGTGGAGTGTAACAGGTACATGGTGGGGAAATAGGCAGTGGGTAATTGTAGAGAGTAATAATCGTATGTTGGTAGAAATTGTGTCAGTAGTCAAAACTGGGCACAATACTACTTGTCTCAATAAGAACTTGGTCCTCCTCAAGTATTATTCTCTCTATATGTGATGTAACAGCTTTGTTTTAGACTGTGAATGAATAATGCTCAAGGACCTTAGTTGTACATAGGAAATTTATGTGTGATGCTATATTATCATTGTCTTCTTTTAGTTCGCTAAATTCTCCGCATCCAATAATCTTCTTCATCTCTTGTTCCATTTTGCTACATCTTGTTATGTTCGTAATTTTATTTTTTGTTTGAATACTTTTAATCATATTCTTCTTATGTATTTCAATTATATTTTTTGCAGTTAGAAGGGTCCTAGTCTCAAGGGAAGAGTGTTTTTAGTGGATAGAAAAGATAAGGAGTAGATTAGTGGCTAGTTGTAGGTTAGTAAGTGTAGTGGGTCTCTATTGTACAGCTTATATATCATGTTTTACATTAAACATAACATCAGAGAATTATTATAAAAGAAAGATTAAAGCTTTATCAATGGAGGTCCCGCTTTCCCTCGAAGTCAACCACCAAAAGCCGATTTTTTGTGGACTTGTGTCAATATGAATCCACCCAATTATACGGGTTTGTATCACATATTAACCTACAATCAGACCTGATCTTCAGACCTGATCTCATTTCTTTCCTAACTTAATAGTCATATTTACAAAGTCCGATCATTACCCCAGCCCTAAAACTACAAACAGCAAAATAACTATTTCCTGGTTACTGCTCACAGTCCAAACACCACTCAGTTTACCCAAATTCAGGCACAAAAGTTTTACCCATTTATTATACTTCTAGATACCTAGACTTGAATATTCTTTAGGCTTGTCCTGCATACACATCACACAACTAAACAGATTTCGAATTGATAGTACAAGTGTAATGGTTTTGTTAATCTCTCAAAGAATAAATGAAAAAGTACTCTAAAAATAAATTACCAATATTAAATTCTAACCTTTCAGTTTTGAATAATCTATAGGAAAGATACCAATAGACAATAGTTACTCTTTGCAAACTTTGCTTGAAATTTATCGAGTTACAAGCACCCCTAATCCCCTAATCTAAATAAGTAGTTAGAGGTTTAATTGACCATCAGAATGGTATTGAAAAGAAACAAACATAAAAGTTGTTTGCAATGCTGCAACATACTAATTTACATTCCAACCTTTAACACACACAAAGCTAGATATTTACTTTAAAATTTTGGCAAACATGAGATGAGTTTAGTGTAATACTACCATGTTGTCTTCAGTAGAGAAATGGGTCACACAATACTGGATCACATGATGACCATTCTGGTCATTGGCTAATGTCGCTGCCCTGGGGCTTAGAACTGCCATTAGCAAGGAAACTTGCTGAGGGGAACTAAGATTCTCCATCAATTTTTGCACTCCTCGAGTCCTGTAAACAAAAATAAACATATTTAAATTAGTACAAGGCATTAATCTTTTAAAATAAACATAATAAAAAAAATAAAACAAAAATGTAGAAGTATAAGATAAATATTTAATTAATCATACCCGTACGGATTAAGACAGATGCTAAGGAGTTGAAAATTAGTTGTGACTGATACAATTATCCTATTCATCTGTTCCTCATTGCATACAATAATGAGCTTCTGAACAAAATAATTCCCAAATTGGTTGTTCATCAAATCCCCAATATAATCAATCACCTCTGATAAAACCATCTCAATTTGTTCTTGGGTCGGATCAGAGAATTTGGCTTGCAAAATCCGACTCCAATGTTGGTCCTTAGCGAGAGAAACAATCCTCCCCTTAAAATCATTCAAATTCAAGAAATTAAACTCTTGGGGCAATTGCAATTGATTATTCAAAAGATCAGAATCAACAGATAAATTACTAGTATTTCTGTTTAAACTTTGCATTGGGGATTGCAATTGGGTATTTGGATAATAAGAATTGCACTGTTTCTTGAGGTTCAAGTAATAATCAAAATCATAAACCCCAGATACCAGGCTCTGATCATCTCCATACAAACCAGATGCAAAGATCTTGTCATCTCCATACAACCACGAATCACGAACCAGAGCCGCCGCCGCCGCCGCAGGCGGTGGACTCCTCAACAAAAAACCCTCCGGGCCCACTGTCGGATTTCGTGGGTCCACCCCAAAACCCATTTGGCCGTCCTGAAACCTTAAACTCCTCAAACTTGCATTACTCTGATCAGACGGCAACAAACCCTCGCCAACGAAATTAGGGTCTAGACCGGCCCGGTAAAACTGCGGCGCCGGCGAGAGATTGAGGGAAGAAAAGGCGGCCTCTAGGGTTTGATCGGGGATCGGAGGAAGGTAAAAGGAATTTTGCAGGTCCGGCAAGTTGTGCCGGCGAAGTGGGTATCCAGATAAGCTACGGGCATTGTTGGATGAGGGAACTAGCGAAGGTTCTGTTCGATAATAATGTGGGTTTTGTTGTGGGTTACCGATTCTCTGCTCCATTGAAACGGAATCGGCCAAGAGAGACAAAAGAGAGAGAGAATGACTGAGAGAAACGCAAGGGTTTTGATGGGTTTTAGAGTTGGGGTTTATTAAGAAGTCCTATATATATGGGATTTTCATTATTATTAATTAATACTTTAAATTAAGAAGAATAAAAAACAAGGAAGATGAATAGGAAATCGATTATGAGAGAAAGTGAGGGTTTTTAGAGAGAGAAAGGGTGAGAATTGAGAGAGAGAAAAAAAATAAAGAATTAATTAGAAAGAGAAAAGGAAAGAGTGAGGTGATTGGAGAGAAGAGAGCCATGCAATATAAGGAAAGATGGTGTTTCATTGGTGGGATTGACTGACTATAGAGTATGCGTATGGGAGAAACTAGAAAGTACGTAACAGCATTATCACTCTCTATCCTCTATCCCCAGTTTTAAAGAAAAAATCTTACTCCCTCCGTCCCAAATTAATTGTTCAGTTTTGATTTTATAAAGTCAAATTGACTATTTTTAAAACTAATCTTTTTACTATTTTTGCTAAAATATAGGTGAAGAGATTATAACCAAAAGAAAGTATATACAATTTATTACTAATCCTAAATTTTATAATTTTAGAAATATATTTATATATGCTTAATTATTAATTTTAAAAATAGTCAATTTGACTAAAAAAAGTCAAAACTGAGCAGTTAATTTGGGACGGAGGGAGTATCAAATAATTTTTTTCGTTCTTATTTAATTTTTTATTTTAATCCTTATATAAAATTTTATTCCCAGGTCTGGGAGAATCAAAAAAGGAAACTTTTGATAAATTATACTCTCTTTTATAAATTACAAGATGTTTTGATGTTTTGACGGTTGAAACTTTTAAATTTCAGATTTCATTATTTAAAAAATCAATATAAGAAATTTGTTGGGTACATAGTGAAAAAATTGAATCCATACTTTGCAGAATGACTCAATAGTACTGCAAAGTATGGATAAAGATAAAAGAAACGGTTGTAAATGCTCTAAGAGCATTAATAATAATTTCCCTAATCAACTCTTTATCCCCAATTTTGAAGAATACATCAATAAATCATTATCCAACAGTTTCATTATCTTTATTTGACTCTCTATATTTAATCCATATATAGGATTTTACTCCCCAATGTGAGAGAATCAAAAGATTATTCTCTATATATACAAAATGATATTTTACACTCTTATTTAAGTGGACAACTCATCAATCATACATATTTTGACATTTTTTTACTACTTCAGTTTTAAATTATAAACTTAATATTGACTTTAAAAAAAATTAATTTCAAACGTATTCAAATTTAAAATTAATATATATTTATTTAATTTATGTCAATATAATTATAAATATTATAAAAGTATTATTAATTATAAAAATTATTATTTTCAAAATTTAAATGAATCATATTAAATTTAAATTTAAAAATATCACAAATTAACTTTTTAAAAGTTAATATTGATCTTAAGTACATTTGCAACTATAAATTCATTCAATACTCACTTCATAAATTACTTAAAATTTAAAATAAAATAAAAATTATTTTACAGTGGAATATAATTGATAAATTATACTCTCTCTTTTATAAATTATAAGATTATTATTAATTTGATGTTTTGACTGGTGAAACTTTTAAATTTTAAATTTTATTATTTAAGAAATAATATAAAGAACATGTTGGGTTGAAAAAATTGAATTCCTATTTTACAGAATGACCCAATTGTTTCGTTTAGCAAGCATGTTTTTTTCTTATTTTATTTGTCCAATTGGAGCTTGACATGTGTGAAGATAATTACTAAGAACTGATTATTTGGCTTAACTTTAACTAGGGAAAAATAATGTGACCCCATTTCATTAAAAAATTGCTCCCATACTCCAAAGTATATCGGAGAAATATTTTTTTCATCATTCTATTTTAGGTCAACTTGCACTATATTAACTTAATTTTTTTTTTACATTCGACTAACTAAATTTTAATTTTCTTATAAATCGTTATAAAAATCGTTAAATCCTTTGATTTTAAATGGAATTTGAAACATAAAATGTTGAGTTGTAAAAAAAAGTTGATATGACAATAATGATCCAATGTGACCTTAATATGCGGAACATAATAATAACAACAACAACGATAATAATATAAAAAACAATAAAGTTTCTAACTCATTTTTTATTATACTTTTTTCCCTGTACTCTAACTAGCCAAACAGGATTAATTTTATTTAACAAAAACACAAAAACTCATCTTTAAGAACTGAAAACTCACTCCCAAATCATACTTGGTTGAACCCACCTTGCAATACCATAAAATTAGCCATGTCAAAGCTCTGCACTTTGATTAATTCTATGAAGGATGACTTCTGATGGATCTAGTCCAAGGATTCAACCTATCTCGTGAGTCCAATACAGAATATAGGCCCGAGTTCAAGGAGAGTGGCGAGTCCAACAAATGTGGTCCATTACGGTTGGGTTAATTAAACTCATTAGTAATAAGTTACCCACGCCCACATAATGAAGGAAGTGGTCAGGCCTCGTCCTCATATCTCAAGGAGAGCACGACAAACATCTGGCACGTTAGGATGAACTGGGGAGCTCCACTAAAATAGTGGTCTTAGTGGCTACATGTTCACCCCAAAACTGTCATGGGGTCGGCTATAAATGGAAGCGCCTCATCCTCATTGGGAGGTAACTCACTTTGATATCTTTAAGCGTGTACTCTCTGTACTCTCTCCAACACACTTGATATAATATAAAGTGTCAGGCGACTATAGCCATTCAACAGTGGACTAGGTCAACTTGACTGAACCACTTTAATACTTGTCTTATTTCTTACTTTAATTACCGTTTTTATAATTACTTGATTGGTGTTTGTACAAAGTCCATTTTGTACATCATCAGTTTGGCGTTGTCTGTGGGAATCGAAAGGATTTTCACCTTTAAACATCTACGCTAATGGCGATTACAACTAGGTCAATGAACCAACATGAAGAAAATTCACGAATAGAGGATGATGCTCCTCCGCACATTAACCCAGTCTCAAATACTTTAGCTCCAAATCCACCACAAATGCTGGAGACCATGCAACAGTTGGCTACCCAAAACCAACAGATACTGCAACTCCTGCTCGCCGGACAAGGAGAATGAGTGCTAATAAGAGGACCACATGAAGCTCCACCCCCTGGACATCAAGGAGCTCCACACATGGGAGGCCATCATGATCAACCCCTTCCTCCTGCTGCTTCTCAGGGTGGAGATCCTCATCTCCAAGAAGATGAAGGCGAGAACCAGAGAGTGGAGTATAGGAGTCATCCCCATGATCATTCCAGGGGAGCCCCTAATCACTAGGATAAAAAAATTAAGGAAGTACAAAACCAATTAGGTGATGTCTTCAATGCCATGAAGGCGCGAGGACCAGAAATCGTGGACTACCTAGTAGGGCGAACAGACACGCCGTGGCAAACTATCCACTCCCTCAAAAGTTCAAAATGCCATCCGTGGAGACTTTTGACGGAACGAAAGATCCGCGAGACCATCTCGAAACATACAAAATCCTGATGCAACTTCATAACATCTCTGATGAAATCATGTGCAGAGCATTCCCTACCACCTTGAGGGGCTCCGCTCGACAGTGGTTTATCAAGCTCTCTCTAGCCTCCATTTCAACTTTTGCTGAACTGAGTAGGTCTTTCGTGTCTCACTTTATTGGGGGGCGACGTCATCAGAAGCCCGTCACACATCTTTTCAGCATAAAATAAGACAGAGATGAGAGCCTGAGGGATTACCTTACTCGTTTTAACAAGGAGGTACTTCATGTCGAAGAGCCTGATGATAAAGTAACCATTACTGCCTTCTTGGGAGGCCTCCGCTCGTCAAGTTTTCTTTTCTCAGTGATGAAACGTCCACCAAGGAACATGACTGAGCTACTAGCAAAGGCCCAGAAATACATGAATGCTGAGAACGTCACGAAGGCCAGACGAGGTGAATCTTCCAGAGCAGGAGAGAAGAGAAAAGGAAGAGATAGGGACGACAAGAAGGAAACTGACAACAAATCAAGAAGGACAGAGAGGGTGTCCGCCAAAGACAGACTCGGTCCTGCTCCTCAGAAAGATTGATGACCTTTCACTCCCCTAAATGCCACCATCGAGCATATTCTTTTACAGATCCAGGATGACCCAACCATAAAGTGGTCAGCGAGGATGAAGTCTCCTCCAAACTGCAGAAACCCGAACAAGTACTGTGGTTTTCATCGCGACCACGACCATGACACCGACGATTGCTATGAACTCCAGAGACAAATTGAAGATCTTATTCAACGTGGTCAACTACGCCAGTATGTTACTGATAGAAGACAAGCACCATCACCAACTCATAACTAGGAGGATCAACATCTAGTGGGGGAGATTCATACCATCTCGGGAGGATTCGCAGGAGGGGGATAGTCGTTGTCTGCCATGAAGGCACACGTAAGAAAAGAAAGGCACCCCGACGAGGGTCGCCCATCTAAGATGCCCAGACAAGATGCCATCAAAGTCATATCCTTCTCAGATAAGGACTTAAAGGGAATTAAGCACCCACACGATGACCCCCTGGTGCTCACCATGACCGTGGCCAATTTTTAAGTACGGGGAATCCTGGTGGACAGTGGCATCTCTGCCGATATCTTGTTTGTAAAAGCTTATGACAAACTCAACCTGGGTAGGGAGAGATTGCAGCCTATCAGATCTCCCCTCATGGGTTTCTCAGGGGAGAAGGTATATCCCCTAGGGTCCATCACCCTGCCAATCACAGCCAGAGCAGCACCAAGAAGATCTACAGTGATGGTCAATTTCTTAGTTATAGACTACCCATCAGCCTATAACATCATATTGGGACGACCTGCTCTTAACACATTGAAGGTCGTCCCCTCCACCTATCATCTTATCCTTCGTTTTCCAACCCCAAATGGAGTCAGAGAAGTCAGAGGAGACCAGGTAGCAGCAAGGGAGTGCTATGTCTCCTCCATGAAGACCAGGAAGCCAGAGGAGGCATTATAGGTCGAGGTCCTTGACCCAAGGGATGACTCCGCCATAGAAAGAGGAGAGCCCGTTGAGAAGCTCACCCATGTAGTCTTGGACAAGGAACACCCAAACAGAAGGGTGTACATTGGCTCTTCCCTCAGTAAAGAGCTAGTTCACCAACTAATTGACTTCCTAAAGAATAACATGGATATCTTTGCATGGTCACATGCAGACCTGGAGGGCATCGACCCAGAAGTGGCCACACATTGTCTCAATATTGACCCGCGTCACAAACCAGTTTGCCAAAAGCTAAGGGGTGCCTCCACAAAAAGGGCCCAAACCATGGATGAAGAAGTGAAAAAGTTAATAGATAATGGAGAAGTCACAGAAGTAGCATATCCAGAATGGCTCTTCAACGTGGTAATGGTCACTAAAGCTAATGGGAAGTGGCGCCTATGTATTGACTTCACAGAACTTAATAAGGCGTACCCAAAATACAGCTACCCGCTACCACGGATCGACCTCCTCATCGACGCCACTGCAGGACATGAGTTGCTCACCTTCCTGGATGCATACTCCGGGTATAAACAGATTAGCATGTATCCCCCAGACCAGGAGAAGACATCTTTTATCACTCCTAAAGGGACATATTGCTACAGGGTCATGCCCTTTGGGTTGAGGAACGCAGGAGCAACCTATCAACGACTGGTGATCAAAATGTTCTTGGCTCCAATTGGGCGAATAATGGAAGTCTACGTTGATGAAATACTGGTAAAGAGCCTTGCCGCAGCAGATCAAATTAACCACCTTCAAGAGACCTTCAATGTTCTTAGATCGTACCGCATGAAGCTAAATCCTGAGAAGTGCGCCTTCGACGTAGGATCGGGAAATTTCCCGGGCTTCATGGTCAACCAGAGGGGAATTGAAGCAAACCCCGACAAGATCAAATTCATTCTTGACATGAAATCACCCACTTCAACCAAAGAGCTCCAATGCCTCAACGAAAGAATTGCAGCACTCAACAGGTTCGTCTCCAAGTCTGCAGATAAGTGTCTACCTTTTTTTAAAATTCTTCGAAAAGCTTTTGAGTGGGGACATGAGGCAGAGGAGACATTCCAAAAACTCAAAGCCTACTTGGCTACACCTTCTCTCCTTTCGCATGCCACACCAGACTAGGTGTTATACTTGTACCTTTTTGCCTCCCTGTCGGCAGTAAGCTCAGTCCTCGTAAGGAACAATGACGGAGCGCAGAAGTATATCTACTATGTGAGCAGAGCATACTGAGGAGCAGAAGTCAGGTATTCAAGACTAGAAAAACTAGTGCTCGCTTTAATCACAACAGCGAGATGGTTACGACATTACTTCCAAAGTCACAACATTGTCGTCATCACAGATCAACCTCTACAAAAAGTCCTAGGAAAGCTCGATGTATCTAGGAGACTTCTTAAATGGGCAGTGGAGCTTGATGAGTTTGACATATAGTACCAACCGAGGTCAGCCATCAAAGCACAAGTACTGGTGGATTTCGTAGCTGAGCTGACACCAGCAGAGACGGAGAACAACGAAATTCCTACCTCACCCAGTTTGGAGATGGTTGATGGAAGCGCTCAACAGCATAACAAAGATCAAACCCCCAAACTAGGCACTCAGTCCATCCCAAGCGACCAGACCATCATGCTAAGCGCCCAGACTCCCTTTTCAGACGCCCAAACAGCTGTTTCGGACGACCAGACACTCCAAAGGACCCTGACTAGAGCCCCAATTCCCAATTCTGGCATCTAGTCTCCCTCTTTAATCTCTGAGCCCTGTTCTCTTCTATCCTAGAAACTCTATGTAAACGGTTCCTCGACCAGCGATGGAGGCGAAGTAGGTCTGATCTTGATCAGCCCAGACGGTACCGCTCTCAAATATGCAATGAAGCTCCACTTTATTGCCTCGAACAATGAGGCAGAATATGAAGCCCTCCTCTCCAGATTAAGATTGGCAATTGAGATGGAGACTCAACACCTTGTTACATATGGCGACTCTCAGTTGATAGTTAATCAAATGAAGGGCGAATTCGAAGCAAAAGGAGCCAGAATAAGAGAATATCTCGGCATAGTAAGAAGCTTGTTGACAGAGTTCAAACACTTTCGGATTTGCCACATTCCCAAGGAAGACAACATGGCCGCCGATGCACTTGCAAGGCTTGCCTCATCCTTGGAAACCGCACCAGGAGGACCATCATTTATTGGTCACCATTTCAAACCAAGTATGATAGACTCGAGAATCACAAGTGTCAACTGCGCATCGGTCGAATTAAACTGGATGACCCCTATGACGCCCCCAAAATAGGTATACAACACCCATTCTGAGTTGCCAAATACATGGTATAGAAATCAAACTACAACTTCAATAATACAATTATCGTGCAAAATACGACAACACATACTGTGAGTTTAAATACAAATATTATCTTCTAGACAATATCCACACTCAAATAAGTTCTCATTACAATTATTCAAATACTATTTTATAGAAATAGCGATGACTGCTAAAACATCTTTTTAGAACCATCACTCCATACCCTGACTAGATCCTGCTATGTTCTCACCTCCTAAGAAAAAAAATAGAACAAAAAAGAAAAGGGTGAGCTCAACTAGCCCAGTAAAGAATATTATAACTAAGATAATATACAACAAATTATCATTAGTCTTCAACAGGGAAAAAGATATTCATCAGTTAATCATTTATCTTTGCACTACAGGACAAAGATATTCAGTAATATCATCATTTAGAACTGAGGATGATGAAAAATATTTTAAAGAAAATGAATCCAGTGAGACAGAAGGACAAATAGTAGGGATTCGTATAACAGTTTATCCAAGATCAATAATACTCCATAATAACCAATTTTGAAGCAAAATTCAAGAATAAAGATCAAAACATGGATACAATCAAAGATAGTAACCATAATAGATATCTTGGACAAAAAGAAGAAAATTTCATTTTTCGATGAATAGTGCCGTATTCGTGAATAGTGCCGTATACGTGAATAGTAACCCCGACACAAAAAGTTCTAAATTTGATAAAAAGTTCAAACCAATATTTTGGCATAATGATTTCGAAAGAAATAATATCATTTATGAAGAAAATAACATCCCTTACCTCAAACTAACTGTACTTCTGACTGAATTTCGGATATAGTGCTGACAGAAACTTGTACTGAATAGAAACTCTCAAAGTATCAAAATACTCACAAAAATACGCTCGATAATCTAGAGAGAAAGAAAACTTATTTCTGCTGTGATTTTCAATTCTAACCTAAGCGTCTATTCATAGAAAAATCCTAGAACGCCATAGATGACTAAATAATAAAATAATAATATAATTACTTTCTTTTCTACGCATGCCTCTTGACAATTCTCACCCACCATCCAACTTTGAACCAATTTTCAGCAGCCCACATGTTGTTAACCAAGTGGGTCCCACACATAAATTAATAAAATTCATTTTATTTTTTGAAACTTCAACAATTCATAGAAAATAGCTCGATTATCAGAAAAATACGAATTTTATGTCCATTCTACCTGAAATCGAATTCTCTACAACTTTGTAGCTTTGAGTTTTTCTAAATTCCAAACAAAAAAAATCCAAAATTCACAAACGGGTAATTTTTAATACCTCCATTCCGACAAAATACTGATAAAACACCTCAGCATTAATTCCTTCATTTTTATCCACAAAAAAATAAATATATCCATCATTTATATCCACATAAAATAAATATTTCCTTATCATATAAATCAATAATTAATTATTCACAAATAATATTACATAATCACAATTATGACAACCAGGCCGTTCCCAGGAAAGAGGGGCTTTCCAATAAGAATTTCTCCTTACTGGCGCGCAATTAGGTGACCAAACCTCTCCTTGACAGAACTTTCTAGACATTGCCAATAATTCTATCTAATAATATTATTCAAATAATATTAATTATTGATCTGATAATGAGAAATACTGTGTAGTGATAATTATTGAAATAATAATAATATAAAATATCAATGCAGCAATTATTGAATCAATAAAATAAAATATTTGAACAGTAACTACTGTAACAATTATTTAGTAGTGCCTTCTTACGTACGAATCAATAATTCAACAATACTGTGCAATACCGTGTGCTACTGTGCAACCACGCATATTACTATATTTTAACCACCAGGTATTCTAACAGTGTTAACGATAACAATTATATCATTATTTATAAAAACTCATACTTTGTCATTTTCTTCATCCGACAGTTATTCCGTTATGGGGCCCACAATTGACTGCGCCGTCGTACGGAGATTCCCTACAAAAAAAATATTCCACGACCAAACGAATATTCCCCGACAAAATGAATATTTTATAACCACTTGATTATTTTGCAAAATTTTTACATTTCACCCATATCCAAAGCATTATATCAAATTAATACCTTATTAATTTAGAATAATGAATAGAGGAAAATTCACTTTTATTTATAATAAGTTGGGATCTTACAACCTCCCCTCCTTATAAAATTTAGTCCTCGAAATTGACATATGTACCTGGTGTTTCCAACAGGTAAGGGTACCTTGCTTTCATTTCCGATTCCAACTCCCAGGTCATTTCCTCAATAGCATGGTTCCTCCACAAAACCTTAACTTGTGGTATAACCTTGGTGCGTAGGACATGTTCTTTCATATCCAAGATCTTAATAGGTACCTCCTCATACGTTAAATCTTCGGCTATCTCGTCTGGTTCTAACTCAATAATATGGTTCGGGTCTTTCACATATTTACGAAGCATAGATATGTGAAAAATATTATGAACACGAGACATGTTTGGAGGTAGTGCAAGTCTATAGGCCAAATTTTTTATTCGGTCAAGAATCTCAAATGGACCAACAAATCGTGGATTGAGCTTTACTCTCTTTCCAAATCTTGTAACTCCCTTCCATGGAGCAACACGTAACAATAAATGATCCCCAATATTAAATTCCACGTCCTTTCGATGAAGATCAGCATAACTCTTTTGTCGATCTTGTGAGGTTTGAATACGTTGTGGAATCCTTTGGATTTTTTTTGTAGTTATGCGTACTAATTCTGGTCCCAACAACGTTGCTACTCCCACCTAGTCCCAGTATACTGGAGAACGACACTTTCGTCCATACAACGCCTCAAATGGAGCCATGCCTATACTTGTTTGATAACTGTTGTTGTAGGAGAATTCTACCAGTGGCAACTACTTATCCCAACTTCCTTTGAAATCTAGAACACAGAGTCTTAATAGATCTTCAAGGGTTTGAATAGTCATCTCTAATTGTTTGTCTGTTTGAGGATGGTATGCCAAACTGAATCGTAAATCCGTGCCCATAGCTTTCTGCAAGCTAACCCAAAATCTTGAAGTGAATCTTGGGTCACGATCCGAAACTATGGATACTGGCATGCCATGCAATCTCACAATCTCAATCACATATATACGAGCAAGACGTTCAAGGGAATAAGTTTCTCGTATAGATAAGAAATGAGCAGACTTGGTTAATCTATAAACAATAACCCAAATCGCATCTATGCCTCGAGAAACCTTGGGAAGACCCGTAACGAAATCCATGGTAATGTGTTCCCACTTCCATTCCAGAATCTCAAGTGGTTGCAATGGACCCTTTGGTTTTGATGCCTTTACACGTTGACAGGTTAAACACCTCGAGATAAACTCCGCGATCTCTCTCTTCATATTATTCCACCAAAATATATGTCGAATATCATGATACATTTTGGTACTCCCAGGATGGATTGCAAACGGTGTATTGTGTGCCTCCATCATGATTCTATGATTCAAATTAGAGTCGTTAGGAACACAAAGTCTGGAGTTGAATCTAAGTATTCCTTCTTCATCGATTCTCGCTTCTGGAATAGGTCCTTCTTGCACTTTCTTCTTCATACGTATCAGCCCAGGTCCGTAGCTTGAGCAACTTTAACTTTATCGATTAAAATCGGTTATACTTGTATATTCGCCATTATCATGTGAGTCCCTAGAGTCTTTAATTATACCTCCATCCTTTGCAAGTCATACAGAATGGGCCTTTGCATTGACAATATTGCACTCGTAGTCACATATGATCTTCTACTCAATGCGTCAGCTACTACGTTCGCTTTTCCAGGATGATATTGAATAGTGTGATCGTAATCTTTCAACAGTTCAAGCCAACGTCGTTGCCGCATGCTGAGTTCTTTTTGGGTGAAAAAATATTTGAGGCTTTTATGGTCCGTATAAATCTCCATTTTCTCCCCATACAAGTAGTGTCTCCAAAATTTCAACGCGAATACAACTGCTGCCAACTCCAGATCATGAGTAGGATAATTCCTCTCATATTCTTTGAGTTGTCGTGAGGCATAAGATATGACTATCTCATGTTGCATGAGAACACATCCTAACTCTTTGCCTGAAGCATCGCTGTAGATAAAAAATCCATCCGTACCAGATGGTATTGCCAGAACAGGTGATGAAATGAGTCTCCTCTTGAGCTCTTGGAAACTCTTCTCGCAGTCCTCGCTCCATACGAATTTTGTATCTTTCTGAGTCATCTGAGTTAACGGAGTAGCGATTCGAAAAAATCCTTCCACGAATCTCCGATAATAACCAGCTAAGCCCAGAAAGTTGCGTACTTCGGTCACCGACTTTGGTTGCTCCCAACTTTGTATTGCTTCAATCTTCGTCGGGTTAATAGATACTCCATGTTTTGACACCACGTGCCCAAGGAATGCTACTTCCTCAAGCCAGAACTCTCATTTCTTCAGCTTGGCATAAAGTTTGTTTTCACGAAGCCTTCCAAGTATCAGCTTCAAATGGTGCTTATGATCTTCACGGAATTTTGGAATAGATGAGGATGTCATCAATAAAGACAACAACGAACTGATCCAAATATTCCTTGAATACTCAATTCATCATATCCATGAAAGCAGCAGGAGCATTAGTCAATCCAAAAGACATGACTAAGAATTCATAATGCCCGTACCGAGTTCTGAAGGCATTCTTTTGAATATCCCCATTTTTAATCTTCAGCTGATGATATCCAGAACGAAGATCGATCTTTGAAAAGAATTTTACTTCTTGTAACTGGTCAAATAGGTCATCAATGCGAGGTAGCGGATACATATTCTTGATGGTGACATGGTTCAATTCTCGGTAGTCAATACAAAGTCGCATACTCCCGTCTTTCTTCTTTACGAATAAAACAAGAGCACCCCAAGGAGATGTACTAGAACAAATGAAACCGATGTCTAACAATTTCTGTAGTTGGACTTTTAACTCCTGAAGTTCAATAGGAGCCATTCAATATGGGGTTTTAGAAATGGGTTTTGTACCCGGTTCAAGGTCAATAAAGAATTCAACATCACATTCTGGGGGTAGACCGGGAAACTCTTCAGGAAATACATCAGGAAATTATCTAACCACAGAAATATTATTCAAATCTGACTTGTCTCTGTTCAAATCCATAACATAGGCTAAGAAAGCTTGACATCCGTCTTTCAATAAACGAATAGCTTTGTGGCTTGATATGACAGTGACTGATTTTAGTGGTTTAGTATTTTGAATTCGTATGACAGGTTGGTTAGGAATACAAAAACTAACAACTTTAAGAAAACAATCAATTTTAGCATAATGAGTGGTTAACCAATCAATTCCTAAAATCACATCAAAAGCAAGTATCTTTAAAGAGATAAGATCCACAGGTAATGTGATAGTACCAACTTGGATTAAACAAGATTTATAAATAGTGGACGTAACGAAAGTTTCTCTTAACGGAGTCTCTACTGATAAATCAAAATCTAATTTCTCCGGAGTCGAGTTTAAACGTTGAGTACTAGCAGGAGAGATAAATGAATGGGTAGAACCGGTATCTATTAAGGTATAAACTTCGCAAGAATTCAAGATTAGCTTACTCGTGATCACCTCATTCGGGTTCCTCACGTTTTGGCCAGTCACGACAAACGCTTTTCCAGGAACCGCTGATTTTGACTTATTCGGGATAGCTTTTGGAGTTACCATCCCAGCTGAACTTGGTTTTGCTACAGAACAGTCTCGAGCTATATGGCCCTCCTTTCTACAGTTATAACATACCTTGGATTGTTGTGGACTGTTTGGGCTGATATGTCCCTCTTTCCCGCATTTGTAACAAACGACCGGTGCTCGTTCTCCTCCCCTAGAAATAGTTGATGTTTGTGATGACGTCTTCACGTTATCATTGTTGTACCTTCTCTTCTTAAAATCTCCTCCCGACTCGCTCCTTCTATTATCACGGCCACGATTACCACCAGAGTGGTTACCGCTTTTGTTCGAATGCTTTCTTTCCTTCTGGTTTTCATTGCTCCGATGGCTGCCACCACTAGTATGAACCTGGTTGTGGTCCCTCGGTTGCACATACTCATTATCTCACTCTAATAATTGAGCCCTGTTTACAACATCTGAATATAAAAAAAATTATGAGATATAAGATATTGCCGAATCTCGGGCTTTAGACCTCTCAGAAATGTCCTCGTCATTCATTCCTCATTTTCGACCAAATGAGATGCAAACCTGGATAACTCTGCAAACTTCGCCGCGTACTGGGACACCGTCATGTTGTTTTGTTCCAGTATGATAAAATCTACCTCTTTCATATGACGAATACTTTCAAGAAAGTACTTATCATTGAATAATTTTTGAAATATTTCCCAAGACATATTGAGTGCAGCAGGCTGGGAACAATTCACAGACTCCCACCAGTAGTCTGCCTCACCGCGAAATATAAAGGTGGCAAATGGAACCTTCTGTTCCTCCATGCATCCCAAGACATCGGATATCTTGGTAATTTTTTTGACCCATATTTCTGTCTTGATCGGATCCGGCTTTCCAATAAATTCTGGTGGTCCCAACTTCTTGAACTGCTTGGCTGTGATAGACCACGCGTTGCTATCACTTCCACCCGTATTTTGTACACGAGTCTCCCTCGTCTGATTTTGCATGAACTGCAAAAAGCTCCTAAACATTCCATCATTCATCGTTTGCTCGGTAGTGTTGTTTACAGGAGGAATATTGCCTTCCTGTTATACGTTTTCTTGGTTTGTGACTAAAGGTTGTTCCACGGTCTCATACACTCCATTGTTAATGTTCTCAACAGCTATTCTTAAATACAGCCATAAAACAAGGGTTAATTAAACAAATTAACATATCACATAATATCCCTATATTATGACCGACCAACAAATAAGCTTAGATAGGACACACTAGCGAATGATTTACTCATCTCTCCCCTCCTAGTACTATTCCCCGATCTACGCCAGAGACCATATCCCTTAGCTTTGATACCAACTGTGACGCCCCCAAAATAGGTATACAACACCCATTCTGAGTCTCCAAATACATGGTACAGAAAGCAAACTACAACTTCAATAATACAATTGTCGTGCAAAATACGACAACACATACTGTGAGTTTAAATACAAATATTGTCTTCTAGACAATATCCACACTCAAATAAGTCCTCATTACAACTATTCAAACACTATTTTACAGAAATAGCGAGGGCTGCTAAAACATCTTTCTAGAACCATCACTCCATACCCCGACTAGATCCTGCTATGTTCTCACCTCCTGAGAAGAAAAATAAAACAAAAAGGAAAAGGGTGAGCTCAACTAGCCCAGTAAAAAATATTATGACTAAGATAATATACAACAAATTATCATTAGTCTTCAACAGGGAAAAATCTGATAAAATTTAATAGACAACAAGTTTTAGATCAACAACTGCATCGGAAACAACAATCCATTAGAAGAGTCAAGTAGAGAATGAGTTCTACTATCTTCTAAGATTTAAAAGTCCATCATCAATATTTTATCCTTGTAACAACAATCAATATACATCTTTAATCAAATATTCATCTTTGCACTACAGGCCAAAGATATTCATTTGTATCACAAGTCGGCCATGTTCATATCAACACATGTTCATCTTTGCACTACAGGCCAAAGATATTCAGTAATATCATCATTTAGAACTGAGGATGATGAAAAATATTTTAAAGAAAATGAATCCAGTGAGACAGAATGACAAATTGTAGGGATTCGTATATCAGTTTATCCAAGATCAATAATACTCCATAATAACCAATTTTGAAGCAAAATTCAAGAATAAATATCAAAACATGGATACAATCAAAGATAATAACCATAATAGACATCTTGGACAAAAGAAGAAAATTTTATTTTTGGTGAATAGTGTCATATTCGTGAATAGTGCCGTATACGTGAATAATGCCGTATACGTGAATAGTAACCCAGACACAAAAAGTTCTAAATTTGATAAAAAGTTCAAACCAATATTTTGACATAATGATATCGAAAGAAATAATATCATTTACGAAGAAAATAACATCCCTTACCTCAAAATAACCGTACTTCTGACTGAATTTCGGATATAGTGCTGACAGAAACTTGTACTGAATAACAACTTTCAAAGTATCAAAATACTCAAAAAATACGCTCGATAATCTAGAGAGAATGAAAACTTGTTTTTGGTGTGATTTTCAATTCTAACCTAAGCGCCCATTCATAGAAAAATGCTAGAACGTCATAGAAGACTAAATAATAAAATAATAATATAATTACTTTCTTTTCTACGCATGCCTCTTGACAATTCTCACCCACCATCCAACTTTGAACCAATTTTCAGCAGCCCATATGTTGATAACCAAGTGGGTCCCACACATAAATTAATAAAAATCATTTTATTTTTTTAAACTTCAATAATTCATAGAAAATAGCTCGATTATCAGAAAAATACAAATTTTATGTCCATTCTGCCTGAAATCGAATTCTCTACAACTTTGTAGCTTTGAGTTTTTCCAAATTCCTAACAAAAAATATCCAAAATTCACAAACGAATAATTTTTAATACCTCCATTCCGATAATATACTGATAAAACACCTCAGCATTAATTCTTTCATTTTTATCCACATAAAAATAAATATATTCATCATTTATATCTACATAAAATAAATATTTCCTTATCATATAAATCAGTAATTAATTATTCACAAATAATATTACAGAATCACAATTATGACCACCAGGCCATTCCCAGGAAAGAGGGGGCTTTCCAATAAGAATTTCTCTTTACTGGCGCGCAATTAGGTGACCAAACCTCTCCTTAACAGAATTTTCTAGACATTGTCAATAATGCTATCTAATAATATTATTCCAATAATATGAATTATTGATCTGATAATGAGAAATACTGTGCAGTGATAATTATTGAATCAATAATAATATAAAATATCAATGCAGCAATTATTGAATCAATAAAATAAAATATTTGAACAGTAACTACTGTAACAATTATTGAGTAGTGCCTTCTTACGTACGAATCAATAATTTAACAATATTGTGCAATACCGTGTGCTACTGTGCAACCACGAATATTACTGTATTTTAACCACCAGGTATTCTAACAGTGTTAACGGTAACAATTACGTCGTTATTTATAAAAACTCATACTTTGTTGTTTTCTTCATCCGACAGTTATTCTGTTATGGGGCCCACAATTGACTGCGCCGTCGTACGGAGATTCTAGATAAAATGAATATTCCACGACCAAACGAATATTCCCCGATAAAATGAATATTTTATAACCACTTGCTTATTTTGCAAAATTTTCACATTTCACCCATATCCAAAATATTATATCAAATTAATACCTTATTAATTTAGAATAATGAATAGAGGAAAATTAACTTTTATTTATAATAAGTTAGGGTCTTACAACCCCGATAATGGCATATCTCCGAGAAGGTGTATTTCCAGATAACCCTTCAGAAGCCAGGAAGCTAAAAATGAGAGCTTCTAAGTTCACCATCTTGTAGGACACTCTGTACAAGAAGGGTTATTCCTTACCATTACTCCGATGCCTTTCACTCAAAGAAGCTCACTATGCCTTGCGAGAGATCTACGAGGGAATATGTGGGAACCACTTTGGAGGACGATCCCTTGCCCACAAGGCGCTCAGGCAAGGTTAATTTTGGCCTTCTATGGTAAGGGACGCCCAAGAGTTCTCCAGGAAATGTGACAAGTGTCAACGCTTCTCAACCGTACCCAAGCAACCACCAGAAGAACTAACAACCATTTCAAGTCCATGGCCTTTCTCTAAATGGGGCATCGACATTCTAGGCCCATTGCCTCTGAGCAAAGGACAGTGCAAGTTTGTGGTGGTGGCAGTCGATTATTTCACCAAATGGGTTGAAGCCGAACCCTTAGAAAAAATCACAGATTCAAAGATTAAAGATTTCATTTGGAAGAATCTAGTATGCCGCTTCGGCATACCCCATGCCATTATCACTGGCAACGCTAAGCAATTCGACAACAAGCTGCTAAATTCCTTCTGCTCCGACCCTCAAATAAAGCAGTTGCACTCTAGCCCACCTCACCCACATGCAAATGGATAAGCAGAAGTCATGGTGAGAACAGTGCTACGCAATTTAAAAACAAGGCTTGAAAGGACGAAGGGGCTTTAGGTCGATGAACTCCCAGGCGTATTGTTGGCCTACCGAACCACGCCAAGAACTCCAACTGGGGAGACCCCTTTTTCCCTAGCCTTTGGAACTGAGACAGTCATCCCTGTAGAGATTGGGGTGAACTGTCTATGGGTCCAACACCACGACCCTACCACCAATGAGGAAGGACTCCACATCAACCTCGACTTGGTAGAGGAGGCAAGGGAGATCTTTCCCCGACGCTTTCATAGCCATCAATGAAAGCGCTTGCAATAGCGTACTCCAGATCCACTTCAGCTTGAGAAGCTTTCTCCTGAGCTGCCTTCAATTCTGCCTCTGCTCTCGAACAAGTAGCCTCCCTGAGGGCGTCCCTCTCATGGATCACCTGAAGCTCAACCTCAAGCTTAGTTACCTTCTCATGGGCCTCAAAAAGCTCCACCTCCCTGAGCGCATCCCTCTCACGGGTCGCCAAAAGCTTAGCCTCGAGTTTAATTGTCCTCTCACGGATAGTCGAAAGATCTATCTCAGCCTTCGAACAAGCTGCCTCACTAAGCGTGGCTTTTCCACAGATCGCTAAAACCTCAGCCCGAGAAGCCCTGTCAGTAGCTTCGAGCTCAACAATTCTCCCTTGAGCAGTGAGAAGCTCCTTTCGCACAACCTCATGATTAAGCTTCATTTGGCCGTAAAAATGAGCCCTCGAGAACAAGCATACAGATGCAGTAGAGATCTGAAGAAGACAAAAGACAGAAGAATGACCAAGTGCATTATAAAAAAAAGATTCTTACCTGAGCCAAGCCCTCCAGAATTGTGTTAATAACACCCTCAGTGCCTAAAGCACTAATCTGCTGAATCTCAGTTGGAAACACAAATCTCCTAAGTCGTTCTCTAATGATTTGCGGATCCCCCAGCATAGAACAGGACTGAATTGGTGCCCCTACATGAGCTCCTACAGGAGGCGTGGACGGGCGGGGGTCAGAAGGTTTAGGCGGGGCAGTCTCCGGAGTATAGCTCAAAGTCACCAACCGGTAGGGGTGAGCTTTCGGTTAATAACCGAACCGAATCTAAATTTCGGTTATATCCGAAAATTGGAAAAACATTGTTTTATGTATCCAAAATAATAACCGAATTTTACACTAACCGAATAATAGAATTGGTTATTCAGTTATTCGATTAATAACCAAATTTAGAATATGTAGTAGCAGTTCAGTTCAGCAGATAACAATCCTACAATCCATAAACTATAGTCCATAAACATAATCCATAGACCATAAACATAATGGAAAACAACAACTATAAACAACAACAGAGTTCCTCCAATGATTAACAGTTTAACACCATAAACATAATCCATAAACAACATGTCAACAACAACCGAGTTTGCTGGCTTGCTGCCCATTTTCTGCTTAAACCTCCTTCCACAATTCCACTTGCTAGACTGCTAGAGTGCTACTGTGCTAGACTGCTAGTTGCTGCTGTTGCAAATAGCATTAAGGCATATTAGATAGCATATCAGATTGAATTCATTAAGGCATATCAGCAGTGAATTCATTAAGGCATATCAGCAATGAATTCATTAAGGCATATCAGATTGAATTCATTTAGGCATATTGACAGCTTAATTGGGTGCATATATGAATTTTGAATTAAGTTTCTTGATTCTAAGTATAAAGCATGATTCATGAAATGAGAGTTTAACCCTAAAGCTAGCTACCTATCTCGCTCGTTTAGATACACAGATGCAAGAAAATGGTGTGAAACAATCACCACTTTTAAATAATTGATGTCAAATTTGCAAAAGGGATTAATTGCTACCTTTTAATTAAGATGTTTTTACTAGGGTCTTTGTGCTTTAATTATATAATGAATAAACAAATATTAATTTAACACACAACCTAATCTAAATTAGTAATTGTACCTAATCCCAGCACAAACTAATTCATGAAAGCAACGGTTAAGGATATAAATTAACCAAATGAATATCAAAATGATATATGAATCAAACAATGAAACAAGAACTTGCAACCATCCCTAACTCACTCAACAACAAACAATCTCACCCCACAGTTTACACTGTAAACTTTACAGCAGTCAGTGATGAAACCTACCTACCTAGCATCAGCATTCATCAGAACTCGGAAGAAAAAACAGTAAGATATTCTCAAAAGTATAATTTATAATTTCTTTTTCCTAATTTATTTTCAAAACCTCAGAAAGACAGAAATTACACATGCACGGACATAATTACACAAAAATAAATACATGCACAAATTACAAATATGTGCATATAAACTGAGTTAAATAAAAAAATAAAAAATAAATAAGCCACTAAGCCAATAAGGCAGTAAGCCAGTAACCCACAATCTTATATAGCGGAAATGAATAAGCTAACAAGAATACAAGAATAAGATTCACTCAGCACTCATGCACTAAACTGACTAACTGAGTGAAGGTAAATAACAAAATTACCTTAACAAATGGAAACGATGAAGGCCTGAAGGGTCGCCGTCGTTGAGAGTTCGCGATGAAGGGTCACCGACACCGAGAAGACGAGAGTTTGAGACTTGAGAGTTGAGGCTTGACTCTTGAGAGATCTCAGTCTTCTCAGATCTGAGAGTGACTGAGACTAGACGAGATGATGAGAGAGATCAGAGATCTAATGAGTAATGAGAGAGATCTGTCGATCTGATATGAGACTGATCCGACCTTGAGTTCTGAGACTGAGAGAGTGTGGAGTCTTAACAGTCGAGTGGAGTACTAGAATCTTCGTCTCTCTCTTTTACTTGTGACCGACTGTAGAGTAGCCTGAGTTACTTGAAGCCTTGACTAGTTGACTGCGAATTTTTAATTTAGTAATGTGTTGTTCGGTTATTCGGTTTAACCGAATAACCCAAAAATAATACCCGTACAACCTAACCGAAAACCATAACAAAATTCGGATATAACCGAAATATTGAAAATAACCGAATTATCAGAAAATTTTGGTTATTTTATTTCGGTTCGATTCGGTAATTCGGTTATACCCGTTTTTTGCTCAGTCCAACCAACCGAGAAGGCACAGCTGAAGGTATCACTTGATGGGAGCTCGCCTCGATGTACGCATCATCCGTTCTCGCAACCTTGGGAGGATGAGCACCCCTACTGGCGTCCCCAGAAAGGATTGATCCAATCACTGTCCTGTCCACTGCAGCAAATGAGACAAAGTATTATTTGAGTAACCATCATCTCATAAAAGCTAAATTATAAGGTAAGTCAACATACCTTTTCTCTTTAATAAGGAACCACCCGATTTCGGAGAAGAACCTCCAGCTCTACTGCCGTACTTAGGCAGAAGAACACTCAGATCTTAGTCAGGGTGAGCCTTTACGACTGTAGCTTCGACTCTTGTTCTTCGGAGAGCACCGGCATACCTGCAAGGAGATGGTGAGCACACACACACACACACACACACACACACACATATATATATAAAGTGTCAAACTTGAAACGCACCGAGCTTATTAGCAGCACCCCAACGTGTTGAAACCAAGGCCCGATCAACCTCTGCAGCCTAGTCTCCTCCGACAAAGAAGAAGTGAGATTTCTAGCTGTGGCAATTGGAGCGTAACCCAGTAAGCACCATACCACTCTTTGCAGTAAAATAATACCAGCTCCTATTTGGTGCAGGAGTCTCGCACAAGTTATAAGCCTCGTGAAACTCTTTGGGAGAAGAATCTTCATGATGCACCTTCTTCCATAATATGAGAAAACCCAACAAGACTCTCCTACCATTGGGCACTAACTGCCCTGGAGTAAGAGAAAAATAGTGTAAAATTTAACAAATAGAATGGGACATGGGGAACCTAAGGCCGACCTTGAGCATCTTGTAAATGACAATGTCACCAGAGGAATCGTCACAAGAAAATTCACTTTTATCTGCCCGGCGACACGACACCATGGGTGGAATATGATAAGTAGAAATAAGCCTCGAAATCTCATCATCAAATTTGAGAGAGCTAAAAAGGGTACTTACTTTAGACCTATCATCATCGAGGATCAATTTGCTTTTATGTTTTATCTTTCGAGGTCTTAAAGAATAGGGTGCTTTTGCAATGCTCTACCCAGTGACTAGAGAGACATCTGAAACCCCCTGCTCGCCCGAAACTTTTCAGCTCACCCCTGTTCACCTAAGGACTACCCAGATCTCCTCTGCTCGCCCAAAGGGGATGATCCAGCACCTAGAGTAGCGCCCAAAGCCATCTGCTCGCCCAAAGGTACTGGCCCATGCTCGTCCATGCCCAAAACCAGCTCCTGCTCGCCCAAGACCAGCTCCAGCTCGCCCAAGGCCGATCCAGTTCGCCCATGCTCGCCCAAGACCAGCCCAGCTCGCCCCTGCTCGCCCAAGACTTGCCCAGCTCACCCAAATCGCCCCTTTCCAGCTTCGCAACGAAGCCCAAACGGATCTGCACTTCCAGCAGCTCCATGCACGACGTCATCCACCATGACAGCCTCTTGGGAGCTCACTTCATCAGTCAGTCCACTCTCATGGCTATCTCTTCCTTTGTTCGACATTAATCTCTAAAAAGTCCTCACTAAGAAGAGATCTGAAAAGAACAGAACACAAAACCCCCAAATTTGCGACTTAGGTTCTTCAAGAATAAGAGAGGAGTCCTACAAACCAAAGGATTTTATCTGAAAAGGGGAGGGTCAAAAGTTAAAAGGAATTTTCAAGGAATTCGGATTTAGAGATACTTTTAATATTTAAGTCACAACTTTTGATCCATAACTCTGATCGGGGCCCGTAATATATCAAAACGACCGTATCAAAGAGCTCTACATAAGTCATCTCTATGCTATGACATATGCTATAAAAAGCCCAAAAAGCCTCTGAAGTGCATGTTTTGGCCCCCGAAAGTTTTTCCAATTTTGTTGAAAATTTAAATTTAAACTGAAATGCCCTCTTCCTAAGTTCTGTTGGATGCAGGGCATTGGGGGGGGGTAAATGATGGGTCTAGTCCAAGGATTCAGCCCATCTCGTGAGCCCAATACAGAATATAGGCCCGAGTTCAAGGAGTGGCGAGCCCAACAAATGTGGTCCATCACGGTTGGGTTAATTAAGCTCATCAGTAATAAGTTACCCACGCCCACATCATGAAGGAAGTGGTCAGGCCTCGTCCCCATATCTCAAGGAGAGCACGACAAACATTTGGCACATTATGATGAAGTGGGGAGCTCCACTAAAGTAGTGGTCTTAGTGGCTACATGTCCACCCCAAAACTGTCATGGGGTCGCCTATAAATGGAACGCCTCACCATCATTGGGAGGTAACTCACTTTGATATCTTTAAGCTTGTACTCTCTGTACTCTCTCTAACACACTTGATATAATATAAAGTGTCAGGCGACTATAGCTATTCAACAGTGAACTAGGTTAACTTGACCGAAACACTTTAATACTTGTCTTATTTCTTACTTTAATTACCGCTTTTATAATTACTTGATTGGTGTTTGTACAAAGTCCATTTTGTGCATCATCAATTTCATTTCTCCAAACCCTTCACATCTCTATTTGGAATTAATAAGCGACTAAAAAGAAATTATAAAAACAAAAATGATAATCGTAATTAGGGCTAGCTTAAATATGAAGTCGAAGAGAGAATAAAAGAGAAGGGCAAATAGAAAACATTTCAATGTTAGATCCATACAGAAAGGTAAACGTCGGGAGATTAACCTTCAAATGAGGAGATCTCGCCACTCGCAGCAAATCAATCGACAAAAAAAAAGAAAAAAAGAAAAAGCAGTTCAAATCATCAAACGACGTCGTATTGGACGGAGCCACCATTGTGGTTTAAGCAGAAGAAGAGAATTCTTCGGCATCAACAACGGGAGGAGGTGCAAAGATTTACACAATTGATGTGAACGAATAAGATGAAGTACGACGAGTTGTTTTTGGTTAAGGCAAAGATGTTTGAGTACGAGCCGAAATCGAAGGGGGAGATTAAGTATGTTGAAGAAGCTCTGGATGATCGTTTTAAGAAGAATGTTGATCGATACTGTAAACAAAACAACAATAACAGTGACCCATTTCAGAATTTTAGATAATTTAAGGATTTTCTATTGAAATTTTGCTTTATATTGGGTATAATAACAACCCGTTTCAAATTTTTAGTTATTGAAATTTCTTTCATTTTTATTTAATAATGACCACATCAAAAGTGAGCGCCATGTCACTACTGTCACATCATTATTTTGTTTGTCAATTAACTGTCTAGACGACTTTTCAAATTTTTTTGTAAGAGAATTAAAGTTCAGTAAATTAACTCTAAGAAGAAAAAAAAATTAATTAATCGTTTGTAAATTGACTTAAAATATAGCAGTGAAAAAACATTTATCCCATATTAAAAAAATTTTTAGCTAACAACCCTACTTGTTTACAAGAATCATCAATAGTGTTTCATAACCTAAAGCAAAAATGGTAGCGGGGTACCTAAAATTAAGTGAGACGTGGTCCATGTGGATAGGTTTACAAACATTTTTACATAAATAATGAATAAATTAATATTAATTTAAGAAAAATTCATGTGAAAATATTATATTTTTATACGTTAGAGATTATATTTGTTTGTAAATATTATAATACTGAGATTATAATCAATGTGATTGTAATCCCGAAATTATAAATTAATACTAGGATTATAATTTTAAAATTATAATTATAATTCCAAAATTATTAAATTATTTTATAATTTATAGACTAATAGTGTCGATCTAAATTTAAAAATAAACAAATTATTTAGATTAATAATTATATTCCGCGTATAATCCTTATTTAATAACTGTACACAAACATTATTATTCCGTGAAAATGACATTGTCTTGTTTCTAGTCAACGAAAGTACGAGGAGAAGAATAAGAACGATAGAAGACTTATGTGGTCAACGAGTCTTCCCTTGGAAACATTTTCAATTTTGTATTTAACCTCAATGGCTACGAGCCTGAAAATTATGTCTACCGGTCCGAATAGGCAGATTGGAATATAGTACTACACAAAATTGAGGATGAATGTCTTTTTTAAAACAAAAAGAAATGGATATTTTTACAGATATTAATGTTTACGATAGTGACATATTTTTAATTTAGTTGCGTGAATAATTATAGTTGATAATATAATGCGGGATCCTTTTCCGGCCAAATTCGTTTTGTCCCACCTTAAAAAAGTTTCATTCGCAATTCACTTTCAAATTTTGTACCTCCATGCCCCACCCATACAAGAAAATAAGCAATCAACCAATATAATTTAAAACAAATATTTAGTCTTAACAAAATACATGTGAAAATTTAGCAAGTCTTAAGCCACATATTAATGCAAATATTCTTATAATTAAAATTTTAAAATACATAATATCTAACTATTTATGTTGAGTGATCCGTAACAAATGCTTGTTACGGACACTATTCTAACAAACAGAGGTGAAACTAGGTGTTAGAGGCGGAGGCGGAGGCGGGGGGGGGGGGGGGTTTGGGGGGCATCTGACCCCAGTAGGGAGGCGGTCCAGACGGACTAGGGGGGGACGAGGGCGGTGGGGGGGCAGCCGCGGTTCTCCAGTCGTCTTCCGACTCTTCTTCTCCGACTGCAGAGTTTGCAACATGTTTGTTTCTTTTTTTTTCTTTTTTTAATAATAACATGAAACGACTTAGTTTCATTAAAAAAATTATTAGGGCATAACTCTTCACTCTTCAGACTCTCAACTCTTACTCTCTTACTCTTTGTCTCTTTTTTCTTCCGCAGTTCCGCGGCTTCCGCCTCCACTGAGCTGACTGCTTTGGACTTAAAATCAAGAGCTGAGCTTCAATACTCTCAAAGTAAAATCAAGAGCTGAGGAAGAAATCTAAATCAAAGGTAATGATATATTTATTCCCAGTTCAATTTTGGTAATCATATACATAAACAAATTGGTGTGATACAATGATACTTTGTGTTAATTGTTATTTGGAAGTTGTAATTATATGAAAGATTAAGGACTGATTTCAAACTAAAATATGGGTTTGTTCATGATTAATGAACTCTGGACATTTTTGAAAGTAATTTGTGCCTATCTTATGTTTGCTAAAATGTTTCAATTGAAAGGGTTGATTAAAATAAAAGAATTGGTATATTATATAAAGGAAATATGATATATATATATATAGAGAGAGAGAGAGAGATTTCATCCATGGCAACCGGTTGCCATGGACACTGTTCTAACAACCCATTTTCGAACCGTTGATTAACTTATTGGAAGGCTGAGATTGAAACATAAATATAACAAGCCGGTACAAGTTGTACCACCTTTTATTTTAATATGAGAACCCCACATCGTCAACATGTTGTCAGTTTGTTTAAATAAAACGAATTTTTAATATTAAATAATGCCCGACCGACACAGCTTGTACCGACTGTGCCTTTTTTTTTTTTTTTTTTAAGCATTTCTCCATTAATAGTCATGACTCAGCACATTGCGTAAACTTAAAAAAATAAAAAATACTTCCAGTCGCTACAAGCTCTTACGGCTGTTAATAAAAAAATAATAAAAAAACCAACCGGCACAACCTCTTCCGGCTTGGAATAAAAAGCTATTGTTATTAGTTATATCCTATTTGTGTGCTCTTCCAGCACAAGTTCTTTATTTGCTATTTTTTATAAAATAGGATATTATTTTTTATAATTCTTTCATTTAATAAAAAATAAAGAATTATAATTCAAATAAAAAATAATATCCTATTTTATAAAAAATAGCAAATAAAGAATTATAAAAATTAACAAATATCCTATTATAAAACAACAAATATCATATTATAAAATAACAAATATTTGCCCCCTAATCGAGCTTACCCAACTTACCTATATAAGCCAGCCTCTTTTTAATTTCCCTCTCCCCACTTTCACATAACACGGCTTTTGTGACGCCCCCAAAATAGGTCCATTCCATCCAACCCATTCTGAGTCGTCAATTACATGGTACAGAAATAACTACAACTTTATTATTACATTACAACATACAAACTGTGAGTTTAAATACAGATATTGCCATCTAGACAATATCCACATACAAATAAATCCCCATCATAATTATTGATACACTATTTTACAAAAATGGTGAGGACTACTAAACAACTCTCTCTAGAATCATCATTATATCCCCTGACTCGTACTCGTTACATTCTCGTCTCCTGAGAAGAAAAATAGAACAACAAGAAAAAGGGTGAGCTCAACTAGCCCAGTAAAGAATATTATGACTAAGATAATGTACAACAAATTATCCTTAGTCTTCAACAGGGAAAAATCTGATAGAATACAATAGACAACAAGTTTTAGATCAACAACTGCAGCGGAAACAATAATTCATTAGAAGATTTAAGTAGAGAATACAAACTACTATCTTCTATATATGAATTTAAAAGTTAATCTTCGATATTTTATCCCTGTAACATCAATCAATATATATCTGGAATCAAATATTCATCTTTGCACTACAGGCCAAAGATATTCATCAGTTGGTCATGTTCATCTAAACACTTGTTCATCTTTGCACTACGGGCCAAAGATATTAATCAGTCGGTCATGTTCATCTCAACACCTGTTCATCTTTGCACTACGGGCCAAAGATATTCATCAAGAAATCATTCATCTATGCACTACAGGCCAAAGATATTCAGTAATATCATCATTTAGGACTGAGGATGATGAAAAATATTTTAAAGGAAACGAATCCAGTGAAACAAAAGAACAATTATTAAGGATTCGTATTTTAAACAATCCAAGTTCAAAAATACTCATAAGTAATCAGAGTGGAGTAAAATTCAAGAATGATCAAAACATGGATACAGTCAAAGCTAGTATCCAGAATAGATATTTTGGACAAAAAGAAGAAATTTCATTTTTCGGTGAATAGTGTCGTATTCGTGAATAGTGCCGTATACGTGAATAGTGCCGTATACGTGAATAGTATCGTATTCGTGAATAGTGTCGTATACGTGAATAGTAACTTCGACACAAAAAGTTCCAAATTTGATTAAAAGTTCAGATCAATACTTCGGCATAATGATATTAGAAGAAGTAATATCATTTTAAAAAAATAATATCCCTTACCTCGAAAGACAGTACTTCTAGTTGAAACACCGGATATAGGCTATGACTTGAACTTGCACCGTATAGCAATACTCAAAGTATACTCAAAATACTCACAAGAATACGCTCGATAATATAGAGAGAGAAAACTTCAGTTTCTGATGTGATTTTCAATTCTAACCTAAGCACCCTATTTATAGGAAATTGCTTAGACCACCAAAGCAGGAAATTTAATATATATATATATATATATATAAATATATAAATTCTTACGCCCACTCTTTGAATCTGATTTCAGTTCATTAAAGCACATGCTAGGGCTGCCCACAAAACAAAAAAAATGTTTTTGTTATTTAAAATATTTTAAACTTCCAAAAATCAATTATTTTGGAGCTTCAGAACTTCAATAATTTACAATAAATAGTCCTTTTGCCAGAAAATTCGAATCTTACGAATTTTTATAGAAAATTCAATTATCTACAACTTTGTAGAAGGAAGTTTTTTCAAATTCCAAACAGAAATTGACCAAAATCCACAAACGAACGATTTTATAGGTTATAATCAAATTTCAGTCAAGAAATGGGGTCCACCGACATATTTAACATGTTTTAAATATTTTTGGTAACAAAAATACTCCTCCTCCACATATACTCATATATCCCACATTCATCATAAAAATATCATCATTATTATATTATTAAAATATAATAATATATTTAAATGAATTATTTTATCATAAAAAGATAAAATATTAATTTTCAACAATTGTCACATTAAAAAATTTCTCCATTTTATATCCACATAAAATCAATATTTTTCTCATCATATAAATCAATAATTTAATTATTTACAAATAATATTACAGAATCACAATACTGACAACCAGGCCGTTCCCAGGAAAGAGGGGGCTTTCCAATAAGAATTTCTTCTTACTGACGCGCAATTAGGTGACCAAACCTTTCCTTAGACAGAACTTTCTAGACATTGCCAATAATGTTATCTAATAATATTATTCAGATAATATGAATTATTTCTTCGATAATGAAAAATACTGTGTAGTGACAATTATTAAAACAACAGTAATATAAAATATCAACGCAACAGTTATTGAACCAATAAAATAAAATACTGAACAATAATTATTGTAACCATTATTTAGTAGTGTTTCTTACGTAAGAGTCAATAATTGGTGCAATACCGTGTGCTACTGTGCAACAACGCGTATTATCGTGTTTTAACCACCGGGTATTCCAACAGTGTAAACGGTAACAACTACGCCGTTATTTATAAACAACTTATACTTGTCGTTTTCTTCATCCAATCACTTTCCGTTATGGGGCCCACAAAAGACTGCGCCGTCGTACGAATATTCCCCGACAACAAGAATATTCCACGACCAAACGAATATTCCCCGACAACAATGAATATTTATAACCACCTGCTTATTTAAAATATTTGCGCATTTTACCCATAACTATCCACATTAATCACATCAACCTTTACTATTTCAAAATAATAATTAGAGGAAATTCCTTTTTATTTAAAATTTTTGGGGTCTTACAGCTTTTCCTCCTATTATTTCTCTCATCCGAAAATCGAAAGGAACGCGCCCTTCTTCATCCCTCATCCAGAAAATCGACTGAGCTTCGACACCAAATCTGAAGCCCCTTGAAGCGAATCAGTTATTTCTCTCTCCTCGCTCAAACATAACGCATGATATTTTCTGGGCTCTTATTTCTCTCATCTGAAAAGGAACGCGAACTGGAGACATTCTTCATCCGAAAAATCGAACAAAGAGAAGCGAGTAATTCTATTTCCTGGTATGTCAAATCTGAAGGCCCTTGACTGATTCGTTTATTCCAAAGAGAAGCCCTGATTGTGACCCTCTTCCCTTATCCGATTCACTTTCGCTTCCAAAACAAGCCCTAATTCAATTAGTTTTCGCGTTCTTGAGCTCTCACGCAGGTACTTTTTCCTTTTTCTTTGTTTTCCCTTGGCCAAAAGTTCAAATGTTACAGTGACTTAATAAAATTTGAAACAGTTGAAATAGACACAGAATTTTTTAAATCAAATTCTGATACTGATAATATGGTGGATGTTATGACAGTGGATTTTTTTTTCTATATCAGGTACTTGATTGCTTATCTTCTTTTATGGAATTTGAATGACAAGTATTACTTATTTCTCCAAATTTTGAAGGAACAAAAGTTCTCCAATACTTAAAAATCTGGTATGTCTTCTAACTCCACCGTGTAAATAATTGTAGTATTGCTCTCTATTTCTCTTTCGTAAGGATTCATGTTGATAACTTTCTGATAGACCCATGATGTTGAGGATGAGTTTGAGAAAAGATTGAAAGTTTAAATATTGTTTAACATTTGATTGATAGTGCTCTCACAAATGAAGAAGCCACAAATTTTGTTAAAGAATGTCTAGATAATGGATATGAGAAGATGAAGCAAATTATTGTGTATTTTGACTTTACTATTATTTTAAAATTGACTTTAGTATTTGAATAATTTTGACTTTAATATTTGCTTACATTAGAATTGGAGTATCAAATGATGATGCTACTCAGGCTCCAAGTGTAGATAATGATGATGCTACTGAGATTGATATGTGAATCATTAAATCTAAATTTTGAGGTAATTCTGAGTATTCTATTAGCATTTGAGCAACTGTATTTAGTTTCTGTGTGTTTATTTTGATGGGATGTCATGTGTGGGTAGAGGCCATTTTATTAAGTTGCTGCTTGTATATTGGTGTAAGTTTCTGCTTCATCTAATTTTTAAGTTGTTGAAATATTAAGCTTATATATTCTGGAGTTTGTTTGTGTTGGTTGTGAAGATTTGATTTGATAATTGGGTATGATGTTGTTACATTTTATAGACTTCAAGGTTAGTGGTGCAACGACAATTCTACTACACTGCACTTAAAGGCAGGCAAACAGGTGTGTGACAATCTGGGAGAAAATTAGTAGAAGTCTGTTTCAGCACTTTGTCACTTTAGCTATCACTCTGTTTCAGCACAATTGCTATCACTTTGTCACTTTAGCTAAAATGAAGAAATGTTTCTGCTATCACTTGTCACTTCAGTGTTATGTACTTCTCTTTATGGCTGATAGATCATATTTTATGTCAGGCAATCAGTTGTTACGCAAAAGACTTCGGCAATAAGACTTCGACAGTTCAATGAGGTGGAAAACTATAGCAGTACACAAGTGTCAATTTTATCATAGTATCTAGATGTTGATGTTGAAAGTACCTTAGTTTCTATGTTGGCTGAAATGGGTGTAGTAAGTTGTAATATGGCTTACATTCTTGCTGAAAATATTTTGTGGTGACTTTTGATTCGTTTTGGTTATCAAGACTGTTGTTGCTAAAGTTGTTTCATTATTTTTGACTGGGCAGTTGTGCAATCTGTTATCAGTTTGTTGCAGCTATGGGATGTTGTGAGCCAGTATGACATATAACCCAGAAATCACTTCTCTTGGAGAGAATTGTATATACACCTTCTGTATTTTATCAAGTGAGGTTGTTGCTTAGTGCAATGGTAATGTTGACAAATTTATGGTCATAAGATACCGTTCAATTTTTTTTTTTGAGGATCAGCCTTGTAACATTTCTCACCATTTTGGCAATCACCATTATAAATTACAAAATGTCCTTCCACTGTAAATCAATCACCATAAAACAGAAACATATAAAATGCATGAAGAACAATATTGTTCAATATTCATTCATGTTGTAGTTGTTTTACTTTTAGTATGCTTCTGCTTATTTCCAATTATTCAACAAAATACAACATAATATTCAACACATTTTCCAACTATTCAACAAAATACAACAAAATATTCAACACATTTTACAATATAATCAGATTCTTATAGATCCTTAATGAACATGACAATATTCAACACAATATTACAATATTTAGTACATCTACAATAACATAATTAAAATCAATAACCAAGAAATAACAAGTGCTGTAATAAATTTGTTTCTTCTTTCTGGGTTTGAATCGGTCCATGCTGTTTTAAGTTGAGGTCGCCTCTCACAATCACAATGTGCGTTCATAGCTGCAGCAAGTTACAAGTCGAATTATGTCAACATAATTCATAATCACAAACAAAAATGATATGCAACTCAAATGGAACCGAGCATAACAAAACTGCAACTCAAATGGAACCAAGAAACTCAAATAAAAAACATAATACATGTCATGACTATGCCTGCATAACAAAACTGCAATTTTTTTTGCAATATTTGACATCTAATTGAAATCCTGTCCACACATATAAAAGCTCCACATGATAAAAGTTTCCCTTTATAGATGCAGTAATGCTTTAAGCTGAGTGAAGGAAGTATACCATCTAATTTTTAAAATGTGCAACTAAAGAAGTTATGCATATGCAGTAAAATACATCAAAACTACAAACTTTTTTCAAGAAAAAATTAAAATCATAGAGATAGCTGTGATGTATGTATGGGAGAGAGATAAAATTAATAAGAAAGAGCACAAACAGATAACAGTAGTTACCCGTGATTAAGTTTTACTCTTTTGTGCTTGTTGGTACTTTAGGATGGTCCAATCAAATATGTAATCAAATTCATACCCTGCAAGATATAAAAACACATTTGTTGAATTTAGAATTCTAAACTTGTGAAGGAAACAAGGCACTACACATCAAACAGATGTCTTGCAACTTTTAATATCAATAAGAAACCTTGAATATCATTAATTAATAGAATTCAAATTTGGGCTGCATACTAAAATGAAAGGTATCAGGACTACTTTTATTAATGATGCAGGACATTTTCTTATATGAGCAACAAACACTAAAACATATCAAAATTCAAAGTCCCTATGTTACTTTTTATTGGTTTAAGGTTAGTGGTCTAGCCAGCAGATACCTTCACGAGTGAATAATTCACGCAACAAACGCTTCAGGAATCCATAGTCAGGACGTTGATCAAATGTCAATGAATGGCAGTAATGGAAGTATAAAGAAAATTCCACTGGGTGTGACTTGCATAAAACCTTTATAAGAACAGATTAAGGCTTGTTTTGGAATACCCATAAAAAACTGAATCAAGCTTCTCATACATTCAAACCAGGATTAGGGCTTGTTATTACTCGCTTTGGAATACACGGATGAGGGGTCGACCGAATCGAGCTTCTCTTCGTGTTAAGGGGCTTCAGATTTGGATCCGATTCTCGCTCAATTTTCCGGATGAAGATGGAATCCTAGTTCGCGGTGCTTTGAGATAAGAGAAATAAGTTGGGAGAAAATAAGACGCGTTATGTTTGAGCGAGGAGAGAGAAATTACTAAGAGACGGGGAGAAGGGGCTTTTATAGGTATGTTGGGTAAGCTCAATAATGGGTAAGCTTCTGATCCCTACTATGTGTGTATATAAATATGTGTGTGTGTGTGTGTCGCCCCCAAAATAGATATACAACACCCATTCTGAGTCGTCAAATACATGGTACAGAAACAACTACAACTTTATTAAAACAATTGTCGTGCAAAATACGACAACACTTAAACTGTGAGTTTAAATACAAATATTGTCATCTAGACAATATCCACACTCAAATAAGTCCTCATTACAATTATTAATACACTATTTTACATAATAGTGAGGACTACTAGAACCACTTCTAGAACCATTATTCCACACCCCGACTAGTACTCGCTACATTCTCACCTCCTGAGAAGAAAAATGGAACAACAAGGGAAAAGAGTGAGCTCAATTAGCACAGTAAAGAACATTATGACTAAGAAAATATAAAACAAATTATCGTTAGTCTTCAACAAAGAAAAATCTAATAGAATACAATAGACAATAAGTTTGAAATCAATATTCACAGCGGAAATAATAATTCAATAGAAGAGTTAAGTAGAGAATGAAATCTACTATATTCTATATATGAATTTAAAAATTCATCGTCTATCCTTTATCCCTGTAACATCAATCAATATATATCTGAAATCAAATATTCATCTTTACACTACAGGCCAAAGATATTCATCAGTTTGTCATGTTCATCTAAATATCTATTCATCTTTGCACTACGGGCAAAAGATATTCATCAGAAATTATTCATCTTTGCACCACAGGCCAAAGATATTTAATTATATCATCATTTAGGAATGAGGATGATAAAAAATATTTTAAAGAAAACGAATCTAGTGAAACAAAAGAATAAATATTAAGGATTCGTATTTCAGCTATTTCATGTCCAAAAATACCTCATAAATAATCATAGTGGAGTAAAATTCAAGAATGATCAAAACATGGATACAATCAAAGCTAGTATCCATAATAGATATTTTGGACGAAAAACAAAAATTTAATTTTTTTCTATGAATAGTGTCGTATTCGTGAATAGTGACGTATACGTGAATAGTAACTCCGACACTAAAAGATAGAAATTTCACAAAAAAATCATCATGCTTCGTGAATAGTACTCGTGAATAGTAACTCGTGAATTGTAACTCATGAATAGTAACCCCGACATGAAAAATTTCTAAATTTGATAAAAAAAATTCCAACCAATATTTTGGCATAATGATATTGAAGAAATAATATCACTTACGAAGAAAATAACATCCCTTACCTCAAAAGGATAGTACTTCTGATTGGAATACTGGATATAGAACTGAAAGAACTTGCACCGTATAGCAATACTCAAAGTACTAAAATACTCACAAAAATACGCTCGATATTATATATAGAGAAAGAGAGAAATCTTTAGTTTCTGGTGTGATTTTCAATTCTAACCTAAGCACCCTATTTATAAGAAAATGCTTAGAACGTCAAAGCAGAAAATTTTATATAATATTAATATATATATCAAAATTCCTATGCACTCCTCATTTGATCAGCCACCAAGTGCCCACCTCACCAAACTCAAAAAAAAACATTTTTCTTAATTAAAATAATTAAAACTTCCAAAAATAATTATTTCAGAACTTCGAAACTTCAATAATTCATAATAAATAGCCCTTTTGTCAGAAAAAATTGAACCATATGTCTTTTCCATAGAAAATTTCATTATCTACAACTTTACAGAAGAAAGTGTTCAAACAGAAATTGTCCGAAATTCACAAACGGACGATTCTACAGGCTATAATCAAATTTCAGTCAAGAAATGGGCCCACAGACATGTTTACCATGTTTTAAATAACTTTTACAACAAAAATACTCTTCCTCCTCATATACTCATATATCCCTCATGCATTGTAAAAATATCATCATTATTATATTATAATAATATAATAAAATATCATTTTATCAGAAAAGATAAAATATCGATTTTTCAACAATTGTCACTTTAAAAATTTTCTCCATCTATATCCACACAAAATGAATATTTTCCTCATCATATAAATCAATAATTAATTATTCACAAATAATATTACAGAATCACAATACTGGCAACCAGGCCGTTCCCAGGAAAGAGGGGGCTTTCCAATAAGGATTTCTCCTTACTGGCGCGCAATTAGATGACCAAACCTCTTCTTAGACAAAACTTTCTAGACATTGCCAATAATGTTATCTAATAATATTATTCAGATAATATGAATTATTGCTTCCGATAATGGAAAATACTGTATAGTGACGATTATTGAAACAACAGTAATATAAAATATCAACGTAGCAATTATTGAATCAATAAAATAAAATGCTGAACAGTAATTACTGTAACAATTATTGAGTAGTGCCTTCTTACGTAAGAATCAATAATTGGTGCAATACCGTGTGCTACTGTGCAATAACGCGTATTACTGTGTTTTAACCACCGGGTATTCCAACAGTGTTAGTGTTAACAACTACGCCGTTATTTATAAACAACTTATACTTGTCATTTTCTTCATCCAATCGCTTTTCGTTATAGGGCCCACAAAAGACTGTGTCGTCGTACAAATATTCCCCGGCAGCAAGAATATTCCACAACCAAACGAATATTCCCCGATAACAATGAATATTTTATAACCACCTGCTTATTTGAAATATTTGCGCATTTTACCCATAACTAACCACATTAATCAATTCAACCCTTACTATTTCAAAATAATAAATAGAGGAAATTAAATTTTATTTATAAAAAGTTGGGGTCTTACAACATTCCCCTCTTATGAAATTTCGTCCTCGAAATTGACATACATACCTGGTGTTTCGAAAAGGTGAGGATACCTCTTTTTCATTTCTGATTCTAACTCCGTGGTCATTTCTTCAATAGCATGGTTTCTCCACAAAACCTTAACTTATGGTATAACCTTAGTGCGTAGGACATGCTCTTTCCTATCCAAGATCTTGACAGGCACCTCCTCGTACGTTAAATCTTTGGCTATCTCATCTGGTTCTAACTCAATAATGTGGTTCGAGTCCTTCACATATTTATGAAGCACAGATATGTGAAAAACGTTATGAACACGAGACATGCTTGGAGGTAACGCGAGTCTATAGGCCACATTTCCTACTCGTTCAAGAATCTGAAATGGACCAATAAATCGTGGATTGAACTTTCCTCTCTTCTCGAATATTGTAACTCCCTTCCATGGAGTCACACGCAACAATACATGATCCCCAATACTAAATTCCATGTCCTTTCGATGAAGATCCGCATAACTCTTTTGTCGATCCTGTGCTATTTGTATACATTAGTCGAATCATTTGGATCTTTTCCGTAGTCATACGTACCAACTCTGGTCCCAACAATGTTGCTTTCACCCACCTCATCCCAACATATTGGAGAGCGACACTTTCGTCCATACAATGCTTCGAATGGAGCCACACCTATACTTGCCTGATAACTGTTGTTGTAGTAGAATTCCACCAATGGTAAATACTTATCTCAACTCCCTTTGAATTCTAGGACACAGAGTCTTAATAGATCTTCAAGAGTTTGAATATTCCTTTCTGATTGTCCGTCCGTTTGAGGATGGTATGCCGAACTAAATCGTAAATCCGTCCCTATAGCTTTTTGCAAGCTAACCCAAAATATTAAAGTGAATCTTGGGTCACGATCTGAAACTATGGATACTGGCATACCATGCAATCTCACAATCTCATGTACAAACATATGAGCAAGACATTCAAGGGAATAAGTCTCTCGTATCGGCAAGAAATGAGCAGACTTGGTTAATCTATCAACAATAACCCAAATAGCATTTATGCCTTGAGAAATCATGGGAAAACCCATAACGAAATCCATGGTAATGTGTTCCTACTTCCATTTCAGAATCTCAAGTGGTTGCAATGGACCCTTAGGCACTTGATGCTCCGCCTTTACACGTTGACAAAGTTAAACACCTCGAGATAAACTTTGCAATCTCTCTCTTCATATTGTTCCACCAAAATGTATGTCGAAGATCACGATACATTTTGGTACTTCTAGGATGATCGCAAATGGTGTATTATGTGCCTCTATCATGATCTTGTACTTCAAATCAGAATCGTTAGGAACACAAAGTCTAGAGTGGACTCGAAGTATTCCTTCTTCATCGATTCTTGCTTTTGGAATAGCACCTTCTTGCACTTTCTTCTTCATACGCATCAGCTCCGGGTCTGTGGCTTGAGCAACTTTAACATTTTCGATTAAAGTTAGTTCTATACGTATACTTGACATCATTGCATGGGTCCCCGGAGTCTTGAATTCTATCTTCATCTTTTGTAAATCACATAAAATAGGCCTTTGTTTTAACAACATTGCACTCGTTCCTGCATATGATCTTCTACTCAACGCGTCAGCTACCACGTTCGCTTTTCCAGGATGGTATTGAATGGTGTGGTCGTAGTCTTTTAATAGCTCGAGCCAAAGTCGTTGCCGTATGTTGAGTTCCTTTTGGGTGAAGAAATATTTGAGGCTTTTATGATCTGTATAGATCTCCACTTTCTCCCCCATACAGGTAATGTCTCCAGATCTTCAACGCGAAAATGACTGCTGCCAACTCCAAATCATGAGTAGAATAATTCCTCTCATATTCTTTGAGTTGTCGCGAGGCATAGGCTATAAATTTCCCATGTTTCATGAGAACACATCCTAACCCTTTGCCTGAAGCATCGATGTAGATAAAAAATCAATCCAAACCAGACGGTATTGTCAGAACAGGTGTCGAAATGAGTCTCCTCTTGAGTTCTTGGAAAATATTCTCGCATTCCTCGCTTCATACGAATTTTGTATCTTTACGAGTCAGCTGAGTTAACGGAGTAGCGATTCGAGAAAATCCTTCCACGAATCTTCGATAATAACCAGCTAAGCCCAGAAAGCTACGTACTTCGATCACCTGTCTTCGGTTGTTCCCAACTTTGTATTGCTTCAATCTTCGCCAGGTCAACAAACACTCCATGTTATGACACCATGTGCCCAAGGAATGCTACTTCCTCAAGCTAGAACTCGCATTTCTTCAGCTTGGCATATAGCTTGTTATCACGAAGCCTTTGCAGTACCAGCTTCAAATAGCGCTCATGATCTTCACGGCTTTTGGAATAGATGAGGATGTCATCAATAAAGACAACAACGAACTGATCCAAATATTCCTTAAATACTCGGTTCATCATATCCATGAAAGCAGCAGGAGCATTAGTCAATCCAAAAGATATGACTAAGAATTCATAATGCCCGTACCGAGTTCTGAAAGTAGTCTTTGGAATATCCTCAGTTTTAACCTTCAGCTGATAATATCCAGAACGAAGATCGATCTTTGAAAAGAATTGCGCTCCTTGTAACTGGTCAAACAGGTCATCAATACGAGGTAGCGGATACCTATTCTTGATGGTGACATGGTTCAATTCTCGATAGTCAATGCAAAGTCGCATACTCCCGTCTTTCTTCTTTACAAATAAAACAGGAGCACCCCAAGGAGATGTACTAGGACGAATGAAACCGATGTCCAACAACTCCTGTAGTTGAACCTTTAACTCCTGAAGTTCAATGGAAGCCATTCGATATAGGATTTTAGAAATGGGCTTTGTACCAGGTTCAAGGTCAATAAAGAATTCAACTTCTCGTTCTGGGGGTAGACCGGAAAGTTCTTCAGGAAATACGTCAGGAAAGTCAATAACAACATGAATATTATTCAAATCTGACGTGCCTTTATTCAAATCAATAACATGGGCTAAGAAAGCTTGACATCCATTTTTTAATAAACGAATGACTTTATGGCTTGATATAACAGTGATTGATTTTAATGGTTTAGTTACTTGAATTCGAACAACATGTTGTTTAGGAATATGAAAACTAACAACCTTACGAAAATAATCAATTTTGGCATGATGAGTAGTTAACCAATCAATCCCTAAAATCACATCAAAAACAAGTATCTTTAAAGAGATAAGGTCAATAGGTAATGTGATGGTGCCAACTTGGATCAAACAAGATTTATAAACAGTGGATGTGATGAAAGTTTCTCCTAACAGAGTTTCCACAGATAGGTCAAAGTCTAATTTCTCCGGAGTCAAATTTAAACGTTGAGCACAAGTAGGAAAGATAAATGAATGGGTAGAACCGGTATCTAATAAGGTATAAACTTCGCAAGAGTTCATGATTAGCTTACTCGTGATCACTTCGTTTGAGTTCCTTGCACTTGACCTGTCACGACAAATGCTCTTCCAGGAACCGTTGACTTTGACTTTTCTTGGACAGCCTTTTGAGTCACCATCCCTGCTGGACTTGGTTTCGCTACAGTACAATCTCGAGCGATATGTCCTTCTTTTGCACAATTATAGCATACCTTGAACTGTTGTGGACAGTTTGGGCTGATATGTCCCTCTTTTCCACATTTATAACATACGACCGGTGGTCGTTCTCCTCCCTTAAAACCAGTTGTTGATGGTGCTGACGTCTTCACATTGTCATTGTTGAATCTCCTCTTTTTAAAATCTCCCCCCGACTCGCTTCTTCTATTTTCATGGCCACGATTACCACCAGAGTGGTTACCGCTTTTGTCTGAATGTTTTCCTCCCCGCTGGTTTTTATTGCTCCGATGACTGCTGCCAGCGGTATGACCCTAGTTACGGTCCCTTGGTTGAACGTTCTCGCTATCTCGCTCTAATAATTGAGCTCTGTTGACAACATCTGAATATAAAAAAATTTATGAGAGATAAGATATTGCCTAATCTCGGGTTTTAAACCTCTCAGAAACATCCTCATCATTCGTTCTTCCTTCTCTACCAAATGAGGTACAAACCTGGATAACTCTGCGAACTTCGCTTCGTATTGGGACACCGTCATGTTGTTTTGTTCTAGTCTAATAAACTCTACCTCTTTCATATGGCGAATACTTTCAGGAAAGTATTTTTCGTTGAAAATTTTCTGAAACGTTTCGCAAGACATGCTGAGTGCGGCAGGCTGGTTAAGTTTCACAGACTCCCAACAGTAGTCTGCCTCACCACGGAACATAAAGGTGGCGAATGGAACCTTTTGTTCCTCCGTGCATCCGAAGACATCGAATATCTTGGTAATTTGTTTAACCCACGTCTCTGCCTTGATCGGATACGGCTTTCCAATAAATTCTGGTGGTCCCAACTCTTTGAACTGCTTGGCTGTGACAAGTCGCGCGTTGCTATCATTTCTACCCGTATTCTGTACACGAGTCTCCCTCGTCTAGTTTTGCATGAACTGCAAAAAGCTCCTAAATATCACGTCGTTCATTGTCTGCTCAATGGTGTTGTTTACAGGAGGAATATTACCTTGTTGTTACACATTCACCTGGGTGGTGATTAAAGGTGTTTCCACGGTCTCATTAACTCCACCGTTAATATTCTCAGCTGCCATTTTTAAATACTGCCATAAAACAAGGGTTAATTAAATAAATTTACATATCACATATTAACCATATGTTTTGACTGACCAACAAATAAGCTTAGGTATGACAAACTAGCGAAGGATTACTCGTCTCTCCCCTCTTAGTACTATTCCCCGATCTCCGCCAGAGACCATATTTCGGCATAGTGATATTGAAAAAATAATATCACTTACGAAGAAAATAACATCCCTTACCTCAAAAGGATAGTACTTCTGACTGGAATACTGGATATAGTGCTGAAAGAACTTGCACCGTATAACAATACTCAAAGTACTAAAATACTCAAAAAAAAATACGCTCGATATTATAGAGAGAGAAAGAGAGAGAAGTCTTTAGTTTCTGGTGTGATTTTTAATTCTAACCTAAGCACCCTATTTATAGGAAAATGCTTAGAACACCAAAACAAAAATTTTTATATAATATTAATATATATATATATATATATATATATCAAAATTTCCTACGCACTCCTCATTTGATCAGCCACCAAGTGCCCACCTCACCAAACTCAAAAAATCGTTTTTCTTAATTAAAATAATTAAAACTTCCAAAAATAAATTATTTCGGAACTTCAATAATTCATAATAAAAAGTCATTTTGTCAGAAAAATTCAAACCACATGTCTTTTTCATAGGAAATTTCATTATCTACAACTTTACAGAAGAAACTTTTTCCAAATTTTAAACAGAAATTGACCAAAATCCACAAACGAGCGATTCTACAGGCTATAATCAAATTTCAGTCAAGAGATGGGCCCACAGACATATTTAACATGTTTTAAACAGCTTTTGCAACAAAAATACTCTTCATCCTCATATACTCATACATCCCACATTCATTGTAAAAATATCATCATTATTATATTATAATAATATAATACAATATTATTTTATCAGAAAAGATAAAATATCGATTTTTCAACAATTGTCACTTTAAAAAATTTCTCCATCTATATCCACATAAAATGAATATTTTTCTCATCATATAAATTAATAATTAATTATTCACAAATAATATTGCGGAATCACAATACTGACAACCAGGCCGTTCCTAGGAAAGAGGGGGCTTTCCAGCAATGATTTCTCCTTACTGGCGCGCAATTAGGTGACCAAACCTCTCCTTAGACAGAACTTTCTAGACATTGCCAATAATATTAGAATTATTGCTCTGATAATGAAAAATATTGTATAGTGACAATTATTGAAATAACAGTAATATAAAATATCAACGTAGCAATTATTGAATCAATAAAATAAAATACTGAACAGTAATTACTGTAACAATTATTGAGTAGTGCCTTCTTACGTAAGAATCAATAATTGGTGCAATACCGTGTGTTACTGTGCAACAACGCGTATTACTGTGTTTTAACCACCAGGAATTTCAACAGTGTTAACGGTAACAACTACACCATTATTTATAAATAACTTTACTTGTCGTTTTCTTCATCCAAACGCTTTCCTTTATGGGGCCTACAAAAGACTGCGCCGTCGTACGAATATTCCCCGACAACTAGAATATTCCACGACCAAACGAATATTCCCCGACAACAATGAATATTTTATAACCACCTGCTTATTTGAAATTTTTGCGCATTTTACCCATAACTAACCACATTAATCAATTCAACCATTACTATTTCAAAATAATAAATAGAGAAAATTAAATTTCATTTATAAAAAATTGGGGTCTTACAATACACATATATATATACACACACACATGTGATAGTAACATTTTGTTAAATTGATTTTGTTGTGATTGTAGTTATGATTTGATAGAAGTCTGAGCTTTTACGGGTGAATGTAGAGAGAATTCAGAGGCAGATGCAAGAGGTGGCTGTTGCCGGTCACTTTCTTTTCTACTGGTGATGTATTGTTTTCCATTCGCAGAAAGTTTCTTCTATTGATAAACATTTGAGATCCGAGTACCCAAAATATTTTAATTTTTTATTCACTTTCGAGTTTTTTATTATTTTTTTGCCATATAAGTAATATTTTTTATTTTTGTATTTCTTTTTCAGAGTCACGTAGATAAAAAAATTAACCCCTGCTTAATTTTTTTTAACGGAATGATCCAATTTTAAAATAATAATTAGTTTACTAGAGTAATTTAAAAAATTAAAAGTTCAATGATGTATTCAGTAAAACTTGCCAATTACAATGATTAATTCATTAGTTTTGTCAATAAGAAATTAATGTCCGTTTAATTTTTTTTAACGGAATGGCCTAATTTCTAAATAATAATTAGTTTACTTAGGGCAATTTGCAGCAAAATGTGCCAATTATAATGGAAAATTCATTAATTTTGCCCCGAATATATACTTTATAAACATTGAATATTACATTGGACGGTGAGAGATGAATAAATATTTGTTACGGATCACTCCCCGTATCTGCCCCCGAATCCGATGCAGGTTTTGAGATTTATTTAAAATCACCATCCATAACCTATATTTTAGCTTTCATATCCGCCCCAAGCAAAGCGAGGACACATGCCATATGCAGTTAATGTTTGATTGATGCGCAAGAAAAGAATGTTACTAAAAGGGAAGTAGTTAGGATGAAGTTTCTTTTTTAAATAAGTTGGTCAATTGACGAATATAGTGCTGACACGCAGGCGAAACTCTATGTGTGTCAGCATTCTATTAGTCAATTAACCAACTTACCCAAAAATAAACTTCATGCTAACCGGATCCTACTAAAAGTGCTATGGAAATACTCAAACACAAACAAAGTCTTTCTAAATGAAGATATGTTCGAATTGTAGGCATTATTTTATTTTCGGTGCAAGAGTAATAGAATTTCTCCTCTCAATCCTAAAAAAGTGAAACGAACTAATTGAACTCACAATTATTATAAACTTGATGGAAATAATCAAATACTAAGAAGATTTCACTAAAATACCGAGGTCATGTTTGTTTGCAAGAATTATAGTTCTGGGATATAATTCATGAGATTATGATTTCAAGACTATTAATCATAGTCGCGTGTTTGTTTTTTATTGGATTATTCATGAAATAACTTAAAATAATTTAATGTTATGTTTGTTTTTTTCAGAATTAATTAAAGTATTGGATTAAAAAATATCGTTTGGACTATTATACCCTTACCAATAATAACATATTTTAAACTTATTTATACATCAAAAAAAATAATATTTACTGATTATATATACAACCCCCACCCCACCCCACCCCACCCCCACCTCCACCCCAAAAAAATAATATTTTTTGATTATGTATACACTCACCCAACCACCCCAACCCCCAAAAAAATAATATTTATTGATTATGTATACATTCCTACCCCGTCAAAAAAATAGTATTTACTTATTATGTATACACCCACCCCCACGCAGCCCTAGTCCCACACGGCCCTTGACGAAATTGAACAGAAAACATATACAAAAGGAGTTCTTCTACGCCGATCGGTTTCTACCGACCGGATTAGTGACCGGTCGGAATATTTTTATTTTTATTTTTTTTTAGTTTTGACTACTAAATAATTAATGTGATTTATTGAAACTGAAAATTTTATAAAATATAGTGATTTAGGTATCATTTGGATACATGTAAAAAATAGGATTGCACAAACTGTACAACCCTATTTTTTATATGTATCTGAATAACACTTAAATCACTGCATTTTGTAAAAATTTCAGTTTCAATAAATCACATTAATTATTTAGTAGTCAAAAACAAAAAATAAAAATTTTAAAAAAATAAAAATTCCGACTGGTCACTACCTCGGTCGGAAGAAAACGGTCGGCGTAGACTTATTGATACAAAAGAGAGATGGAGTACTGGGTGAGAAGACATAGTAATAAGTAACAAAAGTCTGCAAAATTAGATCTTATTGTTTGATTAGACTTGTGTAGTTCTGTATGACAAAATTGTCATCTGGACAACTGCATTTCACAAGACACGAAGTTACAAAACTTTTTCTAAACCTTCTTGAGAATAGATACAGTACAATGATTCTTTACAAGGGTTGGGTAATGCACCTTCATCTCTATTCTCAAGAACCTGCACCGATGATTACTGCAATAAATTCCTCTCTGCCTTGCTCCATCCTGTATGCACAAAAGAGCAGCCAAACCCAAATGGTTTAAAAATTTAAATGTACATCCACTGAAGTTAGAAGCCATTGGTGAAAGGTTCCTGCTCTGAAAGAATAGGTCAACAGCCGATCTGCTGCTGCTGCTGCTGCTGCTGCTGCATATCTGACACTTTGAAGCTTCTTCAAGCAGACGAGAATTCTTGGCTCATTTTCCGGCATAATTATAGCCCTTCGAAAATAATTGATTGAACCAGATGAAAGGAAGGCATTCACCATGTGAAATTAGATAGAATATAAATGCCACATATGCAGCAGTCCCCATACAGACAAAAAATCCGAACAGTACCCCGTTAACTTCAGAAATGAAAAAATCCAGCAAAAGATATCCATTGATCACCATCACCAGGGCAGCCACAGTCCACGCAACTCTCTACAGCAGAAGTCAAACAGAAATAATAAAAAAATAGGAAGAGGTAGATTAGTTTCCATAATATGGCAGTCCATTTAATCAAATTATTTATAATGCACCTTGATCTTTGCAACCACAATTCAAAGAAAATAGAGGAAATTTGTGTTATTTCCAATTTATTTTCTTACTGAAGGAGATTACGTTTTGTTCATGAAAATAAACAATGTTCATTGGACATATAACACAAAAAAGTGAAAATATGCTTGTTTTGACTCTACGCTTAAAAACAAATCAACCGGTTTAACTATATCTCAACCAGTGTTGGCTGTATCTCAACTAATTTTGAGTATATATTTTTACAAGGATATTCCTAGCTTACCACACTTTGAATAAACATATTTCGTACCAACCAGTGGCAGACCCAAGCATGGGGCAGGGGGGCACATGTCCCCACTGAAATTTTAGGGGGTAACATAAAAAAAATTATTTGAGGGGGTGTTAAATGAAATTGTTATGTTTGATACTCCCTCCCTCCGTCCCTTAATATAAGTCGTTTTAGAGTTCTACACAAGTATCAAGGAAATGATTGTATAACATTAAATATAATATCTACTGTCTATATTGTCCTTGTATTGAAAAAAGAGAATGTTATTTATTGGGCAAAAAATAGTGAGAGAACCAAAATTATATTTAATACTTGGGGTAGTATTGAAAACTAAACAATTAATGCTTATTTGAAATCTTCAAACGACTTATATTAAGGGACAAAAACACTTTTCTAAAATGACTTATATTAAGGGACAGAGATTATAAAAAACTATTAGAATAAAGTCTAAAAACAAGGGATATTGACTATAAGTATTCAGGGGATAATGGGATTGGTCTTAGCACCTTCCTCAAATAATTTTTTTTTCCATTAGGTCCATTTTTTTCTTTTTTGATAAATGATAAAACATAGGTTGAATTGAAGATATACTAAAAATTATTATTTTAATATATTTGTTTCCATTTATAAAAAAAATTGTGCTTTTTATTGTTTTAAAATATTTTTAGTTGATTTAAGTATTAAAAAATATAAATAAATAATTATATTTTGATTTAAAATGTCAACTAAGATACACATGATATTTTTTTCTCTTTAATATTTTTTTTTTGAATTTGCCCCCACTGAATTGTGAGGCTGGATCCGCCCTTGTTACCAACTATGTGATTAGAAGAAACCTAGCCCTACTGTATTTTGTACTACGAAAAGTGTCGTTTTCCGTTTCCATTTTTGTTTCACGTACCACAATTTTGGTAATATTGGTTTGAAATTTAACTACACCTTTAATAACCGATGTCTCAACACCTTATACCAGTGTCAAGAACAACTGCTTGTTGCATTGTAATACAATGCCAACTCTATATACTTCTCAAGTTGTTTTTCTTGATGGTTGGAATGCCAGTAACTAAGGTGGACCTCATCACAAATATATTTGGTGGCAACATGCTCTTGGCAGACCTGGGAAAAAAGAGTCAACATGACACATAACGTACATGATGGGTTCTCACCATTAAGACAGATTTTTGTCAAAGAAACAACTGGCCCAACCCTGCAGACCTAGTTATTCATATTTCATACCATGCAAGTTGGTAATGCCAATCTTGGCATTAAGATTTGTTGGATCCTCATCTCTAGGAGCTGCATATATTCGACGGAGATGCCAATTGTAACAGCCAGTTTGAGAACCCTCTCAACTGCAGTTCACACTTGTTCTTTTTCTCCCCCCAATTTGGCCAACCATTTCCATTTCTGTCCTAGTTTTCTCTGCCTTCTCTTCCTAGGAAACCCCCAATGAGAAACCGATATTAATCCCTGTGATTCTAGGGAATGATTCAGGGATACTTTTTTCTTTATATTAACTCGGGAAGAACTTATGTGGTTATTTTACTATACTAGTCCAACAAGGCAATCAACAACACTATTAGATTGAAATAATGACCAGCAGGGTCTTTTAGTCTCTGATTTTTCTGTTTGGCGGCAGCGGGAGGGGGGGGGGGGGTGTGTGAACCCAAAAAGTTATGGCAATGGGGTTAAGTGCATGTAATGTTCCCTTGAAAACCAAAGGAAATAATATACACGGAACAAGTTCTTAAAGAATAAAGGTGTCAAAATTCAACACTAAAAGTTGGTAAGTTAAATCCCTATCATATAGAGATTGATTAATTAAGGGTGATCATTTTTTTACAGTAGTCCGGGAGGATTTTTTGGATCATTTGTCTAGTATAGTTTAAAATGTTGATCAACAACAATTGTATATTGAATCAACGCCCAGTATATTCTTTATTTCTGATCTTTCATCTTGGCTCTGTCCTGAAGTTTTGAATTTTGGCAAGGGGGTTGCATGTATTTTTCTTTTGATGTCCAAAATCCAATTAAGGAAATTATAGACATGAAACAAGTTCTTAAGGAACAAAGTTAAGAGTTCAATACTAACAGTTAAGAATTTTATATATTCACCCCGCATATTAGAGAACGGTAGTATTTCTAAAAAAAATCATCTATTTATTTATTTCCATCTATTTTATTCTTTTTATTTTATTTATGTTATTCTTTTCTTATTGTTATTTGTTCCAGTTTTTTTATTTTTCTCATAGTTTTTCTACTTTTTGCTTCAATATCTAACAATTTTAAAGAGGAGTTACGTTGGGCAATTGCCCACCATATTACGCAAAGGTTATATCCTTCCTTTATTCTGTACATGAACAGAAGCAAGACGAGTTGTCCTACTAAAAAAATTCAAGGGCTAGAGTGTTCATAATATGTCATGCTGTTAAATGTTATTTATAAACACTTAGCAAGGCCAATTAACACAAACAAATAGCAGAGCAGTTTAATAAACATCTTACCTCTAGGGTAGGACCAATTTTGAAAACTCCCATGACCTGCTCCTTGGCCACCAACGTAAGAAGTGGTATAAGAGCAAATGGAATCTGTATAGATTGAAGCACATTAAGCCATTCATTCAGAACATCAAGTGAAGCTTCAGATCTGTTAAAAACAAGAGCTACAATTATGGTTGGCACAATCGCACAACTTCTAGTGATCAATGCTCTCAGCCATTTTTTCAAACGAAGGTTGAGGAAACCTCCCATGATGAACTGTCCAGCATAAGTACCAGTGATGGTGCTACTTTGGCCCGCTGCCAATAACCCAATACCCCAAATATAGAGTATAGGCAATGAACCACCACCATACTTTTCTTGGAGATACTGTCCTGCATTTACAAGGCCAATACTATTGGCCTGTTTAGTACCATAGAACCCCTTAGCAAAAACAGTTGTAACGAACAAATTGATCATAAAGGAGACAAAAAGGGCAGCAGAGGACTCGATTGTGTAATAATTAACTGCCTCTTGAACCCGCCCTTTCTTGCTGGGGTCAATCTTTCTCGACTGTACTAAAGCGGAATGTAAGAATACATTGTGAGGCATAATAACACAACCTACAACTCCCACAGCCTGTCGTATGGTTCTTGAGCTAAGTTTTGGAACCAAAAGACCTGCAAATATCATTAGGCTGATAACAATAAGAGACATGAACTAACCAGTAATTAAACAAAAAAAAAGGAACAATTGAGAGTAAAACACATAAAAAGGCAGACCTATTAGAAGTTCCTTTCCACTAGGCTGTGTGTCAGCAAACATCCAGGCAAACGAAAGTCCCATAGTTGATATAAGAACTGCAAAAACAGCCTCCAATTTCCTCACTCCATAATTCTCAAGAAGTAAGAATATGAAACTGTTCCAGAAAGAAACACAGGATCACCATCAGCCAGCAGTATGAACATCCACAATTTAAGAACAAAGTGTAAAAATGCAAAGCTACCAACTACTAAATAAGATACTGAATTCTAAGACCCAGAGATGGCATAAGAATGAACTATAAATAAAAATTTAAGAATTAACACACCAAAATCTTTAGTGGGTAAAATGTTTAAAAACAAACCAATAATTTTATGAACCAATAAATACATGAGAAAGGAAGACACTTTAAAAATTAGAAAAGTAAACACCAGCAGAAACAAAATAATCCCCGAAAAAAATTCATACTTTCTCGATGATTTTCATTAAAAATGGTATCTTATTTTAACCTGACAAACTAAGTATAAATCTACAACTCAATAAGTGAAAACAAGATTCCATTATGACAAAGCCTATAAGTTAAGTTGAACGTGCCTTAACTGTACCGGTATTATTTTATGGATAAAAACTGATCAAATCACCTACTTTTTGCAAGTGCTCAGTAAAATAATTTACCAAAAAGCAAAAGTATAACCTTTTTCCATGAAAACTTTCCATTAACTAATTAAAAAGCAAAATTATAGTATCCATCTCTAGCTATATTCAGAGTCCAACAAAGAAACTTAAGAAAATCATAATTCAACAGGATTTAATCCAGCATTTCCTCATAATTTATACCACAATAAAAAATAATCATAACAAAAAAGGAGCAAAGATTTAAGCAGAAGGGGAAACTTAATTACCAATCAGAAGCAGTAATCACAACTCCAGCCCAAAGAGGCAAAAACCCACGGCTAAGAATCTGAATAGCAATTGCACTCCCAATCACCTCCTGAATATCCGCCCCAATCAATGCCACCTCCGCCATAAACCACAACAACAACCCGGCCCAATACGGATACTCCTCCCTACAGAGCTCCGCTAAGTGACGACCTGTCGCCACCCCTACCCGCGCCGACAAAAGCTGGATCATCAGGCCCATACCCGTGGCCCACATCAACAACCACAACAACGAGTACCCGGCAATTGCACCTGCCTGCAAATCCCCTTCCAGATTTCCAGGATCCAAAAACGCTATGCTCATCAAGAATCCCGGCCCGGTAAATAACCATAGCTTCTTCCAGGAGAACGGTGGAGCCACAGCGTAATCAAGATCGTCCGTCGATTCAGATTCTAAATCGACAATCAGGATCTTTTCCTGAGACTCGTAGGCGACTTCATCTTCAGTGTCGCCGTCCAACGGCAGGGCCAACGACGATTGCGATGATAATAACCGGCGGGCTTCTTCGTCTTTGAGGGCTGCGACTGTATTGCCTTCTGATGGAAGTGAGCTCATTGTATAATTTTTTCGTCGGTCAGGTCGCCGGAATTTTCTAATTCGCAGCGGCGTACGTTAGAAAGAGAAGTATTTGCGGTGGTCCGAAATTGAAGATCAGCTGTTGTGCTCGTGGACGGTGCTTTATTTATAGATTGGTCAAGAGTTTTGATCCTCTGTGGTGACGATTAACACGATGAGAGAGAATCGCTAATGGGACAATCACACGTAGGAAGAAAGTTAGGGGGTATTTCTGTCATTTAAGATTATTAGAGACATTTGTGATATATAAGACTAACTAACTGATATCTGGCGACTCCCGCAATCAAACGGAAAATGAAATTTTTTGGGGATGTTTGGCTACAAGGTTACGGAAATGCCAAACTTTGACAGGCCTATCAGGTAGTAGAATAAATTTGTGTAATTGGGGAAGGATTTTAACTGCTAAATTTGACGTCTCAACTATGGGAAAAAGTCAATTTCTAATAATATCATATAGAATTTTATGTAAAGTTTGACATTGGAAGTCTAATTTTCTTTTTTCTTTTTGAAAAAATAATTTAAATATGTGATTTAATGTGATGTGAAATAACAAGACTAAAATAAAACTTGAAAACTCGATATATGATATTACGCAAACAGTCAAAATTTTAAGAATTGAACACAAATAATTTTGTTATATATTTGTTAAATTCTTCTATATATATATTTGCTTCTATATATATTTGCTATATAGAGTTTCTATATATATATTTGCTCAGTCGTAAAATAGTACGTTTGGATTGGAGTAATGAAGATAGGAATGGAATGACTCATTCCTATGGAATAGAAAAAATTGTGTTTGGTTACGATTGGAATGGATTGAACCATTCTTATTTCTCTCAAATTTATGAATTTTATTCTTTGGGGGAAGAGTATGGAATAACTCGTTCCAACTATAATAGAATAAATCATTCCATTTTTCATTCAATTCTTTCCATCCAAACGATAACATAAGTGTTGGATGTATGTTTATATTTGATATTGAAGTTTTCTATGGTTTTATCAATTAATAATAATAATAATAATTAATATTATTATTCCAGTGCTCTTAAACACTATAATCAAAGTGGAGATTTTAAATATCATTTTTATGAACAAAGTTAGAGTTCCATATCTACCATATTGTTGAGAGGACTTGCAAATAATTCTCAATTCTCTAAGGTTTTCCTTCTTAAAGGATTATTTGGACATTATTATTTTGCTAGTTTTATAGGATTCCCTCAAATATAGTACCTATTTGTCATTTATGTAAGAGTTGTGGAATTAGCATTTTTTTTATTTTTTATTTTTTATTTTGCAAAAACAACAATTTCAGTGTTTTAATATAATATCGTCCGACTTCAAAAATCAAATTATATTTTTAATTTTGGAACGAAGGGGTATTATTGAATTTGGAGAGTAATATTGAATTTGGAATGTGCTTGTTTTGTCATTAAACACTACTAGTCTACTAGTGCTTATCGTATGGTTGGGAGTTTTGCAATTGACCTTACCATTGTTGGCCACTAAAAGGCACCTTCCAATTTTTGACTTATTAAGCCCAAAAAGTTATCTCAACTAATAAAATCTTTTTTTTTATTTAAAAAAATTGGCTATGGTCCTAGAGGAGAGTGTTTAGTATGAATTTAATTTTAGTCAATTGACTAATATAGTATTGATACGCAGATTGTGAGGTAATTTCTTTTTTACGTGTAAGACCAATTGACTAACTTACCATCAAATCAATTTCATAATAATCGGATTTGTCATAAAGGTATTCCAAAAACACACGAGACTAACAGAACAAGTTCTATTCCACCCAAACCTCAAATTAAAGTATTAGTTTGTTGTAGTAATAATCAATACGTTTTCTTAATTCCATAAAAAAATAAAGGGGAAAAAAGAAAAGAAAAAAAATACTAGTCCTGTGACATTTTTTAGGGACAGTCACTATCCTTATTATTGAGTGTATGAGAGATGTAGTTAAGGCCGTAAAATAAGCAAACAGTTCGGGCTCGATTCGTAGTCGCTCGACTAAAAGTTCGATTCGAGCTCGATTTAAAACATAAATTATTCAAAATATGAGTAAATTTTAAAGTTCGATAAATTATTCGAACCTCCTCAATTGCAATTTTCTATTGATATTCGGATCATATTCGTTCGAAAAATTCAAACTGCTCGGGCTCAATTCGAGATCGTGCTCGACTCGGTAGCTAAACGAGCCTTAACCAAACCTTATTTTATACTCGATAAATTTTGTGAACTAAATCTGAATAACTCAATACTCGGCTCGACTCGGTTCGTTTACACACCACTAATTTCACACGATAATACCCTATCAATCATGTAAGCCAAATAATTTCATAATAAAATATACGAGTGTTTTGCCATTTCGTTAAGATAATCTATTTATATTCTCACTTCCACTATACCATGTATCCTAATCTTGAATTTGAATTCCATAAAATTGACATTCGGTTCAAGTTCAGATAATATAAGATTAGGTTGCATGTATATAACACATAATTCCATTGCAATATCAATAACATACAAAAGCATACAATTTTGTGCAAGACAAATAATTTACACCCAAAGAAAAGCATTTAGTTGGTATTCATATATACAACATATTTAATTAATTCAGAGTTCAATTAATGCATCTTATTTAACAAAAAGAAGGATATTTCTTCCTCATTATCCAACAACAATCACTTATATGGACACCCAAAGAAAAGCATTTACTGGCATCTCAAACCACAGCCACTGGTTTAGTTTTAGAGCCAACACATGCAACTTAGTGGGAATTGGGGAGAACAGTACCAAATAGGCCTATGCATGTATATATATATATATATATATATATATATATATATATATATATATATATATGATCGGTTCTAAGGTTGCTCAGATGAGATTCTCTTTCTGGCTAGCTTTATCTACCAGTTTGTCATGCCTGAAAATGAATGAATGGATATAGTGGCCTCTTACTATAAGATGTATTAGAACAATAATATTCCAAGCTACTTTTCATTTAGAGCTCCAAAAAAGAGAGTAGCAAGAATACATTCGTGATGAATATATATGTGCATGTTCGTATTCGTTTATATTTTTTGTTTATTTGATCATTGTAATTGTCCGAAATCTGAGGAAAAAAAACTCTAAAACACAAAGAAGAATCAACTACAGACGTCAACATGAAAAAATAAGGAGTATTATTTTTACGTGTAGTTTTTGTTAGAATCGTAGTTTAATATTTGTTAACGCCTAATTTTGTATGTCTGACGAAATCACCCAAAAGGACAGGTCAAAATAGCGCCAACGGTTGATGGAGTAATTGTTGTGAAATCAAATTCACGAAATACACTCACATAAACATAAATAAAGAAATATAAAGTATGAACACAAGAATTTACCTGAAAACCCAATTGGGAAAAAACTACGGAGAGAGAGAGTAATCCACTATAATAATATTGGGAGTACAAGTTGTGTATTTGTGTTGTATCTCTTGTGTTCTTGTGATCTTATGTTTTCCCCCTAAAACCTAGCTTGTAACCGTATATATAGAAGTAACCTTCACCTGCATCCAACTCGGAGAAGGATTCCTTATCCCTCTAATTAAGGAAATACAATCCTATTTTAATAAGGACCCTTCCACTGTCATAATAAATACATATGGGTCATCGCCAGATCCGGACCATTAAATAGATTGGACTGCACCATGGCTAGACCCAAATAATAACACTCCAACATTGCCCCCAGTCTCTTATTTATAAAGAACTTATAAATGAGAGAGTATACAAATTTATCCCAACAAAACGACCATATTTGCCGAAGACAAAATATCACACCTGAACTCCATGTGCCGAACTAAAATTGTTGGCTCCCAACACCGCCTCCCCACTCCTCTTGTTCACTCATAAGATAGATAAACAATTTCCCTTATTACTAACGAAGATATAAAGAACCAACCTTATACCAACTGAACCAACCTTATCACTACCGAAGATATAAAGAACCAACCTTATCACAACCGAAGATATAGAGAACCAACCTTATCACAACCGAATATATAAAACCAATCTTATCACAACCGAACCAACTTTATCACTACCGAAGATATAAAGAATCAACCTTATCACAACCGAATATAGAGAACCAACCTTATACTAACCGAACCAACATTATCACAACCGAAGATATAAAGAACCAACCTTATCACAACCGAAAATATAGAGAACCAACCTTATACCAACCGAACCAACCTTATCACTACCGAACACCAATTATAAAGTTTGTTCCGATGAACTAAACGTATTTGTTCCAAAGAACTGTATAAATGTTTATTTTGACCATTTAGGAGGACGTCGGTCTATCCCGAAGGATATTGTCCGATCGAGAGGATGATGGTCCGTCCCGAATGAAGTAATCCGTTCGGGAGGACGATGGTCCGTCCCGAAGGAAGTTGTCCGTTCGAGAGGACGTTGGTCCGTCCCGAAGGAAGTAATCCGTTCGGGAGGACGATGGTCCGTCCCGAAGGAAGTTGTCCGTTCGAGAGGACGTCGGTCCGTCCCGAAGGAAGTAATCCGTTCGGGAGGACGATGGTCCGTCCCGAAGGAAGTTGTCCGTTCGGGAGGACGATGGTCCGTCCCGAAGGAAGTAATCCGTTCGGGAGGACGATGGTCCGTCCCGAAGGAAGTTGTCCGTTCGAGAGGACGTCGGTTCGTCCCGAAGGAAGTAATCTGTTCAGGAGGACGATGGTCCGTCCCAAAGGAAGTTGTCCGTTCGAGAGGACGTCGGTCCGTCCCAAAGGAAGTAATCCGTTCGGGAGGACGATGGTCCATTCTAAAGGAAGTTACCCGTTTGGGAGGACGTTGGTTCGTCCCGAAGGAAGTGATCATTTCGGGAGGACGATGGTCCGTCCCGTAGGAAGTCCCGAAGGATGTGATCCGTTCGGGAGGACGATGGTCCATCCCGAAGGAAGTTATTTGTTCGGGAGGACGTTGGTCCGTCCCGAAGGAAGTGATCCGTTCGGGAGGATGTCGGTCCATCCCGAAGGAAATAATCCCTTTGGGAGGACAATGATCCGTCCCGAAGGAAGTTTACCCGACCTTATATCGCCATTAGACCTTTTATCCCCATATGTAGACAGCTGACGATATGGTGAGGCTGATGTGATATAGTCCGAGGCAAACTACAATTATCCGAAGAGGTTTGTTGTTGCCCGAAGTGGGTTGTTGCCTAAATGTCACGGGAGAGCCGCCAAAATTACAACAAAGTACGAACTTTAATTTCCCCCCAGTCTCTTATTTATAAAGAACTTATAAATAAGAGAGTATTCAAAAATTCTCTGTGGGATTTTTATCCACGGGATTTTTATCCTCCGGATTTTTATCCTCAGAATATTTATCCTCTGAATTTATATCCTCAGGATTTTTATCCGTAGAGTGTTCATCTTTTCGGGAGATCAAAGCCTTCTCGAAGGACGTTTGTTTGACCTTATAACCCCTCCAACCTTATGCCATCATAATATCTGTCCCGACCCCTGTGGGAGGCTTCGATCAGACTTTATATCTGCCAAAAGTAAACAGCAGAAGATATAATGAAACCGGTGTGGCCCGAAGTGGAATCGCCAAAGAGATTGTCGAAGTGGTCCGGACCTAACTTCATCTTTTCCCATGTGGTCGGCAAATGTTGATAGTGACAAAGGACAACGAAACCTTTTATTTAATATGTGGAGGTGATTGCTCACTCCGGCTCCTCCATTTGTGAAAATTAAGAGCCACACATATTTTATCTGAGGCTTGTTATTTTCCCGACGATCAGTATTGATTCCAGGTGCTCGTTTTATTTTACTGAAGCCGATGGGCTTGGATTGCCTTGGTTGGCTTCGAGAAGCATATAGAAGATGTTGTTGCTGACTCATGACATGATAGGCCCACACGAATTATTGTCGCTTATGTGGTAACCCTTTTAGAATGTTAGCAGCAATGCATCTTTTACTCACCTGAATCAATAATCAAAGTGATTAACACTTTGATTTAATATATATATCATGAATACTATCTCCACCTTTTTTGATATAAACGATGTAACGTGTAAAGTAAAAAATACTCAGTTACAATCACTTATTTCCTTCGGTGATTTTAAATCGACACTAGAACAAGTGTCTTCGTTCCCACATACGGCGCCAATGTTAACGCCTGATTTTGTACGCCTGACGAAATCACCCAAAAGGACAGGCCAAAATTGCGCCAACGGTTAATGGAGTAATTGTTGTGAAATCAAACTCACGAAATACACTAACATAAACATAAATAAAGAAATATAAAGTATGAACACAAGAATTTACGTGAAAATCTAATTGGAAAAAAACTACGAAGAGAGAGAGTAATCCACTATAATAATATTGGGAGTACAAGTTGTGTATTTATGTTGTATCTCTTGTGTTCTTGTGATCTTATGTTCCCCCCTAAACCCTAGCTTGTAACCGTATATATAGAAGTAACCTCCAGCTGCATCCAACTCGGAGAAGGATTCCTTATCCCTCCAATTAAGGTAATACAATCCTATTTTAATAAGAACTCTTCCACTGTCATAATAAATACATATGGGTCATCACCAGATTCGGACCATTAAATAGATTGGGCTGCACCATGGCTAGACCCAAATAATCACACTCCAATAGTGTTGTTGTAGTTTTTGTTAGAATCGTAGTTTAGTAGAGTCAAAATTGTTGGTGAAGACATGACACGGGTGATCCATGTCCTTAAGGTCTTTATCGCCTTATCATGATTGGTTTGCTAAGAGTTACAGACAATATACCTCCAAGATATATGTCAAGCCTTGGTGAATTATATGTGATAGCAATTCACAGAAAATTCTAATAGAATACTGTTTATCAGAAGAATATGAGAAGATAGAATAATAAGAAAAATACATGTGCAAAATCATATATGTAAATTTATATCTTACATATGCATATATCCAATCTTATGTATATATATCAACATATCTATATAACAAAATACAAATGAATTTGAATTTTTCACTTATCTTAATAAATCATATAGGCAAGGAATTGAACTCACAACCTCACATTTGGAATTTTGGCCATATGACCACTAGAGCAACACAAGCCAACAATTAATATTTTGCAAGAATTAATCTTTATATCAAAACATAATATTTCCATATCTTGCCTAACATTAGCAGTTGTAGTAACAACAACAACAACAATAATAATAATAATAATAATACTAATAATATTAATAAAAATAAAATTAAAAATAAAATAAAAATAAAAATTAAAATAAAAATAAAATAGCAATAATAATAACAATAACAATAACAATAATAATAATAATAGTACTAATAATAATAATAATAATAATAATAATAAAATTATTGACTGTTATAGTATAGTAATTGACTATTTATAAAATAATAATGACTCAATTATTGACTGTTATAGTATAGTAATTGACTATTTATAAAATAACAATGACTCAATTATTGACTGTTATAGTATAGTAAAATAAGGTAAATTCACAAAATAAAAGGCTTAAAAATCTTACGTTAATTTTTATTGCAAGTACACATAATAATATAATTTATAAATGAATACATACAATTAACTAATAAGATTCTACACGTTTTTGTCAACATATCAAAAGCTGTGACGCCCCCAAAATTAGGTATACATCACCCATCTTGAGTCGCCAGATACATGGTACAGAATTCAAATACAACTTACTAATACAACTGTCGTGTACAATACGACAAAACATAACTGTGAGTTTGAATACAATTATTGTCTACTAGAGATCATACAAACTCAAAAGGTGTCCTCAATACAATTATTGTCACACTATTTAACAGAATAGTGAGGACTACTAATACTATTCTCTGGTCCATCACTCCGTTCCCCGACTCGTCCCAGCTATATTCTCATTTCCTGAAGAGAACAGTGAAAGAAAGGGTGAGCTCAACAAGCCCAGTAAGAAATATTATGACTAAGATAATGCAGAATAAATTATCATTAGCCTTCAACAGTGTTAAACTGATAAAATACAATAAACATCAAGTTTAACTACAGCGGAACCAGCAATCCATTAAAAGAGTCAAGTAGAAAATAAAATCTACTATCTTTTATGATTTAAAAGGTTTTTCATCATCGTTATAGCTGAGACTCAGCTTAATAAATATTCCACATCATCGAATCACCCCCGCACTACGGCCAAGGATATTCTTTAGTATCACGACCACAATTATTCATGCACTACGGCCAAAAATATTTGTGTATTCATTAATGGTCATGATCATGCCAACAACTGTCCATCAATGCACTACGGGCCAATGAGGATTTTTAATTTTTACATCATTTGTAATATTACGGTCATGATTACACCGAATAATCCCTGGTCATAATCATACCAAGTCCATCTATGCACTACAGGCCACAGATGACTTTCAACAAAATATAAACATGAGGATGATGACAATGATATAAAAATTCAATAAAACAAGTTCAATAATTATTTTATCCAGGAATTATTAACGTCCAAATTTGTCAACACGATACTGTTTTGTGGTGTAAAATTCAAGAATGATCAGAAGAAGATTTCCATGAAAGGATACTGGATGAAGCGCAAATAACAAGGATATTCCACTAATTTCATGGAGTATAGAAGTCAAAGTTTTAACCAACTGAGTATAATAAAGAATGAGATAACAAAAGAAATCACCATGCATGCGATAGACCGCACAAGCAGGTTATTCCAACAGAATAATAAATAATGGAACTAGGTCCGGCGTAAAACGCACAGACATGATATTTCAACAGAATAATAAAGAATGGAACCAGGTCCGGTGTAAAACACACAGACAGGATATTTCAACAGAATAATAAAGAATGGAACCAGGTCCGGTGTAAAACACACAGACAGGATATTCCAACAGAATAATAAAGAATGGAACCAGGTCCGGTGTAAAACACACAGACAGGATATTCTAACAGAATAATAAAGAATGGAACCAGGTCCGGCGTATAGCACAGACAGGATATTCTGACAGAAATGTAAAGACAGAATAGTAAATGGATGTCACCAAGTATAGAGTATTCCGCGTATACCGGTTATTCCAACAGAATAATAATGAATGGAATAACATAAGGATTTCACCATGTATAGGGTGTACCGCGTATACAGGTCATGTATAGGGTATGCCACTTTTACAGGTTATTCCAACAGAATAACAAAGAATTGAATAACATAAGTTCTCTTCAAGAAGAAAGAATAACACCCCTTACTTTATTTAGGAGATTGAATACTGCAGCAGTGTAATAACCGAATACTCTTCTTCTTTCTCTCTTATTCTCTCTATACTTTCTCTCTCTATAGCTTGAGCGAATTCGTGAAAAATAATGAAGCCCTAGGCCTCTATTTATAGAAGATTTATTACTATTTACGAAGGTAATTACTATTGACGAAGGTAATTACTATTTACGAAGGTAATTACTATTTACGAAGGTAATTACTATTTATGAAAAAGACTCTTAGATGATGACATATGGCCCCCCCATAAATAATTCAACTTACCACAAACGTCTAATAATAGACTCTTTATATACATCAAGGATTGAATAAAAATTATCAAAAATCATTTTATTTTTAATCAACACATATTTAATCTTTCAATAATTATTAATCATTTATAACTTGTCGTCTCAATTATTGTTTAAATAATATAACATATTATACAGATGATACTGTGACAATAATTGAATCAATAATATAAGAGATATGATGCAGCAATTACTGTAGCAATAATTGAGTATAGCTGAGTGACTTCTCACGTAAGCATCAATAATCAATACCGTGTGCTACTATGCAACAACGCGTATTACTTTACTTTTACTACCGAGTAGTTCAACAGTTTTAACGGTAATACCTCCGCCGTTTATTTTATAGAAAGCTAATTTTGTCGTTTTCTAACTACGACAATACTTCCGTTGTGGGGTCCACCAATGATTGTGCCGTCGTACGAATATTCCCCGACAAAAAGAATATTCCCCGACCAAACGAATATTTTACAACAACTTGCGTACTTTGCAAAATTTATAAATATTACCCACAACTATAACATTATATCAAATTTATTCCATAATATTCAAAAATAATAATTATGAAAATTCATCTTTATTTATAAAAACTGGGGTCTTACAACCTCCCCTTCTTATGAAATTTCGCCCTCGAAATTAGGGTACGTACCTGGTATGTCAAAGAGATAAGGATACCTTGATTTCATTTCAGATTCTAACTCCCAAGTCATTTCCTCAACATCTTGGTTTCTCCACAAAACTTTGACTTGAGGTATAACCTTGGAGCGTAGAATATGTTCCTTCTTATCCAAGATTTGAACAGGAATATCTTCATACGTCAAATCTTCCGCTATTTCGTCCGGTTCTAACTCAATAATGTGGTTCGGGTCTTTCACATATTTTCGTAACATGGATATGTGAAAAATGTTATGAATACGAGACATACTTGGCGGTAAAGCGAGTCTATAGGCCATAGTTCCTACTCGATCGAGGATTAAAAATGGACCGATGAATCGAGGATTGAGTTTTCCTCTCTTTCCAAATCTTGTAACTCCTTTCCATGGAGTAACACGTAACAACACATGATCTCCTATATTGAATTCCACGTCCTTTCGATGAAGATCAACATAACTCTTTTGTCGACTTTGTGAGGTTTTTATACGTTGTTGGATCATTTGAATCTTTTCCATAGTCATACGTACCAACTCCGGTCCCAACAACGTTGCTTCACCCACCTCATCCCAGCATACTGGAGAGCGACACTTTCTTCCATACAACGCTTCGAATGGAGCCATGCCAATACTTGCTTGATAACTGTTGTTATAGGAAAACTCCACCAATGGTAAGAACTTGTCCCAACTTCCCTTAAAATCAAGGACACAGAGTCTTAATAGATCTTCAAGAGTTTGAATATTCCTCTCCGACTGTCCGTCCGTCTGAGGATGATATGCCGAGCTAAATCGTAAGTCTGTGCCCATAGCTTTTTGCAAACTAACCCAAAATCGTAAAGTAAATCTTGGGTCTCGATCAGAAACTATGGATACCTGCATACCATGCAGTCTTACAATCTCGTTTATGTACATACGAGCAAGACGTTCAAGTGTATAAGTTTCTCGTATCGGTAAGAAATGAGCAGACTTGGTCAATCTATCAACAATAACCCAAATCGCATCTATGCCTTGAGAAACCTTAGGAAGACCGGTAACGAAATCCATGGTAATGTGCTCCCACTTCCATTCTGGAATTTCAAGTGGTTGCAATGGACCTTTTGGTACTTGATGCTCCGCTTTAACTCGTTGACAAGTTAGACACCTTGAGATAAACAACGCTATCTCTCTCTTCATATTACTCCACCAAAATGTATGACGAATATCATGATACATTTTGGTACTCCCAGGATGGATTGCAAACGGTGTATTGTGCGCCTCCATCATGATTTTATACTTTAAATCAGGGTCGTTAGGAACACAAAGTCTGGAGTTGACTCGAAGTATTCCCTCTTCATCGATTCTTGCTTCCGGCATAGCACCCTCTTGCACTTTCTTCCTCATACGCATCAGCTCCAGGTCTGTAGCTTGAGCAGCTTTAACTTTATCGATTAAAGTCGGTTCTACTCGTATATTCGCCATTGTCACATGCGTCCCTGGAGTCTTTAACTCTATCCCCATCCTTTGCAAGTCACACAAAATGGGCCCTTGCGTTGACAATATCGCACTCGTACTTGCATGTGATCTTCTACTCAATGCGTCAGCTACCACGTTTGCTTTTCCAGGATGGTATTGGATGGTATGATCATAATCTTTCAACAGTTCAAGCCAACGTCGTTGTCGCATGTTGAGTTCCTTTTGAGTGAAGAAATATTTGAGGCTTTTATGATCCGTAAAGATCTCCACTTTCTCCCCATACAAGTAATGCCTCCAAATTTTAAGTGCAAAGACAACAGCTGCCAACTCTAGATCATGAGTAGGATAATTCTTCTCATATTCTTTGAGTTGTCGCGAGGCATAGGCTATGACTTTTCCATGTTGCATGAGAACACATCCCAGCCCTTTGCCCGAAGCATCACTGTAGATGACAAATCCCTCCGAGCCAGACGGTATTGTCAGAACAGGTGCTGAAATGAGTCTCCTCTTGAGTTCTTGAAAACTCTTCTCACATTCTTCGCTCCAACCGAACTTTGTATCTTTCCGAGTCAGCTGAGTCAATGGAGTAGCGATTCGAGAAAATCCTTCCACGAATCTTCGATAATAACCAGCTAAACCGAGAAAGCTACGTACTTCGGTCACTGATTTAGGTTGCTCCCAACTTTGAATAGCTTCAATCTTTGCTGGGTCAACAGATATTCCACGACTTGATACCACGTGCCCAAGGAATGCTACTTCCTCAAGCCAGAACTCGCATTTCTTCAACTTGGCATAAAGCTTATATTCACGAAGCTTTTGGAGTGTCAGCCTCAAGTGTTGCTCATGATCTTCACGACTTTTGGAATAAATAAGGATGTCATCAATAAAGACGACCACAAAATGATCCAAATATTCCTTGAATACTCGGTTCATCATATCCATGAAGGCAACAGGAGCATTAGTCAATCCAAAGGACATGACTAAGAATTCATAATGCCCGTACCGAGTTCTGAAAGCCGTCTTTGGAATGCCATCGGTTCTAATCTTCAATTGGTGATACCCGGAACGAAGATCGATCTTTGAAAAGAATTTGGCTCCTTGCAACTGGTCAAATAGATCATCAATTCGTGGCAATGGATACCTATTTTTGATGGTGACATGATTCAACTCCCGATAATCAATACAAAGTCGCATACTCCCATCTTTCTTCTTCACGAATAGAACAGGAGCACCCCAAGGAGAAGTACTAGGACGAATAAAGCCAATGTCTAACAATTCCTGCAGTTGGGTTTTTAACTCCTGAAGTTCAATAGGAGCCATTCGATATGGGGCTTTAGAAATGGGTTTTGTACCGGGTTCAAGGTCGATACAAAATTCAATCTCACGCTCTGGGGGTAAACCAGGAAGTTATTCAGGGAATACGTCAGGAAATTCATTAACAATAGAAATATCGTTCAAAACTGACGTATTTTTGTTTAAATCTGTGACATGAGCTAAGAAAGCTTGACATCCGTTTTTCAATAAACGAATAGCTTTATGGCTTGAGATGACCGTGATTGATTTTAATGGTTTGTTCGCTTGAATTCGCATAATAGGTTGATTAGGAATATGAAAGCTAACAACCTTATGGAAACAATCAATTTTTGCATGATGAGTAGTTAACCAATCAATCCCTAGAATCACGTCAAATGCAAGTATTTTCAATGAAATAAGATCTACAGGTAATGTGAGGGTACCGATTTGAACCAAACAAGACTTATAAACAGTGGATGTAATGAAGGTTTCTCCCAATGGAGTTTCCACAGATAAGTCAAAGTCCAATTTCTCTGGAGTCAAATTTAATCGATGAGCGCAAGTAGGAGAAATAAAAGAATGGGTAGAACCGGTATCAAATAAAGTATAGACTTCGTTAGAGTTTATGATAAGCTTACCCGTGATGACCTCATTCGGGTTCCTTGCTTTCTGGGAGGTCACAACAAACGCTCTCCCTTGCACTACCGGCTTTGACCTTTCTGGGACGGCCTTTGGTGCCTCCACCCTAGCTGAATTTGTCTTTGGTAAATGACAAAATCGGGCCAAGTGACCTTCTCTTCCACAATTATAACATGCTTTGGACGGCATCGCGCAATTTGGACTGATGTGTCCCTCCCCTCCGCATTTGAAGCATATGATAGGTGGTCTTTCTCCTTCCTTAACAACGGGTGCTGGTGCTGACGTCTTTCCATCATTGTTGAATCTCCTCTTTTTGAAATGTCCATTCTTATTATTTTGGCCCTGATTACCACCGAAGTGGTAACCACTTCTGGCCTGCTGATTCCCTCCACGCTTGTTGTCACCGCTTCGATGACCACTCTCGCTGGTATTATAATTTTGCCGGCTGCTCTCTTTTAGTTGAGTTGACTCGTTATCGCGCTCCACTAACTGAGCCCTATTTACAACATCTGAATATAAACACAATTTATGAGAAATAAGATGTTGACGTATCTCCGGCTTCAAACCTCTTAAAAACATTCGTGCCATTCTCTCTTCATTATCCACCAAATGGGACGCAAACCGTGATAACTCTGCAAATTTTACCTCGTATTGCGACACGGTCATATTATTTTGTTCCAACTTAATAAACTCCACCTCCTTCATGTGGCAAATACTTTCGGGAAAGTATTTATCATTGAACAGCTCCTGGAACTTCTCCCAAGATATCTTCAGTACAGCAGGTTGAGTACGTTTTACTGATTCCCACCAGTAATCTGCCTCTCCGCGCAACATAAAGGCGGCAAAGGGAACCTTTTGCTCCTCGGAGCATCCCAAGACATCAAATATCTTGGTCATCTGCTTTATCCATGTTTCCGCCATAAGTGGTTTTGGCTCTCCCTTAAACTCCGGTGGTCCCAGCTCCTTGAACTGTTTAGCGGTGACCGCCCGAGAGTTTCCCGCGTTTCCATCTACGTTTTGGACAGGAGTTGCTCTCGCCTGCTGCTGCATGAATTGCATAAAACCTCTGAACATTTGATCATTCGTCATTTGGTCAGTGTTGTTGTTTGCATAAGGATTTTCGCCTTCCTGATGCACATTATCCTGATTATTGATATGTGGTCAATCAACGATCGCCTGTGCTCCATTGTCATTCTCAATATTCTCAGATGTCATTTTCAGATACTGCCACAAAACAAAAGATTAATTGACATGTAACATATTATCCCTATATTCTGACCGACCAATAAAATAGCACATAAACTTAGGTAGGTCATACTAACGAAGGAATTCCCCGTCTCTCCCCTCCTAGTACTATTCTCACATCTTAGCCAGGGATCATATCCCTAAGCTCTGATACCAACTGTGACGCCCCCAAAATTAGGTATACATCACCCATCTTGAGTCGCCAGATACATGGTACAGAATTCAAATACAACTTACTAATACAACTGTCGTGTACAATACGACATAACATAACTGTGAGTTTGAATACAATTATTGTCTACTAGAGATCATACAAACTCAAAATGTGTCCTCAATACAATTATTGTCACATTATTTAACAGAATAGTGAGGACTACTAATACTATTCTCTGGTCCATCACTCCGTTCCCCGACTCGTCCCAACTATATTCTCATTTTCTGAAGAGAACAGTGAAAGAAAGGTGAGCTCAACAAGCCCAGTAAGAAATATTATGACTAAGATAATGCAGAATAAATTATCATTAGCCTTCAACAGTGTTAAACTGATAAAATACAATAAACATCAAGTTTAACTACAGCGGAACCAGCAATCCATTAAAAGAGTCAAGTAGAAAATAAAATCTACTATCTTTTATGATTTAAATGGTTTTTCATCATCGTTATAGCTGAGACTCAGCTTAATAAATATTCCACATCATCGAATCACCCCCGCACTACGGCCAAAGATATTCTTTAGTATCACGACCACAATTATTCATGCACTACGACCAATAATATTTGTGTATTCATTAATGGTCATGATCATGCCAACAACTGTCCATCAATGCACTACGGGCCAATGAGGATTTTTAATTTTTACATCATTTGTAATATTACGGTCATGATTACACCGAATAATCCCTGGTCATAATCATACCAAGTCCATCTATGCACTACAGGCCACAGATGACTTTCAACAAAATATAAACATGAGGATGATGACAATGATATAAAAATTCAATAAAACAAGTTCAATAATTATTTTATCCAGGAATTATTAACGTCCAAATTTGTCAACACGATACTATTTTGTGGTGTAAAATTCAAGAATGATCAGAAGAAGATTTCCATGAAAGGATACTGGATGAAGCGCAAATAACAAGGATATTCCACTAATTTAATGGAGTATAGACGTCAAAGTTTTAACCAACTGAGTATAATAAAGAATGAGATAACAAAAGAAATCACCATGCATGCGATAGACCGCACAAGCAGGTTATTCCAACAGAATAATAAATAACGGAACCAGGTCCAGCGTAAAACGCACAGACAGGATATTCCAACAGAATAATAAAGAATGGAACCAGGTCCGGTGTAAAACACACAGACAGGATATTCTAACAGAATAATAAAGAATGGAACCAGGTCCGGTGTAAAACACACAGACAGGATATTCCAACAGAATAATAAAGAATGGAACCAGGTCCGGTGTAAAACACACAGACAGGATATCCCAACAGAATAATAAAGAATGGAACCAGGTCTGGCGTATAGCACAGACATGATATTCTGACAGAAATGTAAAGACAGAATAGTAAATGGATGTCACCAAGTATAGGGTATTCCGCGTATACCGGTTATTCCAATAGAATAATAATGAATGGAATAACATAAGGATTTCACCAAGTATAGGGTGTACCGCGTATACAGGTCATGTATAGGGTATGCCACTTTTACAGGTTATTCCAACAGAATAACAAAGAATGGAATAACATAAGTTCTCTTCAAGAAGAAAGAATAACACCCCTTACTTTATTTAGGAGATTGAATACTGCAGCAGTGTAATAACCGAATACTCTTCTTCTTTTTCTCTTATTCTCTCTATACTTTCTCTCTCTATAGCTTGAGCGAATTCGTGAAAAATAATGAAGCCCTAGGCCTCTATTTATAGAAGATTTATTACTATTTACGAAAGTATTTACTATTTACGAAGGTAATTACTATTTACGAAGGTAATTACTATTGACGAAGGTAATTACTATTTACGAAGGTAATTACTATTTACGAAGGTAATTACTATTTATGAAAAAGACTCTTAGAAGATGACATATGGCCCCCCATAAATAATTCAACTTATCACAAATGTCTAATAATAGACTCTTTATATACATCAAGGATTGAATAAAAATTACCAAAAATCATTTTATTTTTAATCAACACATATTTAATCTTTCAACAATTATTAATCATTTATAACTTGTCGTCTCAATTATTGTTTAAATAATATAACATATTATACAGATGATACTGTGACAATAATTGAATCAATAATATAAGAGATATGATGCAGCAATTACTGTAGCAATAATTGAGTATAGCTGAGTGACTTCTCACTTAAGCATCAATAATCAATACCGTGTGCTACTATGCAACAACGCGTATTACTGTACTTTTACTACCGAGTAGTTCAATAGTTTTAACGGTAACACCTCCGCCGTTTATTTTATAGAAAGCTAATTTTGTCGTTTTCTAACTACAACAATACTTTCGTTGTGGGGTCCACCAATGATTGTGCCGTCGTACGAATATTCTCCGACAAAAAGAATATTCCCCGACCAAACGAATATTTTATAACAACTTGCGTACTTTGCAAAATTTATAAATATTACCCACAACTATAACATTATATCAAATTTATTCCATAATATTCAAAAATAATAATTATGAAAATTCATCTTTATTTATAAAAACTGGGGTCTTACAAAAGCTGCTTAGATAGTTTATAAAGGAAAAGGATAATGATGAAAGGACTCATTTTGAAGAAAAACCAGGTTTGAAATATTTAATAATAATAACAATAACAAAAATAAAAATAAAAATAAAATAATAATAATAAATAACAATAATAAAAGCTAACAAGAGCACTGCATTCTTGTCAACGAACAACAAAAGTCTATTGTTATTATTATTATTTTTATTGTTATTATTATTATTATTATTATTAGTACTATTATTATTATTATTATTGTTATTATTATTACTATTTTATTTTATTTTCTTTTATTTAATTTTTTATTTTTGTTATTATTATTATTAGTACTATTATTATTGTTATTGTTATTATTATTATTAGTACTACAACTGCAAATGTTAGGCAAGATGGGGAAATCTTAAGTTTTGATATAAAGATTAGGCCTAAATATGAATTACTACTCTAAACTATATGTCATATTCCACTTCGGGGATCAAAGTATCAATTTTTTCAATCAGGTGATTAAACTATCAATTTTTTTAATTGCAACAAATTGAGCCGCCACGTCAGAAATTGCTGGCGTGGCTATCTGAGTGGCTCATTAGCAGCTGATGTGTAAATAAAAAAGATTATTATTATTTAAACATTTGTTATACAGTAATGGCAAATTCATCAAATCACTTATATTAATCATTTAAACTAAATAAAAACAACAAAACTATCTAAAATCTATACAATCTCAAATCAAAAACAACAAAAAATTTAAAACAATAAAATCTAAAATCATCAAAAACTCCTTTTAGCCAAATATTGAAGATCAAGATGTGCAACCAAAATGTATACCATCTCAGATTGCAGGTGGAGATTCGGCTATAGAGGAAGCGAATTTTTTAACCAAGTACGGATCCAAGGAGTATATACTTCACCGTAGGGATGAATTTAGGGCTTCAAAGATTATGCAAAATAGGGCTTTGAATAACCCTAAAATTATGGTGGATTGCAGGTGGAGATTCGGCTATAGAGGAAGCGAATTTTTTAACCAAGTACGGATCCAAGGAGTATATACTTCACCGTAGGGATGAATTTAGGGCTTCAAAGATTATGCAAAATAGGGCTTTGAATAACCCTAAAATTATGGTGGTGTGGAATTCGACTGTTGTGGAAGCGTACGGGGAAGGGAAGAAGGGGACTTTGGCAGGGTTGAAGGTGAAGAATGTGGTGACCGGAGAGGTTTCAGATTTGAAGGTGTTGGGTCTATTTTTCGCGATAGGACACCGGCGACAAAGTTTTTGGATGGGCAACTTAAGCTGTATTCCGATGGGTATGTGGTGACGACCCCGGGCACCACGCAGACGAGTGTTAAAGGAGTTTTCACAGCAGGGGATGTTCAGGATAAGAAATACAGGCAGGCTGTTACTGCTACTGAAACTGGTAAATGTGATGATTCTGTCTAAAATTGTCTTTGCTCTTTTATTCTTCATTTAATTGATTCACTAAGAATGAACAAATACCCACAGTTAATATATATGTTTATGTTGAACATTGGTGAATGACTTGTTATAGTTATTGAGCTTAGTAGAAATGATTTATAATGCATTGATCGTGAATCTTTGTTTCCGTTTTTGCTAAACTGAATGAGTTTTGCATGTCCAGGGGAATAATATGTTCAAAATATGTTCTGGGTTGTCTTAGGATTTTAATTTTGAATATCAAAGCAGGTATGATTTTATATTTTGTTGTTTTAAATTTTTTGTTGTTTTTGATCTGAGATGGTATAGATTTTAGATAGTTTTTGTAAGACCCCAACTTATATGAATAAAGATGAATTTTCTATAAATATCATTTTTGAATATTATGGAATGAATTTGATATAATGTTATAGTTGTGTGTAATATTTATAAATTTTGTAAAGTACACAAGTTGTTATATAATATTCGATTGGTCGGAGAATATTCGTTTTAACAGGGAATATTCGTACAATGACGCAATCATTAGTGGACCCCACAACGGAATTATTGTCGGATTGAGAAAACGATAAAAATACTTTACGAAAATAACGGCGGAAGTTTTACCGTTAACTGTTGAAACACCCGGTGTTAAAAGTACAGTAATACGCGTAGTTGCACAGTAGCACACGGTTTTGATTATTGATGCTTACGTGAGAAGTCACTCAATTTTGTTCAATTATTGCCACAGTATTTGTTGTAGAGTTTGGCGTATTATTTGGACCCCTCACTTTCTATTTTTCAAAATCGTCAGGAGAAAGTAATATCAATTTTTCGTATATATATATAATCTAGTGTTGGTGTGTGTGTGCTGTGAATATGAGTGAGTGGGTGGTAGTGGTGAATAAAGTTGTCAAGTTGTGAAAGTGGGTGGGGGAGGGAGATTTGATTTTTACGGGAGGGAGTACAATTATTATCATTATATATATATATATATATATATATATATATATATATATATATATATATATATATATATATATAAAGCTTAGTTGACAAATGAGGCAGGAAGGAAAAATTGATCACGGATGTGAAAATTTTGGCACATGCTATATATATATATATTTAATATATATAATATATTTTATTTAAAGGTTTTTGTTTTATTAGAATATTTTATTAAATCAATATGGACCGTCCGATTAGAGTAAATCAATCTAGACCGTTCATGAATTAGTTACTATGCAGTCCATTTTTTCTATAAATAGAAGCTCATTCCTTCATTATTTCTTACGAATTCACTGAAACTCTAGAGAGAGAAATTATAGAGAAGCTATAGAAAAGTATTCTGCTCCTTCCCTACTCTTATATTCAGTTTCTTTTACGGTAAGGGGTATTATTTCTTTTGTATTCATGAAGAGAACTTCTGTTATTCCATTCTTTATTATTCTGTTGGAATAACTAGTATACGCGGACTACCCTATACTTGGTGACATTCTTCTAATATTCCGTCTTTATTATTATTCTGTTGGAATATCCTGTCTGTGCGTTTACGCCAGACCTGGTTCAGTATTTATTATTATTCTGTTGGAATATCCTGTCTGTGCGTTTACGCCGGACCTGGTTCCGTCTTTATTATTCTGTTGGAACATCCTGTCGGTGCGAATTTCGCCTGACCTGGTTCCGTTACTTATTACTCTGTTGGAATAACCTGTCTATGCGAAGTACCGCATACATGGTGATTTCTTTTGTTATTCCATTCGTTATTATACTCAGTTGGTTAAAGTTTTGACTTCTATACTCCATGAAATTTGTGGAATATCCTTGATATTTGCGCTTCATCCAGTATCTTTTCATGGAAATATTCTTCTGAGCATTCTTGAATTTTACTCTACAAAGCAGTATCATGTTGACAATTTGGACATTATCAGTTCCTGGATAAATTAATTCTTGAACTTGTTTTATTGAATTCCTATATCATTGTCATAATCCTCATGTTTATATTATGTTGAAAGTCATCTGTGGCTTGTAGTCCATAGATGGACTTGGTATGGTTATGACCAGGGATTATTCGGTGTAATCATGACCGTAATGTTACAAATAATGTGGTAAAAGTCTTCATTGGCCCGTAGTGCATTGATGGACTGTTGTTGGCATGATCATGACAATTAATGAATACACGAATGTTCTTGGCTGTAGTGCATGGATAATTTATGGTCGTGATACTAAAGAATATCATTGGCCGTAGTGCAGGAGTGATTCGATGATGTGGATTATTTATTAAGCTGAGTCTCAGCGATAAAAGTCATGAAAAACCTTTTAAACCATAGAAGATAGTAGATTTTATTCTCTACTTGACTCTTCTAATGGATTGCTTGTTTCGCTGCAGTTAAACTTGATGTTTGTTATATTTTATCAGTTTAACACTGTTGAAGGCTAATGATAATTTATTCTGCATTATCTTAGTCATAACATTTCTTACTGGGCTAGTTGAGCTCACCCTTTCTTTCACTGTTCTCTTCAGGAAATGAGAATATAGCTGGGACGAGTCGGGGAACGGAGTGATGGACCAGATGATAGTATTAGTAGTCCTCACTATTCTGTTAAATAGTGTGACAATAATTATAATGAGGACTTCTTTTGAGTTTGTATACTCTCTAGTAGACAATATTTGTATTCAAACTCATAGTTTATATTTTGTCATATTGTACACGACAGTTATATTATTAAGTTGTATTTGAATTCTATACCATGTATCTGGCGACTCAAGATGGGTGATGTATACCTATTTTGGGGGCGTCACAGTTGGTATCAGAGCTAAGGGATATGATCCCTGGCTAAGATGTGAGACTAGAACTAGGAGGGGAGAGACGGGGAATTCCTTCGCTAGTATGACCTACCTAAGTTTTTTTTGGTATTTAATTGGTACCTAAGTTTTTTTGGTATTTAATTGGTCGGTCAGAATATAGGGATAATATGTTATATGTCAATTAACTTTTTGTTTTGTGGCAGTATCTAAAAATGACATCCGAGAATATTGAGAATAGCAATGGAGCACAGACGACCGTTGATTCACCACATATCAATAATCAGGATAATGTGTATCAGAAAGGCGACAATCCTCATGCAAACAACAACACTGACCAAATGATGAATGATGTAATGTTCAGAGGCTTTATGCAATTCATGCAATAGCAGGCGAGAGCGGCTCCTGTCCAAAATATAGGAGGAACCACTGGAATCTCTCGGACGGTCACCGCTAAACTGTAAGACCCCGAATTTTATGAAATAAAAGTATTCAATTTTTCTTATAATTACAATTCAGTAAATGGTTAAATTGATAGAAGGTTAAAGTTAAGGGTGATATATGAATTTTTTTCAAAATAAGCAAGTGGTTATAAAATACTCATTGTTGTCGGGGAATATTCGTTTGGTCGTGGAATATTCTTTCTGTCGGGGAATATTCGTACGACGGCACAACCATTTGTGGGCCCCATAACAGAATAACTGTCGGATGAAGAAAAAGACAAATTAAAGTTTTTATAAATAACGGCGTAGTGGTTACCGTTAACACTGTTGGAATACCCGGTGGGTAAAGTAAAGTAATACGCGTTGTTGCACAGTAGGACACGGTATTGCACCAATTATTGATCCTTACGTAAGAAGGCACTACTCAATAATTGCTACAGGAGTTACTGTTCATTACTTTATTGATTCAATAATTACTGCGTTGATATTTATATTATTATTGTTTCAATAATTGTCATTGCACAGTATTTTCTATTATCAGATCAATAATTCATATTATTTGAATAATATTATCAGATAACATTATTGGCAATGTCTAGAAAGTTCTGTCAAGGAGAGGTTTGGTCATCTAATTGCGCGCCAGTAAGGAGAAATCCTTATTGGAAAGCCCCCTCTATCCTGGGAACAGCCTGGTTGTCAGTACTGTGATTCTGTAATATTATTTTTAATAATTAATTATTGATTATTATGATAAAGAAAATATTTATTTTATGTGGATATAGATGGAGAAAATTTTTAATGTAACAATTGTTGAAAGTTAATATTTTATCTTTTTCTGATAAAATAATTCATTTAAATATATTATTTTAATAATATATTAACGGTGATATTTTACAATGAATGTGGGATATATGAGAATATGAGGAGGAAGAGTATTTTTGTGGCATTAAATGTTTAGCATATGTTTTGTGTGTCGGTGGACATAATTCTTGACCGAAAATTGATTATAGACTGTAAAATCACTCGTTTGTGGATTTCGGTCAATTTCTGTTTGGAATTTGGAAAAACTTCCTTCTACAAAGTTGTAGAGAATTGAATTTCCTATAAAAATTCGTGAGATTCGAATTTTCTGATAAAAGGGCTATTTATCATGAATTATTGAAGTTTCGGAGTTCCGAAATAATTGATTTTTGGAAGTTTTAATTATTTTATATAAGAAAAACGTTTTTGTGGTTGTTGGCACATGGGTGGCTGATGTTTTTGACCAAAGAAGGCATGCTAGAGTTTTCAAAACATGTGGGTAAGAATTTTGAATAAATAATAATATATTTTATTAATTTTGTCTCCTTTGGCGTTCTAACATTTTCCTATAAATAGAGGGCTAAGTTAGAATTGAAAATCATACCAGAAACAAAGTTTTCTCTCTTTCTCTCTCTATATTATCGAGCGTATCCTTGTGAGTATACTTTGAGTGTTGCTATACGGTGCGAGTTTCTGTCAGCACTATACCGAAATTCAGTCAGAAGTACGGCTATTTTGAGGTAAGGGATAGTAAGGGAGGTTATTTTCTTCTAAAATGATATTATTTCTTCAATATCATTATGCCGAAATATTGGTTGGAACTTTTTATCAAATTTGGAATTTTTTTATGTCGAGGTTACTATTCACGAGTTACTATTCATGAGTTACTATTCACGAGTTACTATTCACGAGTACTATTCACGAAGCGTGAAGATGTATTTTTGTGAAATTACTATCTTTTGGTGTCGGAGTTATTATTCACGTATACGACACTATTCACGAATACGACACTATTCACGAATATGACACTATTCATCGAAAAATAAAAATTTTCCCTTTTCGTCTAAAATATCTATTGTGGATACTAGCTTTGATTGTATCCATGTTTTGATCATTCTTTAATTTTACACCACTATGATTATTTCTGAGGTATTTTTGGACATGGATAAAATAAAGTACGAATCCTTAATCCTTAATCCTTGTCATTTTGTTTCACTGGATTCATTTCTTTAAAAAATATTTTTTTATCATCCTCAGTCCTAAATGATGATATAATTGAATATCTTTGGCCCGTAGTGCAAAGATGAACAGGTGTTTAGATGAACATGACCAACTGATGAATATCTTTGGTATGTAGTGCAAAGATGACTTGTTGATGAATATCTTTGGCCTGTAGTGCAAAAATGACTTATTGATGTATATCCTTGGCCGTAGTGCAAAGATGAATTTATTAGTATGATTATGAACATGAACTGTGATTTGGTATAACCATGATCTTTGATGTTTCAGGTGATAAAAATTATCTTTGTCCTGGATGAGAAAAGGAATTTAGAACAACAATTACGATTATGAGTTATACATGTGATTGTGGACAGGAATTATTGATTGATGTTATAGGGATAAAACATTGTTGATGGACTTTTAACATGAAGAAGATAATAGACTTTATAGTCTATTTGACTCTTCTAATGGATCGCTCGTTCCGCTGCAACTATGGTTGAATTTTTTTTATCATATACCATATGTTCTAAATCTCTGATTTATTATTGTTGAAGGCTATTGATAATTTATTTATCTTTGGTCATGACATTCTTTACTGAGCTAGTTGTGCTCACCCTGTTGCTTCACAATTCCTTTCAGGTAATACGAGTGTAGCTGGGTCGAGCGGGGGATAACAGGGGAATATAACGGTGGTCATCATTTAGTAGTTATATTTGGTGAATCCACTAGGGTGAAGCGAACCTAACGTTGGAAGGGTGTTTTGCCACTGTCATACAAGATGTCTAATGACATACCACCTCGTGTCATCATAAGACATGGATGTGCTCATCCACTTGCTGAGTATATCTACCAGCACTATCTATATGATCTTGGAGTCTATTTGAAATATAACTCTCAATTAGAGACAGTGGAGATAATGATATATCAGGAGAAGACTTGCCATTGGGAAGAATATGATAGTAATCTTCTTGTTTTTCTTTGGGGTCTATTGGGTCAACCAAGGATAATTCTGTGGCCATATGATATCTATAATAACCTAGACGCATGGCCTCCCATGTACGAAGGTTTCCTTGAGCACTTCCCAAAGATTCTAATTTCTAAAACAGTTTTCGACTATACCTTTATGTAAGGTGTCATTATGAGGTGCTGTCCACGGTTGGGACATGAGTCACAGTTGATATATATTTGTATACAAACTCACAGCATATGTGTTGTTGTATTTTGCACGACAATTGTTGTAATAAAGTTGTAGTTGTTTTCTGTACCATGTGTTTGGCGACTCAGAATGGGTTGGATGGAATGGACCTATTTTGGGGTTGTCACAGTTGGTATCAGAGCTTAGGGATATGATCTCTGGCGGAGATCGGGATTAGAACAAGGAGGGGAGAGATGAGTAAATCCATCGCTAGTATGTCCTACCTAAGCTTAATTATTGGTCGGTCATAATATACGGATATTATGTGATATGTTAATTTGTTTAATTAACCCTTATTTTATGGCAGTATTTGAGAATGGCAGCTGAGAATGCTAACAATAGAGTGAATGAGACTGTTGGGATACCTCTAATCACTAATGTGATGACAGACGAAGAAGGAATTAGAGATATCCATGTGGTGAGTGAAGAATTGATAGTTGCACCCGAGATAGTCGCAGAGGTAACAGCTGAGAGTGAGGAAGAAGAGGTACCCGAGGAGAGTTTATTAGAGGTATTTTATGATCAAAATGTAGAATTGCAAAATCGTATTCATGAGTTAGAAGAGCAGGCTGAAGAATTGCAGGCAGTCGTGGAGCAAAAGGATGCAACAATTCAAGCTTGTGTTACCCGATATGTGATGCTCGAACAGAAGTATTCTTTGGCAGAGTGTAAGATGATAAAGATGGAATCTGAGCTGAAAGAAGAAAAAAATGAACGAGTAAGAATGAGTGATGCATGGGTAAAAGCCACACGACACGTGGATATTGTGGAAAGAGATGTCCGATCTAAGAAGGCTAAAATAGATGATATGAATTTCTCTTTTTGGAAAGCAATTGGGAGAACTCAACATCGAGTTTTGAATTATCCTGTACAGAACGGTCAACCTGAATTTGATATGGATCGAAGATTGATGATTCAGATCATGAATCAGGAGTACGAAGAGGCAGTTGAGGGAGGAATATGCCCTATAGAAAAGTATATTCCAACGGTAGTGATGACGCCAAATGCTGCCCCAGACAAGTCAAAGCCAAGTAGTTCAAGGGATAGCGGTTGTCATGACTTCCCAACGAATGAGGAACGCAAATGAAGTTATCCCGGGAGATGAGCAATGAAGAAATCATAATGACCCGGGAAATAGAATCTGAAATGAAAGCAAGGTATTCTCAGCTTTTCGAAATACCAGGTACGTAAATTTCGGGGACGAAATTTCATAAGGAGGGGAGAATGTAAGACCCCAAATTTTATGAAATAAAAGTATTCAATTTTTCTTATAATTACAATTCAGTAAATGGTTAAATTGATAGAAGGTTAAAGTTAAGGGTGATATATGAATTTTTTTCAAAATAAGCAAGTGGTTATAAAATACTCATTGTTGTCGGGGAATATTCGTTTGGTCGTGGAATATTCTTTCTGTCGGGGAATATTCGTACGACGGCGCAGCCATTTGTGGGCCCCGTAACAGAATACCTGTCGGATGAAGAAAAAGACAAATTAAAGTTTTTATAAATAACGGCGTAGTGGTTACCGTTAACACTGTTGGAATACCCGGTGGGTAAAGTAAAGTAATACGCGTTGTTGCACAGTAGGACACGGTATTGCACCAATTATTGATCCTTACGTAAGAAGGCACTACTCAATAATTGCTACAGGAGTTACTGTTCATTACTTTATTGATTCAATAATTACTGCGTTGATATTTATATTATTATTGTTTCAATAATTGTCATTGCACAGTATTTTCTATTATCAGATCAATAATTCATATTATTTGAATAATATTATCAGATAACATTATTGGCAATGTCTAGAAAGTTCTGTCAAGGAGAGGTTTGGTCATCTAATTGCGCGCCAGTAAGGAGAAATCCTTATTGGAAAGCCCCCTCTATCCTGGGAACAGCCTGGTTGTCAGTACTGTGATTCTGTAATATTATTTTTAATAATTAATTATTGATTATTATGATAAAGAAAATATTTATTTTATGTGGATATAGATGGAGAAAATTTTTAATGTAACAATTGTTGAAAGTTAATATTTTATCTTTTTCTGATAAAATAATTCATTTAAATATATTATTTTAATAATATATTAACGGTGATATTTTACAATGAATGTGGGATATATGAGAATATGAGGAGGAAGAGTATTTTTGTGGCATTAAATGTTTAGCATATGTTTTGTGTGTCGGTGGACATAATTCTTGACCGAAAATTGATTATAGACTGTAAAATCACTCGTTTGTGGATTTCGGTCAATTTCTGTTTGGAATTTGGAAAAACTTCCTTCTACAAAGTTGTAGAGAATTGAATTTCCTATAAAAATTCGTGAGATTCGAATTTTCTGATAAAAGGGCTATTTATCATGAATTATTGAAGTTTCGGAGTTCCGAAATAATTGATTTTTGGAAGTTTTAATTATTTTATATAAGAAAAACGTTTTTGTGGTTGTTGGCACATGGGTGGCTGATATTTTTGACCAAAGAAGGCATGCTAGAGTTTTCAAAACATGTGGGTAAGAATTTTGAATAAATAATAATATATTTTATTAATTTTGTCTCCTTTGGCGTTCTAACATTTTCCTATAAATAGAGGGCTAAGTTAGAATTGAAAATCATACCAGAAACAAAGTTTTCTCTCTTTCTCTCTCTATATTATCGAGCGTATCCTTGTGAGTATACTTTGAGTGTTGCTATACGGTGCGAGTTTCTGTCAGCACTATACCGAAATTCAGTCAGAAGTACGGCTATTTTGAGGTAAGGGAGGTTATTTTCTTCTAAAATGATATTATTTCTTCAATATCATTATGCCGAAATATTGGTTGGAACTTTTTATCAAATTTGGAATTTTTTTATGTCGGGGTTACTATTCACGAGTTACTATTCATGAGTTACTATTCACGAGTTACTATTCACGAGTACTATTCACGAAGCGTGAAGATGTTTTTTTGTGAAATTACTATCTTTTGGTGTCGGAGTTATTATTCACGTATACGACACTATTCATGAATACGGCACTATTCATCGAAAAATGAAAATTTTCCCTTTTCGTCTAAAATATCTATTGTGGATACTAGCTTTGATTGTATCCATGTTTTGATCATTCTTGAATTTTACACCACTATGATTATTTCTGAGGTATTTTTGGACATGGATAAAATAAAGTACGAATCCTTAATCCTTAATCCTTGTCATTTTGTTTCACTGGATTCGTTTCTTTAAAAAATATTTTTTTATCATCCTCAGTCCTAAATGATGATATAATTGAATATCTTTGGCCCGTAGTGCAAAGATGAACAGGTGTTTAGATGAACATGACCAACTGATGAATATCTTTGGCCTGTAGTGCAAAGATGACTTGTTGATGAATATCTTTGGCCTGTAGTGCAAAGATGACTTATTTTTGAATATCTTTTGCCTGTAGTGCAATGATGACTTGTTGATGAATATCTTTGGCCTGTAGTGCAAAGATGACTTATTGATGTATATCCTTGGCCGTAGTGCAAAGATGAATTTATTAGTATGATTATGAACATGAACTGTGATTTGGTATAACCATGATCTTTGATGTTTCAGGTGATAAAAATTATCTTTGTCCTGGATGAGAAAAGGAATTTAGAACAACAATTACGATTATGAGTTATACATGTGATTGTGGACAGGAATTGTTGATTGATGTTATAGGGATAAAACATTGTTGATGGACTTTTAACATGAAGAAGATAATAGACTTTATAGTCTATTTGACTCTTCTAATGGATCGCTCGTTCCGCTGCAACTATGGTTGAATTTTTTTATCATATACCATATGTTCTAAATCTCTGATTTATTATTGTTGAAGGCTATTGATAATTTATTTATCTTTTGTCATGACATTCTTTACTGAGCTAGTTGTGCTCACCCTGTTGCTTCACAATTCCTTTCAGGTAATACGAGTGTAGCTGGGTCGAGAGGGGGATAACAGGGGAATAGAACGGTGGTCATCATTTAGTAGTTATATTTGGTGAATCCACTAGGGTGAAGCGAACCTAACGTTGGAAGGGTGTTTTGCCACTGTCATACAAGATGTCTAATGACATACCACCTCGTGTCATCATAAGACATGGATGTGCTCATCCACTTGCTGAGTATATCTACCAGCACTATCTATATGATCTTGGAGTCTATTTGAAATATAACTCTCAATTAGAGACTGTGGAGATAATGATATGTCAGGAGAAGACTTGCCATTGGGAAGAATATGATAGTAATCTTCTTGTTTTTCTTTGGGGTCTATTGGGTCAACCAAGGATAATTCTGTGGCCATATGATATCTATAATAACCTAGACGCATGGCCTCCCATGTACGAAGGTTTCCTTGAGCACTTCCCAAAGATTCTAATTTCTAAAACAGTTTTCGACTATACCTTTATGTAAGGTGTCATTATGAGGTGCTGTCCACGGTTGGGACATGAGTCACAGTTGATATATATTTGTATACAAACTCACAGCATATGTGTTGTTGTATTTTGCACGAAAATTGTTGTAATAAAGTTGTAGTTGTTTTCTGTACCATGTGTTTGGCGACTCAGAATGGGTTGGATGGAATGGACCTATTTTGGGGTTGTCACATAAACAGTTCAAGGAGATGGGACCACCGGAGTTTATTGGAGAGCCAAAACCACTTAAGGCGGAAGCATGGATAAAGCAAGATCACCAAGATATTTGATGTCTTGGGATGCTCCGAGGAGCAAAAGGTTCCCTTTGCCACCTTTATGTTGCGAGGAGAGGCAGATTACTGGTGGGAATAGGTAAAGCGTACTCAACCTGCAGCACTAAAAATGTCTTAGGAGAAGTTCCAAGAACTATTCAACGACAAGTACTTTCCCGAAAGTATTCTTAATATGAAGGAAGTGGAGTTCATCAAGTTGGAATAGAATAATATGACCGTGTCGCAGTACGAAGCAAAGTTTGCTGAATTATCCCAGTTTGCGTCCCACTTGATGGATAATGAAGAGAGAATGACGCGAATGTTTTTAAGAGGTTTAAAGCCGGAGATACGTCAATATCTTATTTCTCATAAACTATGTTTGTATTCAGATGTTGTAAATAGGGCTCAGATAGTGGAGCGTGATAACGAGTCAACGCAACCAAAAGAGAGCAGACGGTAAAATGATAATACCAGCGAGAGCAGTCATCGAAGCGGTGACAACAAGCGTGGATGGAATCAACAGGCCAAAAATGGTAACCACTTCAGTGGTAATCAGGGCCAAAATAATAAGAATGGACATTTTAAGAAGAGAAGATTCAATAATGATGGAAAAATGTCAACACCAGCACCTGTTGTTAAGGAAGGAGAAAGACCACCTATCATATGCTTCAATTACGGAGGGGAGGGACACATCAGTCCAAACTGCGTGATGCCGTCCAAAGCATATTATAATTGTGGAAGAGAAAGTCACTTAGCCCAATTTTGTCGTTCACCGAAGACAAGTTCAGCTAGGATGGAGGCACCAAATGCCGTCCCAGAAAAGTCAAAGCCGGTAGTGCAAAGGAGAGCGTTTGTTGTGACCTCCCAGAAAGCAAGGAACCCGCATGAGGTCATCACGGGTATGCTTTTCATAAACTCTAGCGAAGTCTATACTTTATTTGATACCGGTTCTACCCATTCTTTTATTTCTCCTACTTGCGTTCAACGTTTAAATTTGACTCCGGAGAAATTAGACTTTGACTTATCTATGGAAACTCCATTGGGAGAAACCTTCATTACATCCACTGTTTATAAGTCTTGTTTGGTTCAAATCGGTACCCTCATATTACCTGTCGATCTTATTTCATTGAAAATACTTACATTTGACGTGATTCTAGGGATTGATTGGTTAACCACGCATCATGCAAAAATTGATTGTTTTCGTAAAGTTGTTAGCTTTCATATTCCTAATCAACCTATTATGCGAATTCAAGCGACCAAACCATTAAAATCAATCATGGTCATCTCAAGCCATAAAGCTATTCGTTTATTAAAAATGGATGTCAAGCTTTCTTAGCTCATGTCACGGATCTAAACAAAAATACGTCAGTTTTGAATGATATTTATATTGCTAATAAATTCCCTGACGTATTCCCTGAAGAACTTCATGGCCTACCCCCAGAGTGTGAAATTGAATTTTGTATCGACCTTGAACCAGGTACAAAAAACCTATTTCCAAAGCCCCATATCGAATGGCTCCTATTGAACTTCAGGAGTTAAAGACCCAACTACAGGAATTGTTAGACATTGGCTTTATTCATCCTAGTACTTCTCCTTGGGGTGCTCCTATTCTATTCGTGAAGAAGAAAGATGGGAGTATGCGATTTTCTATTGATTATCGGGAGTTGAATCATGTCACCATCAAAAATGGGTACCCATTACCACATATTGATGACATGTTTGATCAGTTTCAAGGAGCCAAATTCATTTTAGAGATTGATCTTCGTTCCGGATATCACCAATTGAAGATTAGAACAAATGACATTCCAAAGACGGCTTTCAGAACTCGGTACGGGCATTATGAATTCCTAGTCATGTCCTTTGGATTGACTAATGCTCCTGCTGCCTTCATGGATATGATGAACCGAGTATTCAAGAAATATTTGAATCACTTTATGGTCGTCTTTATTGATGACATCCTTATTTATTCCAAAAGCTGTGAAGATCATGAACAACACTTGAGGCTGGTACTCTAAAAGCTTCGTGAGTACAAACTTTATGCCAAGTTGAAGAAATGCGAGTTCTGGCTTGAGGAAGTAACATTTCTTGGGCACGTAGTATCAAGTCATGGAATATCTGTTGACCCGACAAAAATTGAAGCAATAACAATACAACATAAACCAGAAAAGTATTTGAAATAAAAATGATCTATTCAACCCCCCTTCTAGATCTATTGTGCCCTCTGGGAACTAACACTACCCATTCTTTTATCTCTCCTTCTTGTGCTCAACGTTTAAACTTGACTCCGGAGAAATTAGACTTTGATTTATCAGTGAAGACTCCGTTGGGTGAAACTTTCGTTACATCCACTGTTTAAAAATCTTGCCTAATCCAAGTTGGCACTATCACATTGCCTGTTGATCTTATCTCTTTAAAGATACTTGCTTTTGATGTGATTTTAGGAATTGATTGGTTAACCACTCATCATGCCAAAATTGATTTTTTTTTTCATAAGGTTGTTAGTGTTCATATTCCTAACCAACCTGTCATGCTAATTCAAACAACTAAACCACTAAAATCAGTCACTATCATATCAAGCCATAAAGCTATTCGTTTATTGGAAAATGGATGTCAAGCTTTATTAGCCCATGTTATGGATTTGAACAAAGACAAGTCAGATTTGAAAAATATTTTTGTTGTTAGAGAATTTCCTGATGTATTTCCTGAAGAACTTCCCGGTCTACCCCCAGAACGTGATGTTGAATTCTTTATTGACCTTGAACCGGGTACAAAACCCATTTCTAAAACCCCATATCGAATGGCTCCTATTGAACTTCAGGAGTTAAAAGTCCAACTACAGGAATTTTTAGACATAGGTTTCATTCGTCCTAGTACATCTCCTTGGGGTGCTCCTGTTTTATTCGTAAAGAAGAAAGACGGGAGTATGCGACTTTGTATTGATTACCGAGAATTAAATCATGTCACCATCAAGAATAGGTATCCGCTACCTCGCATTGATGACATGTTCGACCAGTTGCAAGGAGCATAATTCTTTTCAAAGATCGATCTTCGTTCTAGATATCATCAGTTGAAGATTAAAACTGAGGATATTCCAAAGACTGCCTTCAGAACTCGGTACGGGCATTATGAATTCTTAGTCATGTCTTTTGGATTGACGAATGCTCCAGCTGCTTTCATGGATATGATGAACCGAGTATTCAAGGAATATTTGGATCAGTTCGTTGTTGTCTTTATTGATGACATCCTCATCTATTCCAAAAGCCGTGAAGATCATGAGCACCATTTGAAGCTGATACTTGAAAGGCTTCATGAAAACAAGCTTTATGCCAAGCTGAAGAAATGTGAGTTCTGGCTTGAGGAAGTAGCATTCCTTGGGCACGTGGTGTCAAAACATGGAGTATCTATTGACCCAGCGAAGATTGAAGCAATACAAAGTTGGGAGCAACCAAAATCGGTGACCGAAGTACGTAGCTTTCTGGGCTTAGCTGGTTATTATCGGAGATTCGTGGAAGGATTTTCTCGAATCGCTACTCCGTTAACTCAGTTGACTCGGAAAGTTACAAAATTTGTATGGAGTGAGGAATGCGAGAAGAGTTTCCAAGAGCTCAAGATGAGACTCATTTTGGCACCTGTTCTGGCAATACCATCTGGTTCGGATGGATTTGTTATATATAGCGATGCTTTAGGCAATGGGTTAGGATGTGTTCTCATGCAACATAGGAAAGCCATAGTCTATGCCTCACGAAAACTCAAAGAATATGAGAGGAATTATCCTACTCATGATCTAGATTTGGCAGCAGTCGTTTTCACGTTGAAAATCTGGAGACACTACCTGTATGGGGAGAAAGTGAAGATCTATACGGATCATAAAAGCCTCAAATATTTCTTCACCCAAAAGGAACTCAACATGCGGCAATGAAGTTGGCTCGAATTGTTGAAATATTACGATCATACCATTCAATATCATCCTGGAAAAGCGAACGTAGTAGCTGACGCATTGAGTAGAAGATCATATGCGAGTACGAGTGCGATATTGTCAATGCAAAGTCCCATTCTGTATGACTTGCAAAGGATAGAAGTAGAATTAAAGACTCCAGGGACCCACATGATGGCGAATATATGAGTAGAACCGACTTTAATTGATAAAGTTAAGGCTGCTCAAGCTACGGACCTGGGGCTGATACGTATGAAGAAGAAAGTGCAAGAAGGAGCTATTCCAGAAACAAGAATCGATGAAGAAGGAATACTTAGATTTAACTCCAGACTTTGTGTTCCTAACGATTCTAACTTGAAGTATAGAATCATGATGGAGTCACACAACACACCATTTGCAATCCATCCTGGGAGTACCAAAATGTATCATGATATTCGACATACATTTTGGTAGAACAATATAAAGAGAGAGATCGCGGAGTTTATCTCGAGGTGTTTAACTTGCCAACGTGTAAAGGCGAAGTATCAAGTGCCAAAGGGTCCATTACAACCACTTGAGATTCCGAAATGGAAGTGGGAACACATTACTATGGATTTCGTTACAGGTCTTCCCAAAGTTTCTCAAGGCATAGATGCTATTTGAGTTATTATTGATAGATTAACCAAGTCTGCCCATTTCTTATCGATACATGAGACTTATTCCCTTGAATGTCTTGCTCGTATATACGTGAATGAGATTGTGCGATTGCATGGCATGCCAGTATCCATAGTTTTGGATCGTGACCCAAGATTCACTTCAAGATTTTGGGTTAGCTTGCAGAAAGCTATGGGCACGGATTTACGATTCATCTCGGCATACCATCCTCAAACGGACGAGCAATCAGAAAGGACTATTCAAACTCTTGAAGATCTATTAAGACTTTGCGTCCTAGATTTCAAAGGGAGTTGGGATAAGTACTTGTCATTGGTAGAATTCTCCTACAACAACAGTTATCAAGAAAGTATAGGCATGGCTCCATTTGAGGCGTTGTATGGACGAAAGTGTCGTTCTCTAGTATGCTGGGATGAGGTGGGAGAAGCAACGTTGTTGGGACCAGAATTAGTACGCATAACTACAGAAAAGATCCAAATGATTCGACAACGTATTCAAACCTCACAAGATCGACAAAAGAGTTATGCTGATCTTCATAAAAAGGACGTGGAGTTTAATATTGGAGATCATGTATTGTTACGTGTTGCTCCATGGAAGGGAGTTACAAGATTTGGAAAGAGAGGAAAGCTCAATTCATGATTTGTTGGTCCATTTGAGATTCTTGACCGAATAGGAAATGTGGCCTATAGACTCGCATTACCTCCAAGTATGTCTCGTGTTCATAATATTTTTCACATATCCATGCTTTGTAAATATGTGAAAGACCCAAACCATATTATTGCGTTAGAACCAGATGAGATAGCCGAAGATTTAACGTACGAAGAAGTACCTGTTAAGATATTGGATAGGAAAGAGCATGTCCTACGCACCAAGATTATACCACAAGTTAAGGTTTTGTGGAGAAACCATGCTATTGAAGAAATGACCTGGGAGTTGGAATTAGAAATGAAAGCGAGGTATCCTCACCTTTTCGAAACACCAGGTACGTATGTCAATTTCGAGGACGAAATATCATAAGGAGGAGAGGTTGTAAGACCCCAACTTATTATAAATAAAATCGAATTTCCTCTAATTATTATTGTGAATAATAAGGTATTAATTTGATATAATTCTCTGGTTATGGGTGAAATGTGCAAATTTTGTAAAATATGTAAGTGGTTATAAAATAATCATTGTTGTCGGGGAATATTCGTTTGGTCGTGGAATATTCTTGTTGTCGGGGAATATTCGTACGACGACGCAGTCATTTGTGGGCCCCATAACAGAATAACTGTCTGATAAAAAAATGACAAGTTTGAGTTTTTATAAATAACGGCGTAGTTGTTACCAGTTAACACTGTTGAAATACCCGGTGGTTAAAATACAGTAATACACGTGGATGCACAGTATTGATGAATTATTGATCCTTACGTAAGAAGGCACTACTCAATAATTGTTACAGTAATTACTGTTCAATATTTTATTTTATTGATTCAATAATTGCTGCGTTGATATTTAAATTATTGTTGTTTCAATAATTGTCACTGAACAGTATTTCCCATTATCAGATCAATAATTCATTTTATTTGAATAATATTATTAGATAACATTATTGGCAATGTCTAGAAAGTTCTGTCAATGAGAGGTTTGGTCACCTAATTGCGTGCCAATAAGGAGAAATTCTTATTAGAAAGCCCCCTCTTTACTGGGAACGGCCTGGTTGTCATAAATGTGATTCTGTAATATTATTTGTGAATAATTAATTATTGATTCATATGATAAGGAAATATTTATTTTATATGGATATAAATGTTAGATATATTTATTGTGGTTAAAAATGAAAGAGTTAATGTTGAGGTGTTTTATCAGTATTTTTGTTGGAATGAAGGTATTAAAAATTAAACCAGTATTTTTGAGATATATTGGGTGAGTTATAATTTTTAATCCGACCGTTGGATCGTTGGGATTTTTGGATAAGTTATACATATATAAGTTGAGTATATGTCCACAAATTTTGAACCGTTAAAAATGAACGTATGATTTGTTATGAATTTTAAGAGGTGATTGATTTGGAAATTAGGTTATAAATGATTTTGGAGGAAAATTCTAGAATTGGTGGGCCGCACTTGTGGTTGGTGAAGAAATGTGTTGAATTTTTATTCAAATGTGGTGGGTGGGAATCGTAGCAGGTAAAGCCATCAAGTTGCAGGTTAAGTGTGACGCCCCCAAAATTAGGTATACGTCACCCATCTTGGGTCACAACTTACATAGTACATAAATTCAAATACGACTTACTAATACAACTGTCGTGTACAATATGACAAAACATAAACTGTGAGTTTGAATACAAATATTATCTACTAGAGATTATACAAACTCAAAAGGAGTCCTCATTACAATTATTATCATACTATTTCACAGAATAGTGAGGACTACTAATGCTATCCTCTGGACCATCACTCCGTTCTCCGACTCATCCCAGCTATATTCTCATTTCCTGAAGAGAACAGTGAAAGAAAGGGTGAGCTCAACTAGCCTAGTAAGAAATATTATGACTAAGATAATGCAAAATAAATTATCATTAGTCCCCAACAATGTTAAACTGATAAAATATAATAGACATCAAGTTTAACTGCGGCGGAACAAGCAATCCATTAAAAGAGTCAAGTAGAACATAAAATCTACTATTTTTTATGATTTAAAAGGTTTTTCATCACTGTTATCGTTGAGACTCAGCTTAATAAATAATCCACATCATGAAATCATCCATGTACTACAGGCCAAGGATATTCTCTAGTATCACGACCACGAATTATCCAGTTTCTACGGGCCAAAGATAATCGTGTTTTCATCAACGGTCCTGATCATGCCATAAAATAATTCATTTTTGCACCCTTGGCCGAAGAGAATCCATAGCCATAATCATACCAAAAACTGTTCATCAATGTACTACGGGCCAATGAGGACTTTTTCTACATCATTTATAACATTACGGTCATAATTATACCGAATAATCCCTGGTCATAATCATACCAAGTCCATCTATGCACTACAGGCCACAGATGACTTTCAACATAATATAAACATGAGGATGATGACAATGATATAAGAATTCAATAAAACAAGTTCAAGAATTAATTTATACAGGAACTAATAATGTCCAAATTGTCAACATGATACTGCTTTGTAGAGTAAAATTCAAAAATGCTCAGAAGAATATTTTCACGAAAAGATACTGGATGAAGCGCAAATATCAAGGATATTCCACTAATTTCATGGAGTATAGAAGTCAAAATTTTAATCAACTGAGTATATTACCGAATGGAATAAAAAAAGATATCACCATGCATGCAGTACTTCGCATAGACGGTTTATTTCAACAGAATAATAATAACGGAACCAGGTCAGATGAAATTCACACCGACAGGATGTTCCAACAGAATAATAAATGCGGAATAATAAATGATGGAACCAGGTCCGGCGTATAGCACAGACAGGATATTCCGACAGAATAATAAAGACGGGATAATAAAAATGGAACCAGGTCCGGCGTATAGTACAGACAGGATATTCTGACAGAATAATAGAAGAATGTCACCAAGTATAGGGTAGCCCGCGTATACAGGTTATTCCAACAGAACAATAAAGAAATGGAATAACAGAAGTTCTCTTCTTGAATACAAAATAATAATATCCCTTACCATAAAAGAACTGAATATAAGAGTAGTTAAGTAGCAGAAATCTTTTCTTCTTTCTCTCTATAATTTTCTCTCTCTAGAGTTTCAGTGAATTTATAAGAAAATAATGAATGAATAAGCTTCTATTTATAGAAAAATGGAATGCATAGTAACTAACTCATGAACGGTCGAGATTGATTTACTTTAATCTGAAGGTCCATATTTAAAGTAAAATCTTTTAAATAAAATATAATATATTCTATTTATAATCTAATAAAACAAATAACTTTATAAAAGATTTTACTATGCAAACACTATCCATGCACTATACAAACACTATGCATAATAAAATATAATATATTCTAATTATTGTCTAATAAAATAGATAACTTTATAAAAATATTCTGTTTTATATAAAAAGATTTTACTATGCAAAATACTATGCAGACACTAAGCAACACTATGCATAATAGAATATAATATATTCTATTTATAGAATAACTTTATAAAAGTATTCTTTTTTATATAAAAAGATTTTCTGTATTATTACATTAATAATACCACCAAAACTGAGTAACTTATCACGTAAGCATCAATAATCAATACCGTGTGCTACTATGTAACAATGCGTATTACTGTACTTTTAACACCGGGTGTTTCAACAGTTAACGGTAAAACTTCCGTCGTTATTTTTATAAAGTATTTTTGTCGTTTTCTCAATCCGACGATAATTCCGTTGTGGGGGTCCACCAATGATTGTGCCGCTGTACGAATATTCTCTGTTAAAACGAATATTCCCCGACCAATCGAATATTATATAACAACTTGCGTACTTTGCAAAATTTGTAAATATTACCCACAACTATAACATTATATCAAATCCACACCATAATATAAAAAAAATTATTTCGAGAAAATTAATTCTTTATTCATAAAATCTGGGGTTTCACAATCTCCCTTCCTTAGGGAATTTCGCCCTCGAAATTTACGTACGTACCTGGTATGCCGAACAGGTTAGGATACCTTAACTTTATTTCAGATTCTAACTCTTGAGGTATAACCCTTGAGTGTTGGATACGATTCTTCTTATCCAAGATTTTAACATGAGATCTCATACATTAAATCATCCGCTATATCGTCCGATTCTAAATTAATAATGTGGTTCGGGTCATCCACATATTTACGTAACATTGATACGTTAAAAATGTTATGAGCACGCGACATACTTGGCGGTAAAACGAGTCTATAAGCCACAGTTTCTACTCAATCAAGGATTTCAAATGAGCCAATTAAATCGAGGGTTGAGATTTCCTCTCTTCAACAACTCTTGCTTCTAGAATAACGCCATCTTGAACCTTCTTCTTCACATTCATCAGATTCGGGTATGTAGCTTGAGCGTCTTTAACTTTATCGATTAAAGTCGATTTTACTCGTATATTCGTTATCTTCACGTGGGTCCCTAGAGTCTTTAACTCTATCTTCATCATTTACAAGTTATACGAAATGAGTCTTTGTGTTAACAACATCGCACTTGTAAACGCATACGATCTTCTACTCAACACGTCAGCTACCACGTTCGCTCTTCCACGATGATATTGAATAGTACGATCGTAATCTTCAACAGCTCGAGTCAACGTCTTTGGCGCATGTTACGTTCGTTTTAGTTGAAGAAATATTTTGAGGGTTTAAGAAATGGGTTTTGTACTGGTGTCAATACAAAATTCGATTTCACGCTCTGGGGTAGGCTAAGAAGTTTTCGGGAATACGTCAAGAGATTTATTAATGATAGAAATATCATTCAACATTGTTACTCTCATCCAAGACTTGAATAGTACGTCACATTGATACCAACTGTGAATTCTATCCCTTAACCTAGATAGCACCTCACAACGATACCTATCAACTTGTCATCGTCATTCACGACGTCACCTACAGAAAGTCTGGCTTCGGTGCATTCCACACAAGGAAGTCATCAACAAAAGGATCAGGACTCTTTACTTATGGCTTGATATGACAATGATTGAATTTAGTGGTTTGGTTACTTGAATTCGCATAATAGGTTGGTTTGGAATATAAAAGCTAACAACCTTACGAAAAACATGATGAGTAGTTAACCAATCGTTTCAAAAAAAAACCCACATCAAAGGCAAGTATTTTCAAAGAGATAAGATCGACAGGTAACGTGAAAGTGTCGATTTGAATCAAACAAGATTTATAAATAGTGGAGGTAACGAAGGTTTCTCCCAATGGAGTTTCAATAGATAAATCAAAGTTTAACTTCTCCGGAGTTAAGTACAAATATTGAACACAACTAGGTGAAATAAAAGAGTGAGTAGAACCGGTATCCAACACAGTATAGACTTCGTAAGAGCTTATGATTAATTTACCCGTGATAATTTTATTCAGGTTCCTCGTCACGAGAAAAAAAGGCTCTTTCTTAAACTACCGGCTTTGGCTTGTCTGGGACATCCTTTGGCATCACTATCCCAGTTGGACTTGACTTCACTATACGACAAAATCGAGCTAGGTGACCTTCTCTTCTGTAATTAAAACATGCTTTGGATTGTTGCGTATAGTTTAGACGGATGTGTCCCTCTTGTCCGTATTTGAAAAATACTACCGATGGGCATTCTTCTTCCTTTGAAACGGGTGATGGTGCCAACGTCTTCACGTCATTGTTGAACCTTCTCATCTTAAAATGTCCATTCTTATTATCTTGGCCATGATTACCACCGAAATGGTTACCATTCTTGGCATGATAATATTCCCCACGATGGTTATCGTTGTTCCGATGACCGTTGCCACCGGTATGATTATTATCGTGTTGTTGGTCGTTGCCTTTTGGTTGTGCTGACTCATTATCGCGCTCCAATAACTGAGTCCTATTCACAACATCTGAATATAAATAAAGTTTGTGAGAAATAAGGTATTGACGTATATCGGGTTTCAAACCTCGCAAAAACATTCGCGTCATTCGCTCCTCATTATCGACTAAATGGGATGCAAACCGGGATAACTCCGCAAACTTAGCCTCGTATTGCGACACGGTCATATTGTTTTGCTCCAGCTTGATGAATTCTACCTCCTTCATGTGAAGAATACTTTCAGGAAAGTACTTGTCATTGAATAATTCTTGGAACTTCTCCCAAGACATCTTGAGTGCATCAGGCTGGGTACGTTTTACAGATTCCCACCAGTGATCTGCCTCTTCACGCAAAATAAAGGTGGCAAAAGTAACCTTTTGCTCCTCGGAGCATCCCAAGACATCAAATATCTTGGTGATCTGCTTTAACCACGTCTCCGCCTTAAGTGGTTCTGGCTTTCCCAAAAACTCCGGTGGTCCCAGCTCCTTGAATTTTTTATCGGTGACCAACCATGGGTTGCCATTGCTTCCTCCTGCATTATGAACAGGAGTCACCTTCGCCTGATTTTGTATGAATTCTGAAAAGCTCTTAAACGTACCGTCGTTCGTCAATTGATCAGTGTTGTTGTTTACAGGAGGATTATCGCCATCCTGTTGCACATTGTCCTGATTATTGATCTGTGGAGAATCAACAGTCTCCTGTGCTCCATTGCTATTCTCAACATTCTCGGATGCCATTTTCAAACACTGTCACAAAACAAGGGTTAATTGACATGTAACATATTATCACTATACTCTGACCGACCAATCAAATATCAAATAAACTTAGGTAGGTCATACTAGCGAAGGAATTCCCCGTCTCTCCCCTCCTAGTTCTATTCTCACATTCTAGCCAGGGATCATATCCCTAAGCTTTAATACCAACTGTGACGCCCCCAAAAGTAGGTATACGTCACCCATCTTGGGTCGCCACTTACATGGTACATAAATTCAAATACAACGAATTCGTAATTTTCTCTCTATAATTTTCTCTCTCTAGAGTTTCAGTGAATTCATAAGAAAATAATGAATGAATGAGCTTCTATTTATAGAAAAATGGAATGCATAGTAACTAACTCATGAACGGTCGAGATTGATTTACTTTAATCTGACGGTCCATATTTAAAGCAAAATCTTTTAAATAAAATATAATATATTCTATTTATAATCTAATAAAACAAATAACTTTACAAAAGATTTTACTATTAAAATACTATGTAGACACTATGCAAACACTATGCATAATAAAATATAATATATTCTAATTATTGTTTAATAAAACAGATAACTTTATAAAAGTATTCTGTTTTATATAAAAAGATTTTACTATGCAAAATAATATACAGACACTATGCAACACTATGCATAATAGAATATAATATATTCTATTTATAGAATAACTTTATAAAAGTATTCTGTTTTATATAAAAAAATTTATGTATTATTACATTAATAATACCAATAAAACTGAGTGACTTATCACGTAAGCATCAATAATCAATACCGTGTGCTACTATGCAACCACGCGTATTACTGTACTTTTAACACCGGGTGTTTCAAAAGTTAACGGTAAAACTTCCGTCGTTATTTTCATAAAGTATTTTTGTCATTTTCTCAATCCGACAATAATTCTGTTGTGGGGGTCCACCAATGATTGTGACGTTGAACGAATATTCCCCGACTAATCGAATATTATATAACAACTTGCGTACTTTGAAAAAATTTTAAATATTACCCACAACTATAACATTATATCAAATCCACGCCATAATATAAAAAAAATTATTTCGAGAAAATTAATTCTTTATTCATAAAATCTAGGGTTTCACATTAAGTCTGCTTCGGCGTGCTAACATTTTCCTATAAATAGAGGGCTAAGTTAGAATTGAAAATTACACCAGAAACAAGATTTCTCTCTTTCTCTCTCTAGATTATTGAGTGTATTTTGTGAGTATTTAGATACTTTGTGAGTTTCTATTCATCAGTGCAAGTTTCCTTCAGCCTTATACCGATATTCCGATCAGAAGTACTGATATTTTGAGGTAAGGGGTGTTATATTTTTCTTAAAAATGATATTTTCTTCAATATCATTATAACGAAATGTTGGTATGAACTTTTTATCAAATTTGAAACTTTTTGTGTCGGGGTTACTATTCACGTATACGGCACTATTCACCGGAAAAATGAAATTTTCTTCTTTTGTCCAAGATGTCTATGATGGTTACTATCTTTGATTGTATCCATGTTTTGATCTTTATTCTTGAATTTTGCTTCAAAATTGGTTATTATGGAGTATTATTGATCTTGGATAAACTGTTATACGAATCCCTACTATTTGTCCTTCTGTCTCACTGGATTCGTTTTCTTTAAAATATTTTATATCATCCTTAGTCCTAAATAATGATATTACTTAATATCTTTGGCCTGTAGTGCAAAGATAAATGATTAACTGATGAATATCTTTGGCCCGTAGTGCAAAGATGAACATGTGTTGAGATGAACATGACCAACTGGTGATACAAATGAATATCTTTGGCCTGTAGTGCAAAGATGAATATTTGATTAAAGATATATATTGATTGTTATTACAGGGATAAAATATTGATGATGGACTTTTAAATCTTAGAAGATAGTGGAATTCTTTCTCTACTTGACTCTTCTAATGGATTGTTGTTCCGTTGCAGTTGTTGATCTAAAACTTGTTGTCTATTATATTTTATCAGATTTTTTCCTGTTGAAGACTAACGATAATTTATTGTATATTATCTTAGTCATAATATTCTTTATTGGGCTAGTTGAGCTCACCCTTTTCCTTTTTGTTCCATTTTTCTTAGGAGGTGAGAACATAGCAGGAACTAGTCAGGGTACAGAGTGATGATTCTAGAAAGATGTTTTAGCAGTCCTCACTATTTCTGTAAAATAGTGTTTGAATAATTGTAATGAGGACTCCTTTTGAGTTTGTATACTCTCTAGTATACAATATTTGTATTCAAACTTACAGTATAGGCGTTGTCGTATTCTGCACAATAATTATATTACTGAAGTTGTATTTGCTTTTGTACCATGTATTTGGCGACTCAGAATGGGTGATGTATACCTATTTTGGGGGCGTCACAAAAACCACTTACAAAAGTGTTTCATGGAAGACTACTGAGTATTGTGATGAAGAAGAAGCTGGGAAGCAAAATCAAGGATGGTGAGGGAAAACCTCTGAACGTTCACAAAGTAATGTCTCCAAAACTGTTTGTGAATTGGAAGAAAAACCCAAAGGAGAACAGAAGGCTAACAACAACAGGGAGCAGCAGAAAGAACTCTGCAAAGAAGAGGAAGGTAGAAGAGGTGGAAAGCTCTGAGTCTGGTGACTCTGCACCAGCAGCAACCACACCAGCAAGGAAGATATCCAAGGGAGAAAAGAAAGCTGAGTCCTTGCCAAGAAGTTTCTCCATAGAAGACAAGGATGAGAAGGTCTCAACTGTAGAGACCACAAAGAGGAGAAGTAACAGATTAATTCAAGGGCCATCCAAAAAGAAAGCTAAGGTGGTAAACAAACCAACCTCAGTTTCCCAAGAAAGCCCATCTAACGAAGAAGAGGACGTAGAGTCAGTCAAGGCTGAGTTCCCACAGACCAAATCCAGTCGTGAAGGTGAAGCTGGATTAATGAAAGAAAATACAGGATCTGCTGATGAAGAAGGATGCACAAACCCAGTGGTTAACTCTCAAAGCATTCACCCTGATGATAAAGACAAGATACAAGTTGACCCAACTCCATCTTCAAATGCAAATGCTCAAAACAGCCCAGATGATGGGTCAAATGATGCTGATTTCGAAGAAGAAGGAAATGCCCCCAATGTTACTGAACGTCAGGAAAGTCTGTCTGGTGATGCAGAAGCTTCGGAGTATGACGAAGAAGAAGAGTCTGAAACTCCTATAGCTGAACTTCCAACAAGAAGAAAGAGCTACAGATTACTTGCTCAATTTGCTTCCAAAAGGAAAAATGATCACTCCAATGTTTTCATTGAATTAAGTGATGATGAGTCTGTATCACAGGAAGTAAGGGCTAAAGATGGAACCAGTGATGAAGAAGATGAATCAGAGGAAGATCTTGCTGAAGAAGGTTCTAAAAATGAAATGAAGCAAGAAGGATTCATTAATGGAAATGATCAGAATGGTTCAAGCTCTGAAAAAGAAGAAATGGAGAATGATTCCAATTCTACAAATCAGGAATCGGAGGAACCAGCAGACTATCCAATCCTCTCTCCTGCAAAAATCACCAGAAGAATAGTGGTGGAAGTCTAGAATGAACCACCAGAAAGATGGGTGAACTATGGAGATGAACAGCTCAAGGTGGTGAGGATGACTACATTTGATGTAGTTAAAAATTGGAACAACATAGAATTAGACTGCACGACCATTCTCTATAATCCTGATGATCTGCTGATGAGATGGTTCTTCCAATGGATGCCTTGACTAAAGGCACATACTGAAAGAGATGGAAGTTACTTCACCTGGTGCTACTCTCAGTTTCCAAACATGGAGCTGGTGGCACAAAACTTCCCAAGGGTGAAGAGTTTTACTAAAATGCTGATCAAAGGACCAGCCTCACTACAGAGTCTACAGACATACTGGCAACCACTATATCCCTTATGATCGTATTATGGACTCTGAAGGAAGAAGGATCATGACTAAGGAGATAATCGTAAAGTCTATTCACTCTACTGTTGATGGTATCCAAGTCCAAAATAAGAAACTTCCATCTACTCAAGCAATAATGACAGACATTCCTTTATCCTCAAATAGTGATTGGTACTCAACGATCTTTCAGATTCTCAACACCTTCGAAAATCTATCCAAGAATGAAAATTGTAGAGTCCAACCTGATGCTCAATAAGAGGTTTCCCCAACCAAATGATCAAATACCTATAGAGAAGGAGCTGATGAAAAATTCTGATGAGCTGATTGAGAAGATATCTTTATTCACCGAAGAGTCAAAGAAGTTGACAACAACAGAAGATAACTCAGTTCAAGAGAGACTCCAAGCAACGATAGCTGATGTATCTCTCAAAATCAAAGAAAGAGATTACATCTATCTAAAGGCCATGAATGATCAGAAGGCAGATGCACTACGAGCGAAGAAGGCAAATGAAGAATAACTCCAAGTCCTCTCTGATAAGATTGACAACATGAATCAGTCTTTCTCAGTGCAAGTTGAGCTAGGTCAATAAGAACTCAAGTTTGAAGTTACTAACTCCTCCTACCTGATGGAGTAACTAATGTCAAATATGGAGAAACTCTCCCAAATGATTGATGACAAAAAGGGGGAAAAAGAGACATAGAAAGAGAAAGAGTAAGAGGCACTCTAGAAAGAGCAATGAGAGCAGAAGGAAAGAAAAGAAGAAGACAACACAAGAAGAAGCTGAGTCGTCATCTAAGGGGGAGTTAAAGGATGATGAGCCTAAGGCTGAGGGGGAACCGAAACCAGAAGAAAAAGAAATGAAGTCCATATCCCAGGGGGAACAGGAGAAAAGGAATCAAACAGATGAATAACTGATCAACAGACATCCTGGAAGCATACATGAAACCAAATAGGTACATCTCTAGCTAGTTGGGTATGTTCTAGATCCAGGATGTGAAATGTCATAGTGTATTAAATTTCATATTCTTATAAATGACATTCATGATTATCTGTTTGAGAAATACATTTGCTCACTGTATATAAGATTCATTCATAACATGCATACGTACTTATTGTTTTTGTCATAATCAAATAGGGAGAGATTGTCAGGAATAAACATGTGAATGATATTCCTATTTATATATGATTTGATTATGATATATATATATATATATATATATATATATATATATATATATGAATGAATATACAAGTATACTTGCATTAGGAAAAGTTGTAAAGTCCTTTGATAGATAATAGAAACATATGCACAATGACTTAGAATGAATTGATCAAATGTGTTAGGTTGATCCTACATAAGCAAAACAGCTTTGTAAAGTCCTTAAAAAGAAATGATGTACAAGGACTATAAATATAGAAAGATCAACCATGTTAGGTTAATCTAATGATGTAATAGATAGACTTGTCTGATCGTCGAGTATTGCACCAGGAATCGTAGTCTGCCAGGAGAGTCAAGGAAAACTCGAGAGCTATCAAGGCAGAATCGTAGTCTGCAAGATAGTAGATCTCGGAGTTCGTAGACTGCCAGGAGAGACGAGGAAGGATCATAAAGTATCGAAGAGAACTTCCTTAGGGTCGTAGTCTGCTGAGGAAATCATATTTAGAATCGTAGAGACAGCCTGCCTACGAGCCGACCGAGCATCTGCCGAAGCCAAGTCAGAAACAAAGACTACACTCGGAGTTGTAGAGTCTACTGATGCCAAAGCTAAGTCAAGGATCGTAAACTACACTCTGAGTTATAGAGTCTACTGATTACATGCAGAGATCTTAGTCGTGCATGATCAGATGAAGACAACGAGCACAACGACAGAAATCATAGTGTCAAGATCTGGTCTCGGAGTCGTAGTGTGTGCACAACCGAAGCTAAATCGTAGAGTGCAGAACTAAGACCTTAACAGATGTGCTCACAATACCAAGGCAGAATCGTAGAGAAAATACGATTCTTAACGAATGAGCACTCCCAGAATATCCAAAGGAATGAAGCCTCTGGTTGGCACTGCAGAGATATATCCCACATGAAGAAAACCAGAGTGCACTCAACGAATGGCATGCAAGCTAGCAGAAGATCTAAGCATCAACCCAATCAGCATACAGATTGAGTTATGAAGCCATTCGAGATGAAGTCTTCCACAAGTTGATCATAAGAAGACTTTAGTTACTGACGAAGGGAAGTCAGCAGATGCAGTAGCTGTCAAGTAAACAGAAGACAACGATCTTAGAAGCAATCAAGATCGTAGTATTTGTCGAACAAAGAAAGAACTGATGGAGTGTACAAAGAGATACTGGTCAGCTTCTGAAGAACAAGGCTAAAGTGATTAAGCATTGGGTCAGTCCATTGATGATAAGTGAACGAGAGATCACAAGGAGAAAGTGAGCTGGACACGCCACAAATCTGAAGTGTCTTTCTATTCAGAAGGGGCCAGAACAAAGAAGTCAAGCCATCAATATCTTAGAACTGTCGAGGCAAACAGAAGTTTTGAAGCACTGCACAAGAAAAGGAAGATGTGTTCTACATTGAAGATCCAATCAACACTCTTCAAGATTGTAGTGTTATCTCTACCAGTCAACAAGACACTACGATCAGGTCTAAGAAAATATGTATCAGAATCATAGAGTTCAAATAGCTGAAGATTGAAGCATTGGAAACGGTTCAATCTGAAGGTTGATATTTAAACAAGAGTTTATTGAGAGCATTGATGTAAAAGTACAACCTCTGATCGAGAAATCAGAAGGGGAAAATAGATTCGTCGACCTTCTTGAGGTATAAAAGTTACATCTCTGATGGGGTAGGTGAAACAATGGACTGCAGTGTCAAAAAGTCAGAAAAAGAGATGTCATGTCACATATGCAGTCTGCACCAAATAATTCGAGATCTGCAAAACATTTCAAAGAGCTTTTAACGGCTACTTCTCAACGGGAAGATTGGGAAGAAGTATAAATAAGTTGGAGCTTCAACGATCAAGAAGTTGATGATTGCAATGTTGTAGAATCATTGAGTTGGTAGAATGCTAATGTTGACTCTACGAGTTCCACCTGAGCTTAAACAGAACAAGTCTCAATGACAGTGAGACTACAAAGTTGGAAGTGAAGTAACTCTGAAGAAGGACTTAAACAGATCAAAGCTTCACTCAACAAAGATGAGAATGTCATTTGAATATGCATCTAAGCTAAAAATCGAGAAGGACAAGAAGATAACATTCAAAAGAGTGACACAGCACAAGGCAGATCCTAAGGGCCACTCTACGATTCACCGTGAACCCAAAGCTGAAGCAAAATAAGTGCAGAACCATATCTGTCAACATGTTAAGAAGGGTACAGGAAATGGTGAAGGTGCACAACTGACACTACATGAAGATGAACAGAACAGAAGAAGATCAGCTGCACCAAAGATGATGTGGTCCAGTCTCGAAGCAGAATGCAAAGAGGACCACACCAAGCTACTAAGTACTTAAGATGATCAAGCTTAAAGACATCTTAGCAGCTCAGCACCAACAACAACAATAAGAAGAAGCCAGGGCCTGAGGGGTCCTTGTCCGAAGGAACTAAACGAAGTTTCAAGCCTGCTGGGCTTGAAGAGTTCCTAGGGAACTAGAGAAGTTCCAAGGCTGCTAACCTTGAAGAGTTCTTAGTGAACTGAAGTCCCAAGGCTGCTGACCTTGAAGGAATCTTAGTGATTCAGGGTGCTGCCCTTCCTTAGTGGAAATCCTGCTAGTTGAAAGCAGAAGAGTGGATTAGGAACTTGAATCTCTGAACCACTTAAAACCCCTTGTGTCTTTTACTTTATGTCATTTACATTATGTACATTAACTGTTATAACTGCTATGTATGTTTTAACTGCTTACTACTGAATTAACTCTACGAACAATGTATGTTTGATTATGAATATATCAATGAAGGGGATCTTTTGCTTATTTCGTTGTGCTTGAAAAGATTCTTATGTTTGTCATATGTTAAATTATTAGCAACACGAAATAAATTAGAAAAGTATTTGAAATAAAAAGGATCTATTCAACCCCCCCTTCTAGGTCTATTGTGCCTACTGGGAACTAACACATTTTACTTGTTGTGGATTACGTGTCTGAGTGGGTAGAAGTTATACCAACCAAGACCAATGATAACAAGGTTGTTGTCAAATTTTTAAAAGAGAACATTTTCTCTCGCTTTGGTACCCCTAGGGCCATAATCAGTGATCAAGGAAAACATTTCCGCAATCAGCCTTTTGCATCATTTCTAAAAAAAGTATTCCATCACCCACAAGCTTGTAACATCATATCACCCTCAAACTAGTGGTCAAGTAGAAGTCTCAAATAGGCAAATAAAACAAATCTTGGAAAAACGGTGATTTTCAATAGAAAATGTTGGTCTCTAAAATTGTTAGATGCATTGTGAGCTTATCGGACTAATTTAGGAATGTCATTGTATAGGCTTGTGTTTGGGAAAGCTTGTCACTTACCTGTTGAACTTGAACATAGTGCTTTGTGGGCCATAAAACTATTAAATTTTGATATGTCTGGGAGTCGTAGATAATTGCAATTAGCTAAGTTAGATGAGATTAGGAACGATGCTTATGAAAATGCTAAAATTTACAAGGAAAGAACAAAAGTGTTACATGATAAATCAATTTTGAGAAAATCATTTTCACCTGGTCAAAAAGTTCTCTTGTATATTCTAGGCTATATTTATTTCCTGGCAAATTACATTCTAGATGGGATGGACCTTTTGTAGTGAAGGTAGTTTACTCTCATGGGGCAGTCGATATTGAAAATCCAAATAGTAGAGAAATTTTCAAAGTGAGTAGTCAACGACTTAATCCCTTTTTAGAAATGCCGACCGAACCAGAGGAGGTGGTATATCTTGTTGACCCACCTGATTCAGCATGACTGACATTGCATTTGTATTTGTAAGTTCGTACGTATATTTTCTTTTGAACAATATTGTCATCCAGTTATTGCCCCATCATACAAGGTATAATTCTTTCATATATTTGTTCTCTATTTTTCATTTGCACATTGAAGACAATGCATGATTTAGGTATGGGGGAATTTGTTTGTATTATTGTATTAAATTTTTTTTTCTTTTTAGGAAAAAATAGTAAAAACACAAAATAATAATAATAATATATTAAAAAATTAAAATTTTTGTTTGACTTTTTATGAATTGAATTAATTCTAACAAGTGTTTGTGGAGCAAAACTCATGAGTAAGATTGAAAGATTTAGAACGCCTAAATTTTTGATAAGATACGAAATCTTAGTTCAAAACACCATCTGGCTTAAAATTGATTTCACAAGCATTTTTGCACTTCACGTTTGCACTAATTCTTAGTTGTGGGGTATAAACCATGATTCGAGTGATTTCAAAAAAAAAGAATGAAAAAAAGAAATAAATAATTGCTTCAATGTCCATTAAACGAAATAACTGGGTATCCAAGCCTCGGGAAACATTGATATTCACGCTGAAAAGTGTGATTGATAAAAGAAGGTTGACTAGTCTAGCTTTGTGGCCTTTGTTACTTGAGTAAATAAGCCCTTAGGGATGTCTCTATACCTAGTGTCCTAAACCCATCTGGTTTGAGAGTCATTGGTCCAACGCTCTACATGGGTAACTCTGAAAAACCTAAGAAAATTAGACATTTTGCACAAGTCAAGAATCAAAATTGGAAAAAAATAAAAAAAAAATGAGCTTGCTTGATTTTCATGGTAAAAATCCCTACTAAGAGTTACATCATATACACAATGCATGCATCACATTAAATTGATTTAATGAAGGATGGTGTCTAAAATAAAGACCAAGTATTTTTGATAAAGTGAAAGTGTTATTTTGAATTTAATTTTGCTTATGTATAATGTCCATGGATATTTAGAAGTTATCTAAGTCAAACTAACTTGTTAAGATTTATCAGTTCTTTAACAGAAGTCAAAATTCCTGACTGGTGTCACTGTGCTATTCTGAACTGCAGGGAGCACGCAACTGCGCCCTACCCTGAACAGCCTAGAAAGCCTCTACTTCGGCATGATTCAAATAATTTTCAATTTTCTCCATTATAAACATGCTTAATCTTATTTTCACAGGTTCCATACATGTATATAAACTTCATAAACACATTGATAACATTTCTCAATCAAGTTCACAAGAATTTATGAGAATTTCTACAATTTACCAAGTTTGAAACTAAGAGCATAAAACAAGAATTTTACCTCCTAAGAAGTTGAATTTCTACTCTCTGCAAATTCCAGATTCCTTCTTACTCAACAAACAACTCACACTCTTAACTCAGAGTTTATCAGACAAAACACAACAACTAGAGAATGAAGAATGAAGCTGCTATTTATAGAAGATTGGTTGTCTAGTTAATGGCTCTGCTCAAAGGTTAGAATTCATGAGGTAGAAGAAGAAACCAATGGTTAAGGAAGAGTTGGTCAACCACTTTCCCTCAGTCATTTTCATAGCCATGATAACCTCCTAGCTAGCCACTGTTCTTAACTTTGCAATTCACGTAAAGGAGAGTGTAACACTGTTTTGGCTAACTGATTTGGGACATGCTTTTTAAATCTAAGCATTTAGTTCCAATGTGCTTAGTTTAGTTCCTCTTTGGTTTCCTCATGTAATTTTAATGTACTAATGTTACTATTTAATGAAAAATTAGGGATTATATATGTACTCGATCTTATAATCCATGTACATTGGGTTTTTATAAAATAATATTTAAATTGGATTAGAATATAATTTAGTTGAGTATTAACAACCCATTATTTTCTATACAACTTATTATTCCCATTATGCCCAAACACTAAAATGATATTCATTATTAAATGTTTATTTAGCTTCCTCTCAAATTTTTGAGATGCACAGTTAATTAACTCCTTCTATATTAGAATACCTCGCATGATTCTATTTTGCTATTTAGTACTTCATACCATTCAATTTATTTTTACCACGTGATTTCAATAATGTCACAAATTAAAATAATGTTCCACATTGTATCCAAAGTAATAAACCAACTTTTCCAAAGCTGGCCACTGGCGCAGCTGCGCCAGTTTGTACTGCATGAAGGGCGCAGCTGCGTTGACCCATGACAGTGCCAATTGCCAAACTGGTTTAGCTACTTGACAGTTCCAATCTCCATTACCAATCCAGTTCATATAGCATATAATAAATCCCAAATGGATAATACTACTAGTTAAACATCTTATTTTATATTTCATACATGAAATTACTTTATTACTCAATTATATGCAACTACTCATTATAAAAATTAATTAAATAATATAATATTAATCCATCTCTTATTAAATCATTCCCTTATTAATTCACTCAATGAATTTCTTAGTCTTTCAGTATGCCACACTAGGCAATCCTCATAAGCTTTAAATTAAGCTTTTCATCAATTCCACCATAACACATTGTTGTCACATACTTAACTTAATTTAATTTGAATTACTATATCTCATGACACAACAATATTTATTTATATTTAAATAAATATTCAATTTCCATTAACATAATTATTAATATTATTCAGAAAATTCTCGGGTATTATAGTACTCGCTCGACTAAAAATTTGATTCGAACTCGACTCGAAATATAAATAATTCAAATATGAGTAACTTTTAAAGTTCGGTAAATTACTCGAACTTCCTTAAATTACAATTTTCTATTGATATTTGGATCATATTCGTTTGAAAATTTTAAACTGTTTGGACTCGATTCGAGATCGTGCTCAACTCGGTAGCTAAACGAGCTTCAATCAAACTTTATTTTATTCTCGATAATTTTTATGAACCAAACTGAGCAACTCAATATTCGACTTGATTCATTTACACCCTTACTCGTATTACCATTAACTCTATCAATATATACCAACTCCCATAACTTTTCCCATATTATTTTGGACCATAAACCAAATACACAAAGTCATTACCCCCGAACGGAAGCCGTTAGTATGAAGTTTATTTTGGGGTAAGTTGGTCAATTGACCAATAGAATATTGACACGCAGGCGAGAAAGTGTTTTATTAGGAGAGTATCTAGTAATCATAGAAATAGAAAGTTTTTTATTAAGAAAAAAAAATATGTCGATTTTATGTATTATATATTAATTTATAGACTACATCATTTTGCGATATGTTTTTTTGTGGCTATATATAAAAAGTATATCATAGGAAAAATATAGTGGGATTTTAGCAAAATATAATACGGAAATATGACAATTCTAATTAAAAAAATGATTATGGGATAATTATGTAATTTGAATATGTAGATATACATAAAAGGTGGACAAAGGAAAATAGTGTCTGGAAGTAGCAATATTCTAAAAATAAACTATCAAAACTCGAAAACGTTTGCTTGGCAGAAGAAGTGGGAAATCAAACGCCAAACCTTCAATTTTCAAATATTTAGAGCATCTCCAGCAGATGGACTATCTGCTGGATTATATTTAGTCCATCTGACATCAGCAAATGTCCTTTAGTCTTCACTCCTTCCAGCAGATGGACTATCTTGTGGACTATCCCGTGGACTATAATATAAAAAGATTAAAATAATCAATGAATTCAAAAAAATTCCAACGGACATAATCCAACGACCATGATTTTCCATCTAAAAACAATTAAAGAGATATTATCAATAAAAACTAAAATTAAATATAATAAAAATACAATAATTAACAAAATACTTACAATTGTTAAATGTTGAACTAATTGATTGAGAGATTGTAAAATGTGCTAAATAATGGTACATATTTATAGACTTTCATTTTCTATCCGTTAGATTTTATTTTATTACCGTTCTGATTTTTTTATTACCGTTCTGAACAACAGATCTCCTTCGTCTCCTTTATCTCCTTCGTCAGTCTCCTTCTCCTTCACTTCTCTCCTTCAACTTTCCTAATTTTCTATCCGTTGAGCCTTCTATTTAAATATAATATAAATTATAGTCCATCAAATTTGGTTCACAGATATAGTCGGTTTGGCTTGCCGGAAAAAGAAGCGGACTAAATTTGCTCCATCTGCTGGAGCGGGATTTTCGTCCTAGACTATATTTAGTCTAGGAATCCAGCAGCTCCGGGCTGCTGGAGTTGCTCTTAGGGGAAGATGATACAAATGGTATTGATATTGATGCGAAATCTGATGATCCCCAGATGTGTTCTGCTTATGTTTCGGACATTTATGAGTATCTTCATAACATGGAGGTGAGTGAGATTTATGATTTTAGTTAAATTTTTTGTGTTAGTTGCAAACGGGCTGGTTTAATTTGAGAAATTAATTACTGGTTTACTGTTAATTTTAAGGATTAATTCATTTGGTTTGATGGGTCTATTTTTGTGATTGAGGGGATTTGGGATTAATCTTGAGATTTGTATTTAGGGTTTTGGGTTTTAGGTTATATGGGCTGGTTCCATTTCTAAAACTAAGAAATGGGTTACCGTCACCTCCGTTTTAAATGTTTTTCAGGGGCTACTCTATAGATGTGTAATCAGGGTTGGTTATTTTGATAAACTTTAGGTTTTCTTCAACTGGGTTTTCTTAAAAAATGGGTTGCTGATACCTTAAAAAGATAATTTTAAGTTGTTTTGATTTATTTGGATATATGCATATTACTATGAAGATTTTGAATTTAGACTAATTTGGGTTATTCTTATTCAGATGGAAACAAAAAGAAGACCACTGCCTGATTATATTGAGAAGGTCCAGAAGGATGTGAGTGTTAACATGAGAGCAGTCTTGGTGGATTGGTTGGTTGAGGTTTCAGAGGAGTACAAGCTTCTTTCAGACACTGTGTATCTAACAAGTTCTTACATTGATAGATACTTATCAGTGAATGCTGTTAATAGGCAAAAACTTCAGCTTCTTGGTGTCTCTTCAATGCTCATTGCTTCGTAAGCATCTAATACCTTGTTTTAATATAATAATATTTAGGCAATCTTGCTCGGCTCCCTTCTCATAAATATTTACTTTTGTGGTTCATGATTAGAAAATACGAAGAAATCAATCCGCCAAATGTTGAAGAATTTTGTTATATTACTGATAACACATACACAAGAGAAGAGGTGGTGAAAATGGAGGCTGATGTACTCAAATCTCTCAAGTTTGAAATGGGGAATCTGACAGTTAAAACATTTCTCAGGTGAGGACAATATCAGCATACTATATCTGCTATTCGTCATTGATCTTTTAATGCTTTAGTAAATGAAGTCTGCACTGTATTTGTCTAATTTTCTGTTATCAATTTGCTTTTTCCGCTTACACAGAAGATACATCAGAATTGCTCAAGAAAACCACAATGTGAGCCCCCCTCTCTCCTTTTCTCTCTCTCTCTCTCTGTGTGTAGAAGATAAGGTGTTTCTGTTAGATACTTATTTTTACTTTGTGCCTTCTACAGACTCCTGATTTGCAGTTGGAGTTCTTGGGTTATTACCTAGCAGAACTAAGTTTGTTGGATTATGGATGCATCAAATTCTTACCTTCTTTGGTAGCTGCATCAGTAACATTTCTTTCAAGATTCACCATCAGACCAAATGTGCATCCTTGGGTAATGAACCTAACTACTCCTATAAAGTTTTAATCTTTGTGTATCAGGAACACTACTTTCATAAAGTTCTAATCTTCATGTATCAATCAAACTAAACAAGTTCAACATGTCTTGCAGAGTTCAGCCTTGCAACAGTACTCTAGATACAAACCAGCAGATTTGAAGGAATGTGTTCTTATCATACACGATTTGCAATTGAGTAGAAGAGGAGGCTCTTTGATGGCAGTGAGAGATAAATACAATCAACATAAGGTATACACATGGCATTTAACATTTGTTGATTTTCTATAAACAGTACAATTATAGTTATCTGATCCCATGAGATGTTTGGAACAGTTCAAATGTGTATCAGCATTATCTTCTCCTCCAGAGATACCAATTTCCTTCTTTGATGATGTTAAAGAATGTCGGTTAGAATAGTTATATGGGATATGGTCTTTACAAATCAATGGAAGGCCATGTGGATGAAGCTCAGAAACACACAAGATTGGCTTTTTACACTGACTATCTGGCTTGATGGAAGAATGTTTGACTGATTCGATTGTCATGAGCTGCTGGTTTTGAAACTAGCTAAGAGCAACTCCAGCAGGTCGGAGTTACGAAAATCCTAGACTATATTTAGTCTAGGAAGCAGATTTTGTTCCAGCAGATGGATTATATTTAGTCCAGCCATTTTTCCGGCAATCCAAAAAGACTAAATCAAGGAACGAAAATCTCATGGACTATAATTTTAATATTATTAAATGGGAGAGAGGATAGAAGAAAAAGAAAAGATGAAGATTTGTGAAGAAGAAAATGGAGGTCCGTGAAGAAGGAGATGAAGAAGACGAAGTGGGAAGAGTCGGCAACAACATATAGAATTTCTGAACGGATAGATACAATTATTAGGGTAATTGGAAAATCTATAAATATGTATAATAATTCAATAAATTTTACATTTTTCAATCAATTATTCCAACATTTAGTAATTGCAAGTATTTTATTAATAATAACTTGTATTTTTATTATATTTGATTTTTATTTTTTTATTGATAATATCTCTTTAATTTATTTTTTAATGGAAAATCATGGTCCTCCGAGTTTTTTTTGAATTCATTGATTATTATAATCTTTTTATATTATAATTCACGGGATAGTCCACATGATAGTTCATTTGTTGGAATGAATGAAGATTATAGGACATCTGTTGATGTCATATGGACTAAATATGGTTTAGCAGAAAGTCCATTTGTTGGAGATGCTCTTAATGGTATCACACTTCTGACACAGGTTATGAATATTACAGTAGCTTTATTCAAAATATAGATTTAAGGTTTACCTTGTCAGGAGTCCTATATTTCTTGACAAATAGCTTGTAAGTTTGTCTAATTGATCCCCTGTATAACATGGTATGACTTATAAGTTCATGTAATACTTGAGAATACATTGGAATTAATAATTTTGAAGAAAACATTTATAGTATGAGCTCGGAAGTGGCTTGTTACTTAAATTGATGGTTTATCTAAAGTTACAATTCTGTTGATTTAAGAAATAAAATAAAGTCAAATTGTCGTTTCAGCTAGTTAAACTTGCATTTCATAGACTGCCAAGTTTTGGAAAGAATGACTGGCAATACTGAGTTTTTTTTTTTTTTTTGGGATACTATTGAGAAGGGTTCAATGCCAAGTTAAATGAGCAAAGAATGATGAAATTAATTATTGAAACTAAACATGTTTATAAATATAACCCATGTTGAAACAAAAAGGAGAAGAAAGAACATACGGAAGTGTACCAGATTTTATAATATTGTTTGATCAAACAGGTTAAGATCTTCCAAATGATGCGTATTTTTTTTAGAAGTGAATTTATCTGTTGATGAGGATACAATACAAAGAAAACTATGAAGAAAAAAAACACACGCTCAATTGGAGACTATAACCCTATTATATAGAAAATTGTATTGTGAAGAAACTTCCAATGACAATTATTATCTTTTAGTATTTTAAAATTGGCCCCTCATCAATTTAAAAATACAAGTCTGATCTCTACACATTAATTCCACGACGAAACATACCCTTAAGCCTACTTAAAAACTTAATTAAATCACTTAAATTTAGGCTTATATATGATAACACACATTAATAATATACATGTGTGGTCCCAATTAAGATTAATATAAAAATTAATCTATCAATCTCCCATTGGACCACAAGTATTCTAAAAGTCAAATACTACTGTAAGTTTTATACTTTCTTATCTAAACAAGTGAAAAGAGATGATGTGTTAAGCTATGTGATTAAAACTAAGGGAAATAAGAGAAATAGTTGTGCTAGGAAGTCAAGTTAGGATTACAATTCCCTTAATGTGTCGCCTAATCTCTTAACTCTCCACATTACAAACAAATCAAGGAATGGTCAGCCGAGAACAAAACTACACATAAGCTTCTGTCGAAGGTCAAATGCACATCCCTAGCTAGATGAATCACAATATTTCTATTGGTGAAGATAACTAGACTAGGGTCATTAAACTTAGTCTCAAGGCTACACAAGGCGAATAGAGATATGTCTATTCTATTAAGCAGTTTATGCACACATTCCCATAGGCATGGTCATAACAAGTGTTTTTGTATTTAAGAGTTAGACATTAATATCATTTTTTCAATATCCATTAATATCAATACTAATTTCTCTGTCGAGCAATCAGTCAATAAGCAAGAAATACAACAACCCATTCCAAAATGATTCATTAATATAAATAGGAGAGAAAGTTAATTAAGCTAAACAAAAGGTTACATTGTGTTAGTTCCTAGTAGGCACAAGTTATCTAGAACGGGGGGGGGGGGGGTTGAATAGATATTTGAAAATCTTTTCGTTTTAACTTGTTCTTAGATAATGAATAAAACTTTGCGGAATTAGTATTTGTTTTAATCTTCTTTACCAAGAAATGGAGTTATGAGCGAAGTAAGGCAGTTATAGCAGATATAGCAGTTATAGCATGAATGTAAATGACACAGTTGTTTTTAAGTGGTTCAGAGCACTCAAAGCTCCTAGTCCACTCTTCTACTCAATGAGTAGGATATCCACTAAGGATGTCTTTTACAATCTTCTTAATCACACAGATTCCTTCTAGACCAGCAGTCTAGGAACTTCTCTAGTTCACTCTTGAACTCTTCAAGTCCAGTAGACTTGACTTTCTTACAATTCACTACGAACTCTTCAAGTCCAGCAGACTTGGTATACTTCTTCAGTTGATTGACATTTGTTGAGTTCTTGATGGTTGCTACTCAGTTGCTGTGTAAGCACTGGTTCGTTAAGAACTGAGTAGCTGAGCAAGCTTTGTAATATCTCAGATCGTAGAGTTGAGCTTGAGAGAGATGTTCACGTTGTTTGATTAATGCTTGCTTCTGTGTTTCTCTCTCATCTGTCTAATCTGTATATATGTGATATTGAAAACTATCCGTTGGATCCATTCGTTGTGGCAATAAATGCATATGAACTTTCTGTACTGTGATGGAGACATTTTTGCACATCTTCTGAATTCTGCATTCTGGCCCACTGACACTGCAGGCTGCTTTCTCACCTACCACCTGAAAAGGTGTTTTGTCTCTCTTACCCATAGTACTATCCTTAGCTTCTTCAATACGCTTCTTTGTTGCATACTAAGGATATTTCATACAATCTGGGACTGATGAGTACTGCAGCATCTGGGATCCATTCCTCACTTGTTGAAAACACAGATCATTCGGCTCGACGTTTTCTAACGTGAGACAGATGATGCTCTACGATTTGGATCGTGGTGTTCTACAATTTAGATCGTAGTTTCTTTTACATCTTTGCACAATACAATGCTATTAGTTGAGAGCACTACGATTTCCCTTTAAAACCTTCGTACATTACGATCTTCTCTTGCTCGTGTTGTTGACTCTACGTTCCCGAGAGCACACTACGATCGTTGACTTGTAAACTTCATGTTTCCTTCAGCACACTACGATCTTGGAGTTAGCTCGGCAATTGTTGGGACCATTCTACGAAGTCCGAAGAGTCTCCTTCAAGGCAGACACACTACGATCTTCAGGCTCTACGTTTTCTGCCTTGACTTCTGCAATGTTGATCAAACTGATGCACTATGATTTCTTCAAGACTAATCTATTACATCTTAAGATCAACCTAACAGTTTTGATCTTTCTATCTATACATTTTTTAACAGAATGATACATGTTGAAAGCTTAGATCAGCCTAACAATTTTGATCTATTACTAAGTCCTTGTACATATATTCATTTAAGGACCTTAAAAATAATCATGAACACATGCATTAAAACATCAAATCATAATATGCATTCTCCCAACACATTGCAATCCTAAAAATAGAATTAGTTCATATACATGGTGCTAATACACATTTTTAATACATTCAACATTCTCAACAATACACAAATAAATGAAAGATTTGGAATAAGAAAACCCCTGTTGTGAAGTGTTCTGTCTCTAAATCTTCTGAGCTCTGTCGGATGCAATAAACTCTTCCTCCTTGAAGCACAGCTTTTTTCTCTTCTAAAACTAATTAATACTGTAATAAAAACTATTCTACGCTCTCTATCTCTCTCTGTAATAACTGATGACGGCTATGTCTGAATAACTTTCTCTTTTTTCATTTAGGTCATTAAAAGCACTTTACTGCCTGGACAACGGAGCTCGCGCTTCGACACGAGCAATGAACTAGTGTGTGGCGATGCGGCGCCACGTAGGCTTAAAAACACCGAAGGTGACATTGCAGCACCAGCTTACAAAGGAGCTGTGCTGCTGCAGCGCCAGGTGATGTCAGCGTGCAAACAAGCCTCGCGCTGCTGCGCCAAGCTAAGGCTTGATGATGGCGCTGCGGCTCTAGAGGGTGGAAAATGAATATTTTTCCCCTTAAAGCTGGAAATGACCTAATTAACCCTGCATCATAGAGATTAAACATAAAAACAACAAAAAATATATATAAAAGCTAACTAAATAATAGGAAACATGCAACATCTTAAGTCACAAAGTGTAAGGCCCCAACTTTTTACAAATATAAATTTAATTCCTCTAATTATTATTTTGAAATAGTAAGGGTTGAATTGATTAAAGTGGTTAGTTATGATTAAAATGCGCGAATATTTTAAAATAAAAAGGTGGTTATAAAATATTCATTGTTGTCGGGGAATATTCATTTAGTCGTGGAATATTCTTGCTGTCGGGGAATATTTGTACGACGGCGTAGTCTTTTGTGGTCCCCATAACAGGAAAACGATTGGATGAAGAAAAAGACTAGTATGAGTTGTTTATAAATAATGGCGTAGTTGTTACCGTTAATACTGTTGGAATACCCGGTGGTTAAAACACAGTAATACGTGTTGTTGCACAGTAGCACACGACATTGTACCAATTATTGATTCTTACATAGGAAGGCACTACTCAATAATTGTTACAGTAATTATTGTTCAGTATTTTATTTTATTAATTCAATAATTGCTGCGTTGATATTTTATATTACTGTTGTTTCAATAATTGTCACTACACAGTATTTTTCATTATCGAAGCAATAATTCATATTATCTGAATAATATTATTAGATAACATTATTGGCAATGTCTAGAAAGTTTTGTCTAAGGAGAGGTTTAGTCACTTAATTGCGCGCCAGTAAGGAGAAATCATTATTGGAAAGCTCCCTCTTTCCTGGGAACGGCCTGGTTGCCAGTACTGTGATTCTGTAATATTATTTATGAATAATTAATTATTGATTTATATGATGAGGAAAATATTGATTTTATGTGGTTATAGATGGAGAAAATTTTTTAAAGCGACAATTATTAAAAATCGATATTTTATCTTTTCTGATAAAATAATATTTTATTATATTATTATAATATAATAATGATAATACTTTTACAATGAATGTGGGATATATGAGTATATGAGGAGGAAGAGTATTTTTGTTGCAAAAGTTGTTTAACACATGTTTTGTGTGTCGGTGGACCCCATTTCTTGACTGAAATTTGATTATAGCCTGTAAAATGATATTATTTCTTCAATATCATTATTCCGAAATATTGGTTGGAATTTTTATCAAATTTGGAACTTTTTCATGTCGGAGTTACTATTCATGAGTTACTATTCACGATTACTATTCATGAGTTACTATTTATAACGAGTACTATTCACGAAGCATGATGATGTTTTTTGTGAAATTTCTATCTTTTGGTGTCGGAGTTACTATTTACGTATACGGCACTATTCACAGAAAAAATTAAATTTTCGTTTTTCGTCCAAAATATCTATTATGGATACTGGCTTTGATTGTATCCATGTTTTGATCATTCTTAAATTTTACTCCACTATGATTATTTATGAGGTATTTTTGGACATGAAATAGCTGAAATACGAATCCTTAATATTTATTCTTTTGTTTCACTGGATTCGTTTTCTTTAAAATATTTTTCATCATCCTCAGTCCTAAATGATGATATTACTGAATATCTTTGGCCTATAGTGCAAAGATGAATGATTTCTTGATGAATATCTTTGGCCCGTAGTGCAAAGATGAACAGTTGTTGAGATGAACATGACCGACTGATTAATATCTTTGGCCCGGAGTGCAAAGATGAACAGGTATTTAGATGAACATGACCAACTGATGAATATCTTTGGCCTGTAGTGCAAAGATGAATATTTGATTCCAGATATATATTGATTGATGTTACAGGGATAAAATATCGACGATGAATTTTTAAATTCATATATAGAAGATAGTAGTTTGCATTCTCTACTTAACTCTTCTAATGAATTAGTTTTTTCCGCTGCAGTTGTTGATCTAAAACTTGTTGTCTATTGTATTCTATCAGATTTTTCCTTGTTGAAGACTAAAGATAATTTGTTGTACATTATCTTAGTCATAATATTCTTTACTGGGCTAGTTGAGCTCACCCTTTTCCTTTTTGTTCCATTTTCTTCTCAGGAGACGAGAATATTGCGGGAACTAGTCGGGGTGTGGAATGATGGTTCTAGAAGTTGTTCTAGTAGTCCTCACTATTATGTAAAATAGTGTATTAATAATTGTAATGAAGACTTATTTGAGTGTGGATATTGTCTAGATGACAATATTTGTATTTAAACTCACAGTTTTTATGTTATATTAATAAAGTTGTAGTTGTTTCTGTACCATGTATTTGGCGACTCAGAATGGGTGTTGTATACCTATTTTGGGGGCGTCACAGTTGGTATCAGAGCTTAGGGATATGGTCTTTGGCGGAGATCGGGGAATAGTACTTGGAGGAGAGAGACGAGTAATCCTTCGCTAGTATGTCATACCTAAGCTTATTTGCTGGTCAGTCGAACTATATGGTTAATATGTGATATGTTTAATTAACCCTTGTTTTATGGCAGTATTTAAGAATGGCAGCTGAGAATATTAACGGTGGAGTTAATGAGACCGTGGAAACACCTTTAATCACCACCCAGGGGAACGTGCAACAGGAAGGCAATATTCCTCCTGTAAACAACACCACTGGGCAGACGATGAACGACAGGATGTTTAGGAGCTTTTTGCAGTTCATGCAAAACCAGACGAGGGAGACTCGTGTACAGAATACGGGTGAAAATGATAGTAACGCGCGGCTTGTCACGGCCAAGCAATTCAAAGAGTTGGGACCACCAGAATTTAAGGGAAAGCCGGATCCGATCATGGCGGAAACATGGGTCAAGCAAATTACCAAGATATTCGATGTCTTGGGATGCACGGAGGAACAGAAGGTTCCATTCACCACCTTTATGTTCCGTGGCGAGGCAGATTACTGGTGGGAGTCTGTGAAACCTACCCATCCTGCCGCACTCCGCATTTCTTAGGAAACGTTTCAGAAACTTTTCAACGAAAAATACTTTCCTGAAAGTATTCGTCATATGAAAGAGGTAGAGTTTATTATACTAGAACAAAATAACATGACGATGTCCCAATACGAGGCGAAGTTCGCAGAGTTATCCAGGTTTGCACCTCATTTGGTAGAGAATGAGGAACGAATGACGAGGATGTTTCTGAGAGGTTTAAAACCCGAGATTCGACATTATCTTATCTCTCATAAATTTTCTTTATATTCAGATGTTGTCAACAGGGCTCAATTATTAGAGCGAGATAATGAGTACGTTCAACCAAGAGACCGCAACCAGGATCATACCAGTGACAGCAGTCATCAGAACAACGAAAACCAGCGGAGAAAGAAAAATACGGACAAGAGCGACAACCACTCTGGTGGTAATCGTGGCCATGAAAATAGAAGAAGCGAGTCGGGGGGAGATTTTAAAAAGAGGAGATTCAACAATGACACTACGAAGACGTCAGCACCAGCAGCAACTGGTTTTAAGGGAGGAGAACGACCACAGGTCGTATGCTATAAATGTGGAAAAGAGGGACACATCAGCCCAAACTGTCCACAACAGTTCAAGGTATGCTATAATTGTGGAAATGAAGGACATATCGCTCGAGATTGTAAGGTAGCGAAACCAAGCCCAGTGGGGATGGTGACTCAAAAGGTTGTCCCAGAAAAGTCAAAGTCAACGGTTCCTGAAAGAGCGTTTGTCGTGACTGGTCAACATGCGAGGAACCCAAACGAGGTGATCACGGGTAAGCTAATCATAAATTCATGCGAAGTTTTTACATTATTAGATACCACTTCTACCCATTCATTTATCTCTCCTACTTGTGCTCAACATTTAAACTTGACTCCGGAGAAAATTAGACTTTGACTTATCTGTTAAAACTCCGTTATGAGAAACTTTCGTTACATCCACTGTTTATAAATCTTGTTTGATCCAAGTTATCACCATCACATTACCTGTTGACCTTATTTCTTTAAAGATACTTGCTTTTGATGTGATTTTTTGGATTGATTGATTAAATACTTATCATGCCAAAATTGATTACTTTCGTAAGGTTGTTAGTTTTCATATTCCTAAGCAACCTGTTATTCGAATTCAAGCAACCAAACCATTGAAGTCAAACACTTTCATATCAAGCCATAAATTCATTCGTTTATTGAAAAATGGATGTCAAGTTTCTTATCCCATGTTATGGACTTGAACAAAAATACGTCGAATTTGAATGATATTTCTATTGTTAGTAAATTTCATGATGTATTTCCTGAAGAATTTCTCGGCGTACTCCCAAAGTGTGATATTGAATTTTGTATCGACTTTGAACCCGGTACAAAACCCATTTATAAAATCTCATGGCTCCTATTGAACTTCAGGAGTTAAAAATTTAAACTGTAGAAGTTTGTACCCGAGCCTTTATCTGGTGACTTCCTTTGTGGAATGCACCAAAGCCAGACTCTCCGTAGGGGACACCATATTTGTGCGATAGTAAACTGATAGGTGTCATTGTGACGTGTTATCCAAGGTTGGGATATGAGTCACAGTTGAGAGCAACCTAAGTCAGTAATCTAAATACGTAGCTTTCTAGGCTTAGTTGGTTATTATCGGAGATTCGTTGAAGGATATTCTAGAATTGCTATTCTATTAATACAGCTGACTCGTAGAGATACAAAATTCGAATGGAGCAAGGAATGTGGGAAGAGCTTCGAAGAACTCAAGATTAGACTCATTTCGGCACATGTTCTGACCATACCATCCTAGAAAAGCGAACGTGGTAGTTGACGCGTTGAGCAAAAGATCTTATGTGTTTACGAGTGCGATATTGTTAACACAAAGATCCATTTTGTATGACTTACAGAAGATGGAGATAGAGTTAAAGATTCCAAGAACCTGCGAACATACGATTAGAATCGACTTTAATCGATAAATTAAAAGATGCTTAAGCTACAGACTTGGAGTTGATGAATATAAAGAAGAAGATGCAAGAAGTCGTTATTCCAAAAGTGAGAATCGGAGATGTGAGAAAATCTCAAACCTTCAATTTATTAGTCCATTTGAAATCCTCGATCGAATAGGAACTGTGGCCTATAAACTCGTTTTACCGGCAAGTATGATGCGTGTTCATAAAATTTTTCACGTATCGATGTTACGTAAGTATGTGGCCGACCCGAACCATGTTATTGAGTTAGAACCTGATGAGATAGCCGAAGACTTAACGTACGAGGAGGTACCAGTCAAGATCTTGGATGGGAAGGAGCATGTCCTACGCATATCAATTTTGAGGAAGAAATTTCATAAGGAGGGGAGGTTGTAAGGCCCCAACTTTTTACAAATATAGATTTAATTCCTCTATTTAGTATTTTGAAATAGTAAGGGTTGAATTGATTAAAGTGGTTAGTTATGAGTAAAATGCGCTAATATTTTAAAATAAATAGGTGGTTATAAAATATTCATTGTTGTCGGGGAATATTCGTTTGGTCGTGGAATATTCTTGTTGTCGGGGAATATTCGTACGACAGCGTAGTCTTTTGTGGTCCCCATAACGGAAAGCGATTGAATGAAGAAAAAGACTAGTATGAGTTGTTTATAAATAATGGCGTAGTTGTTATCGTTAATACTGTTGGAATACCCGGTGGTTAAAACACAATAATACGCGTTGTTGCACAGTAGCACACGATATTGCACCAATTATTGATTCTTACGTAAGAAGGCACTACTCAATAATTGTTACAGTAATTACTGTTCAGTATTTTATTTTATTAATTCAATAATTGCTGCGTTGATATTTTATATTACTGTTGTTTTAATAATTGTCACTACACAGTATTTTTCATTATCGAAGCAATAATTCATATTATCTGAATAATATTATTGGATAACATTATTGGCAATGTCTAGAAAGTTCTGTCTAAGGAGAGGTTTGGTCACTTAATTGCGCGCCAATAAGGAAAAATCTTTATTTGAAAGCCCCCTCTTTCCTGGGAACGACCTGGTTGCAAGTACTGTGATTCTGTAATATTATTTGTGAATAATTAATTATTAATTTATATGATAAGGAAAATATTGATTTTATGTGGTTATAGATGGACAAAATTTTTTAAAGTGACAATTGTTAAAAATTGATATTTTATCTTTTCTGATATAATAATATTTTATTATATTATTATAATATAATAATGATAATACTTTTAGAATGAATGTGGGATATATGAGTATATGAGGAGGAAGAGTATTTTTGTTGCAAAAGTTGTTAAACACATGTTTTGTGTGTCGGTGGACCCCATTTCTTGACTGAAATTTGATTATAGCCTGTAAAATTGCCCGTTTATGGATTTCGATCAATTTCTGTTTGGAATTTGGAAAAACTTTCTTCTACAAAGTTGTAGAGAATTGAATTTCCTATAAAAAGTCGTAAGATTCGAATTGTCTGATAAAAGGGCTATTTATTATGAATTATTGAAGTTCCGAAATTCCTGAATATTGATTTTTGGAAGTTTTAATTATTTTAAATAATAAAAACGTTTTTATACTTGGTTGGCATCATTAGCATATGCAAGATGGCTGATTTTAGATCTAAGAGTGGGCGTAAGAAATTTGGTTATAAATATTAATATTATATTAAATTTTCTGCTTTGGTGTTCTAAGCAATTTCCTATAAATAGGGTGCTTATGTTAGAATTGAAAATCACACCAAAAACTAAAGATTTCTCTCTCTATAATATCGAGCGTATTTGTGAGTATTTTAGTACTTTGAGTATTGTTATATGGTGCAAGTTCTTTCAACACTATATCCAGTATTCCAGTCAGAAGTACTATTCTTTCTGAGGTAAGGGGTGTTATTTTCTTCAAAAATGATATTATTTCTTCAATATCATTATGTCGAAATATTGGTTGGAATTTTTATCAAATTTAGAACTTTTTCATGTCGGGGTTACTATTCATGAGTTACTATTCACAATTACTATTCATGAGTTACTATTTACGAGTTACTATTTACGAGTACTATTCACGAAGCATGATAATATTTTTTGTGAAATTTCAATCTTTTGGTGTCGGAGTTACTATTCACGTATACAACACTATTCACGTATACGGCACTATTCACGAATACGGCACTATTCACAGAAAAATTAAAATTTTGTTTTTCGTCCAAAATATCTATTATGGATACTAGCTTTGATTGTATCCATGTTTTGATCATTCTTGAATTTTACTCCACTATGATTATTTATGAGGTATTTTTGGACATGAAATAGCTGAAATACGAATTCTTAATATTTATTCTTTTGTTTCACTGGATTCGTTTTCTTTAAAATATTTTTCATCATCCTCAGTCCTAAATGATGATATTACTGAATATCTTTGGCCTATAGTGCAAAGATGAATGATTTTTTGATGAATATCTTTGGCCCGTAGTGGAAAGATGAATAGGTGTTGAGATGAACATGACCGACTGATTAATATCTTTGGCCCGTAGTGCAAAGATGAACAGGTATTTAGATGAAGATGACTAACTGATAAATATCTTTGGCCTGTAGTGCAAAGATGAATATTTGATTCTAGATATATATTGATTGATGTTACAGGGATAAAATATCGACGATGAATTTTTAAATTCATATATAGAAGATAGTAGTTTGCATTCTCTACTTAACTCTTCTAATGAATTGTTTTTTCCGCTGCAGTTGTTGATCTAAAACTTGTTGTCTATTGTATTCTATCAGATTTTTCCCTGTTGAAGACTAAGGATAATTTGTTGTACATTATCTTAGTCATAATATTCTTTACTGGGCTAGTTGAGCTCACCCTTTTCCTTTTTGTTCCATTTTCTTCTCAGGAGACGAGAATATAGCGGGAACTAGTCGGGATGTGGAATGATGGTTCTAGAAGTTGTTCTAGTAGTCCTCACTATTTTGTAAAATAGTGTATTAATAATTGTAATGAAGACTTATTTGAGTGTGGATATTGTCTAGATGACAATATTTATATTTAAACTCACAGTTTTTATGTTATATTAATAAAGTTGTAGTTGTTTCTGTACCATGTATTTGGCGACTCAGAATGGGTGTTGTATACCTATTTTGGGGGCGTCACACAAAGGACCTAATTCGTGGGTATAAATCTCACTCATCAGATCTCTTCTATATCTGACTATTAGTAGACCATATATCATGTTCTCTACCTATATCTGTGTTATATTTTAGGCTATCCCTAAGGAATCTCATCTAATAGCCGTAAAAAGAATTTTGAGATACCTTAAAGGTACTTCATATTTGGGCTTGTGGTATCCATAAGAGTCACTCTTTGATCTGATAGGATATTCAGATGCAGATTTTGTAGGATGCAAGATTGACAGGAAAAACACTAGTGGGACTTGTCAATTACTAGGCAATATACTTGTCTTATGGTTCAACAAGAAATAAAACTCTTTATCAACTTCTACTGCAGAAGCTGTGTAAGACCCCAACTTATTTTAAATAAAATCGAATTTCCTCTAATTATTATTGTGAATAATAAGGTATTAATTTGATATAATTCTCTGGTTATGGGTGAAATGTGCAAATTTTACAAAATAAGCAAGTGGTTATAAAATAATCATTGTTGTCAAGAAATATTCTTTTGGTCGTGGAATATTCTTGTTGCCGGGGAATATTCGTACGACGACGCAGTCATTTACGGGCCCCATAACAGAATAACTTTCGGATGAAGAAAATGACAAGTTTGAGTTTTTATAAATTACGGCGTAGTTGTTACCGTTAACACTGTTGGAATACCCGGTGGTTAAAATACAGTAATACGCGTGGATGCACAGTATTTTGAATTATTGATTCTTACGTAAGAAGGCACTACTCAATAATTGTTACAGTAATTACTGTTTAATATTTTATTTTATTGATTCAATAATTGCTGCGTTGATATTTTATATTATTGTTGTTTCAATAATTATCACTACACAGTATTTTCCATTATCAGATCAATAATTCATATTATTTGAATAATATTATTAGATAGCATTATTGGCAATGTCTAGAAAGTTCTGTCAAGGAGAGATTTGGTCACCTAATTGCGCACCAGTAAGGAGATTTCTTATTGGAAAGCCCCCTCTTTCCTGGGAACGGATTTGTTGCCATTATTGTGATTCTGTAATATTATTTGTGAATAATTAATTATTGATTTATATGATAAGAAAATATTTATTTTATGTGGATATAAATGATGGATTTATTTTATGTGGTTATAAATGAAGGAATTAATGCTGAGGTATTTTATTAGTATTTTGTCGGAAGGGAGGTATTAAAAATCATCTGTTTGTGGATTTCAAATATTTTTTATTTGGAATTTAGAAAAACTCAAAACTAAAAAGTTGTAGAGAATTCAATTTCAGGCAGAATGAACATAAAATTCATATTTTTCTAATAAACGGGCTATTTTTTATGAATTATTGAAGTTTTGGATAATAAAATGATTTTTATTAAATTTATGGGTGGGACCCACTTTGGTTAACAAAATGTGGGCTGCTGGAAATTGTTCAAAGGTGTTGGCTGGTCTTGGTCATTGATAGCATGCGTTGAATTATTGTTTTAAAAATTAATATTTTATTAATTTAGTCTCCTATGGCGTTCTAGCATTTTCCTATAAATAGACACTTAGGTTAGAATTGAAAATCACACCAGAAACAAGTTTTCTTTCTCTCTATATTATCGAGCATATTTTTGTGAGTATTTATATACTTTGAGAGTTGCTGTTCGGTACAAGTTTTCTTCGGCTTTCTATCTGATATTCCGATCAGAAGTACCGTTATTTTGAGGTAAGGAATGTTATTTTCTTCGTAAATGATATTATTTCTTTCGATATCATTATGCCAAAATATTGGTTTGAACTTTTTATCAAATTTAGAACCTTTTGTATCGGGGTTACTATTCACGTATACGACACTATTCACCGAAAAAATGAAATTTTCTTCTTTTTATCCAAGATGTCTATTATGGTTACTATCTTTGATTGTATCTATGTTTTGATCTTTATTCTTGAATTTTGCTTCAAATTGGTTATTATGGAGTATTATTGATCTTGGATAAACTGTTATACGAATCCCTACTATTTGTCCTTCTGTCTCACTGGATTCGTTTTCTTTAAAATATTTTTCATCATCCTCGGTCTTAAATGATGATATTACTGAATATCTTTGGCCTGTAGTACAAAGATGAATGATTACCTAATGAATATCTTTGGCCCGTAGTGCAAAGATGAACAGGTGTTGAGATGAACATGACCAACTGGTGATAAAAATGAATATCTTTGGCCTATAGTTCAAAGATGAATATTTGATTAAAGATGTATATTAAATTTTGTTACATGAATAAAATATTGATGATAGACTTTTAAATATTAGAAGATAGTGGAATTCTTTCTCTACTTGACTCTTCTAATAGATTGTTGTTTTCACTGCAGTTGTTGATCTAAAACTTGTTGTCTATTATATTTTATCAGATTTTTCCCTGTTGAAAACTTGTTGTATATTATCTTAGTCATAATATTTTTTGCTGGGCTAGTTGAGCTCACCCTTTTCCTTTTTGTTCCATTTTTCTTCTCAGGAGGTGAGAACATAGCAGGATCTAGTCGGGGTATGGAGTGATGGTTCTAGAAAGATGTTTTAGCAGTTCTCACTATTTTTGTAAAATAGTGTTTGAATAATTGTAATAAGGACTTATTTGAGTGTGGATATTGTCTAGAAGACAATATTTGTATTTAAACTCACGGTATGTGTTGTCGTATTCTGCACGACAACTGTATTATTGAAGTTATAGTTGCTTTCTGTACCATATATTTGGCGACTCAGAATGGGTGTTGTATACCTATTTTGGGGGCGTTACACTTGGTATCAAAGCTTAGGGATATGGTCTCTGGCGGAAATCGGGGAATAGAACTAGGAGGGGAGAGATGAGTAAATCCTTCTCTAGTGTGTCCTATCTAAGCTTATTTGTTGCTCGGTCATAATATAGGGATATTATCTGATATGTTAATTTGTTTTATTAACTTTTGTTTTATGGCAATATTTAAGAATGGCTGCTGAGAACGTTAACAATGGAGTGTATAAGACTGTGGAACAACCTTTTGTTACAAACCAGGAGAACGTGCAACAGGAAGGCAATATTCCTCCTGTAAACAACACTACCGAGCAAACGATGAATGATGGAATGTTTAGGAGCTTTTTGTAATTCATGCAAAATCAGACGAGGGAGACTCGTGTACAAAATACGAGTGGAAGTGATAGCAATGCGCGGTCTGTCATAGCCAAGCAGTTCAAGGATTTGGGACCACCAGAATTTATTGGAAAGCTGGATCCGATTAAGGCGGAAACGTGGGTCAAACAAATTACCAAGATATTCGATATCTTGGGATGCACGGAGGAACAGAAGGTTCCATTCGCCACCTTTATGTTTCGCGGTGAGGCAGACTACTGGTGGGAGTCTATAAAGCGTACCCAGCCTGCCGCACTCAACATGTCTTGGGAAATGTTTTAAAAACTATTCAATGACAAGTACTTTCCTGAAAGTATTCGTCATATGAAGGAGGTAGAGTTTATCAGACTGGAACAAAACAACATGACAATGTCCCAGTACGAGGCGAAGTTTGCTGAGTTATCCAGGTTTGCACCTCATTTGGTAGAGAATGAGGAACGAATGAAAATGATGTTTCTAAGAGGTCTAAAACCCAAGATTCGTCAATACCTTATCTCTCATAAATTTTCTCTGTATTCAGCTGTTGTCAACAGGGCTCAATTATTAGAGCGAGATAGTGAGTATGTTCAACCGAGGGACCACAACCAGGGTCATACCGGTGACAGCAGTCATCAAAGCGATGATAACCAACGATGAAGGAAAAATACTAACAAAGGCGGTAACCACTCGGGTGGTCATTGTGGCCATAATAATAGGAGAGTTGAGTCAAGTGGAAATTTTAGAAAGAGGAGATTCAATAATGATGGGAAGACATCATCACCAGCACCAACACCAACAACAAATTCTAGGGGAGGAGAACGACCGCCAATTAGATGTTACAAATGCGAAAAAGAGGGACATATCAGCCCAAACTGTCCACAACAATCCAATATATGTTACAACTGTGGAAAGGAAGACTACCTAGCTCGGGATTGTTCTGTAGCAAAACCAAGTTCAACGGGGATGGTGACTCCAAGTGCTGTCCCGGATAAGTTAAAATCAGCGGTTCCTGGAAGAGCGTTTGTCGTGACTGGCCGAAATATGAGGAAATCGAGCGAGGTGATCACGAGTAAGCTCATCTTGAACTCTTACGAAGTTTATACCTTACTAGATACCGGTTCTACCCATTCTTTTATCTCTCTTGCTTGTGCTCAACGTTTAAACTTGACTCCGGAGAAATTGGACTTTGACTTATCTGTTGAAACTCCATTGGGTGAAACCTTCGTTACATCTACAGTTTATAAATCTTGCATGATCCAAGTTGGCACTATCACATTACCTGTTGATCTTATCTCTTTAAAGATACTTGCTTTTGATGTGATTTTAGGAATTGATTGGTTAACCACTCATCATGCTAAAATTGATTATTTTCGTAAGGTTGTTAGTTTTCATATTCCTAACCAACCTGTCATACAAATTCAAACTACTAAACCACTAAAATCAGTCACTGTCATATCAAGCCACAAAGCTATTCATTTATTGAAAGACGGATGTCAAGCTTTCTTAGCCCATGTTATGGATTTGAACAGAGACAAGTCAGATTTGAATAATATTTCTGTGGTTAGAGAATTTCCTGATGTATTTCCTTAAGAGCTTCCTGGTCTACCCCCAGAACATGATGTTGAATTCTTTATTGACCTTGAACTGGGTACAAAGCACATTTCTAAAACCCCATATCGAATGGCTCCTATTGAATTTAAGGAGTTAAAAGTCCAACTACAGGATTTATTAGATATCGGTTTCATTCGTCCTAGTACATCTCCTTGGGGTGCTCCTGTTTTATTCATAAAGAAGAAAGACGGGAGTATGCGACTTTGTATTGACTACCGAGAATTAAACCATGTCACCATCAAGAATAGGTATCCGTTACCTCGCATTGATGACCTGTTCGACCAGTTGCAAGGAGAACAATTCTTTTCAAAGATCAACCTTCGTTCTGAATATCATCAGCTGAAGATTAAAACTGAGGATATTCCGAAGACTGCCTTCAGAACTCGATACAGGCATTATGAATTCTTAGTCATATCTTTTGGATTGACTAATGCTCCAACTGCTTTCATGGATATGATGAACCGTGTATTCAAGGAATATTTGGATCAATTCGTTGTTATCTTTATTGATGACATCCTCATCTATTCCAAAAGCCGTGAAGATCATGAGCACCATTTGAAGCTGATACTTGAAAGGCTTCGTGAAAACAAGCTTTATGCCAAGCTGAAGAAATGCGAGTTCTGGCTTGAGGAAGTTGCATTCCTTGGGCACGTGGTGTCAAAACATGGAGTATCTGTTGACCCGACGAAGATTGAAGCAATATAAAGTTGGGAGCAACCGAAGTCGGTGACCGAAGTACGCAGCTTTCTGGGCTTAGCTGGTTATTATCGGAGATTCGTGGAAGGATTTTCTCGAATCGCTACTCCGTTAACTCAGTTGACTCATAAATATGCAAAATTCGTATGGAGCGAGGAATGCGAGAAGAGTTTCCAAGAGCTCAAGAGGAGACTCATTTCGGCACCTGTTTTGGAAATACAATCTAGTACGGATGGATTTGTTATCTACATCGATGCTTTAGGCAAAGGGTTAGGATGTGTTCTCATGCAACATGGGAAAGTCATAGCCTATGCCTCACGACAACTCAAAGAATATGAGAAGAATTATCCTACTCATGATCTAGAGTTGGCAGCAGTCGTTTTCACGTTGAAAATCTGGATACACTACTTGTATGGGGAGAAAGTGGAGATCTATACAGATCATAAAAGCCTCAAATATTTCTTCACCCAAAAAGAACTCAACATACGGTAACGATGTTGGCTCGAGCTGTTGAAAGATTACGATCATACTATTCAATATCATCCTGGAAAAGCAAACGTAGTAGCTGACGCATTGAGTAGAAGATCATATGCGGGTACGAGTACAATGTTTTTAACACAAAGGCCCATTTTATATGACTTGTAAAGGATTGAGGTAGAGTTAAAGGCTCTAAGTACCCACATGATGATGGCGAATATACGAGTAGAACCGACTTTAATCGATAAAGTTAAAGCTGCTCAAGCTACGGACCTGGGGCTGATACGTATGAAGAAGAAAATGCAAGAAGGAGCTATTCCAGAAGCGAGAATCGATGAAGAAGGAATACTTAGGTTCAACTCCAGACTTTGTGTTCCTAACGACTTTGATTTGAAGCATAGAATCATGATGGAGGCACACAACACACCATTTGCAATCCATCCTGGGAGTACCAAAATGTATCATAATATTCGACATACATTTTGGTGGAATAATATGAATAGAGAGATCGCGGAGTTTATCTCGAGGTGTTTAACCTGTCAACGTGTAAAGGGGGAGCATCAAATGTCAAAGGGTCCATTGCAACCACTTGAGATTCTGGAATGGAAGTGAGAACACATTACCATGGATTTCGTTACGGGTCTTCCCAAGGTTTATCAAGGCATAGATGCGATTTGGGTTATTATTGATAGATTAACCAAGTCAACTCATTACTTACCAATACGTGAGACTTATTCCCTTGAACGTCTTGCTCGTATATACGTGAATGAGATTGTGAGATTGCATGGCATGCCAGTATCTATAGTTTCGGATCATGACCCAAGATTCACTTCAAGATTTTGGGTTAGCTTGCAGAAAGCTATGGGCACAGATTTACGATTTAGTTCAGCATACCATCCTCAAACGGACGGGCAATCGGAAAGGACTATTCAAACCCTTGAAGATCTATTGAGACTCTGTGTTCTATATTTTAAAGGAAGTTGGGATAAGTACTTGCCACTGGTGGAATTCTCCTACAACAACAGTTATCAAGAAAGTATAGGCATGGCTCCATTCGAAGCGTTGTAAGGACGAAAGTGTCATTCTCCAGTATGCTGAGACGAGGTGGGAGAAGCAACGTTGTTAGGACCAAAATTAGTATGCATGACTACAGAAAAGATCCAAATGATTCAACAACGTATTCAAACCTCACAAGATCGACAAAAGAGTTATGCTGATCTTCATCGAAAGGACGTGAAATTTAATATTGGAGATCATGTACTGTTACGTATTGCTCCATTGAAGGGAGTTACAATATTTAGGAAGAGAGGAAAGCTCAATCCATGATTTGTTGGTCCATTTGAGATTCTTGACTGAATAGGAAATGTGGCCTATAGACTCGCATTACCTCCAAGTATGTCTCGTGTTCATAATATTTTTCACATATCTATGCTTCGTAAATATGTGAAAGACCCGAACCATATTATTGCTTTAGAACCAGACGAGATAGCCGAAGATTTAACGTACGAAGAAGTGCCTGTTAAGATCTTGGATAAGAAAAAGCATGTCTTACGCACGAAGGTTATACCACAAGTTAAGGTTTTATGGAGAAACCATGCTATTGAAGAAATGACCTGGGAGTTGGAATCAGAAATGAAAGTGAGGTATCCTCGCATTTTCAAAACACCAGGTACGTATGTCAATTTCGAGGACGAAATTTCATAATTAGGGGAGGTTGTAAGACCCCAACTTATTATAAATAAAATCGAATTTTCTCAAATTATTATTGTGACTAATAAGGTATTAATTTGATATAATTCTCTGGTTATGGGTGAAATGTGCAAATTTTGCAAAATAAGCAAGTGGTTATAAAATAATCATTGTTGTCAGGGGAATATTCGCTTAGTAGTGGAAAATTCTTGTTGTCGGGGAATATTCGTACGATGGCGCAGTCATTTGTGGGCCCCATAACAGAATAACTGTCAGATGAAGAAAATGAAAAGTTTGAGTTTTTATAAATAACGACGTAGTTATTACCGTTAACACTGTTGGAATACCCGGTGGTTAAAATACAGTAATACGCGTGGATGCACAATATTTTGAATTATTGATTCTTACGTAAGAATGCACTACTCAATAATTGTTACAGTAATTACTGTTCAATATTTTATTTTATTGATTCAATAACTACTGCGTTGATATTTTATATTATTGTTGTTTTAATAATTATCACTACACAATATTTTCCATTATCAGATCAATAATTCATATTATCTGAATAATATTATTAGATAGCATTATTGGCAATGTCTAGAAAGTTCTGTCAAGGAGAGGTTTGGTCACCTAATTGCGCGCCAATAAGGAGAAATTTTTATTGGAAAGCCCCATTTTTCCTGGGAACGGCCTGGTTGCCATTTTTGTGATTCTGTAATATTATTTGTGAATAATTAATTGTTGATTTATATGATAAAGAAATATTTATTTTATGCGAATATAAATGATGGGTTTATTTTATGTGATTATAAATGAAGGAATTAATGCTGAGGTGTTTTATCAGTATTTTGTCGGAAGGGAGGTATTAAAAATCATCCGTTTGTGGATTTCGGATATTTTTTATTTGGAATTTAGAAAAACTCAAAGCTACAAAGTTGTAGAGAATTCGATTTCAGGCAGAATGGACATAAAATTCATATTTTTCTGATAAACTGGCTATTTATTATGAATTATTGAAGTTTCGGATAATAAAATAATTTTTATTAAATTTATGGGTGGGACCCACTTCGGTTAACAACATGTGGGCCGTTAGAAATTGTTCAAAGGTGGTGGCTGGTCTTGGTCATTGATAGCATGCGTAGAATTGTTTATTTAAAAATTAATATTTTATTAATTTAGTCTCCTATGGCGTTTTAGCATTTTTCTATAAATAGACGCTTAGGTTAGAATTGAAAATCACACCAGAAATAAGTTTTCTTTCTCTCTAGATTATCGAGCGTATTTTTGTGAATATTTATATACTTTGAGAGTTGATGTTCGGTACAAGTTTCCTTCGACTTTCTATCCGATATTCCGATCAGAAGTACCGTTATTTTGAGGTAAGGAATGCTATTTTCTTCGTAAATGATATTATTTCTTTCGATATCATTATGCCAAAATATTGGTTTGAACTTTTTATCAAATTTGGAACTTTTTGTGTTGGGGTTACTATTCACGTATACGACACTATTCACGTATACGGTAATATTCACGAATACGACACTATTCACCGAAAAAAATAAAATTTTCTTCTTTTTGTCCAAGTTGTCTATTATGGTTACTATCTTTGATTGTATCCATGCTTTGATCTTTATTCTTGAATTTTGCTTCAAAATTGGTTATTATGGAGTATTATTGATCTTGGATAAACTGTTATAAGAATCCCTACTATTTGTCCTTCTGTCGCACTGGATTCGTTTTCTTTAAAATATTTTTCATCATCCTCAGTCATAAATGATGATATTACTGAATATATTTGGCCTGTAGTGCAAAAATGAATGATTACCTAATGAATATCTTTGGCCCGTAGTGCAAAGATGAACAGTTGTTGAGATGAACATGACCAACTGGTGATACAAATGAATATATTTGGCCTGTAGTGCAAAGATGAATATTTGATTAAAGATGTATATTAATTGTTGTTACAAGGATAAAATATTGATGATGAACTTTTAAATCTTAGAAGATAGTGGAATTCTTTCTCTACTTGACTCTTCTAATGGATTGTTGTTTCCGCTGCAGTTGTTGATCTAAAACTTGTTGTCTATTATATTTTATCAGATTTTTCCCTGTTGAAAACTTATTGTATATTATCTTAGTCATAATATTCTTTACTGGGCTAGTTGAGCTCACCCTTTTCCTTTCTGTTCCATTTTTCTTCTCAGGAGGTGAGAACATAGCAGGATCTAGTCGGGGTATGGAGTGATGGTTCTAGAAAGATGTTTTAGCAGTCCTCACTATTTCTGTAAAATAGTGTTTAAATAATTTTAATGAGGACTTATTTGAGTGTGGATATTGTCTAGAAGAGAATATTTGTATTTAAATTCACAGTATGTGTTGTCGTATTTTGCACGATAATTATATTATTGAAGTTGTAGTTGCTTTCTGTACCATGTATTTGGCGACTCAGAATGGATGTTGTATACCTATTTTGGGGGCATCACAAGCTGAGTATATTATAGTTGGTAGTTGTTGTGCTCAAATCCTATGGATGAAAATCCAAATTGCTGATTATGGGTTTGATTTCAAGTCTATTCCTATATTCTGTGATAATACCAGTGCTATCTCAATCACTTATAATTTTGTTATGCATTCTAGAACTAAACATATACATATCCGATATCGTTTCATTAGAGATCATATACATAATGGATACATCTCTTTGCATTTTATCTCAACTAAAAATTAGCTAGCTAATGTGTTTACTAAGATATTAGATGAATCTAGATTTAACAAGTTAATAAGTGAGTTAGGTATGCTAAATTTGCATTCATAATACTATGTTTCTAGATGTTAATGTTAAGTACATGGAAGAGAATTGTAAAACTACTCACAAAGTGAAATGATCGCAGAATCGTTCAACGGTCATAAACAGAAAGCATTTCGCAAAGCCGAAAGTTTACTGCAGAGTGAGAATAGGTACTCTACGAAGGGTAAATTAAAGGTGGTCAAAATAAAAGGCGCGTATCACTCACATTCAGAAAAGCAAGTGGATAATAAAGTTATTGCTCAGCAACAGTAAAATCGCAGAACTAAAACGACATGCATCCTATCATATCTTGACACGTATCCCACTTCTCAAAATTAGAGGGAAATTATATAAAATCTTTTTAAATTCTATCTCCGACCTTTATATTTTCATTTTGTAATCTAATTAGAGTTCTTAAAGTTTAAATAGATTTCGAACACTTGTTCTCAAAATTATTAGAAAACTTAAACACTTGTGCAAATTTTTCTAGATTAATCATATTCAAACGGAAAACTTCCAAATTCTGACCGACATTCAACTATGCTCTGAGCAGTTCGTTGCTCAAGAGAAAAAAATTATAGATATTCTCAAACTCATTGAACAAGCTAGGTTCTCTAAGTGTCTGAACATCAACGCCAAGATCTATACAGACCTCCTCAAGGAATTTTATCTCAATGTTGTGTTTCGAAATGTTGTTTTAATTAACAAGGTAAATGGAGTTACACTTCAGATGGGAGTTGCTCAAATTAATACATGTTTGGGTTTTCAGAATAATGGTATTATTTCGCTGGATGAAATGGATTTCAAAGAAGTACTGAAATTGATGTGTCATAAGAAGAACCCACAACTAAAAGAGCTGAAGAAAAATGAATTACCTCAAGAATATGATTTTCTTGCTGAAATTATGGGCAATTACATAATCTACAAAGATACTGCTCATGACTTAGTAAGTGAGTTATAGCTGAAGTTCATGACTATAATTTTTTAGGCAAACAAAATCAACTTTGGCGCCACATTCATCAATTGGCTGGCCAAATGGGTTGAAGATTTTGAAAAATCAAAGTCATCAGGAAAATCTGCTCCCAAAATGTTTCATGGGAGGCTGTTAAACATTTTCCTGAAGAAGTGTCTGCAGAACAAAATTACAGATAGTGAATGGGTCTCTCTTAATGCAAATAAAAAGATCACCCCCCAAACTATTTGATTACTAGAAAAGAAATCCTTTAGAAAATATGAGGTCTAAACAATCAGAAGGTGGAAGCGAAAGAACAATCAGTGAAGTAAAGAAGCCATTTAAAGTCAAGGGAAAAATAAAGGTGGAAGTAATTGAGGAAGAAGAAGTTTCTTAAGGGTCAGGTTCTCCTCAAGTTCGTAAAGCTTTTTAATCTACTATCAACAATAAAATAAGAAAATGAAAATGTTAGAGGAAGCAGTCTAAGAGTCTCCCAAGGATATTCAAGAGAAGGTGAAAACTTTTGAGCAAAAGAAACATGTAGAAGATAACAACACCCCTTTATCCAAGATGGTTCCAAGGAAGAGAAGGCAAACTTGATGGAGAAAAGTCCCTGTCCAACTTGAAGAACAAGCCGTAGAATCCATGCATCCTCCGATCGAAGAGCATGAAGAAGAAGAAACCAGAGATGCATGATATGTGTTGATTAGAAAGAATCGAGGAAAAAGTAAATCTAATTCCTCTAGACCAAGGGCGGAAGAAGTTATAGTTGAATAAGGTTTTATACTTGAACCTCAAAATTATCATGAATTAAAGGCTGAGAGAGTCTCTGTGCCTGAGCCACAGAATGAGGAAGAAGTGTGTCGACGCTGGGGGGGGGGGGAGATTCCATTTTCCTAATGTGTTGTTTCTACCCTTTATATTTTGCTATGTCGATTAATTTATTTAAAGGGTGATATTTTAGGAAAATACCGACATAAATGTTGATGAATTTAAAAGGGTTAATTTTGATAATTGGGCTTAATTAGACAGAGTCACCAGTTGGTATTAGTTCAAATGAATATACCAACTCATCCGAATTTTGAAGGTTTTTACAATGTGGCCTAATATGTGACTCCGTAAAATTGGTCTAGCACCCGAGATCCATAGAGGCCAGGGGCTTTCTTAAGTGATGGAAAGATGTTAGACACCCCCCGACTTCCATAAAACACGATTACTTATCTTCTTATTTTTCTAAGTGTGAAGTGTGTGTGTGTGTGTGTGTGTGTGATTTAAGAAAGCCTTTGATATTTTGGAATTATGTTAAGTGCCTTGATTTTGTAAGTTGTTTTAAGCCCTGTTTTATCCTAGGAGAACGAATGTTTGATTTAAATTTTATTTTGATGAAAGGGCTTTTTGATAAGGTTTGGAGAACTCGATGTTGTGGCCTTATTTTATCTCTTGTTTTTAGCCTTATTTTTTTCTATCCCCGGGCAATTTATTTTATAAGATCTTCTTTATTTATATTTGCAAATCATTTTTTGTGATAATAAACATGAAATAAAGCATCAAAAAGTGTTGGGCCCTCCCCGGGCATGGAAGTCATCTCAATAAATTCGAACACCTACAATCAAAGTTTTCACTATCACAGTGCCCTAAATTCGGTTTCTCAGGACAAGACTCTCGAAGTCGTTTTAAGGCCTGATATTACATGTATAATGGTTTAAACATCTATCATTACAATCGAAACGATGTCCATCGTGGGAATCGAGCCAAGGTCTGATTCGTAGATCTCAACTCCAACATTCCTAGGTTCATATCACAATATATTAAAATATAAATAAAATGAGATCTAAAAGCATGCTCCCAAAACCCTATCCTTTAGATTGCAATATCGAAATCCACATTCTGAGGGATTGTGTATTGACAAGATCTATCGAAGGATCCCCGAATCTAGGATATGAATCCAAAAATCTAGGTTATCCAAAGATTCGTATAGTGACACAATCGGGATTTAAACAAAAATATATAAAAAATGTATCCTAAAATCGATATCAGGTGATTCATTGATTAGAATCTCAAGCTTAGCACAATTAGTTAGGACCCCCTCCTCGCTAGATATGGATATAGGGTTTTGCAGAGTGTGTTAAAATCGATTGAAAATATTGAAAATGACTTAATCAAATCTAGATTCGAGCCAATCTAGCATAAAGGTTCAAGATTTGAAGCCATGGAACCGGTTGAGGGCTAAATTTGGCTAGATCTAGTAAAAGATTCGATCTTTAACTATATATATGCAAAATATTCGGTAAAATAGACAAATTTACTAATAAAAAACCAATATATATATAAACATTGTAACTTTAGCTATATATAAACACTATATTTAACAATATCTAATAGATTTACAATGAAATATACAAAATATTTAGTTTTTCACCTTGGAGAATGAAGAAACAAGCTTCATTAGACTTGAATATAAGCTATACCACTATATATATATATATATATATATATATATATATATATATATGAGATCTAACTATATAATGTTATATCTCACTTGAATCTAGGGATATTTTGTGCAAAATCTGAGCCCCTCTCTCTAGAAATCCTACTTTCAAATGAGTTGTTGAGTCTGATATAGGCCCCAGGGCCAGCTGCAGGTATACCTGCGGCTAGCCGTATTAGAATCTGTGGTTGGGCTCCGTGGGTCCCACAGTCTCGAAGTTCGTTCCTTTGGTCGTCTGTGTCTTTCGATCCGAGAAAATTTGGGAGATGTGTCTAACTATCCTGGAAATCTTCTTCCGAAGGCTACATAATGACGTCGAGTCTGACCAATTCGGGGTCCGGGAACCCACGATGGTATTAAATGGTACGATCATAATCTTCAACAGCTCGAGCCAACGTCTTTAGCACATTATAACTACATAACGTAGTTAGGCTGTTGGTCTTGGGTAGTTTACCTCTCAGGATTGTTGCGATGGGCTCTTATGTCCTTATCTACTATTTTTTGATCCCTGCTTGAATCGTGTCGTGGTTAGGGCAAGTTTACAATTTTGCCCTTCCGTTTGGTTATCTCCGGGGAGAAGTTATGTGTTTTGTGACGCCCCCAAAATAGGTATGCATCACCTATTCTGAGTCGCCAAATACATGTTATAAAATACAAATACATTCTTAAATATACAACATAAGCTGTGAGTTTTAATACAAATATTATCCTCTAGACAGTATTCAAAGTCAAAATAAGTCCTTAATACATTTATTATCACACTATTTCATAGAATAGTGAGTACTACTAATGTGACGCCCCCAAAATAAGTATACATCACCTATTCTGAGTCGCCAAATACATAGTACATAATACAAATACAATCTTTAATATACAACAAGAGAGCTGTGAGTTTCAAAATAAATATTGTCTTCTAGACAATATCCACTCTCAGAATAAGTTCTCATTACATTTATTGTCACACTATTTAACAAAATAGTGAGGACTACTAATACTATCATCTTATCCATCACTACGTTCCCCGACTCGTCCCAGCTATATTCTCATTTCCTGAAGAGAACAGTGAAAGAAAGGGTGAGCTCAACTAGCCCAGTAAGAAATATTATGACTAAGATAAAGCAGAATAAATTATCTTTAGTCTTCAATAGTGTTAAACTGATACAATATAACAAACATCAAGTTTAACTGCAGCATAACAAGCAATCCATTAAAAGAGTCAAGTAGAGAATAAAATCTACTATCTTTTATGATTTAAAAGGTTTTTCATCACTATTATCGCTGCGACTTAGCTTAATAAATAATCCACATCATCCATGCACTACGGCCAATGATATTCATTAGTATCACGACCACAAATTATCCATGCACTACGGGTCAAGGATATTCGTGTATTCATCAATGGTCATGATCATGCCAACAACTGTCCATCAATGCACTACGGGCCAATGAAGACTTTTACCACATCATTTGTAACATTACGATCATGATTATACCGAATAATCCCTGGTCATAATCATACCAAGTCCATCTATGCACTATAGGCCACAGATGACTTTCAACAAAATATAAACATGAGGATGATGACAATGATATAAGAATTCAATAAAATAAGTTCAAGAATTAATTTATCCAGGAACCAATAACGTCCAAATTGTCAACATGATACTGCTTTGTAGAGTAAAATTCAAGAATGCTCAGAAGAATATTTCCATGAAAAGATACTGAATGAAGCGCAAATATCAAGGATATTACACTAATTTCATGGAGTATAGAAGTCAAAACTTTAACCAACTGAGTATATAAGGAATGGAATAACAAAAGAAATCACCAGGCATGCGATAGACTGCACAGGTAGGTTATTCCAACAAAATAATAATTAACGGAACAAGGTCCGGTGTAAAACGCATAGACAGGATATTCTAATAGAATAATAAAGACGGAATCAGGTCCGGCGTAAAACGCACAGACAGGATATTTCAACAGAATAATAAAGACGGAATCAGGTCCGGCGTAAAACGCACAGACATGATATTCCAACAGAATAATAACGAATGGAATAACGGAAGAATTTCACCAAGTATAGGGTAGCCTGCGTATACAAGTTATTCCAACCGAATAATAAATAATGGAATAACAGAAGTTCTCTTCATGAATACAAAAGAAATAATACCCCTTACCGTAAAAGAAACTGGATATAAGAGTAGGAAAGTAGCAGAATACTTTTCTATAGTTTCTCCATAATTTCTCTCTCTAAAGTTTCAGTGAATTCGTAAAAAATAATGAAGGAATGAGCTTCTATTTATAGGAGAATGGAAGTGCACTATTCATGAACGAAATTATTTTGCAAAATTATTTTTCAATCAACTAACAATTTAAAATATAATATATAAATAAACACATGCTTTCAAATTTATATAAAATAATATTATATATATACCACTTGATTTTTTATCCCCCCATAACTAACATCAATCCCACACCCCCCCAAAAAAAAAATCACTTTCACTACACTCTTACACATTTCACTATCACACACACAAACACTTCACACCTTTCACTATCACATACACATCTTACACCCATCACTTTCTTATAATCACTTTTCCACCATTTTTCACTCACACACATTATATATATACACACATCATATACATATATATCAATTTCCTCCCCTATACGTAACTCTCTCTCACCCCCATTTCAAAAATTAGTTTTTCAACATATATGGGCCCCACATGTGGCCCCCACCTTTAAATAATTTTCTACCGATTATTTTTAAAAATGGATAAATGGGGGTCCATAAAATAAGCAAAATTTCATAAAAATCACCTTAATAATTTTAACAACATTTATCACCTTTATTATAATTCACAATATTAATCGACCAGGTCGTTCCCTGAAAGAGGGGGCTTTCCAATAAGGATTTCTCCCTATTGGCACACAATTAGGTGACCAAACCTCTCTTTGGCAAAACTTCTAGACATTGTTAATATTGCAAATAATAATATTAATAGCTTTGTCGTCTCAATTATTGATTTAATAATATATAAATTATTGACAATAATTGAATCAAATAACGTGAGATATTATGCAGCAATTACTGTAGCAATAATTGAACAAAACTAGTGACTTCTCACGTAAGCATCAATAATCAATACCGTGTGCTACTGTGAAACTACGCGTTTTACTGTACTTTTAACACCGGGTGTTTCAACAGTTAACGGCAAAACTTCCGCCGTTATTTTCATAAAGTATTTTTGTCATTTTCTTAATCCGACAATAATTCCGTTGTGGGGTCCACCAATGATTATGTCGTTGTACGAATATTCCCTATTAAAACGAATATTCCCCGACCAATCGAATATTATAAAACAACTTGCGTACTTTGCAAAATTTATAAATATTACCCACAACTATAACATTATATCAAATTCATTCCATAATATTCAAAAATGATATTTATAGAAAATTCATCTTTATTTATAAAAGTTGGGGTTTTACAACTAATGATTTCATCTGGACCGTCACTCTGTACCCCGACTAGTCCCTGCTACATTCTCATTTCCTGAAGAGAATAATGAAAGTAATAGGGTGAGCTCAACTAGCCCAGTAAGAAATATTATGACTAAGATAATGCAGAATAAATTATCGTTAGCCTTCAACAGTGTTAAACTGATACAATATAACAAACATCAATTTTAAATGCAGCGGAACAAGCAATCCATTAGAAGAGTCAAGTAGAGAATAAAATCTAATATCTTCTATGATTTAAAAGGTTTTTCAATACTTTTATCGCCGAGACTTAGCTTAATAAATAATCCACATCATCCATGCACTACGGCCAAGGATATTCATTAGTATCACAACCACAAATTATCCATGCACTACGGGCCAAGGATATTCGTGTTTTCATCCATGGTCATTGTGACGCCCCCAAAATATGTATACAACACCCATTCTGAGTCGCCAAATACATGGTACAGAAAGCAACTACAACTTCAATAATACAATTATCTTACAAAATACGACAACACATACTGTGAGTTTAAATACAAATATTGTCGTCTAGACAATATCCACACTCAAATAAGTTCTCATTACAATTATTCATTTACTATTTTATAAAATAGTAAGGACTGCTAAAACATCTTTCTAGAACCATCATTCCATACCCCGACTAGATCCTGCTATGTTCTCACCTCCTGAGAAAAAAATGGAACAAAAAGAAAAATGGTGAGCTCAACTAGCCCAGTAAAGAATATTATGACTAAGATAATATACAACAAATTATCATTAGTCTTCAACAGGAAAAAATATGATAAAATATAATAGACAAAAAGTTTTAGATCAACAACTGCAGCGGAAACAGCAATCCATTAGAAGAGTCAAGTAGAGAATGAGTTCTACTATCTTCTAAGATTTAAAAGTCCACGATATTTTATCCTTGTAACAATAATCAATATACATCTTTAATCAAATATTCATCTTTGCACTACAGGCCAAAGATATTCATTTGTATCACCAGTTGGTCATGTTTATCTCAACACCTGTTCATCTTTGCACTACGGGCCAAAGATATTTATTAGATAATCATTCATCTTGCACTACAGGCTAAATATATTCATCAGTTAATGATTCATCTTTGCACTACAGGCCAAAGATATTCTGTAATATCATCATTTAGGAATGAGGATGATGAAAAATATATTAAAGAAAATGAATCCAATGAAACAAAATAACAAATATTAGATACGATAATACTCCATAATAACTAATTTTGAAGCAAAATTCAAGAATAAAGATCAAAACATGGATACAATTAAAGATAACAACCATAATAGACATCTTGGATAAAAAGAAGAAAATTTCATTTTTTGGTGAATAGTGTCGTATTTGTGAATAGTGACATATACGTGAATAGTGCCATATACATGTAAAGTAGTAACCCCGACACAAAAAGTTCCAAATTTGATAAAAAGTTCAAACCAACATTTCGGCGTAATGATATTGAAGAAAATAATATCATTTAAGAAGAAATAACATCCCTTACCTCAAAATAACAATACTTCTGATCGGAATATCGGTATAAGGCTGAAGGAAACTTGCACTGATAAATAGAAACTCACAAATTATCTAAATACTCACAAAATACGCTCGATAATATAGAGAGAGAGAAAGAGAGAAAGCTTATATTTCTGGTGTGATTTTCAATTCAAACTTAGCCCTCTATTTATAGAAAAATGTTAGCACGCCGAAGCAGACTTGACCTGCTACCTGATGGCTTTACCTGCTACTATTACCACCCACCACATTTGAAATAAAATTCAGCACATTTCTTCATCAATCACAAGTGGGGCCCACTCAATTCTAAAATTTTCCACCAAAATCATATCACATAATATCCTTATATTATGACCGACCAACAAATAAGCTTAGATAGGACACACTAGCGAAGAATTTACTCATCTCTCCCCTCCTAGTTCTATTCCCTGATCTCTGCTAGAGATCATATCCCTAAGCTTTAATATCAACCGTGACGCCACCAAAATAAGTATACAACACCCATTCTGAGTCGCCAAATACATGGTACAGAAAGTAAACTACAACTTCAATAATACAATTGTCGTGCAAAATACGACAACACATACTGTGAGTTTAAATACAAATATTGTCTTCTAGACAATATCCACACTCAAATAAGTCCTCATTACAATTATTCATACATTATTTTACAAAATAGTGAGGACTGCTAAAACATTTTTCTAGAACCATCACTCCATACCCCGACTAGATCCTGCTATGTTCTCACCTCCTGAGAAGAAAAATGGAACAAAAAGGAAAAGGGTGAGCTCAACTAGCCCAGTAAAGAATATTATGACTAAGATAATATACAATAAATTATCATTAGTCTTCAACAGGGAAAAATCTGATAAAATATAATAGACAACAAGTTTTAGACCAACAACTGAAGCGAAAACAACAATCCATTAGAAGAGTCAAGTAGAGAATGAGTTCTACTATCTTCTAAGATTTAAAAGTCCATCAATATTTCATCCCTGTAACAACAATCAATATACATCTTTAATCAAATATTCATCTTTGCACTACAGGCCAAAGATATTCATTTGTATCACCAGTTGGTCATGTTCATCTCAACATCTGTTCATCTTTATACTACGTGACAAAGATATTTATTAGGTAATCATTCATCTTTGCACTACAGACCAAAGATATTCATCAGTTAATCATTCATCTTTACACTATAGGCCAAATATATTCAGTAATATCAACATTTAGGACCGAGGACGATGAAAAATACATTAAAAAAAACGAATCCAGTGAAATAAAATAACAAATATTAGATATTCGTATTACAGTTTATCCAAGATCAATAATACTCCATAATAACCAATTTCGAAGCAAAATTATTGAATAAATATCAGAACAATGGTACAATCAAAGATAGTAACCATAATAGACATCTTGGATAAAAAGAAGAAAATTTTATTTCTCGGTGAATAGTGTCGTATTCGTGAATAGTGCCGTATACGTGAATAGTAACCCCGATACAAAAAGTTCTAAATTTGATAAAAAGTTTAAACCAACATTTTGGGCGTAATGATATTGAAGAAAATATTATCATTTAAGAAGAAATAATATTCCTTATCTCAAAATAACAATACTTCTGATCGGAATATTGGTATAAGGCTGAAGGAAACTTGCACTGATAAATAAAAACTCACAAATTATCTAAATACTTATAAAATATGCTCGATAATATAGAGAGAGAAAGATTGAAAGCTTATGTTTCTTGTGTGATTTTCAATTCTAACTTAGCCCTCTATTTATAGGAAAATATTAACACGTCGAAGCAGACTTGACCTGCTACCTGATGGTTTTACCTGCTACTATTTCCACCCACCACATTTGAAATAAAATTCAGCATATTTCTTCACCAATCACAAGTGGGGCCCACTAAATTCTAGAATTTTCCACCAAAATCATTTATAAACCTAATTTCTGAATCAGTCACCTCTTAAAATTCATAACAAATTATACGTTCATTTTTAACGGTTCAAAATTTGTGAACATATACTCAACTTATATATGTATAACATATCCAAAAATCACAACGGTTAGATTAAAAATTATTACTCACGCAATATATCTCAAGAACATTGATTTATTTTTTAATACCTCTATTTCGACAAAAACACCTCAACATTAATTCCTTCAATTATATCCACATAAAATAAATATTTTCTTATCATATAAATCAATAATTAATTATTCACAAATAATATTACAGAATCACAATTATGACAACCAGACCATTCCCAGGAAAGAGGGGGCTTTCCGATAAGAATTTCTCCTTACTGGTGCGCAATTAGATGACTAAACCTCTCATTGACAGAACTTTCTAGACATTGCCAATAATGTTATCTCATAATATTATTCAAATAATATGAATTATTGTTCCGATAATGGAAAATAATGTGCAGTGACAATTATTGAAATAACAATAATATAAAATATCAACGTAGCAATTATTGAATCAATAAAAAAAATATTAAACAGTAACTACTGTAACAATTATTGAGTAGTGCCTTCTTATATAAGAATCAATAATTCAAAAATACTGTGCAAAACCGTGTGCTACTATGCAACCACGCGTATTATTGTATTTTAACCACCGGGTATTCCAACAGTGTTAACGGTAACAACTACGCCTTTATTTATAAAAAGTCAAATTTGTCATTTTTTTCATCCGACCGTTATCCGTTATGGGACCCACAAATGGCTGCGCCGTCGTACGAATATTCCCTGATAGAAAGAATATTCCACGACCAAACGGATATTCCCCGACAACAATGAATATTTATAACCACTTGCCTATTTTGCAAAATTTGCACATTTCACCCATAACTAAAGCATTATATCAAATTAACACCTTATTATTCATAATAATAATTAGAGGAAATTCAATTTTATTTATAAAAAGCTGGGGTCTTACAACCTCCCCTCCTTATGAAATTTCTTCCTAAAAATTGACGTGTGTACCTGGTTTTTCGAAAAGGTGAGGATACCTCACTTTCATTTCTGATTTCAACTCCCAAGTCATTTCTTCAATAGCATGGTTCCTCCACAAAACTTTAACTTGTGGTATAACCTTTGTTCGTAGGACATGCTCTTTCCTATCCAATATCTTGACAAGTACCTCCTCGTACGTTAAATCTTCGACTATCTCGTCTGGTTCTAACACAATAATGTGGTTTGGGTCGTCCACATATTTACGTAACATCGATACGTAAAAAATGTTATGAACACGCGATATACTTAGCGTTAAAGCGAGTTTATAGGCCACAGTTCCTACTCATTCGAGAATTTCAAATGGACTAATAAATCGAAGGTTTGAGCTTTCCTCACATCACCGATTCTCGTTTTTGGAACAACGACTTCTTGCATCTTCTTCTTCATATTCATCAGCTCCGGTGTGTAGCTTGAGCGGTTTTAACTTTATCGATTAAAGTCGATTCTATTTATATATTTGTTATCTTCACGTGGGTCCCTAGAGTCTTTAACTCTAACTTCATCATTTGTAAGTTATACGAAATGAGTTTTTGTGTTAACAACATCGCACTCGTAAACACATACGATCTTATACTCAATGCGTCAGCTACCACGTTCGCTTTCCCAAGATGGTATTAAATGGTACGATCATAATCTTCAACAGCTCGAGCCAACGTCTTTAGCACATTATACGTTCGTTTTGGTTGAAGAAATATTTAAGGGTCTTAGAAATGGGTTTTGTACTGGGGTCAATACAAAATTTGATTTCACGCTCTAGGGGTAGTGTGACGCCCCCAAAATAGGTATACAACACCCACTCTGAGTCGCAAAATACATGGTACAGAAACAACTACAACTTTATTAATACAACTGTCGTGCAAAATACGATAACACTTAAACTTTGAGTTTAAATACAAATATTATCGTCTAGACAATATCCACACTCAAATAAGTCCTCATTACAATTATTGATACACTATTTTACAAAATAGTGAGGACTACTACAACAACTTCTAGAACCATCATTCCACACCCCGACTAGTACTCGCTATATTCTCATCTTCTGAGAAGAAAAATGGAACAAAAAAGAAAAGGGTGAGCTCAACTAGCCCAGTAAAAGAACATTATGACTAAGATAACATAGAACAAATTATCGTTAGTCCTCAACTGGGAAAAATCTAATATAATACAATAGACAAACAGTTTTAAATCAATATTCGCAGCGGAAATAATAATTCATTAAAAGAGTTAAGTAGAGAATGAAATCTACTATCTTCTATATATGAATTTAAAAGTTCATCGTCGATATTTTATCCCTGTAACATCAATCAATATATATCTGGAATCAAATATTCATCTTTGCACTACAGGCCAAAGACATTCATCAGTTGGTCATGTTCATCTAAACACCTATTTATCTTTACACTACAGGCCAAAGATATTCATCAGAAATCATTCATCTTTGCACTACAGGCCAAAGATATTCAGTAATATCATCATTTAGGACTGAGGATGATGAAAAATATTTTAAAGGAAACGAATCCAGTGAAACAAAATAACAAATATTAATGATTCGTATTTCGGTTTATCCATGTCCAAAAATACCTCATAAATAATCATAGTGGAGTAAATTCAAGAATGATCAAAACATGGATACAATCAAAGCTAGTATCCATAATAGATATTTTGGAGGAAAAATAAAATTTTAATTTTTCTGTGAATAGTGCCTTATACGTGAATAATAACCCCGATACTAAAAGACAAGAATTTCACAAGAAAATTCCGGAATAATGATATTGAAAGAAATAATATCATTTTAAAAAAAATATCCCTTACCTCGAAAGAATAGTACTTCTGGCTGGAATACTGAATATAGTGCTGAAGGGAACTTGAACCGTATAACAACACTCAAAGTATCAAAATACTCACAAGAATACGCTCAATATATCGAGAGAGAAAGAGAGAGAAGATTTCAGTTTCTGGTGTGATTTTCAATTCTAACCTAAGCACCCTATTTATAGGAAAATGCTTAGAACACCAAAGCAGAAAGTTTAATGTAATATTAATAAATTATATATAAATTCCTACAAACACATTTTAAGATCTGAATTCAGCCATGCTTGACAACAAATAAGCCCACCAAACATATCAAAAATGTTTTTCTTTTAAAACAAATTAAAAACTTTTAAAAAATAATTATTTTGGAACTTCAGAACTTCAATCATTCATAATAAATAGCCCTTTTATCAGAAAAATTCGAACCTCATGTACTTTTCATAGGAAATTTCATTATCTACAACTTTGCAAAAGAAAATTTTTCCAAATTCCAAACAGAAATTGACCGAAATCCACAAACGGGCGATTTTACAGGCTATAATCAAATTTCAGTCAAGAAATGAAGTTCACCGACACACAAAACATGTGTTAATCATTTAATGCAACAAAAATACTCTTTCTCCTCATATACTCATATATTCCACATTCATTATAAAAAATATCATCATTATTATATTATTAAAATATAATAATATATTTAAATGAATTATTTTATCAGAAAAAGATAAAATATTAATTTTCAACAATTGTCACATTAAAAAATTTCTCCACTATATCCACATAAAATAAATATTTTTCTCATCATATAAATCAATAATTAATTATTCACAAATAATATTACAGAATCACAATACTGACAACCAGGCCGTTCCAGGAAAGAGGGGGCTTTCCAATAAGGATTTCTCCTTACTGGCGCGCAATTAGGTGACCAAACCTCTCCTTAGACAGAACTTTCTAGACTATGCCAATAATGTTATCTAATAATATTATTCAGATAATATGAATTATTGCTTCGATAATGAAAAATACTGTATAGTGACAATTATTGAAACAACAATAATA